>OW121754.1:8080518-8688245 GCA_933228765.1 Miltochrista miniata | reverse complement strand
TTAACCTTCTATACGAGAATGCTATCACAGCTTGGTTACATTACACTCACTAAATTTTGAAAATGTCTAGGATTACCTACCTATTTAGGTTTTAATAACAAAGTAGGTACTTATTGGAGACGCTTAGGTAATAATTAGACATTGCGTTATTAACAATATGAAATCTTAAATTAGGTACTAACTTAGTTGCTTAAAGCACTGTATACAACATATATATATACTGTGCTTAAAGCGACTATTTTGTACTGATTTAGGTATGTTATAATCACAGCACAATCAACTTTTACTTAACTAGAAATAGAAACATAAATAATTCACCTTGCGAGGATGCTATCACATCTTAGTTACATTTCACCAAATTTGAGAATAGGTATCTAGGACTACCAAGTTTTTAAAATAATAATAAAGTACTTGAAGTGATGCATAGGTAATCAGACTTTACTTTATTATAATTATGAAATCTTAAATTACTAATTATTAATTAAGTAGGTAGGTGATTGAAATCAAACTGAAGGTAGGGACTGTTACTCTAATCTACTGTCGGTTACATACTTCACATTCATCAGACAGATAATGGTCGTAAATTGCATATTCGTGACAGTATTGACACCAGAAAAAAAATATGTGCAATAATTTTAGTAAATCATTGCGACCAATTTTAAAATGAAATGGTTTTTCAGGCACGTTGATTTTGTACGTTGTCGTATCACAACCACAAGCGATACATTTTTCCGATAATATAAAGTGCGTTATTTTCCAGGGCCACTTCACGTTGTTGAGCATTTTAATTTTTTTCTTGCTCATAAAACAGTCAACATCCATTACAACAACCATTATAATAATCTTGACTTGGCTTGGCAGTATTCACTGTTAAAACCACATTAAAACAATTAAAACATTAAACAATAAAAAAAACCATAAATAACATGTGTGTACCACCTAATCTTCAAAAACTAACAAAAAAGCGGAACCCTAAAATTATTAACCCTTAAGCCCTACACCTATTTTGCCAACCGATTTTCCTACAGGGGGTGCTGGAGTACCCCAAATTGAAATTTCTGTAATTGTTGAAAAATGCATCAATTATTAAATAGTATGTTTTAATAATATTAATTAGGAACATAAGATATCAAATTAGTCTTAATATATGAAATCAGTCTTAATTTGAGCACTTTGTGGCAACTTTGATCTGATGCTCTAAGAAAATTAGTATTTTGCACCTAAGGCACAAAGTCCTGATTTTTGTGTCCTTGAAGCTTGGACAAAGGGCACAATGCCCTTGGCTTGAAGGTGCAGTAGTAGGATCTGAAGATTCTTGAGATTTTTTGAGGATAGCTCCAATAGACTTTTTCAGATCCCGCCTCAAAGATGGTACCCGGTAACGCTTTTGCAAATGTTCACAATTGAGCCTAATTGTTTTAGAAATGTACGTCTGAACTTTGTATTGCCTGTTGCAAAACTGTGGTACTTAATGAATACCCACAAGTTAATTCCAGCAACAAATTTAGTAACTGGTGAAATAAACACAGTGGCCAATGTCTGTTTTCTCTTTCGACGGAACATTTTTTTGCCAAAGCATTAAAAACATCTAAATCACCTTTAGTTTAAATGTAAAAATGAATTATTGCTGTCAATTGCACTTATATACATGCGTGTATACAAATACTTCAACAAAACCAAAACAAGTAGTGAATAAAAATACTACCTACTCTTATTGTCTATTTTCCTACACTGGGGTGCAGACGCACCCCACAGCACTTGTACAGGCGACCATACTATACGACTGTCGTCGCGGCGTTGATTAATCGCAAGCACTAATCACCAAACTAAAGTACTGTAACGCGCAAATCTGTGGTTAGTAAGGTAACTGAGATATTCATAAAACAAATCGGTCTGGGGTTCACCAGCACCCCATGTAGGGTTCCAGGGTTAAAATGGCTACAAGAATTTGTCTCATCCAAGTGTTGTGCAAGCAACATTCTTTGAGGCGACTTGATAAGTATTACAAAAGATCTAATAACCTTATGCTTATCTTAGAGAAGAACAGTAAGTCTTATGTATGTTCGGCCATATTTTCTTTTTCTTTACAATAAAAATTTTCAACAAATTTTATAAATTATTATTCTACTAGATACATTACGATGAGGGCCCGTGAAAATTTTAACAATTATTTTCTAAAACTACTCGAAAAAATTTGCTTCGCAAGCTCATTAGTTGCAATAGCAAGGACATAAATAATTAAAAGCATGCAGGACATAGATACAATTATCGTAAAAATGGAGATGAAATTTTTATTATTATAAGTAAAAAATACTTACATTGTCAATTAAATTTATTGCACCAACACAGCACGCTTTCTGTCGACCGTTGAGTAAACTTACCGAGAGTATCATAAGTGAAATCACACTTAAGATGGATTTAGTAAGAGCTTTCAAAGACTGATCGCCCTTACGACATCCTAAAGCGAGGCTCTCCTAAGTTAGATTTTTTTTATAGTGGAATGAGCAAAATAGCTGTAAGATGAAATATTCTTAGAAAACCACTGTAAAATATTCATAAGAGTAAATTCCCTTATAAAGTGCGCCCAAATCCACACTTACAGATATCTGTTAGTGTATTATAAGTATCTATAACTTTTGGTCTTGGGATATTTTTAAGACAACATTTTGCTAGTTGGGGTGTCTCAACAGGGCGCGGCGGTACTTTACTGCGGCGCAAACATTGCTTCTCTATAAGTCGCAAGTGCGGCCACACATGGAGTACTGCTGTCACCTCTGGGCGGGGGCACCTGAATATCAGCTTTGTCCATTCGACTCGGTGCAGAGGCGAGCTGTGAGAGTTGTCAACGATCCTTTACTGACAGGTGGTGTTGAACCTCTTTGCGACAGGAGAGACTTTGCCTCCTTATGCGTGTTCTACCGCTTGTACAATGGTATGTGCTCTGAGAAATTGTTTGACATGATGCCCACGGCTACGTTCTATCATAGCACCGCTCGCCATAGACTGGGATTTCATCCTCACACCCTACGTCCGGAGCGTTCGAGCACGGTTAGATCCGATAGGGGTTTTCTTCCGCGAACGCTTAGGTTGTGGAATGATCTTCCTGCCTCGGTTTTACCAAACGCCTACAGTATGGGGTTCTTCAAAAGGGGTCTAAGAAGGTTTTTACAGGGTCGGCAGCGCGAGTGTGGCGCCTCTGGTGTTGCAAACGTTCATAGGCTGCGGTGACCGCCAGTCCTTCTGGTGGGCCGTGTGCTTGTCTGCCACCTTAGTGGTATATAAAAAAAAAATGGCTGACCTCCTCAACTTCGTTTACGTCACATAATGAGAAAGAGCAGTACAAAGGTGTATGAAAAAACATAGCCATAAAAACTACCAAAGAAAATTGGTTTGAACGAGATCGAGTTGGTAGTTTTTTTTAATACGTCATTAACAGCAATTTTCGCCTAGAAAAATCACTACCACTGCGAACGCGGTAAAACATCAATCAAAGTTACAACGAATTACAAGAACTTTTATATTATAGTACTTGCTGCTACGGAACCCTTCATGGGCGAGTCCAACTCGCACTTGGCCAATTTTATGCTCTAGTCAGCTAATTTTCCGGCTAATTTATTACAATATTATTAGTGCCCTTCGCGCCTTGACATTTTTAAAGCTCTTTATCTAAACCTAAAGCTAAACATCACAACACACAAACAACCGCTATCTTACGCAATATCAACAGAATACAAAAAGAAGCGTACGCCAAATAGCACGGCGTACGTAATTGAATGCAAAAGGAAATTGCATTCCGTATGCAAAGTTCCGATCTGACGCTATACGTATCGTGTTTCCGAGTTGTGGGATATTTTTCTAGTCGAGTCGAGTCACTGGATATTTGAAACATATCGACAGAATCTGATGACAAAGAATTTGAAAACCGCATTGCGTCATTTACGTGTGTAAATGGTCAAAGAATTGCGGAATATTTGTAACGGGTTCAAGTCCTGTCTGTACCTTTTTTTCTCTTTTAATAAAATATTACTTTTGGGCATTAAAAAGAGAATGGTATAATAAAATTAGTACACTTTTAAAGATGGATAAGTAGGAAAAGATTAATTAATTCACTGATACTAAAACTTTATTGACGCGATTCAAAATCAATAATTTATTTAATAATAATAATATTATTTAATAAATAGTTTATTTATCTCCACAAATTACATTTTTAAGTACATGAAGTCATTGACAAAACAAATGGCACAATAATAGTCTATTTGTAATTTGTGGGAGATCTGAAGTCCAAACTAAGCCTAAACCTGTATCTAAGATCTCCAGGCCCCCCTATTACATTATCAACATTACACGGTGTACTTTTGTTACAATTTTGTGTGTGTGTGTGTGTGTGTGTGTGTGTGTGTGTGTGTGTGTGTGTGTTTATGTGTGTGTTAGTATTTATTTATAAATTATCAAACTACACTACTAATTCCAATAAACTTTCAGTGTCTGCAAAGTTCAAGCTAGATATGTATTTAATAACCATTTTCTTACACTTTGTCCTACAGTAATTCCCCATATTTATCACCTTATTTACTCGATTGTATAGCATACTTCCTCGAAACTGATAAAACCTCTCTGCAAAAACGGTGTTAACAGCTGGTTTCTCACATAATGCATAGCTTCTTCTCGTTTTTGCTATGCGTGCTTTTCTATCCGCGGGTATATTGGAATGCTTGTAAAGTATTGTCGACATTATGTACAGCTGGCGTACGGTCAAGACCTGAGATTCCTCGAATAGTCTTTCAGTGGAAAATAGCCGTGGTTTTGATAAGCTGACCTTCAAAATCATCCTCCGAGTCCTTTCAGCGGTAATCATATGAGTTTTGCCAAAGACTTCTATATAAACTGAGGTAGACATGCCCTACGCACCGATTTTTGAAACATATAAACTGAGCTAATTAGCAGCGTTGCTCGCACTGTTGTGAGTCAAAACTTCGAGAGTACTCACTCAGCTTGCAATCGTAGTCCATACGCCTTCTCTTTTACTCTTGTTCTATTCGTATATTGCTATTGTGATGACAAACAATTACGTAAATATTATTTATAAGTGAGTGTAGTCTTAGCAATGTATGTGTTTGAGGATTGCTTTTGAAATCTCGTTTGTTAGAGTACGGCGCGTCTACCTCAGTTTATACAGAAGTCTTTGAGTTTTGCATGCTCCTCCCCACGTAGTAATGCAGTAACCAAGAATAGACTGCACCAAGGACTCATATACCATTTTTACGGTTTGCTTCTCTGCTACATCACGGAGATCTTTAAAAATGTAAGCGAGTTTACGCACCCTTTGGGATAAGACATGTATGTAGTTTGCAAAGGTTAAGTGAGCGTCGATTTCGACTCCTAAGTATTTAAAACAGCGAGTAGAGTTAATGCTAGGGCAGTTACAGTTAGCTATTGGGGGAAAGTTACATTTATGAGCAAAGATGTCATTAGATATTTCTACTTTGTTTTTTATTGTGAAACATTTGTATTTTGTCTTATCTTCGTTTAGAGTCAGTGAGTTTGATAATAGCCAGTGACAGACTGTATTGAATCCTTCTTGTGCAGTATCAAACAGAGTATCCCATGAGTCTCCAAAAAAGGTTAGAGAAGTGTCATCTGCGTATGCTGATATGCGGCAGTTTTTGACGTTTAAGGAACAGAGTTCGTTGACGTAGCAGAGAAACAGTGTAGGGCCCAGGACACTGCCCTGTGGGACTCCAAAATCAGTTGGTAATGGATCACTAATGTGTTCACCAATTTTCACGCATTGTGTTCTACCAGTTAGATAATTCTTCAGCAGTGTCAAGGGTTCCCCTCGGATGCCGTGATCCTCTAGTTTTTGCACCAGACGCGGGACAGAGACAGGGTCGAAGGCTTTTGCAAGATCGAGAAATATTGTTAAACATTTGTCTTTATTATCCAATTTATCAACTACAAATTTCACAAGGTCAAGTACTGCATTTTCGGTCGAACGTCCTGTTCGAAAGCCGTACTGCTGTGTAGAAAGTAAATTACATTCTTCTAGATTTTTGGTCAGTCTATTGTTAATTATACGCCCAATTACTTTTGATAGAGTTGTTAGTATTGCTATCGGTCTATAGTTACCGACACTGGCTCTGTCACCCGCCTTATGTTTAGGATGCACTACGGCTCTCTTTAAGGCATCAGGAAAAATTCCCTCCTGGAAACAGCGGTTCATCAAATCTGAAAGTACGGGAGAAACAAACTTTGATACTAACTTAAGAACCTCTGCACTTATCTGGTCCCAACCTGGAGAACAGTCGGTTTTTAAAAGCTAAATAGCTTTGTCAATTTCTTCGCTGTCCGTATGCAGTAGACCAAAGGACTTTAGAGGAGGATTTGAATTTTTCAGGCAATTAGGATATATATTTGTATCAGTACCTACCTACTTGGTTTCTGAAACAATGAATACAAACCTATTAAATACGCAGATTAAATACGCACGCACGCACTACTACATATGGACAGGGGCAGGCTGTAGCTGCCAGCAGTTGAAAATTTTCAACAAGCCGCCGTAAGGCCTTAAACTTAGCGTAAATACTACCATTCTGAAGAGAACTATGAAGCACAGACAAATTGATTAAATTACTCCGCCGCAAAACGATGGATACGATGTTCAAAGTTTGACCTGAAAATAAGTGTGTCTGTTGAACGTGTGTATCAAATGGTTAAACTAAATTTGATGAGGTTTCTTTATATCAACACAGTTCTTAGCTACCATAAAATTTACCAGCCGCCGTGATCTCCTATCCGAACTCGACATATCGCTTGCCATCAAAAGCCACAGTTTAGAGAGCTTTGGTATACCTCCTGTGAGCACCTTTCGTGGTAACGCATCAAGCTCACGAACGCCGAATTGGAGTCGAGTCAAAGCTGAAAAATCTGCTGGTATGTGCTACCCACCAGATGGACCGACGACCTGGTAAAGGTCGTAGGCTGGGACTAGATGCGAAAGGCACAAGACCGCGTACTGTGGCGTGAACTGGGAGAGGCCTACGTCCAGCAATGGACTGCTATAGGCTGATCTGATTGGTGCAGTACTCCAAGTGTAGTTACGGGTTACCTACGGCTCTTCCCACAGAAAATGTGTGTACAGGCAATTTTAAACGGGATGAAACGTATTAAGACAATGCTACCTTCCGGATTCCGTGTTTCCGAAGGCACGTTATGCTGTTGATCTTAGTTGCCAGTAAATGGTAGTCTTTAAGTAAAAATTATTGGGCTATTTAACTTGAATTTCAACAGCAGGAAACCAGAACTTGATCTGTCAATTTGAACATGGTAGTGTTATGCTATTAACAGTTGCATGAAACTGTGGTATAATTGCTAATTATTCTAATTCAATCTGCAGTTAACCGATTGCTGACCTATTTACGCAGATAACAACAGACTGTGACTACAAAATAACAGGATTTCTCAATTATTCATTGGGAAAGTTTTATTTGTAATTTTACCCACTCCATCTAGTAGAGTTTATTGTATTTTGATTTTGCTTTAGCTTGTTCTATAATGTTATCATTATGAAAAGTATTATTTTACCACCTGGTAAAATGTTAATTTTGTTTACCTACTGTACCTACAGTAAGTAAACAAAATTAATATTTTACATTTTTTGTCCCTTTACCCGTTGTGGTGACGGGTAAGAGTACAAAATGTCGCCACTCCAAAAATGATCCCGAGGGTGTCATAAGAGGCGACTATGACTAACGGAACACTCAATACGATCAAAACCCATCTATAACGATCCATTGCGTAGAGAAGGAAAACTAGAAACGAAACCAGTAAAATGACAATCGTTAAGCCAAATTTAGGGCCTTATGGGCGGCTTGAACATGTTCAACTGTATGTCGTCATAACCTGTGCCTGTCCATTTCAACACGGCAATAGGCTCACCACATATTGTGTGGGACATAAAACTATAAGGTGAAATTTTCGTGGCTTCCCCTTCGGGAATAAAGGCGTGACTATACGTATGTATGTATTATATATTTAACCTTAGTTTTTAAAATTGTCATCCCACTTCTCATGTAAAAAACCTCAAATATTATCGAGAAAATTTTTCAGATTTACTAAGATGGAACACATAAAGACTACGTCCAAAAAACGTTACTGAAACGAACATCAATATAACCATTAAATTGACCCAAAAAACGACATCGAAAATATTTGCTCGACATACCACCTACGATAGGTGCCACGACTCTGAGTAAATCCATTACATTAATTCCTTGAACATTCGATATCCCACTCCTTCGACCCGGGAATACGCATGAAGAATTTATTTGAGTTGATTCAGCGCAAACCGAGTCAATGTGATTTGCGGCCCAGTCGTAAGCACACTTTGATTGAGCTTCCAACACTCTGATAGTTTCAGTTCGTGGTAAAGGTCAAACGTAAGACCAATTCGATTTGAACTGCGATCGTTAGAACAAAAAACTTACTTGCGTGTTTTTTTTTTCGTACTTGTTACGCGTCCAGACTCCGTTTCAAAAAGAAGTGTACCAACCAATTATAATAACTTTCTGTTTAACTTTGCTTTTATTGTGCATCAGCTGTTCCCCGCGCATAAAATTTGTTACCCTCCTTTTGCACAGTTAGATATAAAGTAGCCTATGTCCTTTCCTTGGACTCAAGCTATCTCTCTACTAAATTTCATCAAAATCCGTTAAACGGTTTAGACGTGAAAACGTAACAGACACACAGACAGAGTTACTTTCGCATTTATAATATAAGTAGGTATGTTCTGGATTTTTTACGAATTATTTAGGCGACACACTAACCTACGACACATCTGATCATAAGCAGTTACAGTAATCTATGAACGATTGCAACAACAGAGATGTTGCACTCGCGCTGTCAATCCTTATTGCATTGCTGAAACGGACATGATGATGATGAAACAGATTTAAACAAAAATCGTAGATTATTCCAAATTTCTAAAAAAATATAATTATTTCCAAATTTCACCCTTGACGAGGAAAAATAGGGGTTAAATTTATCGAAGTATGTTACAGGTGACGCCGGAGGGATACAGCCAGTAGCTTATATTCCGTAATACTCCCATTAAAACAGATTCACGTAATTGATTGATCCCAAACAATTAGTGAAGTCAATTAGAGCAATTAAGTCCGAGAGGTAGTTATGTGTAATCAATAGAAATTAATGATATACAGTCGACATTGCAACCACATCCAAATTGGTAGATAAAGTCTCGGAGATATTTGGTCTGGGGCACCACAATATCAGCTTCGTCCATTCGACTCGGAGCAGTTAGTTACCGATAGAAGAAACTGCCGCGTTTTCTATCGCGTGTATATTGCTTTTTTTTCTAAGGAATTGTTTGATATGATGCCTAAAGCTACGTTCTATCATCGCACCGGAGCTTTCGAGCACGGTAATGTATGATGGGTTCTTCCCTTTCTTCCGCGAACGCTTAGATAGTGGAATGAGCTCACAGCCTCGGTTTTCCCAAACGCATACAGTAAAATGGGATTCTTCAAAGGGGTCTTAGTAGATTCTTGCAGGGTTGTCATCGCGAGTGTATCACCTTGGTGTTGCAAACGGTCATAGGCTATGGTGACCACAGTGCATCTGGTGGGCCGTATGCTTGACTGGAAAAGAATTATAAGTTTAAATATGAAAATAAAAACGATTTCAAACAGGATTCAGACCTGCGTCTTCTCGCATGCCGTGCAAGACGCTTTACGGCTTAGACGTCGAAACTCTACTTGGATCCAACCAATTCTTCTACCATACGTCTTGGGGCGTCGTACGCACACCATCTACCGGCACTTTTAGAACGATGACTGTTTGCTGACGAATAGTTAAAATAAAAATCGTCGTTGCACCTGACAAGTTCCAGATGTGATTTTTACTTACACACTTTTTGTAATAATTTAATTAAACTTTGGAATAATTACGAACGATCTTATGCCTGTTGAAACCGTGCTCAGTTTTATGCCTATTCTTAATTAGGTAATCAAATTCAGGCAATCCAATACTGGACATATTCGACGTATATTGGGCCTCGCCCAAATTACGTCGGAACATACGGTCCTACGTCTTCCGCATCCAGTCACCCTCTGTGACCTTTTCAGGCGGTGGAGCCATCAGGAAGGGGATTGTCCTATCCTACTTTCAGCAAGCTCGGTTATCGTTTCTTTTATAGATGTGTACCTACCATCAAAGCGCATGCTCTGAGAGCTATGTCGACAACGATGGTATTCTGACGGATAACATCGTTTCAAATCAGGTTTCAAGGTAAGTAGACTCCTGGGCAACCACAAACCTCTATCTTTCGACTAGGATTAGTCCCTACTACGGCGTTTCTTCACGGTGAGGCAATTTGTGACACTATTCTCGAGAACAACTTGTAAACACACAAGCTCGCGCATAAGTGACAAGGGGCAGGTCTTGTCACCTTTTTTAAAGATCAGAGTCACCACACTCCCTCTCCCTGTGTGTGTGTCTGTTCCAGCCGGAGAAAGAAATTTAATACACTTTAAGGACCAAAGTCCCACCAAATTTAAGGTGTTGTTTATTAATTCCGTCCTCTCAAGGGGATTTATTACTTTTGAGTTGCTCATGAGCCGCGCTGACTTTGCTCTGATCAATATCTGGTTCATTGGTGCGTTAATGGAACACTGTGGCCATCATTACTAGGCCACGTAGGCTTTAATCCGTGATAATTATAGGTCTCTGTAAAAGGAGTCCATTTCCTTGAGAATCTTAATGAAATTAACCTTAAGGGTACAATTTTGCTACCTGTGGTGATTTGCTGCTATTGAACTGTTGAACTGTTGGGTACATACCTTAGTGCCCCTGTTCTGCTGCTGCTAATCTTAACTGATCCGTTCAGCCGTTAGAGCGTGATTGAGTAACAAACATCCAAACATCTAAACATCCAAACATCTTCACAAACTTTCCCATTTATAATATTAGTAGGAAGTAGGATAGTAGGATAGTAGGATAGAAACACCCAGACTCTTGAGACAAACATTTATGGGTCACACAAATATCTGTCTCCGGTGGGAATCGAACTCACGACCTCCAGCGCCGCAGGTGGTATCACTACCGACTGCGCCACAGAGGCAGTCAATAATGATAATAAATAAATAAAGAGCACATTACTTACGAATTTCGACACACTTTTTTTTTCAATACTAATTAAAATGATGGTTAACTTCACCTTAGACCATGTTTGTCGCCATAATGTTACATATTTATTATGTTTTCCGCGCGATATTGGCAAGATCGCATATTCCATATGTGCGTGTGTGCACATAACGTTTTTTTCCAAAGCTTAAAACACATACGGAATATTGCAAAATTGGTTCTAAGCTAAATATTACACAACGGATTTTACTAGCATGTGTAGATTTAGACGGAGATTATAAATATGCAAAAATCAAAAATCTAAAAAATGCACATATGGAACTTGTCAGGCGCAACGACAAAATGTCCGTGAATATTTATTTATTTAGTTCCATTACATCGGAAACTGTGCCTTTCAAATTTCTTGGCAGAAAGATAGATAACAGAGGTTGTACTCCAGCTTTGGATGACATAATTGAAAGTTTCATTGTTGTCATAAAAAAGGTAGACCAACAACCAAAAGGTAACGTCAAGAAAGCATGGATATACGACAACTATGTAACATCACGTCTAAACTGGCCGTTTCTTGTGTACGATATGAGCCAAAACCTTCTCAGAAAATTGTATGCGAATGTTACGAAGACGTTGAAGTCGTGGCTAGGGCTAGCTCAATCGGCCGACCCGTCGGCATTATACAGAGCCTCTAATAACTTCGGAATGACGTTTAAGAAGCCGTCGGAACTCTATAAACATCTAAGAGTTACTATAATGCACGTCTTGGCAAAATCAAGAGACAAAATCGTTCAAACTCTTCCAAAGGACAAAAATATAGCAGAACTTGAGTCTCGCCTCCAATTCCACAAGAAATTCATGGTGGGTTCGTAGACTGGTCGAGCGGGGTTGGGTAGTATCCGGAGACAAACAGATAAAGACATTACAAAATCTTTTCTGGAGCAGGATGAGAGCGATGCCTATAAGGTGCACGCGATGAACCTGGAGATGCAAAATGAATGGCTTACTCTGGGCGAATTTTGTATTCCCATGGCCTTGCAGTGGCGTACCTTATTGTACGACTGGTCGCCGGCTTTGCTTAGATTCTACCTGAACGCGTTTCAATTGACCCTCCCCGACCAAAGTAATCTGGTCAGGTGGTGGAAAGCCACAGATAAAACAGGTGCTGCTGGTAGGTTGTAGGACGTTATTAGACCGGGGTCATTACTCACGCCGACACTATAGGGTATTGGAAATCATACGTGAGGCTGTCAGTTTGGCGGTAGCGAGAGCGAAAAAGGGATTAACCACAAACAAAAGAAATGACATTGCGTTTGTAAAGGAAGGCTGTTCAAAGAAAGTACCTCAAAAGCCATACTCAATTTTGATGGCTGCCGCCGATTGGACTATGCTCTCAGACACGTATGAAAAACACTACAAAATCCCGGAGGATGTATATGCCTCGTCATCCAGACCCGACATATTCCTGTTTTCGAGGATACACAGGCGTGCGGTGCTCGTGGAGCTGACGGTGCCGTGGGAGACCAACATACCGAAGGACCACGCCATGAAGACAAATAAATACTTTGACTTGACCAATGAGTTAACCAAAAATGGCTATGTGGTTAAACTCTATGCCGTAGAAGTAGGAGCAAGGGGAATTCCAGCTAAATCCCTGTATAATTTATTTAAGGACCTTGGATTGCCAAGAGCTTCAGTAAGCTCTTTACTAAAACGAGTATCCAAAGCGGCATTGATGGGATCTTTCCAAATCTGGTTGGGCAGGGGGGGGATACACAGGCGTGCGGTGCTCGTGGAGCTGACGGTGCCGTGGGAGACCCACATACCGAAGGACCACGCCATGAAGACAAATAAATACTTTGACTTGACCAATGAAATACCAAAAATGGCTATGTGGTTAAACTCTATGCCGAAGAAGTAGGAGCAAGGGGAATTCCAGCTAAATCCCTGTATAATTTATTTAAGGACCTTGGATGGCCAAGAGCTTCAGTAAGCTCTTTACTAAAACGAGTATCCAAAGCGGCATTGATGGAATCTTTCCAAATCTGGTTGGGCAGGGGGGGGGGGACATTGTTGACGGTGGAAGGTGATCGTTTATGCGCATAGTAAGGTGGCCACCCTAAACCTACTCGAATGGGTCGCAAGTCCCAGACGCCGTCGGGGTGTTCCCCCGCTCGGTGTTCCTCCTGTGCCACGCTATGGACCCGGCGCCCGCACGGACAATCCATGGAATGCTAAGAATACGGTCTACAGGTAGAGAGGGAGATTTTTAGAAATCCTTTCTCAGTGGATGTTTACATCATAATAGTTATTTGATCTGTGACTTGCTCAAAGATATAGCAATCCAAATTATGATGATAATTCCTAAATTTAATTCAAATTCTTTCAAAGATTTCTAAAATTTTGAACTCACAGTTCAAATAGCTATTTGGCTTTAACTCCAATTGGTACATAATTATAAGTTTATCATGCATTCCCATAAAATCATTTATAAGAGCTTTGTATGAGAGGGTTCAGAATTAATCAGAACCGTAAGCCGCATAAATTTAAGTGTAATTCATTTGAATAAATAACTTTATGCACTTTTTTAAAATTTTAAACTGTGTCAGGAACCCTATTACCACAGTACAAAGAGAAAAAACTATGATCTGTCGGCTCTACTATTACTTAAACCTTGTTGTAAGTCTGCCCGTCTGTCTGTCCGTCTGTTGTTTGTATGTCACCAGACTGTATCTCATTAACAATGACAGCTAGACAGCTGTAATATTCACAAAAAATAAAATACTAACAAGGAAATATTTTTAAGGGGGGAAGGGCATACAACAAACGTGTTTATTTGCCAGTTTTTGCCACGCGCTTCCTTGCACTAGTGCAACTCGCACCTGACCGGTTTTTACTAAATTTTGAAGCACCTACATTATTAGAGTTTCATTTGAGTTAATCGTTTTGCGGTATCAGTGTTTGTCGTACAGTATTCATGACAGATTGCATTGTCTTTTCATTCGATATTCTGCAGGAACTGCGGATAAAATATCTCATCGAAATGTTTTGACTTCAAACTGATGATTGGACAATTTTTAATACAAACATTCAAATAATTTCTTTTCCCGAAAAGGTAGGGCAGAGGTCTAGTTTTTTGTACTTTATTTCAACCACTTAGTTGTATTTTGTTTCACTTAATTAGTTGATGTGAGGAGTCTATTGTCGTATTGAAACGAATAGTGGATTAAATTCTTCGAACCGTTCATTGCTACACCCTGTTGCTTTTATACCACGAAAGTGGCAGACAAATATACAGCCCACGTGATGAAAGTGATCCCCTGGTCACCGTAGAATTAGATTCTACGGTCACCTGGTCACCGTAAAATTAGATTCTGAAGCGATACAAAGTTTATCAGCACCGCCAGTCTATTTATGAGCTTAAAGCACAGTATAGAGAAAAAATCTGTCGGCTGTGCTTAAAATGACAACTTATTATTTTGAGTGAGCGTGGGTGTCGATATTGTTACCGAAAATATAGCATTCATAATTCACTCACTTTGGCGTGTGCAGGGCTACCCTTTGTTGGTAACTCATTATTTATTTATCAAAGCTTTTGTATCCCCAAAAGAGCAGATACAATGTACGGTTTCATTTACGTTCTGTGTAGGATATTCAAATACTAACAATGTATATTTTGAAACATAATGTCATCTTAGCCTCGTCTGTTGATGCCGCAATTTGGCAAACTCAGGGTAGGACGTCCACCTGCCAGATGGACCGACAACCTAGAAAAGGTAGCAGGCTGGAACTGGATGCGTTTGGCACAGGACCGTGTGTTGTGGCGTAAATTGGGACAGGCCTACGTCCACAGGTCCTCGTGGCTGGTCTGGGCGTGAATATTCTATCGCTGGACACCATGGTGCGAGCAGTGATCTTTAGTGGGAGTAAGTGGGACACAGCTACGTCTTTTTACGAGCAGCAAACAAAGAGACGGCGGGGAGGAAGCGGCAGAGAACTCTCCCACACGAGTTCAAACACCCGAACAACCTCCCAAAGAGGCGGGATAACCACCCTAACCACCTAGGTGAGGCCGCTATGGTAGTCAAGGTGTGTGGGAATTCTGGGGTCATCCTTCCGAGGGCTTACCGATGGGCAGTAGGTAGGGAACGTGTGGTTTTTAGTCGGTACGAGTACGGCATAGCATCCATGTAGGATTTTTCTCACGTTAAAAGGAAGGCCTATGTCCAGCAGTGGACATCCGTTGGCTGATTTGTTTGATTGCTTCGACGATGTTGCAATCAAAATTTATTACTAATGGTTTTATTGAATTGTCTCATAGAAACTATTACAGAAATTATTTGACTTTATTTTGCGTCTTCTTTGGATTTTGATAGCATCTATAACATATTTATATCCGGTAATTTGCTACAAGCTACCTGTATTGGTACGACCTTCAATTGAAACTACATCGCAGAGGGAATATAAAGGAGCAGTTTGAACGGTAATGTCCAATTGTGCAGGTAAGTCAGGTATCTTCCGATCCCTACTGAATGCTTATATAACATCCTCGATACGACATGAGGTGTTTATGTTATTTTTGATGGCGAGGTATGAATAAACTACGGTTGTCTAAATAACGTAATTTAAATTGACAAGTTGAAACAAATTGAAACAAACAACACTTTTTGACTGGACAATATTATGATTTGGGAAATATGCAAAAGGTATTTCCATTATACTAATCCTTGTTTATTCATTGATATAAGTATGTAGGAACTTTCCTTCGCTGTACTCATAAAGTTAAAATCCCTACTTCCCTACTAATATTATAAATGCGAAAGTAACTCTGTCTGTCTGTCTGTTACGTTTTCACAACTAAACGGCTGGAGCGATTGAGATGAAATTTGGTATACGGATAGTTCGAAACCTTGGGAAGGATAGGCTACTTTTAAACCGTCCGACTGCGCAAAAGGAGGGTTATGATTTTACGCGATAACGACTTCTACGCGGTCGAAGCTGCGGGGAACAGCTAGTCAGATATAAATACAATATTTCACAAAAAATAGCGCAACCACAGATGCTCGTATTTTGCCAACAAATGTTTTTTTTGCCTTACCACGATCTCGTCTTAGACAACCTAAAAATGTCAGTATGTAATCAAAAAGCTACTAACCCATATCGTCAGAGATTTTGAACTTCTTCTGAACAGACACAACAATATATTTTGAATAATTTTCATTGATAAATATTTGTTTAACTATAACTGAATTATAGAGAGAATGTTGAGAGGGATCTAAATATTCTATGCATAATTCACACATTCGCCGATATGATTGTTCCCTCATGTACCTAGTTGATCAATGACATCCGATTGTCGTACACGACACCGGTTGACATCAATCATGCAGCGGCCACCTGTCGATTCCTTGCCATGCATCTTCATCAGATAGGAACACAGCGATTGCTAATTTACACGGAATATACCTATTATTATACAGAATTCTACAAACTTCAACGGTATTAGGGTAGTTTAAAAAATATTGTGTTTCTGGTATACTAGAAATATTATAAAGTTTGAAATCAAAATGCTTAGCCCACGTGGAACTGTTCCAGTGTCTCGTGGTCCAGTAGTTAGTGTGCCTGACTACGGATTCGGAGGTCGTGGGTTCGATTCCCACCCAGGACAAATCTATTGGTTTGATGAGCACATTGATTTCTTGTGTCTGGGTGTGCTAATAGGTATGTATTTAGAAATATATAAGTATATTTATGAGTCGCTTAGATCCCATAGCACAAGCTTATTATTAGCTTAATTTGGGCTAGATGATGTTGTGTAAGAATGTCCACATAATTATATTTATTTCTTTTTATTTATCCCATGTAAACCTAATCTGGGAATAAAATGTAGAAGTAACGAGGTTCTTATTAGCCGCAGTAGAATCTTAAAACTTTGCAGTACCGATGTAGGTACATAGTTCGGCAATCAGTACTTACATATTATATCTAGATTTTAGTTCTTATCCTATTAAGATACCTATGTCTCGGTAATTATTATATTTTTACACTTTGCGTCCGAAGCGTTCGAGCATGGTTAGACCCGATAGGGAATTTATTCCGCGCACGCCTAGTTTGTGGAATGATCTCCCTGCCTCGGTTTCCCCAAACCCCCTACAGTATAGGGTTCTTCAAAAGGGGTCTTAGAAGGTTTTTACAAGGTTGGCAGCGCGAGTGTAGCGCGTCTGGTGTTGCAAACATCCATAGGTAACGGCGACCACTGGCACAACTGGTGGGCCGTATGCTTGTCTGCCACCTTAGAAGTATAAAAAAAACAAAAAATATAAATATTTATTCCACCAAAATATAATAATAATAATAATAAAATTAATAATAATAATAATAATAAAAAATTTTTATTGTCTCAATATAAAGGTGTACATGATTGTGAGCCCTAGTCCCCACACTAGGATTCCCTGTGTTGTGGGGACCAGTCTCTCTTCATCCGCAGCATTATTAGACAATACAGGTAATTTTAATGTTAACATGCAGTTCCTTCATTTCTTTTTCTAAACAGCTATACAAGTATAAGAAAAATTATAAAATAAGAGAAAAAAACAAAATAAAGATATATTGGTCCCTTATAATTAGGAATAACAAGAATGGGAATGTGTGTGTGTGTGTGTGTGTGTGTGTGTGTGTGTGTGTGTGTGTGTGTGTGTGTGTGTGTGTGTGTGTGTGATTGCGTGTATGTCTGCGTAATTTATCTATACATACTTAAAGCCGTGGGGGTTCGGAGAAAACTAATTGTAGGTCATTTCCCTCCAATCGATGCTGAAGCCGAAGATGCAATTCAAAACTTATTTTTGTACGTTTTGTCTGTCAGCATTCCAAATAAGTATTGCTAAAAATAGTCTGTAAATACACACGAAACCCTTAAACCCACGCAAGGGTGCATAGCATTATTATGCACCCCTGCACGTGCCCACGAGCCTCCTACATCATTGAACAGACTTCAGCAATTCTTCGGTAATGTTGTAGTCCAGTCGCATCAAAATCTCGTACATTCTTCTTTTGCACACAAATTTAGTCAAATTTACTATTCCATATTTTAAGTTAAGTCTCTTATATATAAATGGACCCATGAAATTAAAAGATCTTCGACCAATCAGTCTACGATATGCTACCGGGTGCCACATCAATCTGCGTCCAGATCGAGTTTTGATAGCACTACTCAGGGCAGTTTTGTGGAATTTTAATGTCACTGCGAGTATGTATAATTGTCTAACCCTGAGTAGGCTGACCTCAGAGTAGAGAGAATCAGTAGGATACCTGTAAGGTCTACGGTACGCTGTTTTTAGGAGTGCTCGTTGTGCTCGTTCTACTTTAATCATATGGTTCCTACCAGCCGCACCCCATACCGAAATACAGTAACTTAGTACTGACTGCCCGAGGGAGTAATAGACCATTTTAACGGTTCTGTCGTCCGCGACTCTTCCTAGACGTCTGAAGACTGGAATAAGCTTTCTGGTTCTGTTACAGAGCACACTTAAATGTTTCATCCAGTTCAGATAGCTGTCTAGGTGAACCCCAAGATACTTAATGCAGTCAGTTTGGTCAATTTGCGGACAACTACAGTTAGTGCCGTTCAAGCATGAGTGCAATTTTATGGAAGGAGTACAATTTGGAGAAGAACGTTGTGAAGCATAGAAATTAATAGCTTTAGTTTTTTCTATATTGAGTGTTAAGATATTTTTTTGTAACCAGTCGGCAACCTTCTGCAAGCCCAGTTCGGTATTCACTTGAGCCTCCTCACAGGTTTCGCCATAGAAGACCACCGCAGTGTCATCAGCATAGGTGAAGATTCTAGCTTTAGGTATGTCGAGAGCGCATAGGCCATTTATGTATATAATAAAGAGCGTAGGGCCTAGCACACTGCCTTGCGGAACGCCAAAGCTAACAGACAGAAGCTCACTGCAATAGTCACCCATGACGACCCTCTGTTTTCTTTCTTCAAGGTATGACCTAAACCATGCCAATGCATCACCACGTATCCCAAGTAGCTCCATTTTCCGCATAAGTAATTTTCTGGAAACCGTATCGAACGCCCTGGCAAGGTCCAGGAAGATGCCAGTACATGCCATACCCTGATCCACTTTGTTTGTAATGTGGTCCACTAAATTGGACACTGCATCCTCAGTGGACCTGCCAGCACGAAAACCAAACTGATTTTCAGACAAGAGCTTCTTTTCTTCTAAGTATGTCAACAGTCTCTTATTAACAACCCTTTCCAATATTTTGGAAAGTGTTGGCAACAAGGATATCGGACGATAATTTGATGCAGTCTTAGGGTCGCCACTTTTGTAAATTGGACATACATTTGCAGTTTTAAAGCATTCAGGTACAGTACATGTTTCCAGACTTAAATTGCACAAAAATGCTATGGGCCTTATTAATACATGAGCACAGCTTTTAAGTATTTTATTATTTATATTGTCATTGCCGCAAGCAGAAGCAGTTTTTAGATTTGTAATTATTTTATTGATTTCAACCTCGTCTGTTGGGGTAAAGAAAAAGGATCCTGAATCATCAAAAGAGGGGCTAGAGTGGCTATTGTGTCTGCTGGCAAGTTCTGTTTCAGTTGTGTTTAATTGTAATAATGTTTTTTCAGCTAATTTAGCTCCTATATTGGCAAAATAACCATTCACCCCATCAAGAGCAAGTACAGGGTCTGTCTCATTGGTCATAAGTTCAGAGTTTACGTTTTCCTTAGTCTTAATACCACAGATGCCTTTAATTTGCTTCCAAAGCTTCTTATTATCACCTACCGCATCATTTAAAAGTTGACGTTCATATTCCCGTTTTGAGTTCGTTAATATATTGTTACAGTAGTTGCGATACTGTTTATATTTTTGTTGAATTACAGGGTTCTCGCGATTTTCTTTTTTATTGGCAAAAGCATGCAAAGAATCTCGACGCCTCATACACTTAAGAAGCCCCCTAGTTATCCACGGCTTAATAATGACCTCAGAACTGGAGCACCTTCGTTTCGAGGTGTGTTTGGTGATTTTGTCACTTATCTTATTTACCAGTATCTGTGCTGCAATATTCACGTCACAGCCTTCATAGAGTGAGTTCCAGTTCTCGTTTTCGATGTCGCTTATTAAACCGGGATAATCAATCTTTGTGATGAACTTTGGGGATTTTGGTCTTTGTGTGTCTTTAGATACGCCAAACATCACTGTATGGTGATCTGTAATACCAGAATCACAGACTATTACTGTCACGTCACGCTGAGTTCTTAGTAGAACATGGTCGTAGCAATTTGTACCTCGCGTAATGAATGTATGACCTGGGAAGTAGCCGTAGTGGCCAGTCAGTTCTAAGTAGTCCGTTGATCTCTTATCGGTATACCCCTCTTTAATATCTAAGTTTACATCTCCTACTATTGCACAAGTACTGCCACTGTGGGACTCCAACGCCTGAAGGAGAGAATCACAAAAATTGACAATATTGTAATATGATGGAGATCTGTATAACGCAATAAGCGTAAGCTCGTTATTGATGTTAATGATTAAGCAATTTGCCTGTTGGAATGGAGGTTCAGTAATAGTTACGCGGAGAGATGATTTTGTGAACACAACGATACCATCGTTTTGATTAAAGTACTTTTCAGAACAGAAATAGTCATAATCTTCAATTGTATAACAAGGTGAGTTGTCATTAAGCCAGCATTCTGTAAGGACAATAATGTCCGGAGAAAAAGATAACCTGTTCAAAAGTACAAGAAATTGGTCAAAGTTTCTGTTAATACTTCGTATGTTTTGTGTAACTACAGTATACTGTTTGCCCGTCTCACCCAAATGTGTTTTGCACCTTTCTACAGAGTCCAGCCTGATCTGCCTTGCATACTTTATATTATCAATGTCGTTGATCATCGGTGTTATGTTGTTGTTATCCATTATTTAAAAGTGACGATATACTTTGTCCGCTTTATGAAAACTTTCAGAATGCACATGTACGAGTACTTTAAAGGTAGGTTTAAGTTGACATAATGCGAGTATGTGTATTTCATATGAAATCTGTGACCAGAGTCATTACTTGGTATAATTAAAACATATTCATTTGAGTGTGTATGCGTTCGTACATATTTTTTTGAGGATGTATGCATGACACAATGTAACAGTTCATTAATTAATAGGTAAGTTAGTGAAATATAATATAAGTATATTTTTCGGTAATGTATATTTATTAGCAAATTAATGTAAGTAGTGATCGTAAATTTTCTATGATGAATAGATGACAGATGTTTGTATGCAGTGGAGTAAATGTACATAGTTAATAGTTGAGCATTTATTATGTTTGTCTGACAGTAGAATGAGATACGTGTGAATGTGAAAAGATCCTTGTGCTTAGTGTTTGTAATTATATTGATCGATATTTTTAATAACTTACAATTAAATTTATAATTTAAAGTATATGTTATGTGTTGACAGTGGTTTTTACAATTGCATTCCCAGTGCAAGTAAGCTTTTTGAGAACTTATTGGGTAAGAGTAACAAAAGTATAGACTAACAGAGTTATGATAACAAATATTAATGATTACAAGCATGCATAATAGGAGATATTCTGCAAATACTAGTTGTCACTTAGAGGGACTCATTAAGTTTTCAGATTGACTCTTACGTTTTAGTTCCAGGAGAGTATTTTCATTTCTTACAAGTACCGATGGCATCCCTTGCTGTTTTCGAAGAAACACTCTGCCGTTGACTACCCAGCAATATTGGTAAGCTTCAGTTTTTGCTAGGTCACGAGACATATATAGCAGTCTTTTGG
Source organism: Miltochrista miniata (assembly GCA_933228765.1). NCBI lineage: Eukaryota > Metazoa > Arthropoda > Insecta > Lepidoptera > Erebidae > Miltochrista > Miltochrista miniata. Next base: position 8,666,282 of record OW121754.1, on the reverse strand, counting down.
TTTTAGCTGTAAGATTTTCAGAAATGTACAAAGTCCCTGAGGGCCCTCCTAGCCCTAGGTGGTTGGTGTTTAATTCATTATTCTTATTCTCTGAGTTCCATGCTTTAGTCGCTTTAAGAACTTTTTCTTTTATCAAGGTGTTAGCTAGTTCCACTACCACTGTACTGGTGGAGGTATGCTCTTTCGAGGGGAGTCTATATACGTCCTTGATATGTATATCTTGCAGTTCTGTTTTAATGATATATAGCAGCCGACTGATCATCCGGTAAAGGTCCTCCTTCGACTCATTCTTTATTTTGGGAACGCCTCGTATCTCAATGTTGGTTTTCTTAGAGTTGCGGTCCGCGGTTTCTATTTTATCTTCGAGCAGTGAGATTTGAGTACGAAACTGAGAGCGTTCCCCTTCCAGCTTATCTATTTTTCGTTCAATGTCTTTCATCTGACCCGAGATGAAGTCTACATTTGAAATAATATCTCTATTCACATTTTGTATCTCACAGTTTTGTTGTTTTATATCAGATATATTTTTTTCAATAGAACCTATTATACCGTATTGGTCTTTAATATCTCGGATACTGGTCTCTAAAGCGTCCAACCTTAGGTTTTGCTGAGCGATCATTACTGTGAGCAGTTCCTTAATATCCTCCATGGTGTCTTGCCGCTTAGGTGAGCGATCGTCGCCGTCGTCCTCCAGACGCACACGCTTGTTTATGTTTCGCGTGGTAATATTGTGCGTTATGCTACATAGTTCGTTTCCACGCGTCAATAAGTCCGAGTCAGACGCTGAGATGCATTTAGGAGGAGTACGTAATGTGTTCATAATATCGTATTAAATAAGAAGTTGAGAAATCAATAGGCAGTAACTTGTTTTTCAAAACAATCGCCGACAGATGCGCGTTTCAGCTATATAATTTATAGTGATGTAGGTAGGTATTTGCTTCACTCGCTATTGCAAACAAGCGACGTTAATCTAAAACTTGTTCAAATTGCATTCATAGATATATCTGCATATAGCCGGCGCTCATAGGTTTCCTTGTTTAAGCGGGCAGTCGCATGCGCCGCTAAACAAGGACGAAAAATAATCACCTGTCTCTTTATCGTTGCGGGTGTGGTGCGGCGCCCCTCTGATACCCGGGCTGTACACCGTCGCACTTTCGCGTCGCGCCGTGATGCTGAGTTGTTAAGGTCCAATCTTCAATTCACTATGCTTAGGGATTCTTATGTATTTGCTTGTTATTAGCTGATGTTATAATCTACAACGTGAACTTTATTGATTTATTTTATTTATTAAATAATCTAACCGCACGTCTTCTCACAGCCAAACTACGGACGAGAGAGGAAAATCTTAATTAATAAAGCTTATCATTAAATCTTCAGCTTTTCATAAACAACCGGTTACAGTTTTTGTATGTGCCGAGCGGAGATAAGTTAATATTTCACTATATCTATCTGTTTCAAAATACTAAAATAACAAACAGTGACTCAACAAGAAGATATTCATCTATAAATAATTACAACTCCATTACTGTGAATAATGCATTTCCCTGGACATCAAATATGAAATTAAATGAAAAATGATTTAAAATTTCATCTTCTGACGTTCTCCGTTTCATGTTTTAATTGCCTTTTGTTGCAGAAATTGTGAAATTAATACGATTCGACGAATGGTTTACATTTTACATTATTTCAGTAGTGCCATCTTGATTTAATAAATATCTTTGTGATATATTTTAACAATGACCCAATATTTCTTTTTTTTATAGATATACAAATAAATAAAGTATCTTCATATTATGGGTTATTAAAGCGTGTTCTGTAGGTATACATACATTGCACTGCAATATGCCCTGTATATACATCTGCAAACATATATGCCTATGGTCACGCTTACCCCTTCGAGGGGTCCAACAGCGCCAGGTCCTCGTAGTGGGTCTGGACGTGGACAATCTCTCGCTTGAGACCATGGTGCAAGCCATGATCTCCAGCGGGAGAAAGTGGGACTGCGCCGCCTCCTTCTGCGAGCAGGTCATGCTCTTTAAAGAGGTGACGAGGCGGGAACGGGAGAGAACTCTCCCACCCAAGTTATTATCGGCCTCCATGACCGAGGGCCTGACGATGAGAGGGCTGCTCACCGTCCTTTTAGAAGCAGGCCCATGACGGCAGCGTGACCTTATGTGATTCACGCACGCCCCCCCCCCTCCCCCTTAGAAGCGGGATCGCACCCAAAACCCCTCAAAGACGCGGGATAGCACCCGAACCACCCCCTAGGCGAGGCCGCAGTGGTAGCCATGGGTCTGTTGGGACTTCTGGAACATCCTTCCGAGGGCTTGCCCGGGGCTGCCAACCATAGGCTGTTGGGCATTATGTGAGGTTTTTTAGTCGGTAGGAGTCCGGCATAGCATCCATGATGAATTTATCCTCACGTTAAAAAAAAACGGGGTAATAGCCAATAGTACCTGAAAACCTTATCTATGTAATTATATACCATATCTATGTAATTATTTAATAACTTTTTTATCTATCTATACTATCTCCACAAACAGGACATGCATAATATTACCCTACATTCGCGTCTGGTATCATTCATTACCCGTTATGATACCAAAACCGGCATCATAATGGAGAAGCTCTTTATTGGAGCAATTTACGATCCAAATACTGGCCAACATTATGATATAATAAGCCAGATGAACTAAAGCAGATGCACTGTGGCATGTTCAAAATATGGTTATTATACCTGGTGTGAGGGATGAGCGAGAAGCGACTTTATAGAGCTTTAAAGTATTTTTCATCCAGTTCAAATAAATGGATGGAATATTTTAATATGACGACCAGTCACAATATCGAATTATAATAATAGCTGTGACAGTGTCAAAGATACTAATAATTTTACTACCTACGTAACGGTACAGTATATTATAAAAACCATTTCTAACCAATTTAGTGGTTTGGCTAGGGAGCTCTGGGAGAAATTTCTAGTTACATGGGCGAGATATGGGAGGTACCATACATGTTGAAAACTATCTCTAGGTAGGTCATCATCATACCTTAACATTGGTGAATGCCCTAAATCACTCGCTGCGAGCGCAATTCCAAACTGTCGTATTAAGAAATTGGAGCATAATTGATGGGGTGCACTGCATACCCCTGATGAAAATCTCACGCGACCGAGAATACAAATTAAAATTAGTTTCCTTGCATTTTACCGCTAACAACTTGTTTCATGTGAACTCGCTAGCTTAATCTGACGGAACTGAGATACCTACGAGTATAGCCAAACTTCCCCATACGTTTGAAGGACTATGTAATCTCTAGTTGCAAACTTTGCAAAACTTGCCACTATAAAGAATTTAGCTTCAAAACCAAACTTATGTATATTGAACAAAATAACCATATAACTTCAAATTGTACTTCCGTTAACAATTTATGAAAATAAACGAAGTAAATTTATAGTAGAATGTATAGCACGCTTGTTAAATCGGTTATACTTTAGTGAAATTTAGAAATTTGCTCCAGTTTCATTTTAATGTTCATAAGTAGTTTTACTATGGAATTTCCAATAACAGCTATAAAGTTTGCAGAAATATTGACCTCTAATTTATTATAATACTAGCTGATCCCCGCAGCTTCGCCTGCGTGAAATTTTGTTCCTAGACTATAACATATCCCCTATGTCCACTAAAATCCATTAAAACTCTGTAGGACCAAATTTCAGCCAGATCCGATCAGCCGTTACAGCGTGAAAGAGTAACAAACATCCACACTCACAAACATTCGCATTTATAATACCTAGTTAGATAGATTTCTGATTAACAAATTCATAATGCATAATAATATTTCAGCCAGATCCGATCAGCCGTTACAGCGTGAAAGAGTAACAAACATCCACACTCACAAACATTCGCATTTATAATACCTAGTTAGATAGATTTCTGATTTACAAATTCATAATGCACTAGCTGATGCCCGCAGCTTCGCCCGCGATGGCGCTGTATGTGAAAAATGATTTTTCCGCTTTTCTGTTGAAATTTTTCCTGATTTTTCTTTGCTATAAACCTCACGGAGCCCGAGACCTTTCCAACGAATGCAAAACCGTGGAAATCGGTTCGTGCGTTCTGGAGTTATAGCGTCAGGAAGGAAAACCCGACTTATTTTTATATAATAGATAATAATATGAGCTAAGTAAATTAATTTATTAAATATTATCCTAATTCAATGGCTAAACAACTACTTGACACAACTTCTCTTCTAAGCAATTGACATCGTAACTTAGTTCCTTCTTCAGGTACTAAGAACTACTGTAGGCTTTGTCCTCCTAATACAGATGGTCCAACCAAGACCTGGTAAGGTTATAACAATACACAATACTTAATGGCTCTTTTCAGTCCTGTCGAATGTAGTCTACGAAGAGGCCATTCTCGTAGTTTACAAAGACTTAGTGAGTCTGTTTCCTGACAGTATGCAGACGGCACTATAATGTAGAAAAAAGTTAATGCCTTCCATGACCAGTTGCTTAGGGCAGCGCTGACAACCTTTGTTGTAAGGATTGAGCGTAGATGGTAACTTGACCAATGGATATTACCTGAAGCGTGGTCTTTCATTTTTTCAGGCTTACAACTTAGAATTTTCTCTTCTTTTCACAATTGTATTTTTGTCACACAAAATTTGAATAAATTAGCAATAATACTTCCATAAAGCATATATTTGGTTAATATTATACCAAAACAGCGCTTCTTTTTAACTTTATGACTATGTAGTAAAATCATCTGTTTGAAGTTTGAAATAAAACATAAATAAAAACGTCAATTTTATTGAACTTTCACAAATTATGTGTCAAAATAAAAAGTAATTAAAGTATAAAATAAGAGTATTTAAGGAGTATTGATATCAACTCCGGAGAAAATCGGCCCCAAATAATTTACATTCCCTTTTTAGCTCGTTATAGTATTAATTTCAAAAAAATATGAAATACGTCTTCCATCAATTATGTTAATAATGCTATATGCGAAATTTTAAGTAGATCGGACCAAGGAATCACGTTGTTCCATACAAACTTTACCCTCCTTTTTTATACCTTTGGAGGTGGAATTTGCAAAAATGTTAAAATTATTTTTTACAAATTGTAACAAACAACGCTCATGCTTAGTTTCATCATCGTACCATTAACCGTTTAAGCAATAATTGATAATAACTTTGGGTCTAGGGATCGAACCGCAAAATTAACCCTTAATTTACCCGTTAGGTCCCCGGGACTCCCTTAAAATCTCTAAGTGACCATAAAAGTTACATTTTTTAAAATCAAAACTTGCACGTGCGAGTACCTTCACGCGGTCACGGGGCAAGTGCGGGAGCGAGCAGACGTCTACGTGTGCGACTCCCATCGGTAAGTAAACACACTCGAGGAGTCCGTTGGACTCCACCGGGGTATGTATGTTATTGTTTTTAATTCAGTGCTGTTATCTTTTTAAGGTTTTTTCTTTTATTTTAGGAACTATATTGGCGTCTCACAATGTTGTAAATGTTCTAGACGACAACACTGAATCTGTAGTAAACAACTGGTAGCAAGATATGGATTAGAGGAACTCTTAACAGGAAGTTGAAAGATTACCCTTGAATCAGCCACGCAGATTGATGGGCAATGATGTAGTGTCAGAATCTGAAGATGACTGCGTGCCTTCTGAGCATGACACTGATTTTGAATGTTCAGCTACTTCAGACGATGATGAAATCATGAACACCGCTTACCTTTGCCATACTTGTACTAAGCCTATGTGCCTTGGCTGTTCAAAGAAAATAATGCACCAATAATCGTGAGCAGAATGCCCTGCACGTTTTGTTTTCTACAAGATTTTTTCGTTGTTTTTATTTTTTTATGAGGGTTTATATTCCAAAGAAGACATTTGTTACATATTTGTTAATAATATTTGTATTTTGATACAAAAAAAAATACTCAAAGTTATATATCTCATATTTGTAAGAAGAAATATTTAGTTTTCATAAATCTAAGTTATTAAAGGCCGTTAATTAACAATTTTAAGTCATAACCTTTGTGATTTCATAGTGAAATATTTGATTAACAAATATGATAATTTGATTCTTAGAAATGTGAGCATTTTTTTGAATAAATCATCCATTTTCTTGAAGGGAGTCCTAGGGACTCCATCGGGTAAATTGTGTAGGTAAAATGTCACCGGGTAAACCAAGGGTTAAGTTTGGTTTGAATTCTATATACTTTTCCGGGATAAAAATTACCCAGTGTGGTGCCCAGGCTATTAAAGAATAATTATACCAAGTTTCATCGTAATCGAACTTGTACTTTTTGCGTGATGCCTGAACAAACAGACAGACAGACAGACAGACAAAAATTTTTAAAATCACATTTTTGGGTTCGGTGTCGGTCTAGTAACACCCCCTGCTATTTATTTTTTTGATATTTTGAATGTACAGAATTTTTACTTCTACAGATTTATTATAAGTATAGATTATAATAGTTCTGCGAACAATCACATCAGATAAATTTTTCATAATCGCGCATTTTCTCATTCATGACTCCAATTTGGGAAGCTGATTTTTCATTCATTTGACTGTGCTGAGTAGCTATTATTTACGTATCACATACTTAACGGCGCGTTTTCTGATTAACTGTAACAAATGAACTTTAATTTCATTGTTCTTCTTCAAATTGATGAACCCACTAGGCCCTCGTATTTTGAAATCTATGAGGTATGAAAAGTACTGCAGGCTTATTAAGTCTTCAGTCTTTACATTATAACGAACTTTCATGCCAATAGTCTTAAAATATTATTTTACTGAAACTCTACGGATTAAAATATACTTCGCCAAGTTAGAAAAACTGCTTTTTCATTCCGCTCTGCAGAACAGTCACTAGCACCAGCAAGAAATAATTAATTAAAGTGAAGCTACCGATGCTTCAGCTCGTTTGAGGTGACGGCATTTTCTATGAAACTTCGCCAGTAATCTAGTATTCTAGTATATTCTGAAGATGACCGCATCGCACGCAGCGGTGGCCTACATCCAACGTATATTTTCTACTTTTAATTAGAAATGAAAGGGAAAAAGAATTCTTTATGAACTGTCGTGAGCGTAGATAGTCGGTATCAATACCAGAAAGTACTTTTTCATCAGGGTTTACTTAGAATATTTTAAACGTTTTTAGGTAGAAATGTTCTGTATTATATCCATTGTCTGTTTTGTTTTTCCAATGAAGAAAATGCAATTACTCACAATCATCGCCGCTACAGGGGCAGCTGGGACTGCAACGGTGTTTGAAACTACCCGTCCCGGTCCGCCTTACCTACTAAGCCACCGCGCTGTTCTGTCCAGAGCATAAACGACTGCAACCCGGCAACGAGCCACCCTGAGAAGTCGAGGCTCGGCTTGAGGGGATCGAATGGAGCCAGCCTTCGAGCTCCCCAGGGAGCTAAAGACCAAGTTCTTAGATGCCCCTCTGTAAGCAGAGGAGATATAGAGCGGTTGGTGTGAGCAAGCGCTATTGAGCACCCCTCGGGAGACTGGGAGGGTGTCCATAGCGCATGACCTTGACAATTCTTGGTTGTCAGCAACCAGCAAATTCTGACTGTTATTTAAATAGATAATACATTATATATTGGCCACTATATTAGACGACTTGTGTGTTCTATTATAAAATGCTGAATTCATGAACTGACTATTTAGTTCAGTATGAAATATATTCATGACACGACCTTGGGCCTAAAATAAAAACTTCAGAAATAAGACAAGTGATATTAATGATTCGACGATAAAACAACTGTAGGAAAATAAAAAATACGCTGATAAAATATAATTAGGTATAATTAAAACCATTTGTCTGTTTCAGCTAACGCTTTGGTACTTCTTAAGACAAAATTTCATTACGGGTACTTTCATATTTATTCATTTTTCTAGCTTCGTTAATTTTCTAGCACTACACCACGATACTCCCCGTTCATCATCATCATTCGGTGCCTCTCCATCATAAGAGGTCGGCGTTCAGCATAGCGAACTATTCCTTATTTTGCGCTAAGCGAACTAGATTTCTACTTAAAGATTTTTAGGGTTCCGAACCCAAAGTGAAAAAAAAAAACGTGTCCCTATTCATGGGACTTTGCCGTCCGTTTGTCTATCTGACTGTTTTTTTTTTTTTTGACATCTCACACAACGCTATCTGATCCCAAAGTAAGCTAGGAATACCTGCTTGTGTTATGGGTATCAGACCACGGATATTAATACTTATATACTTTTAAATACATACATATTATACATAGAAACACCTAGACTCTTGAGACAAACATTTATGGGTCACACAAATATTTGTCTCTGGTGGGAATCGAACCCACGACCTCCAGCGCCGCAGGCGGTATCACTACCGACTGCGCCACAGAGGCAGTCACGTCATGTTTGTTTGTCACGAGGCTGTATCTTAGGAACTGTGACAGTTAAAAAGCTTTAATTTTCACATTTGATATATTTTGCCGCTACTATAACAACAAGTCAGTAAAATAATAATTATTTATGAAGGGCGCCCATACAACACGTCGTGATTATTATTTTTTGCGCTTTTTTGGTACAGAAACATCCGTGTGGGCGAATCTGACTGGCACTTGACCGATTGTATTGATACTATTCTTAAATACTACTACTTAATATTTAAAGGTAAAGTATCAAATAATAAACTACGAACACAAACATACCTTTACAGTAAACTCTGCAACTGTATTAATAAAATAGTAAATTCAGAGCTTACTACAGTAATAACTATGTCACTGAGTCACCTACTTTACTACATACAAGGTGCAGTACATAAACATGAAGACCGTCGCAGTGATTGCAAGTCCGTCGGTTTCTTACCATACACTGTACAGGTACATATGAGTACATACATGTGAGTATAATTTCAGTTCTAGAGTACTTCTCCAAAGTCTTACTGACTGCTGTTGTAAATTTTGTATTCCTATTATTGTTAAAAATGCGAAAGGTTTGTGAATTAAGTTTGTTACTCAAACACGCTCTAAACGCTCAACGGATTTAGCTGAATTTTGGTAGTGAAATAATTTAATAATAGGCATGCTACTCTATACGCTATATATTTAAATATTTGGTATTTTTTGAAAATAAAAATTGCTTATGTTACTTCTAATAATATCAGCAAGTAGTATTTGCAAATGAAAGCTTGTTATAAGTTTCAGAGATAGGCAAGAAAAACGACACACAGACAAGAATTTTAAATATTGCAACTTCATACTACGTAAGTACCGTATGTACTTTCATGCATTTTGTGAGTAGCTGTTAATTTAGAATTACAAACAGACACTTATTTATAAATAAATAAAAACTCCGAAGAAAAATTACTTTCACGAGAAAAATAAGTAGAGCAAACAACTCGCATTTCCTGATTGCTTTTAATGCGTGGTAGTGGCAGTTATTATTATTAAATGCCTCTTATAGTTAACAACTGAGTACTATGACTAGGTATAAAACACTAACATTGTGAAAAAGGCTTCACTTTGAATTAATTAGATACTATTACTGCAGTTTGGACAAAATTTGCTATTAGGGTAAACTGCTAGGCAATCTCAAACATAAATATTCAATTCATTAAAAATGACATTATGGAATAAATAACGTCATAATATTTATTTTCAAATTGCTACCTACCATTAAATCATCAGAACAAACTGCAACTCAACGCAAAACTATTGATAGCTCACCTCAGTCGCTCTAGATCCCAGAAGGTATTTGTATAAATTCTAAGAATTGTGTCTCGTGTACACAGTACTGCTGTTTGTCGCCCATATTGCTTCTCTGTGTAACGTGATAGTTGTTTACTGTCGTAGATAGCGTAATGTGTGCTGAGTTTTATATTATATCGATAACTTGAAAGAGTACTCGTACCTAGACAACATTTCGTAATATTTGAGTGGTTCGAAAATCTTATATCAGCTGTGGGTAGGTAGACTCCCCTTTTGCTAAATTCACATACAGTACGCGGCAAACAACTTGAGCATTGCGTGAGTTGGTGGGAGAAATTTTGCGTATGTACACTAACGTACTAAAATATTTTGCACGTAAGTATACATGCCATTGTCATGTCATGCCGTGTCATTGAAAAATGCATTTTTTTATTATTGGCATTTTGTTATGTTAGCTAATAACTTTTTAGTTGGTGGTATAGAGAGAAAAGAGATCACGAAGTAGCTCATCGTTGGTCAAGAAGTTTGCCAATTACTGTACCTGATCTTGATACTTACCCCCATAATTATAATTTTTATCCAGTTAGGCTAACCTCCTTATATCGCAAGACTGAATGGGTATGGGACCAATTACCTGTAAGGAAAGTTACCACCACCAGATTTTCCACCCACTGTACTACCGAAACCCAACTCAATCAATCAATCAAGTTAACCTATAGTTGTAAAGCAGTCCACTCCTGGATGGAGTCATCTCCCACTTCACGCCACAATACACGTCACTGCGCCTTCCGCATCGAGTCCTAGCCTTTTCTAGGTCTTCGGTCTATCTGGTGGGTGAACGTTATTCTGAGTAGTGTTTAGTGACTGGTGATTAAGCATCTTGCATGGTGTGCGAGAAGATGCAGGTTTGAATCCTGCTCGAAACCAATTATTTTTCAAATCGTAAGAAAGTAATGGGTAGACGTGATAATTAAAATAGTGATTTTATAGATCTAGAGAATGCGCTATTCCTACGGATTTTTTTTACTATAAACTTCTAACTTGTGGAATTTTAATTTTACACAGGCGGAGCCGAAGGCATTTTTAAGTACATTAATTTACATGCCTACAGTATCATCTACACAAGAACAGTATACTAAATAATTCACTTAACAAAACAAAGCTAATTTGACATGTTATTTTCAGCACCATTCAGTTACATGATAACAACTACTTGTACATAGGGTTAACATTCAACGTAATAGTAAGGACACATAATATATCTCTAGGCCAGAAAATAACTTATTTAGATAAGCATAATAATCTTTTATTATCATGAATTTATTGAACTTGCCAGCCGTGTATGTTTTTTCTTCGGGTGGAATCTTATAACTCAAATTCGAAGCAGAATACTTTTTCTAAAAGCTAACTAAGTACTACGTTCCCGATTTGAAGCATCTTTATATCGTACTACAATAATGATTTATTACAATCACACAATTTTTCACTCGATTCATATGCAAATACAGATGGTATTTACGGTAAGCTTATTAAAACCCTAAATATTATAGGGGGCTTTATGAACGCAATAGAACCCACAACAATGATTTTTATAATCTTTTTGACATTTGTCTGTTTGTCTGTATGTCTGTATATCTGTTTGTCTGTGCGTTTGTGCACGCTAATCTCAGTAACCGATTAACGTATTGCAATGCGGTTTTCTTTATGGTGTTGAGGTTTGCTTCACTTAAGTTTATAAATAAAAAAGTGATATCACTTTAAAGAACCATGCACGTTAAGCCGTTGGTCCCGGTTGCCAGTAAAATGGCAGTCGTTAAGCCAAGTTGAAGGCTTTATTTTAACAGCAGGCAGTCACAACCTGCGCCTGTCCATTTAAACACGGCAATACGGCTCACAACGTATTACGTGGGACAAATTATAAAAAAATGGTGAAATGTGGGTATATAATATGCCTCTGCTTACCCCTTCGGGGATAAAGGCGTGATGATGAACCTGAACCTGATTTGGAAAATAGGTGTGACTAATTTTATTTTTTGTGAAATTTATAGATTGATTTGAGATTTTTCACAATCTACCAATTAGACCATGGTGCGAGGCCATGATCTCCAGCGGGAGTAAGTGGGAGCCCTTTGCCACTTTCTGCGAGCAGGTCTTGCTCGTGAAAGAGGCGACGGGAGAGAACTCTCCCACCCGAGACGTGTCTTCAACCGTAGGCTGTTGGGCAGGATACGTGAGGTTTTTTAGTCGGTAGGAGTCCGGTATAGCATCTATGAGGATTTTTCCTCACGTAAAAAAAAGACCTGCCCCTCATTCTAGATACTATTATATTAGTAGTGCTGTCTCGCGCTATAGCTCCTAGATTTAACTCTTACTTGTAATGTTACGACCATATTTTTTTTATACTTACGTCTCTTAGAACTCTTTTGTAACGTCTAGTTGTAGCTTCAGGACTATTAGCTCCCAGTCTGATATTTACAACCTAAACATAATGTTTCTACAAAAGACATGAAACTACGCTACTACATACAAATGCTGAATCATGACTGATAAAGCGTGGGCATATTTTCTATACTTCTGACCTCAGGGAATGTAGTACCTAAAATAATATTATACTCGAATAAGTCTAGACGGGTACCTCATAGGATTCGTATTATTTTATCATTTCCATGGTTCTTTTAAAGCAAAATAGAGTTTGAATAACATTTTTTCCAACTGCAGAAAAAATATGACTTATTTATCCATTGTTATTTTTTTTTCAATAGTTAGATACAAATCTTGCACAATAACTTGATAAGCCTTCTTGTTATACCATAGTGCGAGCCATGCTCTCCAGCGGGAGTAAGTGGGACTGCGCCGCCTCCTTCTGCGAGCAGGTCATGCTCGTGAAGGAGGCGGCAGGACGGGTACAAGAGAACTCTCCCACCCGAGTTCCGCAGTCGGCGGCCCATCCATGAGGATTTTCCCTCACGTTAAACAAAAAACAAAAAAAAAGCCTACTTGTTATTCTCCAGAGTTCATAAATCGTCAAATCATTACAAATTATTTTTCAAATTTATTTTCAAATTAATTTTCAATTTTCAATTATTACTCAAGTACACTCTCAGCATTATAATATCATAAACCCAGCAATATTCACCATAAAAACTTCATGCACTCTTGAGTATCATTAACTTGAAATATTCGAATTGCTTGTCATATACATATTTTACAGACACAAACAAATAAAACACTCCAGGTCTCAATCAACAAATACCAACTGAGGCTCAGATTCAAAGCTAACTGTGACTAGTCTAAAGTAACAAGATACTTGTAATTAAGTCGATAACCAAAGCACCTATCTGAAACCCTCGAAGGTTTGCTAATAATGAAGGCCTTAACAAGCAAAGTTTTCGGACCGGCATTCGACCGGATAAGTCAAGTTTTTTTAACTTAAAGATTACGTTATTAATTTCAAATCAAGTTTACTCAACAGAAAAGTTTTTGGGTTTCGAGAAACAAAATTTTGAAATATTAATAAACCAATGTATGGCTTGATGTTATTAAAAGTACTTTGAAAACAAAATTCAACTTGGGCTGCCATATTCAAATGATTGCTTAAACTTACAGCTACGGCCGTCATTAACGATTGCATATTAATGTACTCAGAATAATCAGTACCTACTTTAACTGGTAGTGTGAGGTGACTCTACCAAGATCTCCGGGGACCAATGACGTCACCTAACCAGAGGTGCTGACTAACTGATGAGCCGATGAGGTTGGCGCCCTTACGAGAGAAAATGAACATATGAAAGGATTTAGTGCAAACTAAATTTAATAAAAAGAGGTGACTTAGGCATACTAATTATACCTCACATTTTGTACTTGTATAAAACAAAAAAAAATTAAACTCCTCATGTAATAATATTTTTTTATTTCATATTATTCAAAAAACTAAGTCAAGTTTTCAATTACAGTTTCGAAATACAATGAAGACGTTTTCGCCTGTCGCGCTTGACGCGGGTCTGCGTCAAAACGACATTTGACTGCGAATATAACGGGGATCAAGTAAAGGATCAAGCGCTTACAAACGTCAACTTTTTTATTTGACAACCCTTTTGTTATTGGACAGTCTATTTTGAAATAGGCTATGCTGAACTATAATGCTAAACAATGATTTTTAAACGTATAATAATCACGCTGGGTTCTAAATAGAGGAAGCAGAGGTAAACCTATTACATGCTCACGCGTACATTCATTATTATAGGTACATTATTAGTTACGCGTTTATCGCCAAAAGGATAGGCAGAGGCATAGTATACGCTCACATTTCACCTAATAATTTCATGTCACACGTAATAGGTGGTGAGCCGTGATGGACAGGTGCAGGTTGTGACTGCCTGCGGTTGAAATTTTTCAAGCCGCCCAAGAAGGCCTTCATCTTGGCTTATCGACTGCCATTTTACTGGTAACCGGGACCAATGGCTCAACGTGCCTTCCGAAGCACGGAAACGCTTAAATTTTGCTTGCAGTGTTCGTTTACAGAATACTGAGTACGTGGGAGGAGCGAGAGGAATGATACGTAATTATAAATTATGTGATTCCTGTTTTCTACATAAACTCGCCAAAGAACGTCCACTACCGTAGTTGCCCAGAGGCTTAGTATTGATTATTCTATGTCTAGATTTGTGATAGTCGTTAAGAAAATCTCTATGGTTTTGATATTCAGTAATATTTTGACTGTTTGATACCCACCTGATAGTTTACCGTATAAAGACTCTCTAGCCAACACCGTGTGTCGTTACTGGTTTCCTATGAGGATCATTTTCCCTTCATAGGTTATTAGTTACCAAACTCTGAATACGTACGAGGCCGAAGGGTAAATAAATCAATATAATATCATCAATGACGACCTGCTTGCTCACATGTGTCCCTCCTCCTACTACCCTGGGGGCGGAAGAATGAAACTTAAGGACGACTGTCAGAAGACTTAATGAACTGTGAAAGTGGTGCTTGTCGCCACGGCATTTCATCAGGCGGGCGGCGTCAATTTGGCGAGCTTAATATAAAAGAATTCGGACACATCCATACTAATATTCTATAATATACAAATCTTAAAAAGAAAAGAAAATACCCACTGATGAGAATCTGACATGTGTATTCATTATTATAATCTAACCCACAGCCCACACCTACATTTAAAAAAGCAAAATAGATCCTCATAAAAAATACCTTGAAGAATTTCCTATTCTTTATTCCTCTAAGTTTAATATAATGTAATATTATGTAGGTCAACTAAAACCCACACATTCCTCATTAATGAGATTTTCACATCACTATTGTTACCTGTCTTCCGCAAACCAACTACCTACCTACATAGTGGACATTTCGGTAACAACCCCTCAACGTAAAGGTTTCTTGTGGCTATACATGTATGACGTGTGAGGTCGACAGTTTGATTAGTGAATGCGGTTTGTCTTGGGACTAACCACATGACGTAATTATATTGCTGCAAACGTTGAGCGAGCGATACAGAGAATAGATAATCGGATTAATCGGGTCTATATACATTGCTTTTTTGAATGGAGATAATATTGGATAGGAAAACTATATAATTATTGCTTTTTGCTATGTGAGTCAGAGACAAAGGTATTAGCCTATTAGGTACTGGGAATCTTTATCTGTATTAAAATTCTTTATGGATTTATGTATTTTATTTATGCCATTGGGAATCTATGTTTGTATTTCATTTATGTCATTCGGAATCGATTATTTGGCGTGATCTTTTGACAGATATTAGTTTAAAGAGTAAATACAGAACATTTTTTATCCCAGTAAATATTTTATGACCACTGTCACTTACCCACTAACGGGAAAATTACATGCCTAGGTGTTTAGGTATGACATCTAGTATGGTGTAATAAAAAAATGTATTCATAATGTAACAATATATTCCAATAAATTAATGAGGTAAGATTTGATTACTTTTAATACTCGTAAGCTCGGAAACAACTAAATTAATATGTTTTTTTTACTCTTTTCTAAATTCATAGTTCAGTACAACTGTTGTCTACAGCTAGTATCTATAGGTAGGGTGCTTTAAACAATCTACAAAGCAAATATTCAATAACCATCAATATAAGTTAAACTAGTCACGATCTCGTCTGACCGAACTATTCAGCCCTTGGGTACTATTAAATTAATGATTATGTACAGGCCCGCAGAATTGTCGTTATTTGCACGTGTCTCCTTACGGTACGGGTAGTTACTTTATATAAGCGCAGCGGATAGCGATTTACTAACATTATGTGTTTGTAATTCAGAAAAGTAAAAATTATTACATTAAAATTTATCTTAGGTGGCCTAAATATTTACATAACCTGAATATTATTTACCTTTTTGTTTTCAATTGTATTCGTTCCCTTGCCTATAAAATAGCAGCCAACCAACTCTTACTCCTAAAACTTTGAAATCTTCAGAGTAGGTACCTAGGCTACCTGTTTAATGTAGGAACCTACGAAGCATTTTTATATCTCACCCCCAAAGAGGTGAAATGGGATAGCAAACTGCGGGTGGTGCCGGGCAGCTACTAGTACAAACCATAAAATACAATGATCGTAAAACTTTTTGACAGGTTATTGTAGCTATTGAACTACGATTACGATGTTGCATACATACATACATAGCATTACGTCTGTTTCCCAACAGGAGGTGGATATTATGGTTTACATGATTATGATGATGATGAGATTATGGTTTATCTTTATGATATTTAAAGATTATGATTTTGTTTTGAAAAAAATGAAAATAGAAAACTTCAGTAAAAAATTTTTTAGCTAAGAATGTAAGATTATCTCAATGATGACGTTCATAAACTAAGGTTGTATTGTATCCATTTCAAACCAAGTCTTAAATTTTATTTTTGAAACTATATTGAACTAAAACCGCAACCTATTTCAACAGATGTAATCCTCAGTTGATCAGCGAGGCAGATACGAAACGTCACAACTGCTACGTAACGACCGCTCCAGTCGACGTAACTTACTCCACATGAGGCAACCGCTGTAAAAGTATTAAGTACAATAAATTTTATTATAAAATACTGATGGATAAACTACGCTATTATTGTAACTAGCTGACGTCCTCAACTTCGTTTACGTCACATATGAGAAAGAGCAGTAGAAAGGTGTATGAAAAGAGAAGTGTTTTTTTTTCATGAGCGTGTTAAACTGCCCTGTGTGTTTAGTCAAAAAAGAGCTTAATGTTTTAGAATATTTGTACACGCAAGTTTAAATTGACCTTTACATTCAAAGGAATCTTGATTTCGAGATATAGCAAAAGTTGAGATGTCTCTAATTTCTGAACTACAAAACCCTCAGTATTGAAACTTGTGTGCTTGTGTGAAATTCTCAAAGTATTTTCTTTTTGAAACCAAAAAAATATTGAAAATCCGACCATGTGTTGAGAAATTGCAACTGAAAAACTATTTTGTCTTTCATTTCTTTTACAAAAATATCGAGATCAAAAGTGCCTGCCTAAAGCTTTTTTCATATGGTCAGATTATGCCAAGTATCATTCAAAATGATTCAGTAGTTTCAGCATGATACTGACTGTGAGAGTGGGTCCCAATCGCTAGATGTCACTGTGGCTTTTTTTAATAGAGAAAAAAAAAATTGTTCCTGAGACGTTTTCTCAGCATTCCATGGATTCACCGTGCGGGCGCCCCGGGTCCATAGATTGGTACAGAGGAAAACACTGTAAGAGTATCTGGGACCTGCGACCCATTTGAGTTTCCTATTAAATAAACCAAAACACGTCAATGTTTATGTTTCAGAAAAAGAACCATACTACTCGTTAAAATCACGTGGCGCTCTACCATCTGCCTATACCAGGAGTCACCAAAGAACTAAGAACTACAAAATAATTGGCTTTCATACAGAACCTTGCACCATAAGTCTTTCATACGTTTAATTCTGACAGAAAAATCTTCAGCCCACGATCTAGTTTACTGCAAGCATTGACTATTGACTAGTTTTCATTTTTAGGGTTCCGTAGCCGAATGGCAAATAAACGGAACCCTTATAGATTCGTCTGGTCTGTCTGTCTGTCCGTCCGTATATCACAGCCATTTTTCTCCGAAACTATAAGGCCTATGCTGTTGAAACTTGGTAAGTAGATATATTCTGTAAACCGCATAAAGATTTTTATATAAAACTAGAAAAAAAGCTGCAAATTTTGGGGGTACTCATAACTGAAACTCAAAATTTTTTTTTCATCAAACCCGTACGTGTGTATAGGTACATAGACTTATAACACATAGACTGAGAGTCGCTCAGTTATACGTACGAGCCCGCGAAGCCGAACCAATATTAATGTAGGTGTAAACTACTCGTCTTTATACTCGGCGACACTCACACAAGCTTACAGAAAATATTGCTAGGAAACAAAATTTACCCTATAAATGGGAAAAAAATTAAATTGTTTGTATACATTTAATTAAACATTTAACTATATTTATCTATATGCTATACTCTTCGCGGGGTAGGCAGATAGTTTCCCATATTTTATTAATAAGTAGTTTAAAAAAATGCTCAATTAAACACTAAGTGTAAAATGACTTACTAACCAGTATAATAATATCATGTAGATTGGGCCATGAATAAACACTTTCTTTCTTTCTTTCTTTCTTTATAATAAACAGTTTAAGTTTTTACTAGTAGACATATATACTTTAAGAGTTCCGTAGCCAAAGTGTAAATAAGGAACCCTATTTATAAGGTTAAGCCGTCCATCTCGCTGTCTGTCTGTCTATCTCGAGGTTCTATCTCAGAAACCGTAATAGCCATAGAGCTGAAATTTTTCGAGATGATGTATTTCTGCTGCCACTATACCAACAAATTCTGAAATCATTTTACCATTATTTTGTATTTCAAACTGTGGTAGTAAGTAATATATATAATTACTACCGGCCTCCCTGACCGAGGGCCTGAGAAGGACGAGTTGGCTACTCGACGTTTTTCCAGAAGCATTCATGGTGGTGGAATAATAACTAACTCTAACCCCTTCCCCAAGTGGCGGGATAGCACCCGAACCCTCTAGGCGAGGCCAAGGTGGTTGCCTAAGTCTGCCGGGAGCCCTGGGACATCCTTCCGAAGGCTTACCTTACTTATTAAATTAATAAACTTGTTTTAATCACAATATTTTACTAAATTATGTGGTACCCACCCACAAAATTTTGAAAATAAAATTATTTAAGCAGATATGAAGCGCTTGTGGACCCGCGTACTCAATGATCTGTAAACGATCACTGCAGTAAGCAACTTTCACTATGGCCAGTCCTTGGATGGGTGACCATCCATGTGACCACTTTGTGAAATTTATTTGAGCGATTCTGTGCTTCGGAAGGCTGTTAAGCTGTTGTTTCCGGTTGCCAGTAAAATGGCAGTCATTAAGCAAAGTTGAAGGCCTTTTGAGGCGGACTTGAAAAATTTCAACAGCAGGCAGTCACAACCTGCGTCATCTCAACACGGCATTACAGCTCACCCCCTATTACGTGGAACAAATTCTAAAAAGGTGAAATGAGGGCGTATATAATGCCTCTGCCTACCCCTTCGGGAGTAAAGGCGTAAGCATATGTATGTATGTGATAAGAGTATTTTTATAACGAGAACAGTTCCTAAAACCGATATTGAAGCAAATGAGAGAAAAAGTGGGAAAATTTTATTATCATTGCTTGCAACACCGTCTATGAAAATGACGTCACTAAAATGTACGATTTTTGTTTCTTTAAATGAGGAGTTTTAAACAAAAATGTTACATATTTTGCAGTACTAACCTATGCAATGTGATCTTTAGGTGTTTGGAACAATTTTCAGATGCATTGTGGCATCCTTTCACTGCACAATACGTCATTTTTAGATGAAAATTACGCGAGCTCTTTGCACTGACGCTAGATGCCCGGTACTAAAGCGCCGATTGATGTAGGCAGCCGGTATCAGCTGCCATGAAATGGCTTCACGTCGCTCGCGCGTATTGGGTTTCTATGCGTTATAATTCTATGTATAGGTAGGTCTTCAAAAGTGCTATTGAGGTTCCCAAAATCGTTTTTTTTGTAAAGTGAATAGTTTGCGCAAGAGGCACTTCCAAAGTGGCAAAATGAGTGTCCCCCCCCCCTAACTTCTAAACTGAGAGAATGAAAAATCTAAAAAAAATATATGATGTACATTGCCATAAAAACTACCAAAGAAAATTGGTTTGAACGAGATCGAGTCGGTAGTTTTTTTTAATACATCATACACCGCAATTTTCGCCTAGAAAAATCACTACCACTGCGAACGCGTTAAAACATCAATCAAAGTTACAACGAATTACAAGAACTTTTATTTATTTATTTTATTTATTAAATACTTTATTGTACACCAAGAAAACATACAAACAAAGTGAAAATATGTTACAAGTATAGCAGTACAATTGGCGGCCTTATTGCTTAAAGCAATTTCTGCCAGGCAACCTTTGGATGGAAAACATATGTTAGTTGATGACTGGTAGTTGTTGGCGTTCAAATTTTCAAAACAAAAAGTAAAATTTGCAATAATGCATAATAAAATCTTAACACAATATAAATACTTATAAATACATACATTAATAATACCCTTACATATTATACATAAATAATACATACCAATACATACATAAATAAAGTAGCAAAGGAATGGTTAAGTTAAAACAATCATGTCAAGTAAAAGTCTCTAACCATAAGTTTAAACTTACGTAAAGTCTCAGCTCGTCTAATTTCCACGGGTAATGTATTCCATAGCCTTATTGCAGTAACAGTAAATGAGCGATCAAAAAAATCTGTAGAATGCTGTGGCATATTTAGTTTTAGGTTTTCCGATGACCTCAAACATCTGTCATGCGAATTATAAAGGAACTCGAAACGTCCTTTTAAATAGGAAGGTGTTGATGGGTTAAATAAAATGTTATACAATAGCGATAATATATGAGTATTCCGGCGTAGTCGTATAGGTAACCACCTGAGCTGAGTACGAAACTGTGAAACATGATCATACTTGCGCAAGCTAAATATGAATCGTATGCAAACATTTTGGAGACGCTCAAGTTTATCTAATTGGTTTTCGGCGAGATTTGAAAAGCTGGCATCGGCATAATCAAGGATAGGAAGAAGTAAAGAGTTAGCCAGCGCAATTTTTGTAGACGTAGGAAGGAACCGTTGTAACCTCCTTATCGAACCTGCAGAAGCGAACACCCTCCTACTAACCTCTTGGAGATGTATGCTCCAGGATAAATTAGAGTCCATCATTAATCCCAAATTTTTCACCGTGTTACTAACAGGAATTGTAGTGCCATCAAATGTAATATTTGGCAACTGGGACCAGTCTATTCTTGAGGTATTCCTAGAACTTCCTATTATTATCACTTGCGATTTGGATGGGTTCACTTGAAGTCCATAGGATTTGCTCCAAGTAGCTAAACGAGCTAAATCTTCATTTATGTTATCCACCGCCTCCGATAATTGATCAAGAGGTGACTGAGTGTAAATCTGGAGATCGTCTGCGTAAAGGTGGTAGGAAGAAGTAAGTTCATTAGAGATAGAATTTATAAAAATTGTGAAGATTTTATATTATAGTACTTGCTGCTACGGAACCCTTCATGGGCGATTCCAACTCGCACTTGGCCAATTTTATTCTCTAGTCAGCTAATTTTTCGCCTAATTTATTATAATATTATTATTGCCCTTATGCGCCTTGACAGTTTTAACCCTTAGCCACCTACCATAACTTTTTGTCACACAACCACCTACTATACGTCTATGAGACCCCTGAGTAAAATGGTTCTTTAAAGTAATATCTTGTTTATTGAAGTATATTTTTTAGTAAAAAATCAACTTAGGAAAGTATTAAACTCTTTAGTAAAGGTACAAGAGAATCATTTTTATAGGCATTTTGCCTTAATTACTATTAATCAACAATATCTGCTTAAAAACTAAGTCATTTGCTTAATAAGATCTATAAAAAATAATCACATGGATATGAACTTCTTTTATAATTTTTTACTGATTCAATAATCAACCATTGCAAAAAAAAAGAAAATGGTGAAAATTAAATTAAATTGAAAAAAAATATAAGCCCTAAACTTATAGTTTTTCACGACAATTATTGCACAGCTTATTAGAAAATTCTCGGCAAATTGGTGATTTGCATTCGAAACTGATGTATTGTGGTTTGCACGGCACTGAGGGACACGGGGAAAAGGTACAGGAACGGACGAGTTCGCAAACGACTCGGTCGCCGATATATTTAAGTTTTAAATATCTGCTGCGTCTGTGAGACGTATGGTAGGTGGTTAAGGGTTAAAGCTCTTTATCTAAACCTAAAGCTAAACATATTTATCAAACAACCGATATCTTACGCAATATCAACAGAATACAAAAAGAAACGTACGCCAAATAGCACGGCGTATGTAATTGAATGCAAAAGGAAATTGCATTCCGTATGCAAAGTTCCGATCTGACGCTATACGTATCGTGTTTCCGAGTTGCGGGATATTTTGTACCGGGAGTCACTGGATATTTGAAACATATCGACAGAATCTGATGACAAAGAAATTGAAAACCGCATTGCGTCATTTACGTGTGTAAATGGTCAAAGAATTGCGGAATATTTGTTACAGGTTCAAGTCCTGTCTGCACCGTTTTTTTTTCTCTTTTAATGAAATATTACTTTTGGACATTAAAAAAAGAGTGGTATAATGAATTTAGTACACTTTTAAAGATAGATAAGTAGGAAAAGATTAATTAATTCACTGATACTGTAACTTTATTGACGTGATTCAACAACAAAATTTATTTGTATTGAGTACCTACTTAGTTTCTGAAAAAAAAATGATTACAAACAGATAAAGTACGCTCGCACGCACGCACTTACATACACACAAACACACACACTACTGCATAATGGACAGGGCAAGGTTGGCCTTTTTTTTAAAGTGAGGGAAAATCCTCATGAATGCTATGCCGGACTCCTAACGAATAAAAAATCTCACGCCTAAAAGCCTACGGTTTGGGACCCCGGAAGGATACCCCAGGACCGCCACAAGGCCTTAAATTCAGCTTAAACACTACCATTTTAAAGAGAACCATGAAGCACAGACAAATTTGTTAAATTACGAGGATTATTTTGATAAAACGAGGGATGCGATGTTTAAAGTTTGACCTGAAAATAAGTGTGTCTGTTGAACGTGTGTATCAAATGGTTGAAATGAATTTGACGAGGATTCCTTAAATCGACACAGCTCTTAGCTACCAGCTGCCGTGATCACCCATCCGAACTCGCCATATCGCCTGCCATTTTGTGTACAGGCAACTCTACTCTAGTTGTTTCACAATGTTACCTTCCAGATTCCATGTTTCGGGAAGCACGTTAAGTAAAGTTGATTTTGGTTGCCAGTAAATGGGAGTCGTTAAGTAAAAATGATTGGGCTATCTGCGACTTGAATTTCAACAGCAGGAAACCAGAACTTGCCCTGTCAATTTGAGCATGGTAGTGTGGTACCTATTAACAGTTGCATGAATCTTTTTTTTTTTTTTTTTTTTATATTCAGCTCGCCAAATTGACGTCGCCACCAGCCTGATGGTAAGAAAGCAGTGGCGCATCTAGCGATTGGGGGCCACTTCTTACAGTGGTCCTCAAGTTGGCGGCCCTGTGATGTGCCTCTTCACGCTCCTCTTGAAGAACCCGGGATTGTAAGATGAGGGAAAGACGTGTGCGGGCAGGTCGTTCCATGTTTTTATAGTTCGACAGAGGAACGATCTTTTGAAACGCTCGGTTCTGGCGAAGATTCTCTCCACTGTGTATGAGTGGCATCTCTGCCCGGCACGCGTTGTTCGGGATCGGAAAGGAGATGGTGGGATCAGGTTGAAGAGCTCTTCAGAACATTCGCCGTGATACATTCGATAGAAGGCAGCCAAGGACGCTATGGTTCTTCGCTGCGACAAAGGTTCGAGGCCTCCCGTCACCTCAGGACAACCAATTATTCGGATAGCACGTCTCTGAATAGCGTCAGGCGCGTCTAACAAGTACCTCGCGGAGTCATCCCAAAGGTGAGAACAGTACTCGACGCAGGGACGAATCTGCGTCTTGTACAGTAAACATCTCTGATGTGGCGTGAAATACCGTCTCACCTTATTCAGGATTCCCAGTTTCCAGAATCTATGGTGTAATTGCTTAATTCTAACTCAATCTCAGCTAACCGATTGCTGACCGGGATGCGGGGTCCTACTAACATCTTAAGGACCCCAATGGGTCGGATCCTCCTCGTGGTGCATCCTGGGCAACGGAGTAGCGACCACTCCCCTTCCTCTGTGGGGGAGTTGTGCTACTCTGGCTAATTCCGGCCGAGGCGGGAATAACCCACCTGTGGGTTGCTCGGTGGTGTGTGTTGCTGCCGGCCGTGCCGTTATTCACGGCCGGCAGCAGCAATGATGGGTCGCCGTCGCTTCGCCTCCTTTGCTGGCGAGACGATGGCGGCAAAGTGGGAGAGGCACTGCGTGGGGGGCGGGAGTTTGGGTAGATGCTCCCGCTCTGCCATGCAGTTCGGGCTGCCGGCCGTGAATAACGGCACGGCCGGCAGCAACACACACCACCGAGCAACCCACAGGTGGGTTATTCCCGCCTCGGCCGGAATTAGCCAGAGTAGCACAACTCCCCCACAGAGGAAGGGGAGTGGTCGCTACTCCGTTGCCCAGGATGCACCACGAGGAGGATCCGACCCATTGGGGTCCTTAAGATGTTAGTAGGACCCCGCATCCCGGTCAGCAATCGGTTAGCTGAGATTGAGTTAGAATTAAGCAATTACACCATAGATTCTGGAAACTGGGAATCCTGAATAAGGTGAGACGGTATTTCACGCCACATCAGAGATGTTTACTGTACAAGACGCAGATTCGTCCCTGCGTCGAGTACTGTTCTCACCTTTGGGATGACTCCGCGAGGTACTTGTTAGACGCGCCTGACGCTATTCAGAGACGTGCTATCCGAATAATTGGTTGTCCTGAGGTGACGGGAGGCCTCGAACCTTTGTCGCAGCGAAGAACCATAGCGTCCTTGGCTGCCTTCTATCGAATGTATCACGGCGAATGTTCTGAAGAGCTCTTCAACCTGATCCCACCATCTCCTTTCCGATCCCGAACAACGCGTGCCGGGCAGAGATGCCACTCATACACAGTGGAGAGAATCTTCGCCAGAACCGAGCGTTTCAAAAGATCGTTCCTCTGTCGAACTATAAAAACATGGAACGACCTGCCCGCACACGTCTTTCCCTCATCTTACAATCCCGGGTTCTTCAAGAGGAGCGTGAAGAGGCACATCACAGGGCCGCCAACTTGAGGACCACTGTAAGAAGTGGCCCCCAATCGCTAGATGCGCCACTGCTTTCTTACCATCAGGCTGGTGGCGACGTCAATTTGGCGAGCTGAATATAAAAAAAAAAAAAAAAAAAAGATTCATGCAACTGTTAATAGGTACCACACTACCATGCTCAAATTGACAGGGCAAGTTCTGGTTTCCTGCTGTTGAAATTCAAGTCGCAGATAGCCCAATCATTTTTACTTAACGACTCCCATTTACTGGCAACCAAAATCAACTTTACTTAACGTGCTTCCCGAAACATGGAATCTGGAAGGTAACATTGTGAAACAACTAGAGTAGAGTTGCCTGTACACAAAATGGCAGGCGATATGGCGAGTTCGGATGGGTGATCACGGCAGCTGGTAGCTAAGAGCTGTGTCGATTTAAGGAATCCTCGTCAAATTCATTTCAACCATTTGATACACACGTTCAACAGACACACTTATTTTCAGGTCAAACTTTAAACATCGCATCCCTCGTTTTATCAAAATAATCCTCGTAATTTAACAAATTTGTCTGTGCTTCATGGTTCTCTTTAAAATGGTAGTGTTTAAGCTGAATTTAAGGCCTTGTGGCGGTCCTGGGGTATCCTTCCGGGGTCCCAAACCGTAGGCTTTTAGGCGTGAGATTTTTTATTCGTTAGGAGTCCGGCATAGCATTCATGAGGATTTTCCCTCACTTTAAAAAAAAGGCCAACCTTGCCCTGTCCATTATGCAGTAGTGTGTGTGTTTGTGTGTATGTAAGTGCGTGCGTGCGAGCGTACTTTATCTGTTTGTAATCATTTTTTTTTCAGAAACTAAGTAGGTACTCAATACAAATAAATTTTGTTGTTGAATCACGTCAATAAAGTTACAGTATCAGTGAATTAATTAATCTTTTCCTACTTATCTATCTTTAAAAGTGTACTAAATTCATTATACCACTCTTTTTTTAATGTCCAAAAGTAATATTTCATTAAAAGAGAAAAAAAAACGGTGCAGACAGGACTTGAACCTGTAACAAATATTCCGCAATTCTTTGACCATTTACACACGTAAATGACGCAATGCGGTTTTCAATTTCTTTGTCATCAGATTCTGTCGATATGTTTCAAATATCCAGTGACTCCCGGTACAAAATATCCCGCAACTCGGAAACACGATACGTATAGCGTCAGATCGGAACTTTGCATACGGAATGCAATTTCCTTTTGCATTCAATTACATA
Organism: Miltochrista miniata; assembly: GCA_933228765.1. NCBI lineage: Eukaryota > Metazoa > Arthropoda > Insecta > Lepidoptera > Erebidae > Miltochrista > Miltochrista miniata. The sequence goes on along the minus strand of OW121754.1, from coordinate 8,639,964 downwards.
CGCCGTGCTATTTGGCGTACGTTTCTTTTTGTATTCTGTTGATATTGCGTAAGATATCGGTTGTTTGATAAATATGTTTAGCTTTAGGTTTAGATAAAGAGCTTTAAAACTGTCAAGGCGCATAAGGGCAATAATAATATTATAATAAATTAGGCGAAAAATTAGCTGACTAGAGAATAAAATTGGCCAAGTGCGAGTTGGAATCGCCCATGAAGGGTTCCGTAGCAGCAAGTACTATAATATAAAATCTTCACAATTTTTATAAATTCTATCTCTAATGAACTTACTTCTTCCTACCACCTTTACGCAGACGATCTCCAGATTTACACTCAGTCACCTCTTGATCAATTATCGGAGGCGGTGGATAACATAAATGAAGATTTAGCTCGTTTAGCTACTTGGAGCAAATCCTATGGACTTCAAGTGAACCCATCCAAATCGCAAGTGATAATAATAGGAAGTTCTAGGAATACCTCAAGAATAGACTGGTCCCAGTTGCCAAATATTACATTTGATGGCACTACAATTCCTGTTAGTAACACGGTGAAAAATTTGGGATTAATGATGGACTCTAATTTATCCTGGAGCATACATCTCCAAGAGGTTAGTAGGAGGGTGTTCGCTTCTGCAGGTTCGATAAGGAGGTTACAACGGTTCCTTCCTACGTCTACAAAAATTGCGCTGGCTAACTCTTTACTTCTTCCTATCCTTGATTATGCCGATGCCAGCTTTTCAAATCTCGCCGAAAACCAATTAGATAAACTTGAGCGTCTCCAAAATGTTTGCATACGATTCATATTTAGCTTGCGCAAGTATGATCATGTTTCACAGTTTCGTACTCAGCTCAGGTGGTTACCTATACGACTACGCCGGAATACTCATATATTATCGCTATTGTATAACATTTTATTTAACCCATCAACACCTTCCTATTTAAAAGGACGTTTCGAGTTCCTTTATAATTCGCATGACAGATGTTTGAGGTCATCGGAAAACCTAAAACTAAATATGCCACAGCATTCTACAGATTTTTTTGATCGCTCATTTACTGTTACTGCAATAAGGCTATGGAATACATTACCCGTGGAAATTAGACGAGCTGAGACTTTACGTAAGTTTAAACTTATGGTTAGAGACTTTTACTTGACATGATTGTTTTAACTTAACCATTCCTTTGCTACTTTATTTATGTATGTATTGGTATGTATTATTTATGTATAATATGTAAGGGTATTATTAATGTATGTATTTATAAGTATTTATATTGTGTTAAGATTTTATTATGCATTATTGCAAATTTTACTTTTTGTTTTGAAAATTTGAACGCCAACAACTACCAGTCATCAACTAACATATGTTTTCCATCCAAAGGTTGCCTGGCAGAAATTGCTTTAAGCAATAAGGCCGCCAATTGTACTGCTATACTTGTAACATATTTTCACTTTGTTTGTATGTTTTCTTGGTGTACAATAAAGTATTTAATAAATAAAATAAATAAATAAAAGTTCTTGTAATTCGTTGTAACTTTGATTGATGTTTTAACGCGTTCGCAGTGGTAGTGATTTTTCTAGGCGAAAATTGCGGTGTATGATGTATTAAAAAAAACTACCGACTCGATCTCGTTCAAACCAATTTTCTTTGGTAGTTTTTATGGCAATGTACATCATATATTTTTTTTAGATTTTTCATTCTCTTAGTTTAGAAGTTAGGTGGGGGGGGCACTCATTTTGCCACTTTGGAAGTGCCTCTTGCGCAAACTATTCACTTTACAAAAAAAACGATTTTGGGAACCTCAATAGCACTTTTGAAGACCTACCTATACATAGAATTATAACGCATAGAAACCCAATACGCGCGAGCGACGTGAAGCCATTTCATGGCAGCTGATACCGGCTGCCTACATCAATCGGCGCTTTCATCCCAAAGGTGAGAACAGTACTCGACGCAGGGACGAATCTGCGTCTTGTACAGTAAACATCTCTGATGTGGCGTGAAATACCGTCTCACCTTATTCAGGATTCCCAGTTTCCAGAATCTATGGTGTAATTGCTTAATTCTAACTCAATCTCAGCTAACCGATTGCTGACCGGGATGCGGGGTCCTACTAACATCTTAAGGACCCCAATGGGTCGGATCCTCCTCGTGGTGCATCCTGGGCAACGGAGTAGCGACCACTCCCCTTCCTCTGTGGGGGAGTTGTGCTACTCTGGCTAATTCCGGCCGAGGCGGGAATAACCCACCTGTGGGTTGCTCGGTGGTGTGTGTTGCTGCCGGCCGTGCCGTTATTCACGGCCGGCAGCAGCAATGATGGGTCGCCGTCGCTTCGCCTCCTTTGCTGGCGAGACGATGGCGGCAAAGTGGGAGAGGCACTGCGTGGGGGGCGGGAGTTTGGGTAGATGCTCCCGCTCTGCCATGCAGTTCGGGCTGCCGGCCGTGAATAACGGCGCGACCGGCGGCAACAGCGCTGGGCCGCTGTCACCTCGCCAGTTGACGAGGTGATGGCGGCAAAGCGGGAGGTGCACTGTGCGGGGGAGCGGGAGTAACCGATAATGCTCCCGCTCTGCCGTGCAGTTCGGGGGCGCCGCGGTGAGGAGTTACTGCGCGCCCCCGATTGTTTCTTGATCGTGGGCGTAAGGTCGGGGGACCCCGCCCACCAACGGTCACATGGCGGTGGGCACCTTTTCCGTGTTCCAGGGGTGCCCATTAGCGCACGCCTGCGCCAGCCGCTCTCTGTCTCCTCTATTACAGAGGGGCGCTCGAGAGCGGTGCAGGCGTGGACTTCAGCTCCTTAGGGAGCTTTGGGGAGCCGCCCATCTGGCTCCCCCGAGGAGAGCCCCGAATAAACGGGGCGCCCCTAGCCGGGTCGACGTGAATAATCTTTTGATATCCCTCGGCCCGGCTAAAGGGTGAGGAGGAACACCGCGGGGTTTAGTGGGTAGGACGGTCCATTCCGGACCGGGCCGGGAGTCCCACACACCATCCCAGCTGCCCCCGCAGCTGGGATGAAGGCGCGTAAATGCGTTCCCCGCGTCAACAAAAAAAAAAAAACCGATTGCTGACCTATTTACGCAGATAACAACAGATTGTGACTACAAAATAACAGGATTTCTCCATTATTTACTGGGAAATTTTGATTTGTCAATTTTTCACATTTAATCTTGTAGAATTGTATCACGTATTGTATTTTCGTTTAGCTAGTCGCTAGTTCTATAATGATAACATTATGAAAGATATTATTTTACCAGGTACAGTCAGTAGGTAAACGAAATGTACATTTTACACTTTTTGCCCCGTTGCCCCGTGTGGCGACAGAAAGGAGTACAAAATGTCACCACCACGAATCATCCCGAGGGTGTCATAAGAGGCGATTAAGACCAAGGAAACACTTTCCCAAACGATCTGTTGCGTAGAGAAGGAAACCTTGAAATAAAACAGATTTTTCAGTAAAATGACAATCGTTAAACCAAGTTTAAGGCGGCTAGAAAAATTTCTACTGAGGATCGTCACGACCTGCGCCTGTCCATTTAAACACGGTAATATATAGGGTAAAATTTGGGCGTATACTATGCCTTCCCATTCGGGGGTTAAAGACGGGGTTGACTATACGTATGAGCGAATGTGTATTTTAATTTTTTTTATCGTGACCCCGCTTCTCATGTAAAGCCCCGCCTCAAATGTCATCACAAGAAAAATGAAAGATTTACTAAGACGGGTCACATAAAGACTACGTCCTAAAAACGTTACTGAAACGAACATCAATATACCCATTCAATTGACCCAAAAAACGACATCGAAAATATTTGCTCAACATACCATCAACGATAGGTGCCATGACTCGGAGTAAATCCATTACATTAATTCCTTGAACATTCGATATCCCACTCCTTCGACCCGGGAATATGCATGAAGAATTTATTTGAGTTGATTCAGCGCAAACCGAGTCAATGTGATTTGCGGCCCAGTCGTAAGCACACTTTGATTGAGCTTCCAACACTCTGATAGTTTCAGTTCGTAGTAGAGCTCAAACGTAAGACCAATTCGATTTGAACTGTGATCGTTAGAACAAAAATACTTGCTTAGGTGTTTTTAAGCTATTGCATAGCTTCTATAGCGGGCCTTGAGCGTGGAGACCGAATCCAGAAATGTGACGAAAATAACCTAACACTCGGCTACCTTCGGGGCTTCGGCCACGTTCGTGTATCTCGCACTTCATATGCGTACACGTGAGCACGTAAACGTAAACGTGTACACGTGAGCGTTTGTATAACGTGTACCTATGTATATGAAGTGAAGTAGGGTTAGGTGGGGTGGGCTGAGGTGTGTAGGGTGGGGTGAGGTGAGGTGGTGTGTGGTGAGGTGAATTGGTGTGAGGTGGGTGGGGTGAGGTTAGGAGTGGGATGGGGAGGAGTAAGGTGAGGTGGTTTCCAAAAGTTTAAAAGCCCAAAAGTCCAAAAGCCCAAAAGTCCATAAGTCCAAAAGTCCAAAAGTACAAAAGTCCAAAAGTCCAAAAGTCCAAAAGTCCAAAAGTCCAAAAGTCCAAAAGTCCAAAAGTCCAAAAGTCCAAAAGTCCAAAAGTCCAAAAGTCCAAAAGTCCAAAAGTCCAAAAGTCCAAAAGTCCAAAAGTCCAAAAGTCAAAAAGTCCAAAAGTCCAAAAGTCCAAAGTCCAAAGGTCGAAAAGTCTAAAATTCCAAAAGTCCAAAAGTCCAAAAGTCCAAAAGTCCAAAAGTCCAAAAGTCAAAAAGTTCAAAAGTCCAAAAGAACAAAAGTCCAAAAGTTCAAACGGCCAAAAGTCCAAAAGTCCAAAAGTCCAAAGGTCCAGAAGTCCAAAAGTCCAAAAGTCCAAAAGTCCAAAAGTCCAAAAGTACAAAAGTCCAAAAGTCCAAACAAAAGTCCATAAGTCCAAAAGTCCAAGTCCAAAACTCAAAAAGTCCAAAAGTCCACAGTCAAGTAGGTACTTGGTACTTTACTTTGTTGAACATAGGCCTTAAAATATTCCTTTGTAGATATAATTATACTAGCATAGTTGATAAAAATACTATGCAATAGCTATACCGCGACAGACATTGAGTGACACACCATCTTTTTTTTTCGTACTTGTTACGTGTCCAGACCAGACTCCGTCTCAAAAAAAATGTACCGATCAAATATCATAACTTTCTATTTAACTTTCCGGTTGACCGGACAACTTAACCGTACTACGGGCAGTTAGTAAAAAATAAATTGTACTAGCTGTCCCCCGCGTCTTCGTCGTTATCGCCCAAAATCATTACCCTCCTTTTGTACAGTCAGTTAAAAAGTAGCCTATGTCCTTTCCTTGGACTCAAGCTATCTCTCTACTAAATTTCATCAAAATCGGGTAAACGGTTTAGGCGTGAAAACGTAACAGACACACAGACAGAGTTATTTTCGCATTTATAATATTAGTAGGGATGTTCTGGAATTTTTACGATTCATTTACGCGACACACTAACCTACGACACATCTGATCAAAAGCAGTTACAGTAATCTATGAACGGTTGCATCAACAGAGATGTTGCACTCGCGCTGTTAAAATCCTTATTGCATTGCTGAAACGGACATGATAATGATGAAACAGATTGAGACAAAATCGTAGATTATTCCAAATTTCTAAAAAAATATAATTATTTCCAAATTTCACCCATGACGGGGAAAAATAGGGGTTAAATTTATAGAAGTATGTTACAAGTGACGCCAGAGGGATACAGCCAGTAGCTTATATTCCGTAATACTCTCATTAAAACAGATTCACGGAATTGATTGATCCCAAACAATTAGTGAAGTCAATTACAGCACTTAAGTCCGAGTGGTAGTTATGTATCTAATCAATAGAAATTAATGATATACAGGCGACATTGTAACTACACAATCAATTACCTTCCATCCAAATTGGCAGATGCATCTCGGCGATATTTGGGCTGGGGCACCACAATATCAGCTTCGTCCATCCGACTCGGTGCAGATGGTTAGCAATAGGAGAAACTTTGCCTCCTTATGCGTGTTCTATCGCCTTTATATTGGTTTCTGCTCTCAGGAATTGTTTGATATGATGCCGTCTATCATCCCACCGCTCGCTACATGCAAAATTATGATGATGATTCCTAAATTTAATTCAAATTATTTCAGAGATTTCTTAAATTTTGATCTCACAGTTCAAATAGCTATTTGGCTTTAACTCCAATTGGCACATAATTATAAGTTCATCATGCATTCCCATAAAATCATTTATAAGAGCTATGCCATACGAGAGGGTTCGGAATTAATCAGTACCGTAAGCCGCATAAATTTGAGTGTAATTCATTTCAATAAATTACTTTATGCACTTTTTTTATTTTAAACTGTGTCAGGAACCCTAGTATCGCAGTAAAAAGAGAATAAAACTATGATCTGTCGGCTCTACTATCACTTAGACCTTGTTGTCAGTCTGTCCGTCTGTCTGTCTGTCTGTTTGTTTGTTTGTTACCAGGCCTTATATCATTAAATGTGATAGCGTCTAGCTATCACATTTAATGATATAAAGCCGATATAAAGCTGAAATATTCACAGAAAAAAAATACTAACGAGATATATTTTTGTGGGGGAGGAGGGCTCATACAACAAACATGTTTATTTGCCGGTTTTTGGCACGGGCTTTTTTTTTACGTGAGGGAAAATCTTTCATGGATGCTTCGCCGGACTCCTACCGACTAAAAAACCTTACGTAACGCCTATGGTTGGGAGCCCTGGGTAAGCCCTCGGCAGGATGTCCCAGGACACGGCTACCGCTGCGGTCTCTATATACTAGACGGCTATTCAGTTGATTTTGGCACGGGCTTCCGTGCACGAGTCCGACTCGCATCTGACCGGTTTTTACAAAATTTTGGATTCATGCATTAATAGATACAGTGCACGGCATCTAACTTGGCAAGGTTTTAGAGTGAGCGGAGCACTTTTTAGAGTGAATGGAACACTTTTAGAAATTACCCCCACTGCTCCAAAACCTTGCCAAATCAGATGCCGTGCACTGTACCTACATTATGAGTGTTTAATTTGAGTTAACCGTTTTGCGGTTTCAATGTTTGTCGTGCAGTATTCATGACAGATAGCACGATAAATACAGACGTCACCATGAAGTTAATTAGTCTTTGCATTCGATATTCTGTAGCAGCTGTGGATAAAATATCTCATCGAATTGTTTTGACTTCACATTGATGATTGGACAATTTTTCATCCATACATTCAAATAATTTCTTTTCCCGAAAAGGCAGGGCAAAGGTTTACTTTTCGTACTATATTTTTACTACCTAGGTACCTAGTGTGAGGAGTCTTTTGTCGTATTGAAAGGAAATTCTTCGAACCGTTCATTGCTGTACCCTGTTTCTTTTATACCACGAAGATGGCAGACAAGTATACAGCCCACCTGATGGAAAGTGGTCACCTGGTCCCCGTAGAATTAGATTCTAAAGTCTCACAAAGTTTATTAGGAACGCCAGCCAGTCTATTAATAAACTTAGAGCAACTTAAAGTGACAACTTATTATTTTGAGTGAGCGTGGGTGTCGATATTGTTACCGAAAAAATAGCATTCATAATTCACTCACTTTGGCTTGTGCACGGCTACCCTTTGTTGGTAACTCATTATTTATTTACCAAAGCTTTTGTTTTCCCAAAAGAGCAGATACAATGTACGGTTACATTTACATTCTGTGTAGGATATTCAAATACTAACAATGTATATTTTGAAACATAATTTCATCTTAGCCTCGTCTGTTGATACCGCAATTTGGCAAACTCAGGGTAGGATGTCCAGCTGCCAGATGGATCGACGACCTAGAAAAGGTCGCAGGCTGAAACTGGAAGCGTTTGGCGCAGAACCGTGTGTTGTGGCGTAAATTGGAACAGGCCTACGTCCACAGGCTCTCGTGGCAGGTCTGGGCGTGAATATTCTCTCGCAGAAGAACATGGTTCGATCCATAATCTTAAGTGGTAGTAAGTGGGACACCGCTGCGTCTTTCTGCGAGCCGCAAACAGAGAGGCGGCGGGCAGGAAGCGGGAGAGAACTCTCCCACACGAGTTCAAACACCCGAACAACCTCCCAAAGAGGCGGGATAACCACCCTAAACCACCTAGGTGAGGCCGCTGTGGTAGTGAAGGTGTGTGGGAATCCTGGGGTCATCCTTCCGAGGGCTTACCAACCATAGGCAGTAGGTAGGGAACGTGTGGTTTTTAGTCGGTACGAGTCCGGAATAGCATCCATGTAGGATTCTGAGCACGTTAAAAAAAACCGGCCAAGTGCGAGTTAGACTCGCCCATGAAGGGTTCCTTAGAAGCAAGTAGCATAATATAAAAGTTTTTGTAGTTCGTTGTAACTTTGATTGATGTTTTAACCAAAGACTTCTGGTACTCGACTTGCAATCGGAGTCCATACGCCTTCTCTTTTACTCTTTTTCTATTCGTGTATTGCTATTGTGTGTGGTGACAATTACGTAAAAAATATTTAGAAGTGAGTGTAGTCTTAGTAATGTGTGTGTTTGAGGATTGCTTTTGAAATCTCGTTTGTCGGCGCGTCTACCTCAGTTTATATAGAAGTTTTTGGTTTTAACACGTTCGCAGTGGTAGTGATTTTTACAGGCGAAAATTGCGGTTTATGACGTATTAAAAAAGAACTACCAAGTCGATCTCGTTCAAACCAATTTTCGTTGGTAGTTTATATGGCAATGTACATTATTTTTTTTTTTAGATTTATAATTCTCTTAGTTTAGAAGTTAGAGGGGGGGGACACACATTTTCCGCTTTGGAAAAGTCTCTTGCGCAAACTATTTACTTTAGACAAAAATGATGTTACAAACCTCAATAGCATTTTTGAAGACCTATCTATAGATAACCCACACGTATGGGTTTGACGAAAAAAAAAAATTTCAGTTTTAATTCTGAGTACGGGTACCCCCAAAATATACTGCTTTTTTCTAGTTTTATATAAAAATCTTAATGCGGTTTACAGAATACATCTCCTTACCAAGTTTCAATGGCATAGGTCTTATAGTTTCGGAGAAAAATGGCTGTGACACACGGACGGACAGACAGACAGACATGACGAATCTATAAGGGTTCTGTTTTTTGCCATTTGGCTACGGAACCCTAAAAAAGGCCTACGTCCAGCAGTGGACATCCATTTGCTGATTTGTTTGATTGATTTGACGATGTTGTAATCAAAATTTATTATTATTGGTTTTATTGAATTGTCTCATAGAAACTATGAGTCTAAATATTTGACTTTATTTTGCGTCTACTTTAGATTTTGATAGCATCTATAATATATTTATATTCGGTAATTTGCTACAAGCTACCTGTATTGGTACGACCTTCAATTGAAACTACATCGCCGTGGGAATATAAAGGAGCAGTTTGAACGGTAATGTCCAATTGTGCAGGTAAGTCAGGTATCTTCCGATCCCTACTGAATGCTTATATAACATCCTCGATACGACATGAGGTGTTTATGTTATTTTTGATGGCGAGGTATGAATAAACTACGGTTGTCTAAATAACGTAATTTAAATTGACGAGCTGAAACAAATTGAATCAAACCAACCTTTTAGACTGGATAACTATGATTAAGGAAATATGCAAAAGATATTTCCATTAAACTAATCCTTGTCTTAGGTATTTACTTAGGTACTTTTTTTTTGTAACAACAGGGAAAATCTTTTATGAATGCAATGCTGGACTCCTACCTACTAAAAAACCTCACGTATTCTGCTCAACAGCCTTCGGTTGGGGAAGCCCTTAGAAGGATATTTCAGGAGACATAAGTAGGTACCTATGCAGGAACTTTCCATCGATGTACTGATAAACTTACGAAAGGTACTAAGTACAATTTAAAAAAAAATTGCTCAACCAGAGATGCTCGTATTTTGCTAACAATTGGTTTTTTGCCTTACCGCAATCTCGTCTTAGACAACCTAGGTATATCGAGATGTAGTCAAAAAGCTACTAACCCATGTGGTCAGAGATTTTGAACTACTTCTGAACAGACACAACAATATATTTTCAATAAGTGAGTAATTTTCATTATTAAATATTTGTTTACCTATAACTGAATTATCGAGAGAATGTTATGAGGGATCTAAATATTGTATATCACAAATTCGCTGATATGATTGTTCCTACATGTACCTAGTTGATCAATGACATCCGATTGTCGTACACGACACCGGTTGACATCAATCATGCAGCGGCCACCTGTCGATTCCTTGCCATGCATCTTCATCAGATAGGAACACAGCGTTTGCTAATCCACACGCAATATGTTATTATAGAGCATTTTTTAGAAAGTGATGGAAAATCCTTCATGGATGCTATGCCGGACTCCTACCGTTTAAAAAACCTCACGTAACGCCCAACAGCTTGTGAAAGGGGGCTAGACGGAAATAATTCTCACGAAAAGTTGTAACGACACTTTTTTAACCGACTTCAAAAAAGGAGGAGGTTACTCTATTCGGCCGTTTATGTGTTTTTGCTATAGTATGTATTTATGTATTTATGGAGGGTAGAGGTACCTCTACCCTCCTTTAATATAGGGGTTATATGGGGGGGGATATAATATGGGAGAGGGGGGAAGGAGGGGGGGGTGGGGGGAGGGGGGGAGGGGGGTCGAAGGGGGGGTAATAAAATAGGGGTTAATAATATAAAAATATTATTATAAGGGGGAAGGGGGGGAGGGGGAGGGAGGGGGGGTAATAAAATGGGGTCAATACTAAAAAAGGAGGGGAGGGGGGGGGAAGGGGGGGGGGGGTAATAAGATGGGGGTAATAAAAGTTCCTTATCGCGCGTTGTGAAAGGGGGCTAGACGGAGAAAATTCTTACGAAAAGTTGTCACGACGCTTTTGGTAGTGATAGTGGTAGTGATAGTGGTAGTGATAGTCGTAGTGATAGTGGTAGTGACAGTGGTAGTGATAGTGGTAGTGATAGTGGTAGTGATAGTGGTAGTGATAGTGGTAGTGGTAGTGATAGTGGTAGTGATAGTGGTAGTGATAGTGGTAGTGATAGTGATAGTGGTAGTGATAGTGGTAGTGATAGTGGTAGTAATAGTAGTAATGATAGTGGTAGCGGTAGTGATAGTGGTAGTGATAGTGACAGTGGTAGTGATAGTGGTAGTGATAGTGGTAGTGATAGTGGTAGTGATAGTGGTAGTGATAGTGGTAGTGATAGTGGTAGTGATAGTGGTAGTGATAGTGGTAGTGATAGTGGTAGTGGTAGTGATAGTGGTAGTGATAGTGGTAGTGATAGTGGTAGTGATAGTGGTAGTGATAGTGGTAGTGATAGTGGTAGTGATAGTGGTAGTGATAGTGGTAGTGATAGTGGTAGTGATAGTGGTAGTGATAGTGGTAGTGATAGTGGTAGTGATAGTGGTAGTGATAGTGGTAGTGATAGTGGTAGTAATAGTAGTAATGATAGAATAGAATAGAATAGAATAAACTTTATTTGTACACCATATTAAAACTAGTTTCACAAAAAATGTTTACAAAAAGTTGTACAAAGGGCGGCCTTATCGCTGTAAAGCAATATCTGACAGGCAACCTTGTAACAAAAGCTAACAAAAGTAACAAAAGCTAATGATAGTGGTAGTGATAGTGATAGTCGTAGTGGTAGTGATAGTGGTAGTGATAGTGGTAGTGATAGTGGTAGTGATAGTGGTAGTGATAGTGGTAGTGATAGTGGTAGTGATAGTGGTAGTGATAGTGGTAGTGGTAGTGATAGTGGTAGTGATAGTGGTAGTGATAGTGGTAGTGATAGTGATAGTGGTAGTGATAGTGGTAGTGATAGTGGTAGTGATAGTGGTAGTGATAGTGGTAGTGATAGTGGTAGTGATAGTGGTAGTAATAGTAGTAATGATAGTGGTAGTGGTAGTGATAGTGATAGTGGTAGTGGTAGTGATAGTGGTAGTGATAGTGGTAGTGATAGTGGTAGTGATAGTGGTAGTGATAGTGGTAGTGATAGTGGTAGTGGTAGTAATAGTAGAAATGATAGTGGTAGTGATAGTGATAGTCGTAGTGGTAGTGATAGTGGTAGTGATAGTGGTAGTGATAGTGGTAGTGGTAGTGATAGTGGTAGTGATAGTGGTAGTGATAGTGGTTGTGATAGTGGTAGTGATAGTGGTAGTGATAGTGGTAGTGATAGTGGTAGTGATAGTGATAGTGGTAGTGATAGTGGTAGTGATAGTGGTAGTAATAGTAGTAATGATAGTGGTAGTGGTAGTGGTAGTGGTAGTGATAGTGGTAGTGATAGTGGTAGTGGTAGTGATAGTGGTAGTGATAGTGGTAGTGATAGTGGTAGTGATAGTGGTAGTGATAGTGGTAGTAATAGTAGTAATGATAGTGGTAGTGGTAGTAATAGTAGTAATGATAGTGATAGTGGTAGTGATAGTGGTAGTGTTAGTGATAGTGGTAGTGATAGTGGTAGTGATAGTGGTAGTGATAGTGGTAGTAATAGTAGTAATGATAGTGGTAGTGATAGTGATAGTGGTAGTGATAGTGGTAGTGCTAGTGCTAGCCAGGGGATGAACATGAACTCTACGAGCAACACCAAAGCAAATAGGAGTTTCGCTCTGTTCAGTTTCAGTCGCGCGTAAAGGTTACACGCACTCACATTTTTGTCTGTTTTTGTTTTTGCTTACAATAAAATTTTAAAATTAAAATAAAATTTTATTACAATTCCTTCACTTTAATCGAAAGGAACTTCGTTCCATCCGGGTGTCCCTTGACACCTCTCAAGTTTTTTTTAACGTGAGGGAAAATCCTCATGGATGCTATGCCGGACTCCTACCGACTAAAAAACCTCACGTAACGTCCAACAGTCTACGGTTGGGAGCCACGGGTATGCCCTCGGAAGGATGTTCCAGGAGGCGTGCGTAAATCCCTCACGTCACGCTGCCGTCATGGGCCTGCTTCTATCTATAAGGACGGTGAGCAGTCGTCTCGCCGTTCTCAGGCCCCCGGTCAACGGTATTAGGGTAGTTGAAAAAAGTTGTGTCTCTGATATTCTAAGAATAATATAAAGTGGAAATCAAAATGCTTTGCCCGTGTGGAACTGTTTCCGCATCCCATGTAAACCTGGGAATAAAATGTAGAAGTAACGAGGTTCCTAATAGCCGCAGTGGAATCTTAAAACTTTGCCGTACCGATGTAGGCAGGTACATAGTTTGGCAATCAGTACTTACATAATTATTATATCTTATTGTTTTTTTTATTTTTTTTTTATACCACTAGAGTGGCAGACAAGCATACGACCCCACCAGATGTACCGGTGGTCACCGCAGCCTATGGACTTTTGCAACACCAGAGGCGCCACAATCGCGCTACCGACTCTTTAAAAACCTTCTAAGTCCCCTTTTGAAGAACCCCATACTGTAGGCCTCTGGGAAAACCGAAGCAGGGAGATCATTCCACAACCTAAGCGTACGCGGAAGAAAGCCTCTATTAGATCTTAGTTCTTTTCCTAAGAACATACCTATGCCTAGGTAATTATTATATTTTTACATTTTGCGTCCGGAGCGTTCGAGTGTGGTTAGATCCGATAGGGGATTTCTTATGCGCACGCCTAGTTTGTGGAATGATCTCCCTGCCTCGGTTTTGCCAAACCCCCTAGAAGTATGGAGTTCTTCAAAAGGGGTCTTAGAAGGTTTTAACAGGGTCGGCAGCGCGAGTGTCGCGTGTCTGGTGTTGCAAACGTCCATAGGCTACGGTGACCACTGGTACAACTGGTGAGCCGTATGCTTGTCTGCCACCTTAATGGTATAAAAAAAAAGCACAAAAATATAATATTTATTCCACAACACTTCCAATAATGACAAACTCAAATGAGTTATAAAAAGCTTTAGAGTAAATACTCTAAAGCTTTTTATAAACAACCGGTTACTGTTTTTGTATGAACCGGAAATAAGTTAATATTTCACTATACCTATCTGTCTCAAAGTAATAAAATAACAAACAGTGACTCAAGTTCTTCATCTATAAATAATTATAACTCTATTTCTGTGAATAATGCATTTCCCTGGACATCAAATATGAAATTAAATGGAAAATTTCATCTTCTGACGTTCTCCGTTTCATGTTTTAATTGCCCTCTGTTGCAGAAATTGTGAAATTAATACGATACGACGAATGGCTTACATTTTACATTATTTCTGTAGTGCCATCTTGATTTAATGAATAGATATCTTTTTGATGTGATATATTTTAACAAAGACCCAATATATTTTTTATAGATAGGTATACAAATTGAATAAGATACCTTTATATTTTATGGGTTATTAAAGTGTGTTCTGTAGGTATACATACACTGCACTGCAATATGCCCTGCATATATATCTGCAAACATATATGCCTATGGTCACGCCGTCGAGCGGCGCAACATCGCCAGGTCCTCGTAGTGGGTCTGGACGTGGACAATCTCTCGCTTGAGACCGTGGTGCAAGCCATGATCTCCAGCGGGAGAAAGTGGGACTGCGCCGCCTCCTTCTGCGAGCAGGTCATGCTCGTTAAAGAGGTGGCGAGGCGGGAACGGGAGAGAACTCTCCCACCCAAGTTCCGTAGTAGGCGGCCAGGGCGCCGCTGACGTGTCTTCGCCGAAGATTATCGGCCTCCATGACCGAGGGCCTGACGATGAGAGGGCTGCTCACCGTCCTTTCAAAAGCAGGCCCATGACGGCAGCATGACCTTATGTGATTCACGCACGACCCCCCCCCCCTCCCCCTTAGAAGCGGGATCACACCCGAAACCCCCCAAAGACGCGGGATAGCACCCGAACCACCCCCTAGGCGAGGCCGCAGTGGTAGCCGTGGGTCTGTTGGGACTTCTGGAACATCCTTCCGAGGGCTTGCCCGGGGCTGCCAACCATAGGCTGTTGGGCCTTATGTGAGGTTTTTTAGTCGGTAGGAGTCCGGCATTCAATTTTTCCTCACGTTAAAAAAAAACGGGGTAAAAGCCAATAGTACCTGAAAACCTTATCTATGTAATTATCATATCTATGTAATTATATAATAACTTTTTCATCTATCTATACTATCTCCACAAACAGGACATGCATATTACCCTACATTCGCGTCTGGTATCATTCATTACCCGTTATGATACCAAAACCGACATCATAATGGAGAAGCTCTTTATTGGAGCAATTTACGACCCAAATACAGGCCAACATTATGATATAACTAGCTGAGCCCGCAACTTCGTTTACGTCACATAAGGTGTATGAAAGGAAAGGTATTTCTTCATCAGAGTCATCAAGCAGCGTCTGAAACTGCCCTGTTTGCTTAATCATAAAAGAGCTTAATGATTAAGTCTATTTTAAAACAATTCAGTCCACGCCTTCGGCGCGGACTGAATTGTTTAAAAATAGTCTTAATCATTAAGCTCTTTTATGATTAAGCCAACACGCCAGTTTAGGTTCACTCACATTCAAAGAAACCCCTACAATTAAAATTTTCAAAATATCTGATTCTTAAAAGTGTTATAACTCTTTTATTTCTAAACCGATTTACATAAAACAAACGCTAAATGTTAACTGGGGCAAACCTCAACACAATAAAAAAAACCGCATTGCAATCGGTTGAGCGGTTACTGAGATTAGCGTGCACAACCGTACAGACAAACAGATATACAGATATACAGACAAACAGACAAAAATTCTAAAAATCATTGTTTTGGGTTCTAATGCGTTCATAAAGCCCCCCTATAATATTTTTTCTTATTTATCTTCCATGTACAGACAGCGACCTGTTACGATTTTATTATATGTACAGCTGTTACCCGCGACTTCGTTCGCGTGGAAATTATGTTTTAAGCAAAATTTTAACTGTATTCTATCGAATCGAGCCTCTAGGATAAGTCGTAACCAAAATGTGGCGACAAATTTAGGACATCCTCCAACTTACCCGGGAAGCTATGCGCTAGATGGATTGTTTTTAACGTGAGGAAAATCCCACATGAATGTACATACTATGACTCCTACTGACTAAAAAACACGCGTATCCTAGCTAACAGCCTACGGTTGGGAGCCCCGGGTAAGCCCTCTAAAGGATACCCCAGGACTGCGCTAGATGGATAAGTATAGACCTCATTAGTGGGTCCAAGACCGGTATGACGTACGTGTTTATTAATTGGCCCCTTTTATAATAAAAAGAGTAAGTACTATGGTGAACCGCGAATACGAAACGTTTGTTAGATTTGAGCCACATACTGAAAACTTTAAGTATAACCGGAAAATTTGAGACACTAACGCTAACGGTAGCCAGCAAATGGCAGTCGTTAAACCAAGTTGAAGGCCTTATAGACTTAAAAAATTCATAAGTAGGCAGTACCTACGCCTGTCCATTTCGTCACGGCAATACGGCTCACCACCTATTACGTTACGTGGGACGAATTATAAAAAGGTGAAATGTAAGCGTATAATATGCCTCAGTAGTAGTATGCCGTCGTATGCATGTATTGTGTTTAAGGTGATTTAATTTATGTACCTATGTCACTGTAGCCAAAGCTCAACATGTTCCAGTAAAGTTGTATTTTTAAGAATGTTCACTATAAACTAAGTTTGTAACTTTGCTCTCAGAAGCAAAAATACAGAGGGAATCATGGCTAGTAACGCAGGAGCGAGCGACGAACACTTATTTGTGTAAGAAGCAACTTAACCGTAGGTCGACAGCCGCAGTGTTGTTGAAAGTCCCTGCAAAGCATTTGCTATAAGAAAGCATATGCCGACACAACCCGTAGACATTTCTGCCTCAATAGTATTGCATTGAGTTAATTGAAGACTGGTTCTGTTTTACAACTTCAATACATGACCAACCTTCCCGGGGCACTGGAAGTTCATTCGTTGTGAAAGATCCCTCTTGCTAAGAAAAAAGTTGATTCACAAATCTAAGACTGCCGTTGGGTGCCGTATACAATTGATGTGCTACATGTGACCTACAACGAATGAGTTCCTCGAAGCTGGATAACCATCACCAAAGGACTCTGGCTCTACTTGTGTGCTGTTATGCCTCTATGCTAAACTTCTGACGATAATAATGAAGATTGTTTCAAGGAAGCATTCACCTTGGGCATTGGTGCTCGGACTGCTTGAAACATTTGTTCCAATTACCAATCAAGTGTTCGTTCCAGCACATATGCTGTAGGGTCCACGACTTAAGCTGTTTTCCTGTACGTTAGTAATTGCCTCCTAGAGCACGTGTCTATTATCACTGTTAGACGCCACCCCACAAAGAAACGTTTCTGTGATAAAAATAATAACCCATAGCTTAAGAATTTGTGAGTCACTATCCCAGTTCACAACATCTAATGTTGTAGGCGCAATGATGTGCATTTTCATGCTCTTTTAAAAACCTGGTGTTGTAAGAGAAGATACAACCTGACAGAGGGTTTTAAATTGCTATGGTTCGAAAGAGAAACGATTTTTGCATTGCTAGATTCTGGCGAAGAGTCTTTTCACTGCATGCGAGTGGTACCTGGGCCCGTTTTATTTATGATCGAAAGGAGAGGGTGGAGGTATAAGTTGAAGAGCTCTTTACCTCACCTTGGTAAATTCGGTCTTTTAATTGAATTTAAGTCTTACGGACTGTGAAAGTGGCCCCCAATCGCTAGATGCACCACGCCCTTCCATCAGTGGTGACTTCAATTTGGCGAGCTTAATATAAAATAAAAAAAAAAATATTGTTCTACTCTGCACCAGTGGTTCAATGCTGTCAGTTACCTCAGGACCGTCTTTATTGTGAATATCACATCGCTGCATGTACAGACGGAGTGTAAGCACTGCTGGGAGTTATCCAAAAGTTGAGAGCAGTATTCCTTAATAACGAATCTGCGCCATGTACAGGAGACTCTGTCTTGTGCGTCATGAATAATTGGCAGCCTTTTTTTACTTATTCAAGATTTCTAGTTTCTTTGGGACCGGCCCAACACAGTTTTCAATGCAGATGTTATTGTTACACCACGCACATCTATCAATACCAAGCTGTTATTACTGTTGTTACCAATGAACTGTATTCTTTTAAAGTATTATTATGTCATTAAATTCATATATGATATAAATTTTTAATGAATTAATAAACAAACAAACAGAGAGGTTAAGTATGCCTATCATTGGTATCAAAGTTGGCAAAGGAAGGCCGAGTGCCAGCACTGCGAGGAGCGTAGCGTAGAACACAGCGTTCCACACATTGGTGGAGTGCAAGACGTGGGCACAATAGCGCCAGGCCCTCGTGGCAGTTCTGGACGTCGACACTCTCTCGCTGGAGACCATGCATGATCTCCAGCGGGAGTAAGTGGGACTGCACTGTCTCTTTCTGCGAGCAGGTCATGCTTGTGAAAGAGGCTGCGGGGAGGGGGTGGGAGAGAACCCTCCCACCCGAGTTCCGCAATCGGCGGCGACATGTCTTCGCCTAAGACTATCGGCCTACATGAACGGGGGCCTGACGTCGATGAGGAGGCCGCTCACCGTCCTTACAAAAGCAGGCCCTTGACGACAGCGTGACGCGAGGGATTCACGCCCTCCCCCCCTCCCCCCCCCCTAAGAAGAGAATTATTTGATTTTCAAACATTTACTGAATATAATGCCAGTTTGATCGACGGCCTCGTCACGCTTCACTTGTAGAACTTGGGATTGTAAGATTAGGGGGAAAAAAGGGGGCGGGCAGGTCATTCCAAGTTTTTAATTTTACACAAAAACGATCTTTTGAATCGCTCAGAGGCGATTAAGGTAACACTTTCGCAAAACCAAAGTCTTTCCAGTTGCCACACGGGCCTGTACTTTAGTAGTATGATTTTTTTTAGGTTAGGAAAATCCTACATGGATGATATGCCGGACTCCTATCGACTAAAAACCACACGTTCCCTGCCTGATGCCTACGATTGGGAGCCCCGGGGAAACCCTCAAAAGGTTAACCCTAGGATGGATCGGTACGTAATCCATTGCATAGAGAAGAAGAAGGCGAAGTGAAACCCGGTTGTCAGTAAAATGACAATCGTTAAGTCAAACTGAAGGCCTATGGGCGGTTTGAAAAAAATATTCATTTCAGCACGGCGATAGGCTCACCACCTTTTACGTGGGACGTAAAACTATGCCTCTGCCTACCCCTTTGGGGATAACGGCGTGACTATAATATTATGTATGCTACTAAATAAGATCTAGACGCTTTTGTGTTTTTACTCCCACATACATACAGAATTCAATTGTTCTCTGCCAAACCCCTAGACTTAGTAGCGTGATAATAATAATCGTGAAGCTTATAAAAACCTATCCTATTTAGATTTACACTCACATTCAAAGAAACCCTTACAATTGAAATTTTCAAAATATCTGATTCTTAAAAGTGTTATTACTTTTTTATTTATTAACCGATTGACATGAAATAAACGCTAAGTGTTAAGTGGAGCAAATTTCAACACAATAAAAAAAACCGCATTGCAATCGGTTAAGCGGTTACTGAGATTAGCGTGCACAAACGTACAGACAAACAGACATACAGACATACAGACATACAGACATACAGACAAACAGACAAAAATGCTAAAAATAATTGTTTTGGGTTCTATTGCGTTCATGAAGCCCCCCTATAATATTTTTTCTTATTTATCTTCCATGTACAGACAGCGACCTGTTACGATTTTATTATATGTATTGATAAGCCAGATGAACTAAAACAGATGCACTGTGACATGTTCAAAATATGGTTATTATACCTGGTGTGAGGGATGAGCGGGAAGCGACTTTATAGGGATTTAAAGTATTTTTCATTCATTTCAAATAAATGGATGGAAAATGCTTTAATATGACGACCAGCCACAAAATCAAATTTATAATTGAATTGTAATAATAGCTGTGACAGTGTCTACGTAACGGTCCTCTACTATACTGTACCGTTACTGCCTACGTAACGGTACAGTTTATTATAAAAACCATTTCTAACCAATTTAGTGGTTTGGCTGGGGAGCTCTGGGAGAAATTTCTAGTTACATGAGCGAGATATGGGAGGTACCATACATGTTGAAAACTATCTCTAGGTAGGTCATCATCATACCTTATATTGAAAAATGATACTCCAATGATCCTTTACTTTCTTCTGTTCTTCGTATAATAATAGATACTACTCCTACATTCCACTTAATGGTATTACGAAAAAATAATCCTATGATTGTAGATTCTTTACATTTTTATTTTCACAATCTAACTAATACTTGCACAACTAAGTACTAACTATTAATTAATACAAATATTCTACTTTAACTAATTAGCACTTTACTGAACTCGATCAGGAAACAGAATGTGTTCTTTTTCCAGAATATTCACTTTTTATCGCCTCTCACCAACTCCCACCTCATACTGAACATTTTTATGTCAAATCAACTACCCACTATTTTCGAATAATCAATAAATGTTTTATGTACAGGCTAATCATTCTACTATGAGGCGGTGTTGACATCACAAAAATAACTTATTACTACTTAAAACTGAATGGTTTTAGAAAAATCACAACATTCGGCCATCAGACAGCGTGCTATCTCCGTAGCACGCAGTAATCACAACATTCGGACCTGTATATTGAACTAATCACATATTTTCATACATAACGTACATAACAATAATACCTTTATGCGGCTTTTTATAATATGCTAAATCAAAATCTTAAAGCTTAATTAAACCTAAACCTTCTCTATATCTTCTATCTACTCTGTCTATAGTCTATAGGCTTATAATATTAACTCAATCACTATTTATTTTGTAAAACTATAAATGAGAACTTGAGTCTGGCGAAACGTCAAGAATACAAAACAAAGGCAACAAGTAACCAGTTCACAGAGCAGACCGCCTGCTGAAACTATTTACAAATGTAAAATCTAAAAAGTGATCTCTGTTTTTTTAAACCCAGCAGAGTCTGCAGATCACTTCCAGGTTTCCTTTTCCAGCAAAAGAAATCATTACATGTGTCAGCAATTAGTGTAAAATATATTTAATAGTGGAATACAACTAGTACAAGCGAGTGATTTTTCACAAAAAAATCATTAGGTATCTAATATTACCATCATAATAATATTACTTAAATAATATTTGTAAATTAAATTGTTAATCTCATTTTAAGCGAACTATTGTCATTATGAGAAATAAAGTTCTTTTAACCTTAATAATCGTCTAGTTTCAGGCAACGTGATGTAGCCACAATATACCTATACCTTAACCCTAAGGACACATATAAATATAGTATTTAAGGCTTGTGGCATTCTCGAAGTTACTTTTTTTTATATCAACATCTATCCTTACAGGTTTCCCTAATTCGATAGTGTTACAATGTGTTTATTATTGCCGACAATTTTAATCAATGAATTGTAACTTAGGTCATAAATACATCAATAGATTAAATTCCGATACTGTAAACTAACTTTAATAAATTGTCATGCAAATAATAATGACTTTAGATAATCATTTTAAATATTAATAAAAATCTCAGATGATAATAACAAAAATATTAGTGTCTTATAATGTACCTAATAATAGTTTCATTCGTGTAATAATGTCAATAATTAACAATTTCATATCATACTGTAATAAATTGTGTCAAACGTTTGCAAACATAAATCTGAAATAGGTACGAATTATGTCAAATAATAATAATAATATAAAATAATCATGATATGCGCATAAAATGTGTCAATGCAAAATGTATAAGTATTCTTAAGTCAATCACTGAGATACTCTGATTAATCTAACCATACCAATACATTCAAATTCGGTTGGTAGCCTGTCGCAAGAGCGTATACCTACCACTGTTTAACTGGGCAACTACCCATAAAGTGTCATTGACCTTATGCAGTCTACTATGATAACAAGAAAGACTTTTTTTTTATGATTGATGTACATGTTATAAATTCGCAAGATTTATTGGGAACGTTTTGGTAAGTAAAACCTTCCTATTTCACAAATACAGGATAAAAACTAGACATATAATTATTAGACTACTACTTACTTAGAAATAGTATGGTATTACTTTAGAAATGGTATTTGAATAAAAGAAACTGCAAGGTACGATACCTATATTTCTTGTGAGGTGCAGCCACAAGATTCTGATGAATTTCTTATTCTCATAATGTTATATTATGTACCTACTCTTTTTGCAGAGAGACTCTTGGACGTAATCTAAATTATAGAATATCGCTATTATGGACATTTTGTAAGATACAAGATTAGGTACTCCGCAGGAGGATACAGGTTAAATTTGAATACACTGTTAAAATAACTCAAATTTACAATTCCATCTACATCTGTTAATGCCTCATCTTTTGCACAGCAAAAGCTGGTGAACTTAACCTTCAGCTAGTTTTACATTGAATAAAATTATCTAAAATAAACTACTAGGAGCGGCTAACCCCACAAGTTCCAACTCTCGACCATTTAGTTAGTATTGGTTTCTATGTGTTACAATAGTCACGGTAAATTTAAGACTTTAGAAGGTTTTCCTTTTCCATTTTTATCAGAATAAGAATATTAACGATATTTGTTAAAAAATATGAAAAAGAAAACTCCTAGTCGAGTCGACTGGCAGACTGCAGTCATCTATCTAAACCAATGGGTATAACTATTTAAAGGGGAAATGCTGCCAGTCTTTGGGTACAATGTCATTATTTAGATTTTACTTCATCAGACTTATACATATACATCATACATATACATTATACATCAGAATTATACTTAGTTTATTTGGTCCTAAATTATCCCTATAGGGCATTATGTCTTAGTATACTCATTTGACTGGACACTAGTCCATCTTGAAGCGGGATTAAAAGAAATCAACAACCTGCCGCTATTTGTGGTACTAAATCCCTCCTTGTCATAGTGGTACTACAGTATTAAGACTGCTAGTACGAAGTATGTTGCAGCCGGTGTACAGCGTAAAATTAAGGCCTAATAGACACCTACGTAACCTTTTTTTTTTTTTGCTAACAGTTTACAGGGCGTTCTTGTAGTGTAGTTTGTCGACTGAAATACGCAACTTGAATAATCTGATAAACTAAACTAGTCAGAGAATACCACCTAACCCTGGTGAACTGCAACCGTATGCACTTCGGTCAGGCTTCTGAAACTCGCCTACACCTACAGCAAAAATTACCGCCCGAACGGAGACTTCTAAACCGCGTATGGCGGCACGCAAAACATTGGGTCGACTGACCGTTTCGGAGCCAGTTTCTAAATGTTTCGATCTTTACTTAAATTTCTCTGTATATACCTAGATATTTTTTTGCGATTTGTAGGTATGTTTAGAAATACCTATAAGATAGCACAAAATAGTTATTACTCTCTAGCACTAGCTTTAATCAGGATCAAGGAAGTAAAACTTGTGTACGTACTACTAAAAGTTATTCCGTGCCTCAGTGTTTCAATCAGGATTATCTATATTAATATTATAAGAAGGAAAGATTCGATTGCCTGTATGGTTGTTTCCTTGCGTTGAATAGTCTCCAAAACCACTGAATCAATTTGAAAAACTCTTCCACTACTGCGAAAGCACACCCTCCCCGAGTAACGTTCCCGTATCTCCAGGGGAAAGGGACTACGCAGGGAAAACCATGCGGCAACCGCTAGTATTGTCTTCGACCAGTAGAGGTCGTTCAACTAGGTCTTTTTACAAGGATCCAAGTGTAATATTTAGCTTAACTCGTACAGTCCACTGCCGTTGTATAGCTCTTTCAATTAAAAAAAGGTCTTTATAATAGATATTGCTAGCTGTCTCACAAAATCTTTCCACAAAACGTCGAAATTAGATAAGAAATCCTAAAATTGTCTACCCATGTACATTGCACGGTATCTACCGAGATATTTTGAACACCTGATATGATATGATTTGGTACAATTTGTCAAAAAGGTCACCGTCTATTACAATTAGAAATTATATAATATTCCCCAATAATAAGAGTCCATGCCTAAAATGGTCGCCAAGGATTTTTAATGTGCGCGACACACTAAAACCACGACGCGACTATGTGTAGATAGAATGTACTGCGTATGGTGGCGCATTGGATGGTGATAGTATGACTCTGGTCATAGAAAACAACACAAATTGATTCTACTCAACACGCGTTGCGTCGCGTTTTAACAATGTGTTTCCGCCTCAAACTTCCGACATGTATTTGACACAAATAACTCTTGAGGAAACCCACACTATAACACATATAGATGGTTATGAAGCTAAAAAGTTCAACTAATCCTCAGGCATTTCACATTTTTAAAACGTGATACATTATATCTATATATAATTATAATTCCATAAATAATGCACTAGGAGTTCTTATCAATAAGGTACAACTAAAATAAGTTATAAAAGACCACAATTCCTTGTCTGGAGGACTCGTGTCGCGGTTGCTCAAGGTCGTTAGCAATTATCCGAATCAAAGTCTTAATTTCACCTGTCGCTCGGCCCGATCCTCACCGTTGCAGTCAGTATCGCCGCCACTGGTTAGATTCCGCCTTTTGGCGGTCACACCGCGCCTCTGCGCCGCACTGTATTCCGACACGACAGTTCACCCGTCTTTCTGCTTGGGCGTGAATCTTTCACTTCAGTCACCTGGAATTGTCATTTTAAACGCAGTTACTGCTCTTTCAAGCTAACGATTTCCCATCTATCATCTCATCTAAGGCATTTATTACGTCCAAGGCGCTTATATCTCGCCTGCTTGGCGTCCCCAAAAAAAAAATCTCTATGCCTTACTATGCATACGGCTAGTTATGAAAAGGGTACAGTTTGTGCCGTAATCTTTCTTGAGCGATTCCGTGATTGGGAAAGCTTACTAAGCCGCTGGTATGGAATCTAAATAACACTATAGGCATAAACAAGGCTGGAGGTGTTAAGTAAATCGAAAAATATCAATACTGTTTCACATACGCTTCATTTACTATTGGGCAACAAAATTTGTTATGCATTCATGTGTGTGTAATCTAAACGCTCCACACATACCAATCCAAGTAAGCCTAATGTCAGCCTAAATCATTGAAAAAACTTCTATATTGTTATGATCGCCACCATAATAGCAGCACAACAATATGACTGCATAAAGCACAGATCATAATGTGAAGCATTCTCACTATACTCGCCTGGTTGAAATTGACAGCACACCTATACGGTTGCATACTGGCTGCACACTAACACGGCTGCATGTAGCATCGCTTCATGACTAAACAGATCAATCTCAACATACTTACATGGTTGTGCACTGGCAGTCTACTTACATAGCTTATAGAAATCATTTGCCGCACCTACATGATTGCACTTCGGCAGCACACCTATATGGCTATGAAACTAACTCTCAACATACCTGCATGGTTGCGCTTTTACAGCTCACCTACATGACTGCAGACAGCACACCTGCACGGCTATGGAAATAACTCACATCATACCTGCATGGTTGCACTTCTACAGCGCACCTACATGACTGTAAACAGCACACCTGCACGGCTATGGAAATAACTCACATCATACCTGCATGGTTGCGCTTCTACAGCACACCTACACGACTGTAGACAGCACACCTGCACGGCTATGGAAATAACTCACATCATACCTGCATGGTTGCGCTTCTACAGCACACCTACACGACTGTAGACAGCACACCTGCACGGCCATGGAAATAACTCACATCATACCTGCATGGTTGCGCTTCCACAGCACACCTACATGGCTGTAAACAGCACACCTGCACGGCTATGGAAATAACTCACATCATACCTGCATAGTTGCGCTTCTACAGCGCACTTACATGGCTGCAGACAGCACACCTGCACGGCTATGGCACTAACTTACATCATACCTGCATGGTTGCCCTTTCACAGCGCACCTACATGACTGCAAGCAGTACACCTGCACGGCTATGGAAATAACTCGCATCATATCTGCATGGTTGTGCTTCTACAGCGCAGCCACATGGCGGCAGACAGCACACCTGCACGACTAATGGAACTGAGTCTCAACATACCTGCATGGTTTCACATTACAGCTCACCTGAATGGCTGCAAACAACACACCTTGCACGGCTATGGGACTAACACACATAATACCTGCATGGTTATACAATCACTTGCAACGCTCAGGGTTGCACAGCAGCATTCATACTTAAATTAATAAAATAATTTCTAAATTTGTCATAGTACGTCTCGTTGATTGGAGATCCACGCACTAAATACAGTCTTTGCCCTTGAGAAGTTGTTAAGTATCTTAACCACATACTTTTAAAAATAAATAGCAAAGACTGCTAGTCTAGTCGGTCTTAACACAAAATATAATACATATAATTGATCTACGTAACTGCAATAAGAACGGTGCGTACCTATCGTATCTGGTCACATTTATCTGTCCTATGTAAAAATAAATTTATTTACCGTACCGGTAGAGGGTATTCACAAAATAAATTAAAATAACTAACTGTAATTATGTCCAAAATTTCTAATAGGAGGTCTTATTAACTGAGGATCCACGAATTAAAATGAAGTCCTAGCCCTTGAGATGTGGCTATGTAACTTAAATATGTACCTTCTTTTGTTTCAAGGTAACTAATAGGTAGGTACATATGGGCATAATGGTGGGTATTACCACAATAAAAATATAGCTCTATGCAACTACGATAAATCGATAAGGACCTTTTTGTCACATTTCTGTATTCAATCTAAAACAAATGTATTCACCGTTCCGGTAGAGAATATTTCCTAAAACCCTTACCGGCGTTAAAAAAAAAACGTAGTTAAATGGACACCGCAGCCAATAAAGTTATGTAACCCCAGTTTGCAGCAATTCGTTAAAGTCATATACCTTCTTGACTACAGTACTGCCGTCCTTAGGATAAACAACGCAATCGACATTTTTGACGAAATTGAGTTATTAGTATATTCGGAATCACCGAAACGAGATCTACAAGAATCAATTACTCATTTTTTGATATCTTGATTAGTTTTCATTTTATTGTTAAGCATAAACAGCGCAATTAATGCATTTCCAACTTTTTACTAATCATAAGCATCGTAAGCAAACATGCGTTGTTAATGACTCGTATTTAATATGAATTTTAATTAGCCCGTCTTAAGCGAAGTAACGCAAGTGTGTATTTACGATTATTATGACTAGAAAAGTAAAGGCAAAGAAGGTCTATTTCAAAGATTGTTGCTCTTAACAACTAAAAAATAAAAATATTTTGGTTAAAATTTGACTTGTAACTGGAAATTTTAGCAAGAGATCATAGAAAAAAGTAATTATCACAGTGATCGTTAACAAAGTATTGAATTATAGCAAACTACTTCGGACATTTGATTAATTAATGATGTATTTTAATATTTTATGAAATGATAATGAAAGAAAGAAAGAACAAGTTTTTATTCTACATTAATGCCTAATAATAAAACAATTTCACATTTCAACTTATAGTTTTATGTCCCACGTAATAGGTGGTGATCCACGTAATCTTTAAGCTATTTTATGATTAAGCAAACAAGGCAGTTTTATACGCTGCTTGATGAGCCTGATGAAGAAATACACCTCCTTTCATACACCATGTGTGACGTAAACGAAGTTGCGAGGGTCAGCTAGTGAATTATAAATCAATAAATAATTATAAATTTGTTAATGTTACATAGTATTTTAATTAAAATTATAATATATTTTTAATATAATAATACTGACAGGTGCCCTTACGTAGGCGACTCGGTAATGAGCCTCTTTGGTGCTGCTATTCAAAGCTCCCGGGGTTAAAAAGAGACGAATACACTGAGCTCCTAATGTTGTACTACGACAGAAAAACTATATTTTGAATAGCTTAGTTCTATAATAGCAGAAAGGAGGGAGAGAAACGTACCATACGGCCTGGAAGATACAGTTGACACTAGTTCGAAGGCAGGGTTCAATGTACCTAATAGTTTGTGTCATTGTTGCGGAGCAACAAAACGCATCCTAGCGGGCAGCGGCGCGGTGCGGTGCAGCGGCGCGCGGGGACGGCTCCGATGGGCGCGGTTCGACGTTCGACATACGACTACTACATTGGACACTACCATACATACTCGTATTGGGATATCACCGCGATCGATCCTCATAAATTTATATTTTATTTAATTTAAATTCTTGATAAATGTACGAGAAAGGTTCTGGCGAATAAACCAGCATCTACAGTCCACTGCGTTTGATTATATCCACTGGATCTTCGACATGGTCCTTTAGGATTCTCGCCGTCCTAATTTCGTCATCTGGTCAAGAAGTGACCTGTGGAGCTCTTCAGTGTGGACTTCAGCACAGCAGGATTGTCTTGCCAACATTTGGAGCAACTTGCAAAAGCATCCACACACGCCCCTCAAGAGGTCATTTGGAGGTCGCCATCACGGACTTTGAAAACCCACGAGTCATCGTGTCACTTGTTAAAAATCTACATACATCAATTTGAAGATTATGATGGAAGAAGAATAATTGCCAACGGATTGGGTTACTACTTGTGAGTTCGTTCCAATTATTCCCTTAATTTACTTCCCTATTTTTCATCTTGATCGTTAAGTTTAAAATTGCCTTTATTTAGTAAGTGCAAATTTTCCATAACTAATTATTACTTCTAATAGCGATATCAGTGCTTAATTTAATTATTTCAAGCTATAATTAGTGCTTTAGCAGTGCCCATAATTTATTTTATACATACCTACATAATAGGTACCTATATAATCTTTAAAAGCTTATAAAATTGCAAGCTTTCTTATTTTATTAAGCGAGTAAATGCACTGCATTCTTACGCATTCGTTTCTATCGCAAATCACAGTATATTTTGCATCTAGATAGTTTACCGTTAGCTTGCACTTGAACAGATGTTTGAAGGTCATCTGTCGGCCGGCCGTCTATTATTCTCATTTGCGTTATCTCGGTGCACAGGTGCATAAAAAATCAGTCGACGCCTGTGAATCTTTCTGTTTACGTTGTTTACTAGGAGTGATTGGGTTTATTTAGTGCTATGGCAGAAACAAATATGAATAAGTTAGTTAAAAGACGCGCCGGGCTTAAGTCCAAGCTGACTATTTTTAATAACTACATAACGTTGCTTAAAAGTTCAAAACAAGTTAGTAGTGTACAATTGTTAGATCTAGAAGACAGGTTAAATAGATTCGATGCCGTATATGCTACCTTTGACGCTTTACAGTGTGACATCGAAATGTTGTCGGAAGACCCAGACAACGAGTGCCAGGAACGCGAACAGTTCGAGAATCAGTTTCACGGTCTGGTAGCTGATGCCCGCAGTCTACTCGGCGCGCAGCCTTCCACACAGCATAAGCTTCAGGTAGACGGTGACGAGACGAGTTTCGTGGATGCACAGGCAGGTGGTTCCAAATTTAATTATGTCCGTTTGCCGAAAATTTCATTGCCCACCTTTCATGGTAACTATCAGCACTGGCTGGAGTATAGGGATACCTTTATATCTTTAATCCACTCAAGGTCAGATATAGATAGTATTAATAAGTTGCATTATCTTCGTGCATCTCTTAAAGGTAGTGCCTTGTTGGTAATTGATAGCTTGGATTTTAAAGCCGATAATTATGCTAACGCTTGGAAATTATTATGCAGTAGATATGACAACAAAAGATTGCTTGTCAACAATCACGTTCAGGCCTTATTTAATGTGGAACATATTCCAAAGGAGTCTTCCCGAGCTATACGTAGTCTTATAGATCTTACTAATAAAAATTTACGTGCCTTGTCTACACTAGATCAGCCTACCCAGCATTGGGATACATTAGTTATTCACATGATGTCTGAAAAACTTGATGCGACCACTCGTAGGGAGTGGGAAACACATAGAAATACGCTCACAGATCCACCTTCACTTGAAACTTTCATTACATTTCTAAGTAACCGAGCGGACTTATTAGAAACTTTACAAGAAAGTAAGATCATAAAACTACAAAATAATAATAAATCTAACTCTAACTTTCTTACAGATATTAAACAAAATAACAATTCAAGCTTTAATACAAAAAATAAGTCTTATAATATTTACAAAAATTCCTTATGTTGTCCAATGTGTAGTCAAAATCATTTCTTATTTAATTGTGACACATTTAAATCACTTTCTATTGAAGATAGAATGAATAAGGCTAAAGATAGTAAGGTCTGCCTTAATTGTTTACGACCAGGTCATTTTGAAAATAAATGTAATCTTGTGGCCTGTAGATTTTGTAAGCAAAGAATTAACAAACTTTTACACACTCATACTACAGAGCCTTATGAATCAACTGTTCCTGTTAACAGTCTTATTAATTCTTCTCATACAAAGCGGTCTAGTACTCCTCCACACGTCTTGCTGTCCACAGCGCGAGTGAAGGTGCACGACTGCAGCGGCGTCGAGCACACTGCCAGGGTGCTGCTCGACAACGGCAGCACTGCCAACTTCATAACGTCTTCTTTCTGCGGTAAGCTGGGTTTGTCGCGTCGGAGTACGTGCGCCACGGTGACAGGTATAAATAATAATACTTCTAAAAGTAATGAATCTTGTAGTCTTACTATTAAGTCTCTTTATAACGACTATAGAACTACAATTGATTGTCATATTTTACCTCAACTCACAACAGCTTTGCCGTCTTGTTATATAAATCTTGAGGATATCCCTCTTCCCATGGGGATAGAACTAGCTGACTCTTCGTTTAATGAGCCTTCCACAATAGATATATTGGTCGGAGCCCATGTATTTTGGTCAGTCTTAGGTAAAAATTCCATTGATTTAGGTAAAAATTTACCAAAACTATATGAAACGAAACTGGGTTGGTTGGTGTCAGGGTATGTTGCCCGTCTTAGTTCACACTCTTCTACCTCACTTTGTAATTTTTTACATGAGGAACCAAACCCAGACTTGTCTCGTTTCTGGGAGTTAGATACGGTATCAACTAAGCACTCTTTATCTGCCGAAGAGCGTGCATGTGAACAGCATTTCTTAGAAAATACTAAACGTAATCATGATGGCCGCTTTATAGTGTCAATGCCGCTGAAAAAAGATCCTTCAGTCTTAGGCGAATCTTATAATAAAGCCAAATATCGTTTCCTATCTTTAGAACGAAAATTTCAAAGAGATTCTGTCTTCAAAAATAGGTACATAGAATTCATGCAGGAATATGAACGTTTAGGTCACATGACTGAAAATAAGGAGTCTTTGCCTGGTTGTCTTCAAACCGTCAACTATTTTTTACCTCACCACGGTGTCATCCGTGAGTCGAGTCTCACTACCAAGCTTCGTACAGTCTTTGACGCTTCTGCGACCACTTCTTCTGGTGTATCTCTTAACGAAATCCAGATGGTCGGTCCCACTGTACAGGAAGATCTTTATTCTATTTTATTACGTTTCCGGCAACATAAATATGTCGTCACCGGAGACATAGAAAAAATGTACAGAGCTATAGAAATTGATAAGTCTCAACGCTCTTTGCAACAAATAATTTTTCGTTATAATAGTAATGAACCTTTGAAAAAGTATACCATAAATAGATTAACATATGGTATGACTTCTGCACCTTATTTAGCCACAAAATGTTTAGTTACTTTAGCTTCTGATGCCCCTAATAATGACGTAAAACAATCAATTCTTAAAGACTTCTATGTCGACGATTACATAGGGGGTTCTTCCACTATTGCTGATACTGTTTCTCTTTGTAAGGGAGTCATAAACACGTTACAAACAGCACAATTTAATTTAAGAAAATTTAGATCTAATAGCAAATTAATTTTGAAACAAATTTCCTCTAGTTATAATGAAACAGATAATGTATTAGATTTTTCTGAAACTAATGAAAACATTGCATCTAAAACTTTAGGCTTATTTTGGAACTGTGAATCAGATATTTTATCATTTTCTATTAATATTGAACTAAAGAAAAAGGTAACCAAACGTCATATCCTTTCTGTAATAAGTCAGATTTACGACCCCCTTGGCCTAGTAGGCCCGTGCGTAGTGGAGGCTAAACTTATAATGCAGAGGCTGTGGATTGACCAATATACATGGGATGACGAAGTATCTGTTGAAATTAAAAACTGTTGGTTGAATTTTGCTAATATTTTACCTTATCTTAATGAATTAAAAATACCCCGTTGGGTTCTTAGTGATGACGCATGTAGTCATGAAATTCACGTTTTTTCTGACGCTTCAGAACGAGCATACGGCGCGTGTCTGTATATTCGGTCTGTGCATACATCAGGTTCAGTTACTGTAAACCTCTTATCTTTTAAAAATAGAATAGCGCCGATAGGGCCCACGACGATCCCTCGTCTTGAGCTTTGCGGAGCCTTGCTCGCTGCAAGGTTGTTTACTAAAGTACTGGCCTCTTTAACTTTGAGTAAATTAAGTAAGTCTACATTTTGGTGTGATTCAACTATCGTCCTTGGATGGTTGACTACATCACCACTTCAATTGAAAAGTTTTGTTAAAAATCGTGTTCATGAAATACAAGATATTACTGCAGGTCACCAGTGGCGCTACGTACCTTCGAAAGACAACCCGGCGGATCTTGCTTCTCGGGGGGTGAAGGCTGATTCCATCAGTAGTTCTTCCTTGTGGTGGTCTGGCCCCACATTCTTGTTAAATCATGAAAATGATTGGCCCAAAATGCCAAATGTTAACGAGAAGCACGATTTACCTGAGTTAGTACAGTCTTGTTCTGTGTTGCATAACAATATTCCTAATAACGATTTAATCAGCAACCTAATTAATAACAATTCGCGTTTCTTACATTTGCAAAGATCAATAGCCTATTTACAATGATTTGTATATAATTGCCGTAACGTAACTAAACTTAATGGTCACTTATCAGTAACAGAGTTACAAAACTCATTAACCCTTAGAGCTCCTCGCGGCGACCGGTCGCCGCGCATAATAATCAAACTTTTCCGTAAAGCCCCGCGCGGCGACCGGTCGCCGCACCTACCCAGACGACTTTAAACTTAAATTTAGCCTTCTTACGTTCTACTTTTCTATGAACAGGTTTATTGCATGTGTAGTTTATAACATTTTCTTGTTTTTGGAATCTTATAAAATGACGTCAATGGGCCAGAATTTTTTACAAAAATCGAACAGTTGAAGTTGAGAGTCGATTGCGCATGGATGGCGTGCGTTTGTGTAGTACGTGTGTGTTTCGTGTTTTTATTATAAATAATGTGTTTGCATTATTATTTATTATTATACACAGTAAAATAAATAATATATCAATAATCCGGTTGGTGTTTACAGGATCGTAAAATATGGTGTGGTGCTAGAGTAATCAATGTTTTTTTTGTTGAGTGCGTGTGTACCAAGTGCGAGTGTGCGTGTGTGTTTTGTTTTTTATTATAAATAATGTGTTTTCATTATTGTTTATTATTATACACAGTAAAATAAACAATTTATCAATGATCCGGTTGCTGTTTGCAGAACCGAAAAATTTGGTCTGGTAAGTGAGAAAAAAATTTTTTTTTGGGAAATGGGAAATCTTTTTTCATTTTTAGGGTGGTGGAGCTAGGTCCGTGCGATTACCGATTTTCGTGTGTTGTGTTTTAGTGTGTTGAAGGGTTAAATTTAATACTATTCAAAGATCAATTAGAAATGTTTCCTGATGAATATGTTATCTTAAAAACTGGAAAGACACTGCCTACCAAGAATAGACTCTCTTCTTTGTCACCGTTTTTAGATCCAAATGGTGTAATAAGAGTCGGAGGCAGACTTAGTAATTCCCCTTATAGTTTTGATACAAAATATCCTATTTTAATCTGTGGTAAACATCACTTTACCAAAATCTTATTTCATTATTTTCATTTGAAATATTTACACGCTGGACCACAATTACTTTTAGCAAATATAAGGCTAACATATTGGCCCTTAGGTGGTAGAAACCTCTCCAAGGCTATTTATCATAAATGTGTTCGGTGTTGTAGGTTCAGGGCTGAAACTGTACAGCCTGTTATGGGACAGTTACCAGCATCAAGAACTGAATTAGAGTTCCCATTTTTACACAGTTCTGTGGATTATGCTGGGCCAGTGTTGATAGCAGACCGGAAAGGTAAGGGTTGCAAACTTATTAAATGTTATTTGGCTATTTTCGTTTGCCACTCTGTAAAAGCCTGTCATCTTGAACTCGTGTCGGCGCTATCGACTAAAGCTTACCTAGCCGCTTTAAATCGTTTTGTTTCACGGCGTGGTAAGCCTGCTAGTATCACGTCGGATAATGGTACAAACTTCGTGGGTACCTTCAACGAACTGTCCAAATTCCTAGCACAATCGAACCTTGAGGGTCGTGTTGCACAAGAAGGAATTACCTTTAAATTCGTACCTGTTTCTAGCCCAAGCTTTAACGGATTAGCCGAGGCGACAGTACGCTTAACTAAGCATTATCTTCGTAGGTTACTGCAACTTACTCATTTTACATTTGAAGAGATGGCTACTTGCCTTACTCAAATGGAGGCAGTTTTAAACTCTCGTCCTTTAACCCCACTGTCCTCTGATCCTTGTGATCTTTCCGCCTTAACTCCAGCCCACTTTTTAATTGGACGACCACTCGTGGCTATTCCACATCCTGAGGTGTCATCCAGCAACATTAATGCTCTTGAGCGCTTTAAACGAATAGAGCTTATAAAGCAGCACTTTTGGAATCGTTTCAAGATGGAGTATGTGTCTCTACTGCAGTCAAAGACTAAATGGAGGTCTTCAAAGTCAGAGATCAAACCTGGGTCTCTGGTAATGATTAAAGACAAGACTCTTCCTCCGCTTCTATGGTCGTTAGGGAGAGTGATCAAGCTCTACCCAGGAAGAGACCGTATCTCCAGAGTGGCGGAGATTAAAACGTCAGGCGGCACCATTCGTAGGGCATACAATAATATATGTCCACTTCCAGATTTCGAAGTCTCCAGCCTTCAACCCGGGGAGCATGTTGCGGAGCAACAAAACGCATCCTAGCGGGCAGCGGCGCGGTGCGGTGCAGCGGCGCGCGGGGACGGCTCCGATGGGCGCGGTTCGACGTTCGACATACGACTACTACATTGGACACTACCATACATACTCGTATTGGGATATCACCGCGATCGATCCTCATAAATTTATATTTTATTTAATTTAAATTCTTGATAAATGTACGAGAAAGGTTCTGGCGAATAAACCAGCATCTACAGTCCACTGCGTTTGATTATATCCACTGGATCTATCACTGGATCATTAGGTATATAGTCTCACTTTGTAGATTATAATTCACAGTAGTAAAGGATAACCACAGATGTAACGCGAATTGAAATCCTTTATGATATATAAGACAGCAAAAATTGACTATAGATATTACTAGTCGCTTAGTTCTGGCTGGATTTCTTTAATATAATGATAGTAGCACCTCCGTCCGACATGCGTTTTTCTGGGTCGTAAAGGAAACAGAAGGATTAAGTTAAGGAGTTCTTTAAAACACTCGTCTTAATAGATTTCGTAGAATGCAGTCAAAGCTAATAAAGATTTCGTAGGATAATATTTGATATTTGTTTAATTAAGTACGTAAAATTAAACGCATGCGAGCTTCTCTAAAAGAATTTACTAGTCATAATGTCAGTTACTAGTCATTTGCTACGTATAAGTTATAAAATTGGAACATACGTCGAAGTAATCCCATATCTTTACTAGACATAAACATCACAAAATGCATTTACTAGAGATAAATGACGCATCTGCAGCACATGCGTTGATAATGCTTAGTGATTTAGTATTATTGCAGGGAATATTTACTAGCCTTAAACATTTTTTCTTTATTTTAAATAATGAAATAAACTAATTGTATAAATATAGTATCGCACATGCAAAGTTCACATTTCAAGGAATCGAACAAAACAATAAAACTTAGAATATTCCTGTTAGTTTCCGAGAGACAATAAAAAAAACTAAAAAAACTTTAAACGCGATTTACTCGAAAGTTACTTCCAAGCAAGTGCGTTGTTTATCCTTATGACGGCAGAGTAGAAGTTGCTACGAATATAATACACGCTAATAAGAATAATCACGAACCATGATTAGAATTAGAATAAACTTTTACTTACAATTTTAACTTGTCACGGCTCGGCTCGCAGGTTACCACTTCCGAGTTATTGAAAAATGATACTCCAATGATCCTTTACTTTCTTCTGTTCTTCGTATAATAATAGATACTACTCCTACATTCCACTTAATGGTATTACGAAATAATAATCCTATGATTGTAGATTCTTTACATTTTTATTTTCACAATCTAACTAATACTTGCACAACTAAGTACTAACTATTAATTAATACAAATATTCTACTTTAACTAATTAGCACTTTACTGAACTCGATCAGGAAACAGAATGTGTTCTTTTTCCAGAATATTCACTTTTTATCGCCTCTCACCAACTCCCACCTCATACTGAACATTTTTATGTCAAATCAACTACCCACTATTTTCGAATAATCAATAAATGTTTTATGTACAGGCTAATCATTCTACTATGAGGCGGTGTTGACATCACAAAAATAACTTATTACTACTTAAAACTGAATGGTTTTAGAAAAATCACAACACTTAACATTGGTGAATGCCCTAAATCACTCGCTGAGAGCGCAATTTCACATTGTCAGATTAAAAAATTGGATCATAATTGATGGGGTGCACTGCATACCCCTGATGAAAATCTCACGCGATCGAGAATACAAATTAAAATTAGTTTCCTTGCATTTTATCGCTAACAACTTGTTTCATGTGAACTCGCCAGCTTATTCTGACGGAACTGAGATACGAGTATAGCCAAACTTCCCCATACGTTCGAAGTACTATGTAATCTCTAGTTTGCAAAACTTGCCACTATAAAGAATTTAGCTTGAATATCAAATAATGTATTTTGAACAAAATGACCATATAAAAGTACTTCCGTGAACAATTTATGAAAATAGACGGAGTAAGTAAATTTATAGTAGAATTTATAGCACGCTTGTTAAATCGCTTGAACTTTAGTGAAATTTAGAAATTTGCTCCAGTTTCATTTTAATGTTCATAAGTAGATTTATTATGGAGTTTTCAATAACAGCTATAAAGTTTGCAAAAATTTTGACCTCTCAGATATATATTAAAATATAATATAGTTCTGGGAACAATAACATCAGATAAAATTTTCAAAATCACTCATTTTCTCATTCATGACTCCAATTTGGAAAGCTGATTTTTTTCATTCATTTGACTGTGCCGAGTAGCCATTTGCATTACGTATCACATACTTAACGTCGCGTTTTCTGATTAACTGTAACAAACGGACTTTAATTTCATTGTTCTTCTTCAAATTGATAAACCCATTAGGCCCTTATATTTTGAAATCTATGAGGTATGAAAAGTACCGCAGGCTTATTAAGTCTTCTGACTTTACATTATAACGAACTTTCATGCCAATAGTCTTAAAATATTATTTTACTGAAACTCTACGGATTAAAATATACTTCGCCAAGTTAGAAAAACTGCTTTTTCATTCCGCTCTGCAAAACAGTCACTAGCACCAGCAAGAAATAATTAATTAAAGTGAAGCTACCGATGCTTCAGCTCGTTTGAGGTGACGGCATTTTCTATAAAACTCCGCCAGTAATCTAGTAAGTATTCTAGTTTATTCTGAAGATGACCGGATCGCACGCAGCGGTGGCCTACATCCAACGTATATTTTCTACTTTTAATTAGAAATGAAAGGAAAAGAGAATTCTTTATGAACTGTCGTTAGCGTAGATAGTCGGTTTCAATACCACAAAGTATTTTTTCATATGGGTTTTTTTTAGAATATTTTAAACGTTTTTGTGTAGGAATGTTCTGTATTATTAATATCCGTTGTCTCGCTTTTTTTAACGCGGGGATTGCAGTTACTCACTATCATTCCCGTTGCGGGGACAGCCGGAACTGGGATAGTGTTTAGAACTACCGGCCTGGTCCGTCTTACCCACTAAGCCACCGTGGTGTTCTGCCTCACCCTAAACCAGGTCGCAAGATAGTCCAGAGCATAAGGTACTGCAACCCAGCAGGTGTTCAGGCTCACCCAAGAACCCCCATCAAGCACCCTGAGGAGCTGTAGTCGAAGCTCTCGGATTCCTCTCTGTGAGCAGCAGAGGAGATAAAAAGCGGTCGGTGCAAGCAAGTGCTAATAGGCACCTTTAAAGGAAGGTGCCCATCAGCGCAAGAGCCAGCCCGTCTTGGAAATCTGCTACCAGCAACTTCTGTCTGTTATTTAAAGGTTCATTATCGGTAATTTATTTGCTACAAAGTATATAAGGTGATTTGTGTGTTCTATTATAAAATGCTGAATTCATGAACTGACTATTTAGTTCAGTATGAAATATTCATGACACGACCTGGGCCTAAAATAAAAACTTCAGAAACAAGACCAGTGATATTAATGATTCGACCGTGAAACAACTGTAGGAAAATAATAAATACGCTGAAAAAATATAATTAGGTATCATTAAAACCATTTGTCTGTTTCAGCTAACGCTTGGACTGTTATATTTATTAATTTTTCTTACTTTATTAATTCTCTAGCACTACACCACGATATTCCCTGTTCATCATCATCATTCGGTGCCTCTCCATCATAAGAGGTCGGCGTTCAGCATAGCGAACTTTTCCTTATTTTGCGCTAAGCGAAATAGTTTTCTACCTACTATAACATTTTTAGGGTTCCGTACCCCAAAGTGTAAAAACGTGACCCTATTCATGGGACTTTGCCGTCCGTTGGTCTATCTGACTGTTTGTTTTTTCACGAGACTGTATCTCAGGAACCGTGATAGTTAGAAAGCTGTAATTTTCACATACGATGTATTTTGCCGCTAATATAACAACAATTCAGTAAAATAATAATTATTTATGAAGGACGTCCATACAACACGTCGTGATTATTATTTTGTGCGTTTTTTTGCTACGGAAATGTCCGTGTGGGCGAATCTGACTGGCACTCGACCGATTGTATTGGTACTATTCTTGAATACTGCTACTTAATATTTAAAGTTAAAATATCAAATAATAAACTACGGACACAAACACACTTTACAGTAAACTCTGCAACTGTATTAATAAAATAGTAAATTCAGAGCTTACCACAGTAATAACTATGTCACTGAGTCACCTACTTTACTACATACAAGGTGCAGTACATAAACATGAAGACCGTCGCAGTAATTGCAAGTCCGTCGGTTTCTTACCGGATACATGTATTTGTATAGGTATACATGTCATGTGAGTATAATTTCAGTTTTAAAGTAGATACTGGTACTCAAAGTTTTATATGACTGCTGTTGTAAATGTTGTTGTCCTTTTAATGTTATAAATGCAAAATGTTTGATAATATGTTGTTACTCAATCACGCTCTAAAAGCTCAACAGATCTAGCTAAAATTTAGTGGTAGAATACCTACTTCTTATACCGTAAATTTATATATAATTGTTTTTAAATAAAAATAGCCTAGCAATTCCTAATTATATCAGCTATTTGCTAATGATTTCCAATATTGCTACTTAATATTATGATATACCGTCTTTACTTTCATGGATTTTTGAGTAGCTGTTAATTTAGAATAATTCTAAATTACATAGACACCTCTTAGTAAATCATTACTCCGAAGAAAAATAATTTTCACGACAAAAATAAGTAGAACAAATATCTGATATTTCCTGAATGCGTTTGATGTGTGGTACCTAGTTGAAGTTTCAATTATTAAATACCTCTTTTGATATGTAAACAACTAAATAATATTAATACGTAGAAAACACTTACAGAAAAAGGTTTCCCTTTTAATTCATTAGGTAGGTACTTTTACTGCAGGTTAGACAAAATTTGTTATTGGGGTAAACCGCTAGGCAATCTCAAACATAAATATAATAATTCGATTTATTGAAAATGACATTATGGAATAAATATCGTCACAATATTTATTTTCAAATTGCTACCATAACATAAATCTTCGGAACAAACTGCACTTCTACCCAAAACTATTGGTAGCGCACCTCAGTCGCTCTAGATCCCAGAAGGTATTTGTATAAATTCTAAGAATTGTGTCTCGTGTACACAGTAGCAGTACTGCTGTTTGTCGCCCATATTGCTTCTCTGTGTAACGTGATAGTTGTTTACTGTCGTAGATAGCGTAATGTGTGCTGAGTTTTATTTTATATCGATAACTTAGAAGAGTACTCGTTCCTAGACAACATTTCGTAATATTTGAGTGCTTCTAAAATCGCATATCAGCTGTGGGTAGGTAGACTCCCCTTTTGCTAAATTCACTTACAGTACGCGGCAAACAACTTGAGCATTGTGAGGTGGTGGAACAAAGTTTCCGCATGTACACTTACGTGCAAAAATATTTTGCACGTAAGTATACATGCCATTGTCATGTCATGCCGTGTCATTGAAAAATGCATTTTATTATTATTGGCATTTTATTTATTAGCTAATAACTTTTTAGTTGGTGGTATAGAGAGAAAAGAGATGACGAAGTTGCTCATCGTTGCTCAAGAAGTTTGCCGATTACTGTACCAGATCTTGATACTTACCCCATAATTATAATTATTATTCAGTTAGGCTAACCTCCTTATATCGCAAGACTGAATGGGTATGGGACAAATTACCTCTAAGGAAGGTTACCACCACCAGATTACCCACCCACTGTACTACCGAAACCCAAATCAACCAATCAATCAAGTTAACCTAAAGTTGTATAGCAGTCCACTCCTGGATGGAGGCATCTCCTACTTCACGCCACAGTACACGTCCCTGCGCCTTGGCATCGAGTCCCAGCCTTTTCTAGGTCGTCGGTCTATCTGGTGGGTGGACGTTCTACCCTACGTGTGCTGAAAAAAATCGTGAATGACCAATTTTACCACAGTATAATAATTGGTCAGTTCTGAGTAGTGTTTAGTGGCTAAGTGATTAAGCATCTTGCATGGTATGCGGGAAGACGCAGGTTTGAATCCTGCTCGAAACCGATTATTTTTCAAATTGTAAGAAAGTAATGGGTAGACGTGATAATTAAAATAGTGATTTTATTGATCTAGAGTATGCGCTATTGTCACGGATTTTTTTACTATAAACTTCTATCTTGTGGAATTTTAATTTTACACAGGCGGAGCCGAAGCCATTCTTAAGTACATACTACATTATTTTACGTGCCTACAGTATCATATACACAAGAACAGTATACTAAATAATTCACTTAACAAAACAAAGCAAATTTGACATTTTATTTTCAGCACCATTCAATAACATGATTTCAACTACTTGTAGATAGGTTTAACATTCAACGTAATAGACACATAATATTTCTCGAAGTCAGAAAATAACTTCTTTAGAAAAGCATAATAATCTTTAATTAGCATGTTTTTATTTAACTTGCCGGCCTTGTATGTTTTTTTTTCGGGTGAAATCTTGTAACTCAGATTCAAAGCAGAATACTTCTTCTAAAAGCTAACTACTACCTTCCCGATTTGAAGCATCTTTATGTCGTACTACAATAATGATTTATTACAATCACACAATTTTCCACTCGATTCATATGAAAATACAGATGGTATTTACGGTAAGCTGATTAAAACCCTTATCAACGTATTTAAACTTTAATGAGAGCCTGTTAATGTCCCTCTGGACGGAGATAATTCCACGAGCATTGTACTATGAAGTAATTGTGTTAATTACTGAATACCTGTCCGGGTCATTGTATCGTATGTAATTGACGTTATGCATGAATAATTAACGATGTGGGTAGGTGTAAAGGTTAAACTGTATTTAAACAGAGCGCGATCTCTGACTGAGTGAGACAGGTTGGTACTAATATTATAAATGGTTTATGCATGACCGAAAATGTATACCTAGTAATATTTTTGACTACCTCGGCGGCGCATTTGGTAGAGTAACCGGATGCTGCTCTGAGGTAATGAGTTCGATTCCTGGGTCGGTCCAAATATCTATACTTACATAATTATAATAAAATGATAGAAGAGTCAAAACTGTACATTGAAAATATTTAAAAAAAATACTCGCTGGGTGTTCAATATAAGATACCGAAGCCGAAAATATAGTTAGAATTTTTTTGTCTGTTTGTCGGTTTGTCTGTCTGTTTGCTTTGCTTTGTCCAGAAGGATCTCGAAAAGTACTCAATTGATTTGATTCAAATTTTGCACAAATATTACTTAGTGGTGGGGTCTTTAAATAGGCTATATATTATCACGCTACATATCCTAGGGGCTAAGCAGAGAGCAATGAAATATGTAAGATGGTGGATTGATTTAACCAAAACGTAGCAGGAATATTAGTAAGAGATTGGCTTTACACACAGGCTACATATTATTACGCTACTTAGCCTAGAGGCTTGGCAGAAAAGAATTCAAATCAAAACCAAATTGGCATCATAACATAATTTTATTTTCACGCGTACGAAGTCGCGGGCAACAGCTAGTATCAAATATAACGACGTTTCGGTTATATTGCTAGAGCCGTGTTTACACCGTCCAAATTAAAATTATTGTTATGGCTACGCAGCTATGCGCTACGCTAGTCATGAGGGTATTAAAATATTTCACTGGTTTTACTTCTTACTTGAATATTTGTTATCCTCTAAAAATATTAACTAATAGTTAAACATTCCATATTGCTTCATCACCGTAGCTACTGGGCCCATTTAATTAGTATAATTTGAACGTATTACTTACTTGTCTGTCGGTAGGCATTTTGATGAGATATTAATTAACGCTTTGTTTGCGAATACACAAGCTATTGGTAAACACTCGGAAGCGATTTCACGATTGTTCCCTAAATCTTAGAATTCATTAAGTGTTTAGCATATTTTGTACCTTCCAATTATTCTTTTTAGTTAAACATTTTTAATTAATTTGCAGTTTGCTCAATAAACCGGGAAAATTACGGACCGTAATGATTTGTAGAATTGGTTGTAAATAAACGACTAATGAATTTGTAGCATTTATTTTCTACAGATGCAGTATTCAGTATGTGAAAGCAGCTTAATCGAGTTATCTTTTTTTAATCGGTTGTCAGTGGTGACATTTCTGCTGTCAGAATGACAGGATGTCATAAGGATCAGTGACGAATCGTTTTTGCATTCAATGAAAGCAGGTTTTGGATGAAATTCGAGACGATTCCACGTGAGAGAGGGGATAAAGCCCTGATACAAAGTGCCAAGGCTATTTTTACGATCGGCTAAGGACGAGGGAAATTGATATTACTCTGAGTGGCACGCCTCAATTTTTCTTTGGAGGTTGTGAGTTGCAACCTGAGGACCTGTTAAGGAATTAGTCTG
Source organism: Miltochrista miniata (assembly GCA_933228765.1). NCBI lineage: Eukaryota > Metazoa > Arthropoda > Insecta > Lepidoptera > Erebidae > Miltochrista > Miltochrista miniata. Next base: position 8,596,647 of record OW121754.1, on the reverse strand, counting down.
AGTTTACTTATTTTCCTCAGAAAGAATAAGTTTCTGTTTCAACCTACACCCGGGATACCGGTAAGTGTAATTTCTTGTTTGCAAAGCGATTCGAATTTCGTCGGTCGCGATGTCAGTTATTTCATTTGTCGTTTACTTGTCATAACAGGGTTTTTTACTACGGGGAAAAGCGGCCCGTCCACGGTTAACAAAACCACACCCAAAGACACGTGGACTACACGAGCGAGGTGTTTTGAGAGGAACCAGCCGCCTCCACGTGGCATTCTCGTGCTGTGCTGCTCTCAGCTTGACTCAAGGCCAGTAATTGTCACCCAATTATAAGTGTAGTTAGCTGCTTACCCGTTTTACCTGCTCACGCGGCAGTGGTCTATTGAGTAGTATTAGTACCTAAGCCCTGACTATACTTCTGTGTACCTGTGATATTTGTGTCTATCAGTGAATAAGCTCTCTGTGTGTCTCTGTGTATCTCTGTGTATTTAATAAATATATGTGTGTACACCCTATTGGCTGTTTTCGTCAGAGCCCTGGCCTCCCTTGCGCACCCACTAGAAACTCTGTAACAAGGCGCCCTGGGAAAGAGTTCTCTGCATAGCTACCTCGCGCTAGTTGGTGAGTAACATCATTGTGTTATATGAATTCGGTGTTGACTGTGTTGGGTTCAGTTTATTATTTTTCGTCTGTATGGTGATGGGAAAGCCCTGGAGTATCCTTCCGAGAGCTTACCCGGGGCTCCCAACCGTAGGCTGTTAGGCAGGACACGTGAGGGTTTTTTGTCGGTAGGACTCCGGAATAGCGCCCATAAGGGGCTTCCCTCATGTAAAACAAAAAACAATGCTGCTGGGAAATCAGTGCAATTTCCATCACTACCAATGATTTCATAGGTGTAGTACACCCATGCAATGAATTGAACAACTTTTCCCTTACAGCAGACAAACAAGAGGATAACATAAAATGCATTAGGTATACAACATAATGTTAAAGAGGTTAGAAGTAGCTGAGAGATAATGTATATTGGTCTTAATATACTGGATTTATTTATAAACAGGTATAAGAAACTCGACATAACATTTTCATTAACGATATGAACTCAAAACCTATAGTACCATTAACATTATAGTACGTAAACTTCCAGATCAGACCTATATTTTGAAGTACATATATATTCATTTAACACACCATCAAATAACTTTATATTGCAAGCGCAAAACTTCTTCAAACTTCAATGAAATTGAAAGCGGCAACAAATTAAAATTAATAAAAGCTACGTTTTAGCGTTAGAGTACAACTTCATCATAAAGTTCTTTTAATAAGAAATGTTCTTTTAATCTCAACCAAAACAACTTAAGTTGGAACATTTTCATCACAAAACAATAAGGAAGTATGGCTAGTTGTTTTAGGATTTAATAAATAATAACATCGAAGGGTCGTGCCCAAGGGGATTGGCGTGAACATAAAGAATTTCGAACACCACAACATCTATTGGCTTTTATTAAAGAGACGTCAATCACAGCTCGTTTACAGCTTGCTGACAGCATGTTTAATAAATGCTGTAAACATTTTTCCTCTTGATTTATACTTTAGTGTACGATTTTGAAAATAGCTGTGACTAATATAAATTATTTGTGAAATTATAGATTGATTTGAGATTTTTCACAATCTACCAATTAGACCATGGTGCGAACCATCATCTCCAGCGACTCCGCTGCCTCTTTCTGCGAGCAGGTCATGTTCCTGAAAGAGACGGCTGGGAGGGAGCGGCAGAGAACTTTCCCACCCGAGTTTTGCAGTCGGCGGCGGCGGCAGGAGGCCGCCGACGTGTCTTCGCCCAAGACTATCAGCCTCGACGACCGGGGGCCAGAGGACGGTGAGGGGGCTACTCTGGTGAGCAGCCCTCACATCACGCTGTCGTCTTGGACCTACTTCTGTAAGAAGCATCCTTACAGAAGTGATGTGAGGGATTCACGCATGCTCCTCCTAAGAAGCGGGATGACACCCGAAAAACCCTCCAAAGACGCGGGATAGCACCCGAATCCTCCCTCAGGCGAGGCCGCAGTAGTAGCCGTAGGTCTGTTTCGAGTCCTGGGATATCCTTCCGAGGGCTTAGCCGGGGCTCCCAACCGTAGGCGGTGGGGCAGGATACGTGAGGTTTTTTAGTCGGTAGGAGTTTGGCATAGCATCCATGAGGATTTTCCCTTACGTAAAAAAAGACCTGTCCCTCATTCTTGTCTCCCATCGGGGTAAGCAGAGACTATGGCTTTCCACTTGCTACGATCCTGACATACAACTTTCGCTTCTTCTACTTTCATAACTGTTTTCATACACGCTCGCCGGTTAAGGGTACTCTTGAACTTGCCTTTTTCCAGAACGTCTCTGATTTGATCGGCATGCGTACGCCTAGGTTTACCCCTACCAGTTTGCCCATTCATTCTCACCTCATAAATCTACTTTGTGAGTCTATTCTCATCCATTCTTTCCACGTGTCCAAACCATCTAAGCATCCCTTTTTCGATCTTAGTCACTACATCTTCTGTTATACCACATTTTTCCCTTATCACGATATTTCTTTTTTGTCCATTAAAGTCACTCCAGCTATACTTCGCAGACTTCTCATTTCCACTGCATTAATTTTGCTTTCATGCTTCTTCTGCCATACCCAACTTTCACTACCATACATAAGTGTAGGGATGAGCACTCCCCTATGTACAGCCAACGTGGCCTTCTCAGACACATTTTGACTGCTCATAAAGGTGTACATAGCCCCATTCACTTGATTTCCTGCCAAAACTCTTCGCTTAATATCCTGGTCACACTTTCCATCCCTTACAAATTTGGAACCCAAGTATACAAATTCATTCACCTGTTCCACTCTTTGCCCTTCAATGAAGATTGAGCAATTCGTCATACTTTCTTCTCTTTCAAAAACCATAACTTTCGTCTTGTTTACATTAACTTTCATTCCTCTACTTTTTAGAGCCTCATTCATACTATTAACCATCAGCTGCAATTCCTCCGCTGATGATGCTACTATTACATTCTGATACTATTTTATTAGTAGGGCTGTCTCGCGCTATAGCTCCTAGATTTATCTGTTACTTGTAACCTTACGACCATAATTTTATTATACCTACGTCTCTTAGAACTCTTATATAACGTCTAGTTGTAGCTTCGGGACTATTAGCTCCCAGTCTGATATTTACAACCTAAACATAATGTTTCTGCAAAAGACACGAAACTACGCTACTAAATACAAATGCAGAATCACGACTGAAAAAGCGTGGGCATATTGTCAATACTTTTACAGTGGGCGCACACTGAGCGTCTTGTCGCGGCGACATGTCGCGACAACTAGTCGCCTGATGCAGGCGCACACTAGGCGACAAGTCGCCGCGACATGTCGTCGCGACTGTCGCCTAGTCTGCGCCCACTGTTAACCTCAGGGAATGTAGTAGGTACCTAAAATAATATTATTCTTGGATAGGTCTAGACAGATACCTCATAGAATTCTTATTATTTTATCATTTTCATGGTTTTATAAAGCAAAATAGAGTTTGAATAACATTTTTTCCAACTGCAGAAAAAATATGACTTATTTATCCATTGTATTTTTTTTTCAATAGTTAGATACAAATCTTGCACAATAACTTGATAAGCCTACTTGTTATTCTCCAGGGTTCATAAATCATCAAATCATTTAAAATTGTTTCTTAAGTACACTCTCAGCATTATAATATAATAAACCCAACTATATTTACCATAAAACTTCATGCACTCTTGAGTATCATTAACTTGAAATATTCGAATTGCTTGTCATATATTTTACAGACACAAACAAATAAAACACTCCAGGGCTCAATCAACAAATACCAACTGTGACTCAGATTCAAAGGCAAATGTGACTAGTCTGAAGTAACAAGATACTTGTAATTAAGTCGATAACCAAAGGACCTATCCAAAACCCTCGAAGGTTTGCTAATGAAGGCCTTAACAAGCAAAGTTTTCGAACCGGCATTCGACCGGATCAGTCAAGTTTTTTTAACTTAAAGATTACGTTATTAATTTCAAATCAAGTTTACTCAACAGAAAAGTTTTTGGGTTTCGAGAAACAAAATTTTGAAATATTAATAAACCGATGTATGGCTTGATGTTATTAAAAGTACTTTGAAAACAAAATTTAACTTGGACTGCCATATTCAAACGATTGCTTAAACTTACAGCTACGGCCGTCATTAACGATTGCATAATGTACTCAGAATAATCAGTACCTACTTTAACTGGTAGTGTGAGGTGACTCTACCAAGATCTGCGGGGACCAGATGACGTCACCTAACCAGCGGTGCTGCCTTACTAAGGAGTCGATGAGGTTGGCGCCCTTACGAGAAAAAATGAACACATGAAAGGATTGTTAGTGCCAACTAAATTTAGTGTAAAGAGGTGACTTAGGCGTAACAATTATACCCCACATTTCGTGCATGAATAAAACAAAAAATAATTAAATACGAATATTATTTCATTAGGTACATACATATTTATTCAAAAAACTAAAAGTCAAGTTTTCAATTACAGTTTCCAAATACAATGAAGACGTTTTCGCCTGTCGCGCTTGACGCGGGTCTGCGTCAAAACGACATTTGACTGCGAATATAACGGGGATCAAGGGAAGGATCAAGCACTTACAAACGTCAACTTTTTTATTTGACAACCCTTTTGTTATTGGGCAGCCTATTTTGAAATAGGCTATGCTCAACTATAATGCTAAACAATGAGATTTAAACGTATAATAATCACGCTTGGTTCTAAATAGAGGAAGCAGAGGTATGCCTATTACATGCTCACGCGTACATTCATTATTATAGGAACATACATAGTTACACGTTTATCGCCGAAAGGATAGGCAGAGGCATAGTATATGTCCACATTTCACCTTATAATTTCATGTCCCACGTAATAGGTAGCGAGCCGTATTGCCGGTTGTGATGGACAGGTGCAGATTGTGACTGCCTGCGGTTAAATTTTTTCAAGCCGCCCAAGAAAGCCTTCATCTTGGCTTATCGACTGTAAAATGGCAGTAACCGGGACCAACGACTGGACGTGCCTTCCGAAGCACGGAAACGCTTAAATGTTGCTTACTGCAGTGTTCGTTTACAAAACACTGAGTACGCGGGAGGAGCGAGAGGAATGATATCTACATAATTATAATATATGTAATTCCTGTTTTCTACATAAACTCGCCAAAGAACGTCCACTACCGTAGTTGCCCAGAGGCTTAGTAATGTTTGTTGTATGTCTAGATTTCTGACAGTCGTAAAGAAAATCTCTATGGTTTTGATATTCAGTAATATTTTGACTGTTTGATACCAACCTGATAGTTTGCCGTATAAAGACTCTCTAGCCAACACCGTGTATCGATACTGGTTTCCAGGATCATTTTCCCTTCATAGGTTATAGTTACCAAACTCTGGGCACGTACGATGCCGAAGGGTAAATAAATCAATATAATATCATAAATGACGACCTGCTTGCTCACATGTTTCCCTCCTCCTACTACCCTGGGGGCGAAAGAATGAAACTTAAGGACCACTGTCAGAAGACTTAATGAACTGTGAAAGTGGTGCTTGTCGCCATGGCATTTCGTCAGGCGGGCGGCGTCGATTTGGCGAGCTTAATATAAAAAAATCGGACACATAAAATATACAAATCCTAAAAAGAAAAAGAAAATACCCACTGATAAGAATCTGACATATGTATTCATTATTATAATCTAACCCACAGCCCACACTCACATTTAAAAAAGCAAAATAGATCCTCATAAAAAATACCTTGGATGTACCTATTCTTTATTCCTCTAAGTATAATATTATGTAAGTCAACTCAAACCTCTACCAGTTCTACACATTCCTCATTAATGAGATTTTCACATCACTATTGTTACCTGTCTTCCGCAAACCAACTACCTACATAGTGGACATTTCGGTAACAACCCCTCAACGTAAAGGTTTCTTGTGGCTATACATGTATGACGTGTGAGGTCGACAGTTTGATTAGTGAATGCGGTTTGTCTTGGGACTAACCACATGACGTAATTATATTGCTGCAAACGTTGAGCGAGAGATACAGAGAATAGATAATGGTCTTTATCCATTGCTATTTTCAATGAACAATAGTGTTATTTGTTTTTGTGGGAGAAAAAGTTTTAAATACTGGGAATTGATATCTATAAACTGTATTTCAATAGCTTTGCGCAAAAATGTAAACAAACAAATTTCATCCTATAATATCCATAGTTACTTGCAATTGCGTATTCACCATGATTATATTCCAGTATCTAGGAGTCATACAGTGCTCTTACAATCATTTTGACACCAAATAACTTCTTTATTATAGTTAATTTGCGTTTAAAATACCTACTCAGGATAGTAAAAATTCAATGATTTGTCATACTATATTTTTCTACTAATCTGTCTTAGACAACGATTGTCAAAACATGACATGTTTACATTTTTGTCAGATCGGGCAGGATTGGACTACTTATATAGTATTATTAATTGAACATTATGCTTGTCTTTTATAAATATGTCATTGGAAATCGATAGTTTCACGTGATGTTTACCGATTATGCATCTGTTGGCAGATTTTAGTATAAAGAGTTTTAAGTTCACAGCTACTTACTAAACGGGAAAACCAGCGACTTTCTCGTCATTCAGTGCATTACAGAATAGTCGCATTTTATATTAAAATTAAAGTGTTCAAAATTAAATAATTATTGTGATAAAAGAGCGAGGAAAGATTTGTCTGTAATCGATAAACTCTGAAACTTCTAAACCAATTTTCAAAACTCTTAGAGTTTTGTTAAAGCCGTGGTTTAGTAAAATCGTAGGGTACCTGCAGTTAGTATTTTACATAGATAGGTTGCACCTTAAACAATCTACAAAGCAAATATTCAATAACCATCAATATAAGTTAAACTAGTCACGATCTCGTCTGACCGAACTATCCAGCCCTTGGGTACTATTAAATTAATGATTATGTACAGGCCCGCAGAATTGTCGTTATTTGCACGTGGCTCCTTACGGTATGGGTAGATACTTTGAATAAGCGCAGCGGATAGCGATTTACTAACATAATGTTTTCGTAGTGTACCTATATAAGGACTTACAACTTATTGTAATAAAATTTATCTTACTTAGTTTACTTTATTACCTACTTCATATCTACTATTAATTAAAGAAAAAAATTAGAAATGAATCCTAAAGAACTTTATTGGTAGGTACCTACTTACATAATATTTGTTTTCAATTTTAGATGTTCCATTGCCTATAGAATAGCAGCCAAAACTCTTTCACCTAAAACCTTGAAATCTTTAGAGTACCTAGGCTACCTATTTAATGTAGGAACCTACTAAGTATTTTTATATTTCACCCCCCCCAAACGTGAAATGGGATAGCAAACTACGGGTGGTGCCGGACAGCTACTAGTACAAACCATAAAATACAACGATCGTAAAACTTTTTGACTGGTTTTTGTAGCTATTGAGCTACGATTACGATGTTGCATACATACATAGCATTACGTCTGTTTCCCAACAGGGGGTAGGTGGATATTATGGCTTATATGATTACGATGTCGATGAGATTATGGCTTATATATATGATATTATATGATTACGATTTTGTTCTGACAAAATTGAAATAGGGAACTTGAGTAAACATAAAATTCAGCAAAGTATGTTAGATTATCTCACGTAAGTTCATAAACTAAGGTTGTATTGTATCTATTTCAAACCAAGTCTTAAATTTTATTTTTGAAACTATATTAGACTACTAAACCCGCAACCTATATCAACAGATGTAATCCTCAGTTGATCAGCGAGGCAGATACGAAACGTCACGACTGCTACGTAACGACCGCTCCAGTTGACGTAACTTACTCCACATGAAGTAACTGTTGTAAAAGTTTAAAGTACAATAAATTGTAAAATACTGATGTATCAACTAAGCTATTATTGTAACTAGCTGACCTCCTCAACTTCGTTTACGTCAAATAATGAGAAAGAGCAGTACAAAGGTGTATGAAAAGAGAAGTGTTTTTTTTTCAGGAGCGTGTGAAACTGTCCTGTTTGTTTAGTCATAAAAGAGCTTAATGTTTCAGAATATTTGTACACGCCAGTTTAGATTGACCATTACATTCAAAGGAATCTTGATTTCGAGATATAGCAAAAGTTGAGATGTCTCTAATTTCTGAACTATAAAAGCCTCAGTATTGAAACTTGTGTTCTTGTGTGAAATTCTCCAAGTGTTCTTTTTTTGAATTCAAAAAAATATTGAAAATCCGACCAAGCGTTGAGAAATTGCAACTGAAAAACTATTTTGTCTTTCATTCCTCTTCCAAAAATATCGAGATCAAAAGTGACTGCCTAAAGCTTTTTTCATATGGTCAGATTATGCCAAGTATCATTCAAAATGATTCAGTAGTTTCAGCGTGATACTGACTGTGAGAGTGGGTCCCAATCGCTAGATGACGCTGTGGCTTTTTTTAATAGAGAAAAAAAAAATTGTTCCTGAGACCGTTTCCTCAGCATTCCATGAATTCACCGTGCGGGCGCCCCGGGTCCATAGATTGGTACAGTAAAACACTGTTAGAGTATCTGGGACCTGCGACCCTTTTGAGTTTCCTATATAATAAACCAAAACACGTCAATATTTATGTTTCAGAAAAGAGAATAGGCGCTTGAAGATTTTTTTACGAGTGAAAATTCTCATGGATGTTGTGCTGAACTATACTACTCGGTAAAACCACATGGCGCTCCACCATCTGCCTATACCAGGAGTCTACGAAGAACTAAGAACTACAAAATAATTGTCTTTCATACAGAACCTGGCACCATAGTATTTTATACCTTTAATTCTGGCAGAGAAATCTTCAGCCCACGATCTAGTTTACTGCAAGCATTGACTATTGACTAGTATTCATTTTTAGGGTTCCGTAGCCGAATGGCAAAAAACGGAACCCTTATAGATTCGTCATGTCCGTCTGTCTTTCCGCCCGTATGTCACAGCCATTTTTCTCCGAAACTATAAGGTCTATGCCGTTGAAACTTGGTAAGTAGAAGTATTCTGGAAACCGCATTAAGATTATTTATATAAAATTAGAAAAAAAGCTGCAAATTCATCAAAGGTCTTCAAAAGTGCTATTGAGGTTCCCAAAATCGTTTTTTTGTAAAGTGAATAGTTTGCGCAAGAGGCACTTCCAAAGTGGCAAAATGAGCCCCCCCCCCCCCCCTCTAACTTCTAAACTGAGAGAATGAAAAATCTAAAAAAAATATGATGTACATTGTCATAAAAACTACCAATGCAAATTGGTTTGAACGAGATCGAGTTGGTAGTTTTTTTTAATACATCATAAACCGCAATTTTCGCCTAGAAAAATCACTACCACTGCGAACGCTTTAAAACATCAATCAAAGTTACAACGAATTACAAGAACTTTTATATTATATTACTTGCTGCTACGGAACCCTTCATGGGCGTGTCCAACTCGCACTTGGCCAATTTTATTCTCTAGTCAGCTAATTTTCCGGCTAATTTATTATAATATTATTACTGCCCTTATGCGCTTTGACATTTTTAAAGCTCTTTGTCTAAACCTAAAGCTAAACATATGTATGAAACAACCGCTATCTTACGCAATATCAACAAAATACAAAAAGAAGCGTACGCCAAACAGCACGCCGTATGTAATTGAATGCAAAAGGAAATTGCATTCCTTATGCAAAGTTCCGATCTGACGCTATAAGTATCGTGTTTCCGAGTTGCGGGATATTTTGTACCGAGAGTCACTGGATATTTGAAACATACCGACAGAATCTGATGTTAAAAATTAGAAAACCGCATTGCGTCATTTATTTGTGTAAATGGTCAACGAATTGCGGAATATTTGTTATGGGTTCAAGTCCCGTCTGAACCTTTTCTTCTCTTTAAAATAAAATATTAATTTTGGGCATCAAAACGAGCGTGGTAAGTAGGAAAAGATTAAATTAATTCACTAATACTAAAACTGTATTGACGTGATTCAACAACAAAATTTATTTGTACAAGTATTCAGTACCTACTTGGTTTCTGTAAAAATAAATGATTACAGACCGATAAATAAAGTACGCTCGCACGCACGCAGGCACATACACACACACACACTACTACATAATGGACAGGGCAATGTTGGCCTTTTTTAAAGTGAGGGAAAATCATCATAAATGCTATGCCGGACTCCTACCGAATAAAAATCTCACGTATCCTGCCTAAAAGCCTACGGTTTGGGACCCCGGTAGGATACCCCAGGACCGCCACAAGGCCTTAAATTCAGCTTAAATACTACCATTTTAAAGAGAACCATAAAGCACAGACAATGTAAAGCCCCGCCTCAAATGTTATCACAAGAAAAATTGAAAGATTTACGAAGATGGGTCACACAAAATCTACGTCTTAAAAACGTTACTGAAACGAACATCAATATACCCATCCAATTGACCCAAAAAAAGACATCGAAAATATTTGCTCAACATACCACCTACGATAGGTGCCATGACTCTGAGTAAATCCATTACATTAATTCCTTGAACATTCGATATCCCACTCCTTCGACCCGGGAATACGCATGAAGAATTTATTTGAGTTGATTCAGCGCAAACCGACTCAATGTGATTTGCGACCCAGTCGTAAGCACACTTTGATTGAGCTTCCAACACTGATAGTTTCAGTTCGTAGTATAGGTCAAACGTAAGTCCAATTCGATTTGAACTGTGATCGTTAGAACAAAAGTACTTGCTTAGGTGTTTTTTAGGGTTTCGTAGCCATGTGGCAAAAACGGAACCCTTATAGATTCGTCATGTCTGTCTGTCCGTCCGTGTGTCACAGTCATTTTTCTCCGAAACTAAAAGGCCTATGCTATTGAAACTTGGTAACTTAATGTATTCTGTGAACCGCATTAAGATTCTTATATAAAACTAGAAAAAAAGTAGTAAATTTTGGGGGTCCCCATACGCAGAACTGAAACTCATTTTTTTTTTCATCAAACCCATACGTGTGGGGTATCTATAGATAGCTCTTCAAAAATGCTATTGAGGTTCCTAACATATTTTTTTTCTAAAATGAATAGTCTGCGCAAGAGACACTTCCAAAGCGGAAAAATGTGTCCCCCCACCCCTCTAACTTCTAAACTAAGAGATTGATAAATATAAAAAAACTATATGATGTACATTGCCATAAAAACTACCAACGAAAATTGGTTTGAACGAGATAGAGCTGGTAGTTTTTTTTAATACGTCATAAACCGCAATTTTCGGTTAGAAAAATCACTACCACTGCGAACGTGTTAAAACATCGATCAAAGTTACAACGAACTAATAAGAACTTCTATATTATGTTACTTGCTGCTTCGAAATCCTTCATGGGCGAGTCCAACTCGCACTTGGCCGGTTCTTTTTTCATACTTGTTACGTGTCCAGACTCCGTCTTAAAAAAATGAACCGATCAATTATCATAACTTTCTATTTAACTTTCCGGTTGACTGGACAACTTAACCGTACTACGAGCAGTAAGTAAAAAAGAAATTGTACTAGCTGTCCCCCGCGTCTTCGTCCGCTTAGAAGTCGTTATCGCGTGTAATTATTACACTCCTTTTGCGCAGTCAGTTAAAAAGTAGTCTATGTCCTTCCTTTGTACTTAAACTAACTCTAAACCAAATTTTATTAAAATCGATTCAGCGGTTTAGGTGTGAAAACGTAGCAGACAGACAGAGTTACTTTCGCATTTTAATAGGGATGTTCTGGATTTTTAAAATTAATTCAGGTGGCAGACAAACCTACGACACCTCTGATCAAAAGCAGTTACTGTAACCTATGGACGCTTGCATCAACAAAGGTGTTAGGTACACTCGCGCTTTCATTCCTATTGCATTGTTGAAACAGATATGATAACGGATAAAAGTAGGGGTTAAATTTATTGCAGTATTGTTGTCCTGCTTAGGGTTACAGCTAGTAGTTTATATTCCGTAATCCTCTCATTAAAACAGATCACTGAATTGATTGATCCCAAACAATTAGTGAAGTCAATTACAGCAATTAAGTCCGATAGGAAGTTATGTAATCAATAGAAATTAATGATATACAGGCAACATTGTAACCGCACAATCAATTACCTTCCATTCAAATTATTGGTAGCTAAAGTCTCTTAGGAATAATTTTGAAAAGCAATTAGTAGGTATGCTAACTAAATAATGGCGTCCAAGAAGCTCGGAGTGCTTAAGGGGAGTGGTTGACAAAGTTTGCGAAAAAGAGGTGCAAATAAAGACGTTCTTCTCGGTATTAGTATACGAAAAATTACTTAATCATTTCAATATAAATAAATGAAGAAATATTAGTGGACATTCGCACACAACTTAAGCTATTATAACTTTGTGCTAAGGGATATAGACAACTGATGAAAATACTTATATTATAGTTATTATTAACACACTGCTTTTTTTGAGACACTGATCTCAACCTAAGCTGAAAGAATTGACTCTTTTAGCTTATTACGTCCTATGGGTCGCCACAAGTAGGCACCATCTACCGGCAAATTGGTTAAGGTATAAAAGTGAATAAAGTGAGTGCCCGCCGAGTTTCTTGCTAGTCTATATCTATACATAATAATAAAACTGTTGAGGGTCGAGAGTCTGAATATGGAAGCTATTTAAAAAAAAGAACGCGTTCTCTAATCGATACCTACTTACTTAAGCCAAAATGAAATTTAAAGTTTTCATGTCCGTCTGTATTCCGAATACGTATCACGCCGAAACTACTGATTTGAATGAAAATTGATCCGAGGAAGTTCAGGAGTTAGAGACATCTCAACTTCTCTAAACCTAGAATTCACGAGTTCCTTTGAATGTGAGAATAAAATTAAATGCGTACCTGCGTGTTGCTTTATCGATTTTTTCATTCAAATCGATTTTGTAGTTTCTACGTGATTATATATTATATATTTTTTTTATTTTTCGGAATACAGACAGACAGACATGAAAATTTTAAATTGCATTTTCGGCTTCAGTATCGATTAGAGAACAATCTTCAATAAAAATTTTCAAAATATCTTCCATGTACAGACTCTCTACCCTCAACAGTTTTATTATAAGTATAGATAATTCAGGCCGCGCCGAGGGCGTGGACTGAATTGTTTTAGAATCTATTCTAACATTTTCCACGGGGCTTTTTTTTTTTTTTTTTTTTTTAACGTGAGGGAAAATCCTCGTAGGATGCTATGCCGGACTCTTACCGACTAAAAAACCTCACGTAACGCCCAACAACCTATGGTTGAGAGCCCCGGGTAAGCCCTCAGGAAGGATGTCCCGTGACTCCCAACAGACCTACGGCCGCCAATGCGGCCTCGCCCAGGGGGTGGTTCGGGTACAATCCCGCGTCTATGGGGGGTTTCGGGTGTGACCCCGCTTCTAAGGGGGGGCGTGCGTAAGTGCTCACGTCACGCTGCCGTCATGGGCCTGCTTCTGTAAGGACGGTGAGCGGCCCTCCCACCGTCCTCAGACCCCCGGTCATGGAGGCCGATAGTCCTCGGCGAAGACACGTCGGCGGCGCCCGGGGCGCCGACTGCGGAACTCGGGTGGGAGAGTTCTCTTCCGCACCCGGCCCGCCGCCTCCTTCGCGAGCATGACCTGCTCGCAGAACGAGGCGGCGCAGTCCCACTTACTCCCGCTGGAGAGCATGGCTCGCACCATGGCCTCAAGCGAGAGGGTGTCCACGCCCAGACCCACTACGAGGACCTGTCGCTGTTGTGCCCACGCCGTGCACTCCACCAGCGTGTGGAGCGCCGTGTCATCGCTGCGGTCCTCGCAGTGCTGACATTCGGCCGTGGTTTCCCGGTGTTTTCGCCACAGATACCTACCGAAGCTACCGTGCCCGGCAAGCATCTGTGTCAACCGGTAGGAGAGAGCACCGTGTCTTCTCTCCAGCCACTCGTCCATGACCGGTCTGACGGCCGCGATTGTGGCGAATCCCCCCTTTGGTTGCTCAAGTCGCATCTTCCATGTCTCCAGGGTTTCCTGGTGGAGCAGGGTCCGCTGGACCTCGATTTCTCGAGACGCAGGCCTTTGGCCCCGCTCCAGCGCCTCCTTGCGCCATCTGAACAGTGACGCAAGGTTTTCCACGGGGCTTAATCATTAAACTCTTAACTATAAGAGCTTAATGATTAAGCCCCGTTTTATTATTATGTTTTATTATTAATGAAGGATGTTCTCTAATCGATACTGAAGCCGAAAATGCAATTTAAAATGTTAATGTCTGTCTGTCTGTCTGTATCCCGAATAAGTATCACGTAGAAACTACAGAATCGATTTGAATGAAACTTGGAACAATTAAAGCTTATAATCCGAGGAAGGTTCCTGGATACTTTGATTCCGATATTCTGCGAGCTTCCTTTGGGAGTGGGGATGAACGACAATATGGTTTTTTAGTTGTAATTTCACAATGCGTGGTCCGTTTCCAATTTTTTTTTCAGTGTTATAACGGTAGTACCTGAAGGATTTCTTCACACAAGTTTCAGTGCTGAGGGTTTTGTAGTTCAGGAATTAGAGATATCTCAACTTTCTCAAAACCTATAATTCAAGGGTTCCTTGGAATGTGACGGTAAATCTTAACAGGCGTGTTGGCTGAATCATAAAAGAGCTTAATGATTAAGGCTGTTGTAAAATAATTCTGTCCGCGCCGAATTCGGGGACTGAATTGTTTTAGAATAAACTTAATCTTTAAGCTCTTTTATGATAAAGCAAACAGGGCCGTTTCACACGTTGCTTGATGAGTCTGAAGAAGAAGTGCCTCTCCTTTTGCAAACCTTATGTGACGTAAACGAAGTTGCGAAGGTCAGCTAGTTTTACAACATGCTTAATCTTTAAATTCGTTTATGATTAAGCAAACAGGGCAGTTTCACCCGCCGGTTGATGAGACTGATGAAGAAATACCTCATGTTTCATACACTTTAAGCGTCGTAAACGAAGTTGTGAGGGTCAGCTAGTTACATACATACATATGGTCACACCTTTATCCCCGAAGAGGTAGGCAGAGGCATATTATTGTGTCCCCACATTTCCCCTTTTTAGAATTTGTCCCACGTAATAGGTGGTAAGCCGTATTGCCGTGTTGAGATAGACAGGCGCAGGTTGTGACTGCCTGCTGCTGAAATTGTTCAAGCTGCCAAAAAGGCCTTTAGTTTAACGACTGCCATTTTACGGGCAACCAGGACTAACGGCTTAACGTGCCTTCCGGAGCACGGAAACGCTTAAATAACTGTCACAAAGTGGTCACATGGATGGTCACCTATCCAAGGACTGGCCATAGTGAAAGTTGCTTACTACAGTGATCGTTTACAGAACACCGAGTCCGCAATGCCACGAACGCTTCTTATTTATACATATCTAGCTGACCCTCGCAACTGCGTTTACGACGCTTACGTACGTACATATCTTTGTTGGTTTGTAATAATAAAATGAAATGAAATTTTGTTTCTCAAAAGGAATAAAAATTTCAAGCGGGTGGAAGACCCCTTTTGTCTGGATTTGTAATAATTTAAGTACAAAATAATATATACATATAAACATTCGTCAAATTTGTGAATTCGTCACATTCAATTTATTGTATTTTAAATGCAAAATTGAAATACAAACGTTTGCTTTTTAATTTACTTTTAGCCTCTCGCTATAAAATAGATTGCAGGGGGGCTTATGGCGAGACTTTGTCTGTAGTTTGTGACTCTGTTGCATTAAACTACGTCAATAGGTCATCTGTTCAAAGTTTGAACTAAAACAAAAATGACAACGTCAATCGGATTGAACTTTCACAATAAATGTTTTATAGTGGGGCAGTCGGGTGAGACTTTCTTGTTTATTTGGTGAAGCCAGCAACGCATTTCCGCTACTAGTTTCTTCTTCTCTTCTTTTACTCTGATGTCTCTGTAGTTGCGCTACTCTATGTTGGCGAGTCATATCGCCCATATGCTCAAGGTCGTTAGCCCTGGGTATGGCCTTAACAAGGCGCGGTGGTACTGTACTGCGGCGCAAAGAGTGCTGCTTTACAAATTGCAAGTGCGACCGTATACACCATACAGTACTGCGGCTGAGCACCAGAATATCAGATTCGTCCATTCGACTCGGTGCAACCGCGAAAGTTGTCGACAATCCCATACTTACAGGTGGAGTCAAGTCCCTTAGCAATAAGAGGGACTTTGCCTCCTTATGCATGTTTTATCGCATGTATAATGGTTTTTACTCTGAGGAATTATTTGATATGATGGCCACGGCTACGCTCTATCATCGCACAGCTCACCACATACAGGGTGTTCATCCTCACACCTAGCGTCCGGAACATTCGAGCACTGGGTTTTCGAGGTCCGAAAGGTCTTTTTTCCGTGAACGCTTAGATTGTGGAATGAACTCCAAGCCTCGGTTTTCCCAAACGCATACAGTATTCGATTTTTCAAAGCGGTCTTAGTAGATTCTTGCATGGTTGTCAGCGCGATAGTATCACCTCTGGTGTTGCAAACGGTCATAGGCTACGGTGACCACAGGTGGGCAGTCAGGTTTAAAAAAGAATCATAAATTTAAATGTGAAAAAAAATCGATTTCTGGAAGGATTTTAGACCTGCGTCTTCTCGCATACCGTGCAAGACGCTTTACAGCTTAGACATCGAAACTCTACTTGAATCCGACCAATTCTTCAACCAAATATGTCTTGGGGCAACGTAGGCACACCATTTACCGGCACTTTTAGAACGATGACTGTTTGCTGACGAATAGTTATATCGGTAGAGAGGGAGTTTTTTTAGAAATCCTTTTTCAGTGGATGTTTACGTCATAATAGTTATTTGATCTGTAACTTGATCATATATTTAGCAATCGCTCAACGGATTGAAATCATAATTATGATGGTGATTTCTTAATTTAATTCAATTTCTTTCAGAGATTTCTAAAATTTTGAACTCACAGTTCAAATAGCTATTTGGCTATAACTCCAATTGGCACATAATTATAAGTTAATCATGCATTCCCATAAAATCATTTATAAGAGCTTTGCCATACGAGATGAATTAATCAGTACCGTAAGCCCTATAAATTTGAGTGTAATTCATTTGAATAAATAGCTTCATACACTTTTTTTAAACTTTAAACTGTGTCAGGAACCCTACTACCACAGTAAAAAGAGAAAAAGTATTATCTGTCTGCTCTATTATTACTTAGGCCGTGTTGACAGTCTGTCCGTCTGTCTGTCTGTCTGTTTGTTTGTTTGTTTGTTACCAGGCTTTATATCATTAAATGTAATAGCTAGACAGCCGAAATATTCACAGAAAAAAAAACTAACAAGATATATTTTTATGGGGAGGAGGGCTCATACAACAAACGTGTTCATTTGCCGGTTTTTGGCACGGGCTCTTTTTATTTAACGTGAGGGAAAATCCTCCATAGATACTATGCCGGACTCCTACCTGCTAAAAAAACCAAACGTAACGCCCGACTATCTACGGTTGGGAGTCTCGGGTAAGCCCACGGAAGGATGTCCAAGGACTCCCAACAGACCCTCGGCTACCACTGATGCCTCGCCTAGACGGCTATTCAATTGATTTTGGCACGGGCTTCCGTGCACGAGTCCGACTCGCACCTGACCGGTTTTTACAAAATTTTAGATTCATCCATTAATACTGAAACCGCAAAACAATTAACTCAAATGAAACACTAATAATGTAGGTACAGTGCACGGCATTTAACTTAATAAGGTTTTGGAGTGAGCGTAGCGTTTTAGAGTGAATGGAGCACTTTTTGGACTGAGTGGAGAACTTTTTGTGCCTGATGCGCGAACTTACCCCCACTACTCCAAAACCTTGCCAAGTCAGACGCCGTGCACTGTACCTACATTATTAGTGTTTCATTTGAGTTAATCGATTTGCGGTTTCCGTGTCTTTGTCGTGCAGTTGTCCTGACAGATAGCATACAGACGTCATCATGCAGTTAATTAGTCATCGAATTGTTTTGACTTCACATTGATGATTGGACAATTTTTAATACATACATTCAAATAATTTCTTTTCCCGAAAAGGTAGGGCAGAGGTTTACTTGTCGTACTACATTTTCACTACCTACCTAGTTGTTGATGTGAGGAGTCTACTGTCGTATTGAAACGAAATTCTTCGAATCGTTCATTGCTGTACCCTGTTGCTTTTATACCATGAAAGTGGCAGACAAGTATACAGCCCACCTGATGGAAAGTGGTCACCTGGTCACCGTAGAGTTAGATAAGTACTAAAGCTTTACAAAGTTTATCAGGACCGCCAGTCTATTCATAAGCTTAAAGCACAGTATAAAGAGAAAATCTGTCGGCAGTGCTTAAAGTGACAACTTATTATTTTGAGTGAGCGTGGGTGTCGATATTGTTACCGAAAATATAGCATTCATAATTCACTCACTTTGGCTTGTGCACGGCTACCCTTTGTTGGTAACTCATTATTTATTTACCAAAGCTTTTGTATTCCCAAAAGAGCAGATACAATGTACGGTTACATTAACATTCTGTGTAGGATATTCAAATACTAACAATGTATATTTTGAAATATAATTTCATCTTAGCTTCGTTTGTAGATGCTGCAACCCGGCAAACTCAGGGTAGGAAGTCCGCCAGATGGACCGACAACCTAAAAAAGGTCGCAGGCTGGATCTGAATGCGTTTGGCGCAGGACCGTGTGTTGTGGCGTAAATTCGAACAGGCCTACGTCCACAGGTCCTCGTGGCTGGTCTGGGCGTGCACATTCTCTCACTAGAGACTACGGTGCGAGTCGTGATCTATAGTGTAAGTAAATGGGACACCGCTGCGTCTTTTTCCGAGCAGCAAGCAAAGAGGCGGCAGGGAGGAAACGGGAGAGAACTCTCCCACACGAGTTCCGCTGCAGACTTGCCTTCGCCCAAGACTATCGGCCTGAGGACGGTGAGGGGGCTGCTCACAGACGACAGCGTGACTTAAAAGATTCTCCAAGACACCCCAAGGGGGTAACACCCGAACAACCTCCTAAAGACGAGGGATAGCACCCCAAACACCCTAGGTGAGGCCGCTGTGGTAGCCAAGATCTGTTGGGAATCCTGGGGTCATCTTTCCGACGGCTTACCCGGGGCTCCCAACCGTAGGCAGTAGGTAGGGAACGTGTGGTTTTTAGTCGTTACGAGTCCGGTATAGCATCCATGTAGGATTTTCCTCACGTTAAAAAAAGGCCTACGTCCAGCGGTGTACATCCATCTGCTGATTTGTTTGATTGATTTGACGACGTTGCAATCAAAATTTATTATTATTGGTTTTATTGAATTGTCTCATAGAAACTATTAGAGTAATTATTTGACTTTATTTTGCGTCTTCTTTGGATTTTGATAGCATCTTCAATATGTTTATATCCGGGAATTTGCTACAAGCTACCTGTATTGGTACGACCTTCAATTGAAACTACATCGCAGTGGGAATATAAAGGAGCAGTTGGAACGGTAATGTCCAATTGTGCAGGTAAGTCAGGTATCTTCCGATGAGGTGTTTATGTTATTTTTGAAGGCGAGGTATGAATAAACTATGGTTGTCTAAATAAAGTAATTTAAATTGACGAGCTGAAACAAATTGAAATAAACCACCCTTTTAGACTGGATAACTTTGGTTAAGGAAATATGCAAAAGATATTTCCATTAAACTAATCCTTGTTTATTCATGGACTTGGTACCTTTTTTTTGTAACAAGAGGGAAAATCTTTTATGAATGCTATGCTGGACTCCTACCGACTAAAAAACCTCACGTATCCTGCTCAACAGCCTTCGGTTGGGGAAGCCTTAGAAGGATATTTCAGGAGACATAAGTAGGTACCTATGCAGGAACTTTCCTTCGATGTACTGATAAACTTACAATAGGTGCTAAGTACAATTTTAAAAAAAATAGCTCAACCAGAGATGCTCGTATTTTGCTAACAATTGGTTTTTTGCCTTACCGCGATCTCGTCTTAGACAACCTAGGTATTTCGAGATGTAGTCAAAAAGCTACTAACCCATGTCGTCAGTGATTTTGAACTACTTCTGAACGGACACAACAACATATTTTCAATAAGTAAGTAATTATCATTGATAAAGATTTGTTTACCTATAACTAAATTCCCAAGAGAATGTTCAGAGGGATCTAAATATTGTATATCACACATTCGCTGATATGATTGTTCCCTCATGTACCTAGTCTCGAGTGTGTTCCCGCTTCTAAGGGGGGGCATGCGTGAATCCCTCACGTCACGCTGCCGTCATGGGCCTGCTTCTGTAAGGACGGTTAGCAGTCCTCTCACCGTCCTCAGGCCCCCGGTCAACGGTATTAGGGTAGTTGAAAAAAGTTGTGTCTCTGATATTCTAAGAATATTATAAAGTTGAAATCAAAATGCTTTGCCCGCGTTGAACTGTTTCCGCATCCCATGTAAACCTGGGGATAAAATGTAGAAGTAACGAGGTTCCTTGGCAATCAGTTCTTACGTATTATACCTATCTAGATTTTAGTTCTTATTATAAGAACATACCTATGCCTTATTATTATATTTTACACTTTGCGTCCGGAGCGTTCGAGCACAGTTAGGTCCGATATGGGATTTCTTTCCGCCTTGTTTAGCCAAAACCCCTTACATCATGGGGTTCTTTAAAAGGGGCCTTAGAAAGTTTTTGCAGGGTCGGCAGCGCGAGTGTATAGCATCTGATATTGCAAACGTTTAAAGGCTACGGTGATCACTAGTACAACGGGTGGGCGCTGTGCTTGTCTGCCACCTAAGTGGTATAAAGAAATACAAAATATATTTCATTCTACCAAACTCCCAATCAATGACGCTTATCATTACTTCTAAAGCCTTTTATAAAAAACCGGTTACAGTTTTTGTATGTACCGGAAATAAGAGAATCTATACTTATAATAAAACTGTTGAGTGTCGAGAGTCTGTACATGGAAGATATTTTAAAAATTTTAATCGTAGGGCGTTCTATAATCGATACTGAAGCCGAAAATGTAATTTAAATTTTTCATGTCTGTCTGTCTGTCTGTCTGTCTTTCTGTCTGTCTGTCTGTATCCCGAATAAGTATCACGCCGAAACTACTGAATCGATTTGGGTGAAACTTGGTACAATTTGAGCTTATAATCCGAGGAAGGTTCTAGGATACTTTTGATCCCGATGTTTTGCGCGGTTCCTTCAGGAGAGGGGATGAAAGGCAAAATAGATTTTTAGTTATAATTTCTCACTACGTGGTCCGACTTCAAATATATTTTTGGTGTCTGAAAGGAAGTACTTTAAGCATTATTTCACACAATTTTCAATATTGAGGGTTATGTAGTTCAGAAATTAGGGGCATCTCAACTTTCGATAAACCTAGAATTCAAGGGTTCTTTTGAATGTGAGGGTAAATCTAAACGGGCGTGTTGGCTTAATAATAAAAGAGCTTAATGATTCAGGCTATTGTAAAATAATTCGCCTTCGGCGCGGACTGAGTTGTTTTAGAATAGACTTAATCTTTAAGCTCTTTTATGATTAGGCAAACAGGGCCGTTTCACAGCTGCTTGATGAGTCTCATGAACAAGTACCCCTCCTTTCCTTTTTCACCTTATGTGACGTAAACGAAGTTGCGAGGGTCAGCTAGTCTATACATATAATAAATCTGTAGAGGGTCGAGAGTCTGTACATGGAAGATATTTTGAAAATTTTAATTGTAGGGCATTCTCTAATCGATACTGAAGCCGAAAATGTAATTTAAACTTTTCATGTCTGTCTGTCTGTCTGTCTGTATCCCGAATAAGTATCACGCCGAAACTACTGAACCGATTTGAATGATACTTGATACATTCCGAGCTTATAGTCCGAGGAAGGTTCTAGGATACTTTTGATCCCGAAGTTTCGCGCGGTCCCTGCGGGAGAGGGTATGAAAGATAAAATGGTTTTTCAGTTGTAATTTCTCAACGCGTAATGCAATTTCAAATATTTTTTTAGTGTTGGAAAGGAAATACTTTAAGAATTTTTCGACCCAAGTTTCAAGATTACGGGGTTTGTAGTCAGAAATTAGAGGTATCTCAACTTTCGCCAAACCTAGAATTCAAGGGTTCCTTTGAATGAGAGGGTAAATCTAAACGGGCGTGTTAATATAATATTAAGTTGAATTGTTTAAGAATAGCCTTAATCTTTAAGTTCTTTTATGATTAAGCAAACAGGGCCGTTTCACACGTTGCTTGACGAGTCTGATGAAAAATTACCTCTCCTTTCGTGCACATTATGTGACGTAAACGAAGTTGCGAGGGTCAGCTAGTATTTCACTATACCTATACTGTCTTAAAAAAATAAAAAAACAAACAGTGACTCAAGAAGATATTCATCTGTAAATAATTACAACTCCATTACTGTGAATAATGCATTTCCCTGAACATCAAATATGAAATTAAATGGAAAATGTTGTTTAGTGTTGGAAAGGAAATACTTTAAGAATTTTTCGACCCAAGTTTCAAGATTACGGGGTTTGTAGTTCAGAAATTAGAGGTATCTCAACTTTCGCCAAACCTAGAATTCAAGGGTTCCTTTGAATGAGAGGGTAAATCTAAACGGGCGTGTTAATATAATATTAATTCAGTCCGCGCCTAAGGCGTGGACTGAATTGTTTTAGAATAGCCTTAATCTTTAAGCTCTTTTATGATTAAGCAAACAGGGCCGTTTCACACGTTGCTTGACGAGTCTGATGAAAAATTACCTCTCCTTTCGTGCACATTATGTGACGTAAACGAAGTTGCGAGGGTCAGCTAGTATTTCACTATACCTATACTGTCTTAAAAAAATAAAAAAACAAACAGTGACCCAAGAAGATATTCATCTGTAAATAATTACAACTCCATTACTGTGAATAATGCATTTCCCTGAACATCAAATATGAAATTAAATGGAAAATGATTTAAAATTTCATCTTCTGACGTTCTCCGTTTCATGTTTTAATTGCCCTCTGTTGCAGAAATTGTGAAATTAATACGATTCGACGAATGGTTTACATTTTACATAATTTCTGTAGTGCCATCTTGATTTAATAAATATCTTTGTGATATATTTTAACAATGACCCAATATTTCTTTTTTTTATAGATTTACAAATTAAATAAAGTAGGTATCTTCATATTATGGGTTATTAAAGCGTGTTCTGTAGGTATACATACATTGCACTGCAATATGCCCTGTATATACATCTGCAAACATATATGCCTATGGTCACGCCTACCCCTTCGAGGGGCCCAACAGCGCCAGGTCCTCGTAGTGGGTCTGGACGTGGACAATCTCTTGCTTGAGACCATGGTGCAAGCCATGATCTCCAGTGGGAGAAAGTGCGAGCAGGTCATGCTCGTTAAAGAGGTGGCGGGGCGGGAACGGGAGAGAACTCTTCCACCCAAGTTCCGCAGTCGGCGGCCTGGGCGCCGCTGATGTGTCTTCGCCGAAGACTATCGGCCTCCATGACCGAGGGCCTAAGGACGATGAGAGGCCTGCTCACCGTCCTTACAGAAGCAAGCCAATGACGGCAGCGTGACCTCATGTGATTCATTAGAAGCGGGATCACACCCAAAACCCCCTAAAGACGTGGATAGCACCTGAACCACCCCCTAGGCGACATCATCGGAACATCCTTCCGGGGGCTTGCCCGGAGCTGCCAACCATAGGCTGTTGGGCATTAAGTGATGTTTTTTAGTCGGTAAGAGTCCGGCACAGCACTCATGATGAATTTTTCCTCACGTTAAAAAAAACGGGGCAGAAGCCAATAGTACCTGAGAACCTTATCTATGTCATTATTTACCAGAAAATCAACTTTTTCATCTATCTATACTATCTCCACAAACAGGACATGCATATTACCCTACATTCGCGTCTGGTATCATTCATTACCCGTTATGATACCAAAACCGACATCATAATGGAGAAGCTCTTTATTGGAGCAATTTACGATCCAAATACTGGCCAACATTATGATCTAATAAGCCAGATGAACTAAAGCAGATGCACTGTGGCAT
Organism: Miltochrista miniata; assembly: GCA_933228765.1. NCBI lineage: Eukaryota > Metazoa > Arthropoda > Insecta > Lepidoptera > Erebidae > Miltochrista > Miltochrista miniata. The sequence goes on along the minus strand of OW121754.1, from coordinate 8,572,547 downwards.
GTTCAAAATATGGTTATTATACCTGGTGTGAGGAATGAGCGAGAAGCGACTTTATAGGGCTTTAAAATATTTTTCATCCAGTTCAAATGAATGGATGGAATATTTTAATATGACGACCAGCCATAAAATCAAATCTATAATTGAATTTTAATAATAGCTGTGACAGTGTTAAAGATACTAATAATATTACTACCTACGTAACGGTACATTATATTATAAAAACCATTTCTAACTAATTTAGTGGTTTGGCTGGGGAGCTCTGGGAGAAATTTCAAGTAACATCAGCGAGATGTGGGAGGTACCATACATGTAGAAAACTACCTCTAGGTAGGTCATCAACATACCTTAACATTAGTGAATGCCCTAAATCACTCGCTGCGGGCGCTATTCCACATTGTCAGATTAAGAAATTGGATCATAATTGATGGGGTGCACTGCATACCCCTGATGAAAACCTCACGCGATCGAGAATACAAATTAAAATTAGTTTCCTTGCATTTTATCGCTAACCACATGTTTCATGTGAACTCGCTAGTTTATTCTGACGGAACTGAGATACGAGTATAGCCAAACTTCCCCATACGTTCGAAGTACTATGTAATCTCTAGGTGCAAACTTTGCAAAACTTGCCACTATAAAGAATTTAGCTTCAAAACCAAACTTATGTATATTGAACAAAATAACCAATTATATAAAAGTACTTCCGTTAACAATTTATGAAAATAGACGGAGTAAGTAAATTTATAGTAGAATTTATGGCACGCTTGTTAAATCGGTTGAACTTTAGTGAAATTTAGAAATTTGCTCCAGTTTCATTTTAATGTTCATAAGTAGTTTTATTATGGAATTTCCAATAACAGCTATAAAGTTTGCAGAAATGTTGACCTCTTATTTATTATAATATTATAATAGTTCTGGGAACAATCACATCATGTAAAATTTTCATAATCGCGCATTTTCTTATTCATGACTGGAGTCATGTTATATATTTGTACTATAAAGAATTTAGCTTCAAAACCAAACTTATGTATATTGAACAAAATAACCATATAAAAGTACTTCCGTTAACAATTTATGAAAATAGACGGAGTAAGTAAATTTATAGTAGAATTTATAGCACGCTTGTTAAATCGGTTGAACTTTAGTGAAATTTAGAAATTTGCTCCAGTTTCATTTTAATGTTCATAAGTAGTTTTATTATGGAATTTCCAATAACAGCTATAAAGTTTGCAGAAATGTTGACCTCTTATTTATTATAATATTATAATAGTTCTAGGAACAATCACATCATGTAAAATTTTCATAATCGCGCATTTTCTTATTCATGACTGGAGTCATGAATAAGAAAATGCGCGATTATGAATGAAATGAGCAATGTCAAATGAATTAAAAATCAGCTTCCCAAATTGGAATTTCGGAAGCTGATTTTTCATTCATTTGACATTGCTGAGTAGCTATTGTTTACATTACGTATCACATAATTAACGGCGCGTTTTCTGATTAACTGTAACAAACGGACTTTAATTTCATTGTTCTTCTTTAAATTGATAAACCCACTAGGCCCTCATATTTTGAAATCTAAGAGGTATGAAGAGCTTGCTACTGCAGGCTTGTTAAGTCTTCAGTCTTTACATTTTAACGAACTTTCATGCCAATAGTCTTAAAATATTCTTTTACTGAAACTCTACGGATTAAAATATACTTCGCCAAGTTAGAAAAACTACTTTTTCATTCCGCTCTGCAAAACAGTCACTAGCACCAGCAAGAAATAATTAATTAAAGTGAAGCTACCGATGCTTCAACTCGTTTGAGGTGACGGCATTTTCTATAAACTCCGCCAGTAATCTAGTATTCTAGTTTATTCTGAAGATGACCGGATCGCACGCAGCGGTGGCCTACATATTATAACGTATATTTTCTACTTTTAATTAGAAATGAAAGGGAAAGATAATTCTTTATGAACTGTCGTTAGCCTAGATAGTCGGTTTCAATACCAGAAAGTATTTTTTCATATGGGTTTTCTTAGAATATTTTAAACGTTTTTGTGTAGGAATGTTCTGTATTATTAATATCCGTCGTCTGGGTTTTTTTAACGCGGGGATTGCAGTTACTCACTATCATTCCCGTTGCGGGGACAGCCGGAACTGGGATAGTGTTTAGAACTACCGGCCTGGTCCGTCTTACCCACTAAGCCACCGTGGTGTTCTGCCTCACCCTAAACCGGGTCGCAAGATAGTCTAGAGCATAAGGTACTGCAACACGACAGGTGTCCAGGCTCACCCAAGAACCCCCATCAAGCACCCTGAGGAGCTGAAGTCGAAGCTCTCGGATTCCCCTCTGTGAGCAGCAGAGGAAATAAAAAGCGGTCGGTGCGAGCAAGTGCTAATAGGCACCCCTAAAGGAAGGTGCCCATCAGCGCAAGAGCCAGCCCGTCTTGGAAATCTGCTACCAGCAACTTCTGTCTGTTATTTAAAGGTTCAGTGTCGGTAATTTATTTGCTACAAAAGTATATAAGATGATTTGCGTGTTCTATTATTAAATGCTGAATTCATGAACTGAATATTAAGTTCAGTATGAAACATTCATGACACGACCTTGGGCCGAAAATAAAAACTTCAGAAACAAGACCAGTGATATTAATGATTCGACCGTGAAACAACTGTAGGAAAATAAAAAATACGCTGAAAAAATATAATTAGTTATAATTAAAACCATTTGTCTGTTTCAGCTAACGCTTTGGTACTTCTTAAAACAAAATTTCATTACGGGTACTGTTATATTTATTAATTTTTCTAGCTTTATTAATTATCTAGCACTACACCACGATATTCCTAGTTCATCATCATCATTCGGTGCCTTTCCATCATAAGAGGTCGGCGTTCAGCATAGCGAAGTTTTCCTTATTTTGCGCTAAGCGAAATAGATGTCTACTATAACATTTTTAGGGTTTCGTACCCAAAGTGTAAAAACGTCACCCTATTCACGGGTCTTTGCCGTCCGTTTGTCTATCTGACTGTCTGTTTGTCACGGGGCTGTATCTCAGGAACCGTGATAGTTAGAAAGCTGTAATTTTCACATAGATGTATTTTGCCGCTACTATAACAACAAGTCAGTAAAATAATTATTATTTATGAAGGGCGCCCATACAACACGTCGTGATTATTATTTTTTGCGCTTTTTTGGTACAGAAACATCCGTGTGGGCGAATCTGACTGGCACTTGACCGATTGTATTGATACTATTCTTAAATACTGCTACTTAATATTTAAATTTAAAGTATCAAATAATAAACTACGAACACAAACATACCTTTACAGTAATACTCTGCAACTGTATTAATAAAATAGTAAATTCAGAGCTTACCACAGTAATAACTATGTCACTGAGTCACCTACTTTACTACATACAAGGTGCAGTACATAAACATGAAGACCGTCGCAGTAATTGCAAGTCCGTCGGTTTCTTACCGGATACATGTATTTGTATAGGTATACATGTCATGTGAGTATAATTTCAGTTTTAAAGTAGATACTGGTACTCAAAGTTTTATATGACTGCTGTTGTAAATGTTGTTGTCCTTTTAATGTTATAAATGCAAAATGTTTGATAATATGTTGTTACTCAATCACGCTCTAAAAGCTCAACAGATCTAGCTAAAATTTAGTGGTAGAATACCTACTTCTTATACCGTAAATTTATATATAATTGTTTTTAAATAAAAATAGCCTAGCAATTCCTAATTATATCAGCTATTTGCTAATGATTTTCAATATTGCTACTTCATATTATGATATACCGTCTTTACTTTCATGGATTTTTGAGTAGCTGTTAATCCCTACTAATATTATAAATGCGAAAGTTACTCTATCTGTCTGTCTGTCTATCTGTCTGTCTGTCTGTCTGTTACACTTTCACGCCTAAACGGCTGGAGCGATTGAGATTAAATTTGGTATATGTATAGTTCGAGGCCCTGGGAAGGACATAGGCTACTTTTTAACCGACTGCGCAAAAGGAGGGTTATGATTTTACGATATAACGACTCTTACGTGATAACAACTTCTACGCGGTCAAAGCCGCGGGGAACAGCTAGTTTAGAATAATTCTAAATTATACAGACACCTCTTAGTAAATCATTACTCCGAAGAAAAATAATTTTCACGACAAAAATAAGTAGAACAAATATCTGGCATTTCCTGAATGCGTTTGATGTGTGGTAGCTAGTTGAAGTTTCAATTATTAAATGCCTCTTTTGATATTTCAACAACTAAATATTATTAATACGTAGAAAACACTTACATTCATTACTTACCCTTTAATTCACTAGGTAGGTACTTTTACTGCAGGTTAGACAAAATTTGTTATTGGGGTAAACCGCTAGGCAATCTCAAACATAAATATAATAATCCGATTTATTAAAAATGACATTATGGAATAAATATCGACACAATATTTATTTTCAAAATTGCTACCATAACATAAATCTTCGGAACAAACTGCACTTCTACGCATAACTATTGATAGCGCACCTCAGTCGCTCTAGATCCCAGAAGGTATTTGTAAAAATTCTAAGAATTGTGTCTCGTGTACACAGTACTGCTGTTTGTCGCCCATTTTGCCTCTTTGTGTAACGTGATAGTTGTTTACTGTCGTAGATAGCGTAATGTGTGCTGAGTTTTATTTTGTATCGATAACTTAGAAGAGTACTCGTTCCTAGACAACATTTCGTAATATTTTAGTGGTTCGAAAATCTTATATTAGCGGTGGGTATGTAGATTTCCCTTCTGCACTTTAATACATTTTTAATACCACATCTTGATACTTAGTACCTATCTTGTGAATAGTTAAGTTGGGTTAACCCCGTATATTGATTACTTAATTAGGCTAGCCAACCATAATTTTTATATTATTAACATTTTATTTTTGGAAAATATCCAAAATTTTAAACAACATTTGCATATCACACAACTATTTGGATCTGAACCAGGATTCTTAGCATACACATACCTCTTTGTCATCGAAGCGGTCTGATAGGAATATGGGTATCCAATGAAAGGGCTTACCATAGATTTAGAATTTTTCGCGCTTACTGAGCAAAACTCTAAAAACAAAAAGATGTCACTCAATTTGAGATTTACCAACATAGATAAAAAAGGAAATAGAAACGCACGATGAAATATGAAAATGAAAATAAAGTTAATACGAATAATGTACTTAAATTTCACTACAAGCTTTTGTATACTAATAAACTATAACTACAATTTTAATTACAATATTCAAAGTAAATGCAGGACAACGTGTGCTTGGTCAACTAGTTATTTATAAAAGATCAAGTAAATAGGCAATTCCAAATTCCTCACGTGCTCTGAAATCCATTCTAAAAAGCCATTCATTTATTGCAAGCTTTACACTTTTTACCATTGTACAGGACTGTGAATGCGACGATGTATCCTTTTGAACTTTACCCTTTGAGCACAACAATAGGCTGTGCGAATGTAGAAACAGTATAGGTTCGCATTTACTTGGGACGTTCTACTTCTACAATGGTGAAACAAATTGGACCTTTGTAAGTTGCTTGTCTTTGTTTATTTTAATTAAATTATTCACTAGAACATTCCCTGTACAAACAGTGTGTTAGAACTTAAATAAATGACACCCACACGAATGACGTAGTTTCGGTGCCCTTGGAGAGCCACAACCAAACAGCCCCCAAAAACGTATACCTACAAAGGAATACTAGACGCCCACGTTTTACTAGTTATATCGTCGACAAATACACTGATGACATTCTGTAACACATTTTTATTATAAGTTTGTCTATTGCAATCTTTCGTTCGTGCAAAGTGAAGTCTGTGGGTAGTTGACATTCGCACGTGGCGAGAATGGCAGTATTGTTCTGCGATCGTGAAACAGTGCGGATTAAATATGTTAATAGCCGAGTAGGTAACCTTTTCATTTGGGATGCAGGGTCCTACTAACATTTAAGGGCCCGGATAGTTCGAATCCTCTTCGTGGTGCATCCTGGGCAACAGAGTAGTAACCGCTCCCCTTCCTCTATTGGCGAGTGGTGCTAGCTTGAGCAGCCCACCAGTGAGTTGCTCGGTGGTGTGATTGAGAGAGCTGTATTTATTTGGATAAGGATTAATATTACGTTTATAGAAATTCGTCACTATTGTGGCGTATTTTCTTGGACCAGTAGTAGCTTAATGGTCTAAGATAAAAGTACAACGATAAAAATTGACAATAATATTGAATAACTACATTTTTTATACCTAATCAAGCTGATGAAATATTTAAGAAAATAAGAGTAGAATCAAAATATAACTTAGCTTTATTTACTTCAGATATTATGTTCGAATATAGAACATAGAAGGCAAGATCTAGTTCTTGTATAAGCAAAAGCAAAAAATTGGTAAAAGGTTGGAGTTGATGTAGAGAATAATAGAACTAAGGCACAATAATAAAAGATTACAGGTTTTACTACTATATATTTTGAAACCTTTTAAATCCGTCTAAAAGCCTAAGTGTTATTCGACCCTTAAACACCTAAATGGACGAAAAGATAGCGTAATTTATGTCTTGAACATTTTATTCCACTCAAGTCTAAACTAAAATGTGTAAAGATGAATTTAATGGATTTTACCGAAGTTTACAATAAATTCTTTTTAAATTGAACTTCAACAAATAAACTGTAGTCTATCCTGGTAAAGTTAATAATAATAGTACTACATAATCCTGGCGAACCACAATCACGGCATACAACGTGAAACTATATAAAAGTTTGTTCAGTCATCGTTATCAGCAAAGGCTTCAAATTTTGTGCTAAAATATAATAATCAAACTCACATTTCTGTTCCCCTGCCTACCTGGGAAGGGTCATTTTAATTCCATTGTCCGAGTTTTCTTTAGAAATTAAAATTTCAGCTCGTCACCGTCGAGAATTTACATAATTTTGTAGAATAACGACCTTCCACAAGTTTTACCTCGAAACATACGTAAACGTGAATTGTGCATACAATTGCTTTAGATGACCTTTTTTGGCGTTTGTGAGAGGTTTTTATAAAGTTTTCTTTCCTGCATTCTCAATTTAGAAATATGTATTTAAGATGGATGATTTATTTCTTTCAGACTTCAGTTAAGATATTTGTGAATGTGTGACGTCTATACTTTGTTTTATTTTACGTGTGTAATTAACATCTGACGCCATGCCGGACTTAAATCGACTAAAACCACACGGTCCATACCTATTAATCCAGGGCCAAGTGCCCCGGGTAGTTCCTCGAAAGCATGTCCCAGGAGTAACAACTATCCTGATAAAGTTTCAACAGCCACGAGTCAGAACTTTGAATTACAGAAATAGTATGAGATTTTCTCCTGTTTAAATCCCTGCTGACAGCAATAGGCTTGCCACTCAATACTCAAGACCAACAACACTACTAGAGAAGTACAAATGTGTAAATCTGTACTGCCTGATATGCAAGTAAAAAGCCTTTAGGAAAATAATTTGTCAATTTAGATCGAATCTTGGCAATTGAAGACTAGCACGATTTGTTTAATTTTTATTCTATTTCGTTAAGAAAGAGTTTGTTCTGTTCAGTCTTACAATTTTTTTTAACTTTTATGATAAAATCATTTCTGATTTGTCTAGTGGTCTTCTAACAGCTGTTATATGGACCATTATTCGTAATTTTGTAGTTAAAAAATGAGGGCACGTCTACAGCAGACCTTGATTTAATGAAAGAAATATGTTTTAGAGGATTATTAAGGACGGCAATAGGCTTACCACCTATTACGTGCGACATAAAACTATAATGTGAAATGTGGGCGTGTACTATGCCTCTGCCTACCACTTCAGGGATAAAGGCGTGACTATGTATGTATGTGTGTAAAATAATTTAAACTACAATTGTATGGAGCAAGCGCTGCCCTAATTTAATTTAAACGTAAGTTCATTAATATTATCTTGAACAACAATACTCTGAAATACTTGAGCTACTCTATGGAGCTGTAAGGAATAGCTGCATCGAGTCTTTTTTTTTTTTTTTATGTTCAGCTCGCCAAATTGACGTCGCCACGGTGGATAGCCGTGGCGCATCTTGCGATTGGGGGCCACTTCTTACAGCGGTCCTTAAGTTGGCGGCCATGTGATGTGCCTCTTCACGCTCCTCTTAAAGAACCCGGGGTTGTAAGATGAGGGAAACACGTGTGCGGGCAGGTCGTTCCAAGTTTTTATAGTTCGACAGAGGAACGATCTTTTGAAACGCTCGGTTCTGGCGAAGATTCTCTCCACTGTGTATGAGTGGCATCTCTGCCCGGCACGCGTTGTTCGGGATCGGAAAGGTGATGGTGGGATCAGATTGAAGAGCTCTTCAGAACATTCGCCGTGATACATTCGGTAGAAGGCAGCCAAGGACGCTACGGTTCTTCACTGCGCCAACGGTTCGAGGCCTCCCGTCACCTCAGGACAACCAATTATTCGGACAGCACGTCTCTGCATAGCGTCAAGTGCGTCCAACAAGTACCTCGCGGAGTCATCCCAGAGGTGAGAACAGTACTCGACGCAGGGACGAATCTGCGTCTTGTACAGCAAACATCTCTGATGTTGCGTGAAGTACCGCCTCACCTTATTTAGGACTCCGAGTTTCCGCGAGGCCAGCCCAATACAACTCTCTATGTAGTTTTTGTGATTGAGCTCACGCCGGACGTCTATACCGAGAATCTCCAGGTTGTCCTTTAGTGGAACCGTAATGCTCTGAAGAGAGGGTAGGGGTAGGAATGGGGACTTCTTAGCTGTAAACGTACACGCCTGCGTTTTCCCGGCATTGAACTCGACCAGGTTGTCTGAACCCCATTGGGCAATGCGACCCAGGTCCCGGTCGAGATCCGCCACGAGTTGCCGTCTCTTTTCGTCCACGTCACAACGCCCCTCCGCTGGGCGGCCAGAATAGCTCCCATGCAGAGTACTGTCATCCGCATAACAATGAATGCACCCAAGGGACAGTATGTCATTGATATGCAGAAGAAAGAGAGTTGGGGACAATACCGATCCCTGTGGTACCCCGGCATTTACCTGCAAAAAGCAGGAAGCCTGACCATCACAGAGGACCCGTATACGTCGCCCGTGCAGGAAGCTGGCCAACCAGCGGCATAACTGAGGCGATAAACCATATGCCGGCAGCTTGGAAAGAAGCGACGCATGCCATACCCTATCAAAGGCTTTAGCGATGTCTAGGCCGATAGCCAGAGATTCGCCGTGCCTCTCCATAGCCTCACCCCAGGTGTGCGTTACGTACGCTAGGAGGTCACCCGTTGATCGTTTCGGCCTAAAGCCATATTGGCGATCGTTAATTAACGAGTGATCCTCCAGATAGCGCATGAGCTGTTTGTTGATGATTAGCTCGAACACCTTGCAGATGACGGTGGTTACGGCTATGGGTCGATAGTTGGCCGGATCCGACCGATCCCCTTTCTTGGGGATCGGCTGGACGTTCTCCTCCTTCCAAGCCTCCGGCACTTCTTACGAGGAATAGGAAAGGCGATACAGGCGTGTTAGCGTTGGAGATAATTCAGCTGCACAATTCTTCAGCACCACTGCCGGAATGCCATCAGGACCACTGGCTTTCCGCGTGTCGAGTGACTGTAGCACCGCTCGCACATCGCACTGCCGGATTTTAATATCCGGCATCGTGGTTCCACAGTTGGCGATAGTGGGAGGTTGCTTGCCACAGTCATCAACCCGGGAATTAGCCGCAAAGAGATTGGCCAGCATTTCCGCTTTCTCTTGGGCCTTGTGAGCCAGTGATCCGTCAGGATAGCGTAGCGGCGGCAGCGAGGGCTTGCAAAAGTTGGCCTGCACGGCTTTGGCCAGTTGCCAGTATCCACGGCTGCCCGTCGGATGAGACGTGAGCTCCTGACCAAGCCGCGTGACGCGCTGGGCGTCCGCTCTCTTGAAGGCCCTCTTACTGGACCTAGTGACTCTGTTGTACGCTGCCTTGAGTTGGGCCACATTCGGGTCGCGCACAGCCCGAGCCCTGATCCAGGCGCGGTAAGCCGTCTGTTTTTGTTGAACAGCTACGGCGCACTCACGCCCGAACCAGGGGCGGGCTTTGCGGATGCTGGCAACATCAGTGTATGGAATATAGTATTCCATACCTAAAGCTATCTCACCAGCAACCGCAGAGGCACTTTCGATGAAGCCCTCCCTGCAAAGCAGCGCTGACTCCACGGGACGGCTGCAAAGTATTCTCGTAGTCCGTCCCAGTCTACTGACGAGTAGTGCCACAGTCGCCGCGTCACCTCTACTGCCCTTGCAGGAGATGACACCTGCAGGCTGGCACGCACAACACAGTGGTCGGATGTACCCAGTGGGGCGCTAACCGACACACTGTACTGTGCTGGGTAACTCGTCAGCAGTAAGTCCAGCAGGGAGGGTTCATGGTCTGACCTGTCCGGTATGCACGTAATCCCGCGCACCACTTGGGTCAGACCATGTGAGAGAGCAAACGCGTGGGCGGCCCGTCCCGCTGGATCGGTCACGCGGGACCCCAGCCACTCAGTGTGGTGACCGTTGAAGTCCCCCAGAAAAACCAATTCAGCGTTCGGGAACCGCACCTGCGCGTCGTCAGCCCCCTCGCTGAGGTGCTGAAACAGCCTTGTTATCCCAGCTGTCCCTGAGTGGGATCGATAGACACACACTTAGATCTGACTCATGGAGCCGTGATCTACGTGCAGCCAAAGGACGGAGAGGGAAGGGTCCTCAAGGCAGCGCAGCCGTCGACAGCAAACATCCGCCCTAACAAACGCGCACATCTCAGCTTTTTCTCGAAATAGTTCCTCGATGATATAGCCGGGGTAACTAAGGTACGACTGATCGGCAGGGCGGAGTATTTGCGTCTCCGTCAAGAACATCACAGCTGGCCGTGCCGTCTCCAGATGGTGATGGACGACGTTGAGGTTGGCATGGAGTCCGCGGATGTTAGCGAACTCCACCTCAAACGGAACGTTTCCGGGACTAGTTGCAGCGGCCGCTGTGACACTTCTTTCTCTTTTGTGCGCTGCCATATTTGGGAATTGGAGGGAAGACGTGAAGACGGAGCGACATTTGCTACAGCAGTGAGTGACAAGGCGTAGGGGCTAGCTTCATCTATGACCGTGTGGTGAGACTGAGGCCGACCCGCCGGACGGAAGGGCCCCCGCACCCCCCCGAGTGTGGTCGCCGGGTCCCGGTCCGGTCAGTCTTTGAGAGAGTATGCTAATGTTTCCTCCAGTACTGAAATTGTTTAGCTGTCAAGTCATATTGTTATACATTTGGTTTCTATGTTAAAATAATTTATTACGTTTGATAGTTTAGAATTATCATATAAAGAAAAATTTTACAAAATACTAGTAACTTTTGTCTCTCCGTACGCGCTTGTGTTGATTGTAACAATAATATAATAATAGTACCTACTACGTAATAGGTAAATAGCTCCACGGCTAAAATGATGACGATTTTAAAAATTAGGTTGATCTTATATTCACAACATCTCATGCAACAAGACTTTACACGTACGCTTGACTGACCAAGTGAATAATAATGTGCCTTTATTTCCGAAGTGCTATATAAAACTAGGCTATTTGTTTTCAAAAGCTTATGCGCGCTCGTGCAGAATTTACAGGCAACGTAAACAAACTAAAAATGTGTTGAAAAATTGCCTTTTGCTGAGCATGTTCAATTTGTCAGAATCTTGTAACAAGATAAATAGTGCGGCTATACTCACCTGATAAAATCAAGTTATTTATTAGGACGGAACCGGGATACACGTTTTAAACTTCCTTACTTAGGTACTGATATGAGTTCATTGAGTTCAAAAATATACTGCCTTGGTCTAAAAGACAGAGTTTGTTTTTTGTACCCAAATGTACTGGAGGTCACTGTGGCTGATAAACGCTTGTGACACCACTCGCGCTGCCGACCCTGTAAAAACGTTCTAAGCCCCTCTGTAAATCCCATACTGCAAACATTCGGGAAAACCGAGGCAGGGAGATCATTCTACAGTTCTCTTTGTAGTAGGGATATTTCTCGTAAAATGTAACAATCGTTAAAATTGTCTGGCATGGTAAAATTTGTTCCCTACAACTTAGAAACCGTTGCTTGAACTTTCAGATGCTTCCATACAGAATTTATTGCAAATGAGATCATGTTAATTATCATCTTAGCAGCAAAATAGATGTAAGTATATTAATTTAAAATAACATTACATAGTTATTTAAGCTTTTTCTTTCGTATCACAACGAAAAGTACATACAATCACAGAAATTAATCTTGTAACAAAAATTCCTTTCAAATTTCAATTTGCTTAAAATGTTGGTAAAATGTTTCAAAAAAATTACTTATTATTAAAATATTCAGAACATATATTATGCAAACAAAGTGAACAGCTTAGTGCTAAAAATGAATCTTCAAAAATCTAAATTCAATCTAAATTGAATTGAGTTTTTGAAGCAAAAGGTGCATTTTTTTTGTTATCTATACTTATAATAAATCTGTAGAAGTGAAAATTCTGTACATTCAAAATATCAAAAAAATAAATAGCAGGGGGTGTTACTAGACCGACACCGAACCCAAAAATGTGATTAAAATTTTTTTTGTCTGTCTGTCTGTCTGTCTGTCTGTCTGTCTGTCTGTTTGTTCAGGCATCACGCAAAAACTACCGGTTGGATTACGATGAAACTTAGTATAATTATTCTTTAATAGCCTGGGCACAACACTGGGTACTTTTTATTCCGGAAAAGTATATAGAATTCAAAGCAAACCTAATTTTGCGTTTCGATCCCTATACCCAAATATATTATCAATTTTTGCTTAAACGGTTAATGATACGATGATGAAACTAAGCATGAGCGTTGTTTGTTACAATTTGAAAAAAGTAATTTTAACATTTTTGCAAATTCCACCTCCAAAGGTATAAAAAACCGGCCAAGTGCGAGTTGGACTCGCCCATGAAGGGTTTCGTAGCAGCAAGTAACATAATATAAAAGTTCTTATAGTTCGTTGTAACTTTGATTGATGTTTTAACACGTTCGCAGTGGTAGTGATTTTTCTAACCGAAAATTGCAGTTTATGACGTATTAAAAAAAAACTACTGGCTCTATCTCGTTCGAACTAATTTTCGTTGGTAGTTTTTATGGCAATGTACATCATATATTCTTTTTAGATTTATCATGCTCTTAGTTTAGAAGTTAGAGGGGGGGGGACACTCATTTTTCCACTTTGGAAGTGTCTCTTGCTCAAACTATTCAGTTTAGAAAAAAATGAAATTAGAAACCTCAATAGTATTTTTGAAGACCTATCTATAGATACCCCACTCGTAAGGTTTTGATGAAAAAAAAATTTTTGAGTTTCAGTTCTGAGTATGGGGACCCCCAAAATTTACTGCTTTTTTTATAATTTTATATAAGAATCTTAATGCGGTTCACAGAATACATCTAGTTACCAAGTTTTAATATCATAGGCCTTATAGTTTCGAAGAAAAATGGCTGTGACACACGGACGGACAGACAGACAGACAGACAGACAGACATGACGAATCTATAAGGGTTCCGTTTTTGCCATTTGGCTACGAAACCCTAAAAAGGAGGGTAAAGTTTGTATGGGATAGCGTGATTCCTTGGTCCGATCTACTTAAAATTTGGCATATAGCATTATTAACATAATTTATTGAAGACGTGTTTCGTATTTTATTGAAATTTATGCTATAACGAGCTAAAAAGGGAATTTAAATTATTTTGGGGTCGATTTTCTCCGGAGTTGATATCAATACTCCTTAAATACTCTTCTTTTATACTCAAATTACTTTTTATTTTGACACATAATTTTTGAAAGCGTTGTCATTTATGTTAGGGATATGGTTTTACTTCAGACTTCAAAGAGAGGATTTTACTACAAAGCCATAAAGTTAAATAAAAAGCGCTATTTTGGTATAATATTAACCAAATATGCTATACGGAAGTTTTGTGTGACAAAAATACATTTGTGAGAAGAAAAACTAAGATGGCTTGCCAGAAAAAATGAAAGACCACGCTTCAGGTAGTATCCACTGGTCAATAAAATAACACCGCATGTTACCATCTAAGCTCAATCCTTACGACAAATATTGTCAGCAGAGTGATCATGGAAGGCATGAACTTTATTCTACATATAGTGCTGACTGCATTCTGTCAGGAAACAGACTCACTAAGTCTGTAAAATACGGGAATGGCCTCTACGAAGACTACATTCGAGAGGACTGAAAAGAGCCATTACAATGAACATGAACGCTCAGCTGATGAAATTTACATTGTTATTACGTTACCAGGTCTTGGTTGGACCATCTGTATTAGGAGGACAAGCCTACAGTAGTTCGGTTTGTTTAAACGTCGTAGGCTGGGACTACCTGAAGAAGCAACTAAGTTACGATGTCAATTGCTTAGAAGAGAAGTTGTGTCAAGTAGTAGTTTAGCCATTGAATTAAGAAATGTATTTAATAAATAAATTTACTTGGCTCATATTTTCTACAAATCTATCTATCTATATAAAAAACCACTTTTCGTTGTAATTTTATAACTCAAGAACGAGCTCACCTATCCAAACCAAATGTCTAGGCTTTGTTTGGACTATTTAGTTGATGGTTTATGTGAAGTTTGCACAAAATCGGTCGAGCGGTTCTTCATTCATCACGCAAACGAAGTTGCGCGGGTCAGCTAGTTCATATTATATTGTTAATGATGGCACTTAGTGAAACCTGCTGCACATATTGAATAACGCCATTTGTACTGTTCCATAACTGCATATTATGGAACAGTACCCAGTTAGATGTAATTTATTTTACATCTAACCGGTTTTGCCTGTCACCATTTTCAAATGCAAAATACATCATTTAACTTTATTATACGCTAACTCAAGCTTCTGTGAGGAAGGTGAGCAGCCCTATGACCGTCCTCAGGCCCCCGGACATGGAGGTCGATAGTCTTGGGCGAACTCACGTGTGAGATTTTCCACGTCCAGGCCTGCAACGAGGACCTGGTGCTGTGGCGTCCACGCCGTGCACTCCACCAATGTGTGGAGCGTTGTGTCCTCGCAGTGCTGGCACTCGCCCGTGGTTCCCCAGTGTATTTACCGAAGCTATCGTGCCCTGTAATTATCTGTGACAACCGGTTGGATAGAGCACCTTGGCTCCTCTCCAGCCACTCGTCCATGACCGGTCTGACCGCCGCGATTGTGGCGTTTCCCCCCCTTGGTTGCTCATTGGGGACTACTAACTAAATTCATTTTAAAATGGATAAAATGTGCACCGCTATAGTTTGATCATACTGTAACTATTATTTAATCTGTGACCGTACGCTTCACGCTGTAACTTTAGACTCTAAAAAGAAAGAAAAAGTTTAGTCATACCGTGCGCTCAACCTTGTAGAACATACCACTATGTGAAATATAACGCTTCAAAGAATAGGAAGGGAGCAACTTAAAAGATACTTATGATTTAAATTATAAACATAGATAATTATATCAATTACAAATATTCCATACAAAGGACGAAAGCTGCATAGTTTGTTTGTTTGAATCGTAGGAAGTACGGATTGAAAAACAAACTTCTACAGTTTTATAGTAAATTTATTGACGAAGGCTAATTATAAGCAATATAGTATTCCCGCTACGACGAAAAAGAAAAAGTTTAGTCATACCGTGCGGTCTACCTTGTATAGCATACCACTCTGTAAAATATCGCTAGTTAAAATTAAGAATCAAACGAACTTACCATGTGAAGTTTGATTCCAATTATGCGAGGGTCTCAACCGAAGACGATTACATTTATTACTTGCAGCAGTACATGCAATGGTGCTGTCTTCGTCACACTTTAAGAGCAGAGTTAAACGAATCATCTTTTATCTCGCTCTTACACTCTCTTGACAGTTGACAATCACGACATCTTCATTCTTTAGAGTAATGCGGTTTTTGTGATATACGTTTTATTATATTTGACGGGGAATGGGTGTGGTGGGCTATGTAATCGTCTTCGGTTGAGACCCTCGCATAATTGGAATCAAACTTCACATGGTAAGTTCGTTTGATTCTTAATTATACTTCGGGTCTCAACCGAAGACGATTACATTTATTACTTGCAGATGTTTAGAGTACTGATAATACTAGAGAAAAATATAATAAAATGGGAGAGTTGAACTTAAAATTTTATTAGAGAGATATAGGATTGATTACAATGTAGTAATCAAATAAGGCAAAATCATAAAGTGAGGTTACATTCAGTTATCGGTCTCTTAATCATTTGAATAATAATATAACTATAATTAGCCTGGAGAGACGTAATTACGATATGCACAAGTTCGGCACTTATTGTTAGTACAGAATCGCTAGCCTGTGAATATCGCGTTAACAAAGGCATTAGTGTCTGAACTCCTTCCTTATTACATCTCTGAAATAATATTAAAAAAAAAAAAATATTAGAAGAATTGCTCAAACCTGCGGCCACGTCCAGGTTGACCCCTGACCTGTTAGCTGCAGAAGTTGGTGCTCTTCGGGTACTATGTGCCCCAAATATAGTTATGTCAATACCACTGTCCTGTTTTTTTTTTTTTTAACCCAGTTTCCTAGGGTTTGTGCTCCAACTGGTTTATGTGTACGCACTCCTATGAAAATGTTGTCAAAATTGGATCGACCTCTTTGAAATTGCTTTGTCTGGTTGATGTAAGCTTGGAGTGCCATGGCCGGACAAATACAAGGTTTTTCACGGATATAAGGCAATCTGATAAGTGGTTGACAAGCTCCAGGTCTGGAAGTTTTAAGACAATCAGGTATTTTATACCAATGGCATCGCTATGAAACGATAATATTGCTAACTTAATTAAAGTACTTGTTTGCATTCTTTGGGCAAATGCCATCGCGATCAGAGTGGAAGTTTTGTGTGACAATTCTGGTAACAATATATTATCATATGGATATAGATCGGAGAGGTAGTCCAACACAATATTCGTATCCCATGTTGAATTATATTTCACGTTTGGTGGGTGGAGCTTGTACACACCCTTCATGAAGCGAATGATACAATCATCTAATGTAGCAGACAATTCAGATCTATGTGTGTTAAGGCTACTGTAACTAGCACCCTCTTCCATTTTTTTTTGTTAAAAACAATATAATAGTGATGACATTAGGCTCATACAATGGTAAATTATAAGTGTTGCAATATATCCACCAGGATTTTAATGAGCTATTATATTGGTTTTAATGAAAACATTCCCTCTCAAATAAAAATTTGAGAGGGAGGCTCAAGCATATGTAACGGGTATCGTGGTGCACCTCTCCTCATCATTGATTCCCCGATAATATAGCTGAAACCAGGATAAGGTCCTTGTGGAGCGGGTGGTCAGGTTCTGAAAGGAGAATACAATAATGAGTGGTCTGTTCCAAATGACTTGGTTTCCGATACAACAAGTTTCGACCACAATGGGTACCACGGTTGTGAAATACAGTGACCTACTACAATGCCTGTTGATTCATCTTTAATTATTTTTTCTAATACTCTAGTCATTAAGCTGAAGGGTGGAAAGGTATAGAAGTATATATTGTTTCAATTGAATTGAAGGTAAACGCGTCGATTATTTCTGAACCGGGGTCCAGTTTCCATGAAGCGTACCTTATACATTTGTAGTTTTGGGCACTTGCAAATAAACCGAAATCAGGTGTATCAAAGCCCTTTTGATTTTTGTCAATGCGTAGTCAGATAATTCCCATTCGGTGTCGACATTAATCAGCCGAGATTCCCTATCTGCTACGACGTTTTCACATGACCTGATGTAAGAAGCAAATACAAATAAGTTTCTGGTTTCACACCACTGCCAAATTGAATAATTAATAGAATATTACAATTTGTTAGGTGTGCTGTGAATATTTTTATTCCATAAAGTGCGGCCCTTTAACTCCAGAATATTAATATGTTGACGATATACGATCTCTACATGCTACTCCCCATCATGGACTTGATACGTCACTAAAATAAAAATCTCCATTATATAATCTTTTTTACGCATGGAACAAGAGGAGGACAATTCATTACATCTCCACCGCAAAAGGTTTAAAAATACATTTTTTTTTTAATAATTATCAGAAAAATTTAATTAAAAGAATTTTTCTCACACACACAGCAGTTTTGTGTATACCCAGTCATATTGAATGGCTGGACATGCAGAGGTTAAAAGATCTATGTACCTAATGTGCTTATTGTCTAATTGTACAAATATTTTTTCCCCTTAGGTCTATACTTTTTTGTTATAAAAGATATTTTTTAGAGTCAGGTAAAGACATAGTCATGTCCGCAGAATTTAACACGAACCCTAAAAATGTACATTATTTTACTGGGCACCATAGAACTTTTAAATGTATTAAAGTCTGTATATATTTATAATGAATCTTAATGATCTTAGAACCTTCGCTGTTTTATTTACATTGTAAAGGCATTCATTATATGATTTACCTTTCCATAAAAAATCATCTAAAACAATAAATTGATAGTTTACTGACAATAGGCCAGTCGAGCCTAAGTATTTTAATACCGGCTTTAATAACTTAGTGAATACAAACGGTGCCGTACAAAGTGAATGGGAGAACGGAAAAATTCATTTAACTGTGACTCCTGTGAGTCACAGTTGTACCCTTTTTAACAAATCGATCTTTAACAAATAAAATAAATCTGAGTTTTCCATTCGGTTTCCCCACTGTGAAAATAGGAGGTAATTGTCCATGAATTTGGAACTTAACAAATTAAGTATACAATCATTCATATTTTTTGCTTGTGTTTTGGAGTTACATGCACTGTTTGGTACAGGATGAGTTTGTGTAGGTTCCTCCTCAAAAGAGTATACATACTGTACCCGGCGACCCAAGATAGAACAGCAGAGTCGTCAGTGCACTCCAACGATCGTAAAAATATTTTAGGCGACCTGCTATGGGTACCTGAGGTTCCTTTAGCTCCTCTGGGTCAGCGCGCTGCGACGGCCCCGCAGTGGTGGCGGCGCGGGCGCATTCTCCCGCGGCCGGCGGCGGTCCCGTGGCAGGCGGCGCGCTGACGGAGCGGCTGCCGGGGCGATTTGCGGCGTGCCCGCCGCTGCACGCGTCACCCCCCTCGAGTTTAAAGTACCTCTTCTCTGTATGGTATTCGGAGCCGCCTTGTATAAAGGGCGGTGATGGGATTTGATTTTACTGTGTCTCTCGTGTTTTTATTGAGAACGCTTAAAATAGCGTAACGGCGTGACTGGGATTCCTAAAGTGGCTGTCACATATGAGTCTGCCTGCATCTTAGAACACTCCCAATAGCTGCAAGACTACTGCCAAGCTGCGTTTGTTTTGACTGACTATAAATATCTTTCTTTATATGAACCCCAGTCAGTGCAGCCTTTATTTCTTGGTTAAGTTTAGGAGCTTTCATATTAACACAGTTTTGAGAGGGTAAGTAAGTTTTTATCAAATCTAATTAAATGACTAACTAATTAACAAACCATCTTCACGCCAAATCCCTTGCGGGGTAGGCAGAAAGAACCGAGCGCCACACGGCACGTTCCATACACACCTCACTTGCTTCTTCAACTTTCATTTTTCTTTTCATGCATGCACGTCGGTTCCTACGGCTCTTGACACCACCTTCAACTAACACACGATTAATTTGGTCGTGGTAGGTGTGTCGTGGCCTTCTACGACTCCTACGTCCAATTAAGTATCCTTATTTAAGCAATTCAGTATTAGGTAAATGTGTCCATCTAGGGGCGATATCTTTTTGTAGGCCATCACCGTACAATTTTTCCGTACTAGGGTCCTCACCAAGGAGGTTGAAGATATCCGGGTCCAACTGAGGTACTGACTGTATGTCATCCACCGAACCACCAGGCTGTTCAATCGGTATATTTTGAAGAACGGCGGGTGGTGACATCATTAGGGGGTTTGTCGGCGTCGAGGTCCTAGCTGCCTCCACCTGAATGTCTGTCCCTCCCGCTGTTAGATCGCCGTCGATGGCATACTCACCTAAAACATGACGTAGGATGTTTGTATGGTTTTATACCTCAACACGCTTTACGTGGAGAAACCAATCCTCGACACTATTAAAGTGGAGCCCTCGACACTGTTAGTGGAGTGTAAACATAAATATGTAAGTAGGTGTATGATTTACATACAGATAGATAAAGTGATCCTCAACACGATGTACGTGGAGCACTCCTCTACACGATTTACGTGGCGTAGTTACATCCTTAGTTCTACCTCGACGCTGTTGAAGCGGAGTACAATAAGAACTATTTACGAATAGGATAAAATTCTCTTTTACACGATTTACGTGGAGTAGGTACCTACCTAAATATTTAATACTTCCTCTACGCTGTTAAAGCGGAGTATATTAAGAAACAATAGTAGGTATAGTTATACCTACTTTAATTCCTCTATGCAATTGTGGAGCATAACAGTTTTATCTAGGTACACGATTTACGTGTAGTATGTAAGGTATATCGTAAATAATTATTACGTATTTGTTCTGTTCCCTGCCATAATGTTATGCTAATAAACTTAATTTTTTTATTATTTATATACTTATAGGTTTTATTCATGCACGAGATATTCGAATTCGATAATAATTATAATGTGGATAAGTAAATGTAAAAACATTTTATTACTTTGCTATTCGAAATAAATTACTTTTAATAAAAATGTAATACGTTATTTACCTACCTTGAAGATATCCTTAGTTATCTGACACATCCAGAATATCACCATTCGATGATGGTGCTCATGAACTTGGACTTGCTTAAAGAAGCAAGTCGGACATCTAAAGAGATGTCCGTTTTAGAATCTTTAATATAAACTATCGTAATCCAAACTATGATGTTCCCGTTTACCCATTTTGTAAGTAGGAACTTCTTATTTATTAAAATTTAATACCGCGTGTGAACTCGACAACACAAAAACACGTAATGAAGATGTCGTGATTGTCAACTGTCAAGAGAGTGTAAGAGCGAGATAAAAGATGATTCGTTTAACTCTGCTCTTAAAGTGTGACGAAGACAGCACCATTGCATGTACTGCTGCAAGTAATAAATGTAATCGTCTTCGGTTGAGACCCGAAGTATAATAGGAGGGAAGCAACATAAAAAGATACTTGTGACTTAAATTATAGCATAATTATATCAATTACAAATATTCAATACAAAGAATGAAAGCTGAAGAGTTCGTTTGTTTGAACGCTAGGATCGCAGGAAGTACTGATTGAAAAAAAAAAACTTCTTCAGTGTTATAGTAAACTAGCTGATGCGCGAGGCTTCGCCCGCGTGAAATTTGGTTCCCGTTCCCGCTTCCCGTGGGAACATTTTCCCGGGATAAAAAGTAGCCTATGTGTTATTCCAGACAATACTCTGTCCCTGTACCAAATTTCAGCCAGATCCATTCAGCCGTTACAGCTTGATTGAGTAACAAACATCCAAACATCCAAACATCTTCACAAACTTTCACATTTATAATACAACAACAATATTGCTAGGAAGTAGGATTTATTGACGAAGACTATACAGGCAATATAGTATCCCGCTACGACAAAAAGAAGCGTAGCGGCATTGGGAAATGTTACAGAGCTTCCGTTGTGTGCACTGCGTAACTGGTTAAGGTTACCTAAGAAACATGAACTACAAAAATTAACTAATTTAATATCTTCAAAAGTTTTAAAGAAAACTTACAATAGCATTACATGCGTTTATCTTTTAAGGTTGGTTTAAAATAAAAAAAAATAACGAAAATCAATATAGCGAAGCTGCGGGCATCAGCTAGTGTTATAATAATTATTGAACTTCAAAGCAGCTCGGATGATTGTAATATTATCTTCAACCTATTTAGCTCTTTGTAACGTGGTCAGTGATAAGTAGGGTTCAGTGACCTCACTAATTCAAGAACGAATTATTATATTGCTCTGTGCCCTTTATCGTATTAAATACCCTTCTATATTACACTGTGTTTATGTTGTTATACTTCCGGACTAGTGTTCTGTATTAAATTACCGTAACTAATCTTTCCTTTCTCTATAATATTATGTATTTTATATCACTACATTATGAATACTTGAACGTAATCAGCCAATGGAGTAAAAGAGAGAAAGATGTGTCACAAGTCGAATCCCTAGGCCAATTGAGCCTGTTATCCCTTAACCACCTACCATACGTCTCACAGATCCAGCAGATATTTAAAACGTAAATATACAAGGGCCTGATCCACTGGCGAGCAAGACCGTTGGCTCGCTAGCGAGCCAGCGAGCCAACAGTCTTGCTCGCCAGTGGAGCACCGAAAGTCCGCGGACTTTTTGTCCGTTGTGCGTCGAAGTATGCGGACATAAAGACCGCCAGTGGATCAGTCGAACCGGCGAGCCGACAGTCTTTTTTCGAATTTTATAGCGAGCGCACGCGCTTTGATTGTATATATAATGGATCTACGCTCGTTTCGTCGCTACAATTTAACGACATTTGTACAATGTTTTAAAAATCATAAATGCCTGTGGCTGTATACGAGTAAAGATTACAAAAATAAAAGTATGAAAACATCAGCATATAATGATCTTTTAGATATTATGAAATTACAAGATAAATAAATAAATAAAAAATTACAAAAATAAAAAATAAATAAATAAATAATAAATAAATTTATTAATAAATAAATAATAATTATTATTTTTATTTAATTAATAAATTTATTAATTTAAATGTGACAATCTTTGTCTTTCTCGCAACCAACTTTTTACCCAGACTTTATGGCGTCTTTTATTTTTCTTTTTTTCTTTCTCCTGTTGTAACAATATTCCTAAATAACAAAGTAACTCTGTTTGGGAGCACGCCATGTCTCCGTCAACGTTAGGAGCAGACTGTTTAGTCCGCTAGTGGATCATATACGCGAGCCGACGTACCAACGAACCAACGGACTATAAGTCTCTTGGTTCGTTGGTTCGTCGGCTCGCCCAGTGGATCAGGCGCTACCGAGTCGTTTACGAACTCGTCCGTTCCTGTACCTTTTCCCCGCCCCCCTTCAGTGCGTGCCGTGCAACTGCTCATCAAGGTCGTACGTGCGTTAATTGTGCGGTAATTGCAATAATTGCAATAATTGTCGTGAAAAACTATAAGTTTAGGGCT
Organism: Miltochrista miniata; assembly: GCA_933228765.1. Lineage (NCBI taxonomy): Eukaryota > Metazoa > Arthropoda > Insecta > Lepidoptera > Erebidae > Miltochrista > Miltochrista miniata. The sequence goes on along the minus strand of OW121754.1, from coordinate 8,549,372 downwards.
TGCAATTTTGTTTTAATTTAATTAAATTTTCATCTTTTTGTTTTTTTTTGCTATGGTTGATTATTGAATAAGTAAAAAAATATAAAAGAAGTTAGTATCCATATGATAATTTTTTATAGATCTCATTTACCAAATGACTTAGTTTGTAAGCTAAAAATAGGAGATATTGTTGATTAATAGTAATTAAGACAAAATGCCTATAAAAATGATTCTCTTGTACCTTTACTAAAGAGTTCAATACTTTCCTAAGTTGATTATTACTAAAAAATATACCTCAATAAACAAGATATTACTTTAAAGAACCATTTTACTCAGGAGTCTCATAGACGTATGATAGGTGGTTGTGTGACAAAAAGTTATGGTAGGTGGCTAATGCCAGGACCACATTAAAGAAAACGTCAATGCCAATCATCGCGATAAATATTGCGCTAATTATGGCGTTAATTCTTAACGTCATAATTTGAGTAGTGTGGCCGCTTCAACGTAATAATTCTCGCGTGAATGCCCATTCTTGGCGTTAAAATTGACGTTAAGTGTGACCGAATTAAATTTTAAGAAAATACCTTAGCTCCTTAAAAATATACTGAAACTAGCTGATGCGCGCGGCTTCGCCCGCGTGAAATTTGGTTCCCGTTCCCGCTTCCCGTGGGAACATTTTCCCAGGATAAAAAGTAGCCTATGTGTTATTCCGGACTATACTCTATCCCTGTACCAAGTTTCAGCCAGATCCATTCAGCCGTTAGAGCGTGATTGAGTAACAAACATCCAAACATCTTATAACACAGTGATGTTCAGTGTTACTCACCAACTAGCGCGAGGTAGCTATGCAGAGAACTCTTTCCCAGGGCGCCTTACTACAGAGATTCCAGTGTGCGTGCAAAGGTAGGCTAGGGCTCTCACGAAAACAGCCAGGTAGGATGTACACACATATATTTATATAACACACAGTTCACTACAGAGACAATGAGATTACATAGATACAGAAAGCACAGACATACATAAGAATATTACAGGTTTAGGTACTAATAGTACAGCACTACACTAATTCAGCGTAAGGAAGTAACTTTGGCGGCTAGACTACACGTATTAGTATGGGTGACAAGTACTGGCCTTCGAGTAGAGCCGACAGCGACCCCGCACGCTGTCAAGTCCAGTTGAAGTTGGCAGGCCTCTCTCGCAACAACCTCACTCGTGTGGTCCACGTGTTTTCGGGTGTGGTTCAGAACTGTGGCTGACCAACTTTTCCCCGTACTAAAAAACCCTGTCATGAAAGAAACGACAAATTAAGATACTGGCTGCGCGACAGACGTCAATCGACCCGCTTTGCAAATAGTTAATTGAAACTTACCAGAATCTGGGTATCGGTTATCAACGAGTCCAATTACTTCTGAGGAGAATAGGTAAAACGCAGGAAATTCTCCTTAACAAGTCCTCAGGTTAGAACTTATAACCTCTAAAGCGAAATTGAGGTGTGCTACTCAGAGTTGTTTCAAAATTCACTTCTGCTTAGCGGATGGTAGAAGTAAAAGTAAAAAAACCACTTGGAACCAAGGCAGAGCTTTTTATATCCCCTCTCACGTGGAACAGTCCAGAATTCTCTCCTAGAACCTGTTTTCTTTTAATGCAAAAACGATTCGTCACCGATCTTATGACATCCTGTCATTCTGACAGCAGAAATGTCACAACAGACAACCGATTAAAAAAAATGATAGATCGATTAGGATGCTTTCACACTCCCAATGCTGCATCTACAGAAAATAAATGCTACAATCTAAACATCCAAACATCTTCACAAACCTTCACATTTATAATATTAGTAGGATATACCAACTGGCATAGGGAAAATATACCTATAAAAATACCGATTATCAAAACGTGTTTTATTCTTTAATTACTTATTTTTATAGAAGAAGAACCTATAATTTACATTTAACATTCTATTTGAAGGATTGAATTCAACGTTCTTCACCTTCAAACATTCTATTTGAAGGATTGAATTCAACGTTCTTCACCTTCAACACGCTTCGTAAAAAAAAATACCGAATATTATTGCAACAAACCCTACAAAGAAAAAAATCATTGCAATTAGGAATTGGGTTTTTATTTTTTCAGGTCCTTAGCGAGCTCCGGGGGAACCTCCCATCTTGCTCCCCCGAGGAGAGCCGCCGAACGGTTCTCGACGGGAATAATCTTTGGAAATTCTTTTTCTTTCGGGCCTGGCTACCTGAGATTTCGCTGTCTGTCTCCTCTCTTTGTTGCCGCTATATTAAAATAATATTATGGGAGGCTTTCATACATGTCATCAAACGTGATAGGTATATCTTAACCCTTTTTGGTGGACGGAATTCTCAATGCGCGAGTCCGACTCGCACTTGGCCGGTTTTTTTATGTTTATCGTAACTGCCACCACACCTCGAAAGAACAATAATTAAAAGTACCTGCCTAGGTACTTTTTAAGTACCTTTTTAATATTCAATGTACTTTGTAAGTTTTTATCTATTACGTTAAACAATATGGCTTTAAAAAACATTTAATAAATAATGTGAATGTGATGAGCACATGGATTTCAACTGTCCCTGACATAATCTAATTATTTCTTAATATTTGCGGGCACTTACAAGTTCCATCTGCCAATTTGTACTTTTCATTCTTTTAATTCTGACACCCCTTCTATTCCGTGGCCCCATTGATGTGACAACGGAAAACATCATTTAACCGTGGTTCCATTGGCTAATGGGACTATTGAACATAAGATTATCTATGCTCCCAAATGAAATTTATTATGGACAAAACCCGGGAAATTCCCAGAACTTCAATGTTCGCTGAGACACTGAGGTGTAACCCTAACCTTTTATTCAAAACTAGCGGATGTCACTCGGTTTCACCCACGTAGTTCCCGTTCCCGTGGGAATACGGGAATAAAATATAGCCTATGTTAACCGCAAAGAGTGCAGCTTCCCAACAGTGAAAGAATTTTTCAAATCGGTTCAGTAGTTCCGGAGCCTATTCGTTACAATCAAACAAACAAAAAACCAAATCTTTCCTCTTTATAATATTAGTATAGACTAGCGGACGTCACGCGGTTTCACCCGCGTAGTTCCCGTTCCCGTGGGAGTACGGGAATAAAATATAGCCTATGTTCACCGCAAAGAGTTTAGCTTCCCAACAGTGAAAGATTTTTTCAAATCGGTCCAGTGGTTTCGGAGCCTATTCGTTACAAACAAACAAACAAAAAAACAAAAAACCTCTTTCCTCTTTATAATATTAGTATAGAAGTATAGATATACCCAAAAATACTGACTTTTACCAATATACCCATTAATATACTGATATCGAAAAAAGTCAATAAAATATACCGAAAAAGTATTAAAATACTGAAAACGGTCACACTCTCACGGTGCGCACTGACACACGTAGTGTGGCCGCTTCAACGTAACAATTCTCGCGTTAATCTCTTTGATGTGCCGCCATTTGAGCTATTGCCTAACGTCAAACGGCAATGTGAATGCCGTTGTCGAATTATCGCGATAATTTCGTGGCTACACTAACGTTTAACGTCCATCAACGCGATAATTAATGGCATTTCCCCTTAGTGTGGCCCGAACATAAGGGTTATTATTTATTCTGCGCTTTCGCTTGCACGTTGGACTCAGAAGGAACGTGACACGTTTTTGGGCGTGCAGCCAGTGTTAACAGATTAGTTATCATGTCAAAAGTCGTCTTATGGCCGTGAATAGCTAACGACATTGACAGTACAAAACACGCGTCCTCTTTTTAGCTTGTCTCTGATATCCGATCAATATAAGTTAATGAAAGACTGTAATTTCAAAATAACAACAAACAGTATGCTCGTATCAAAAAATCTTTATTCTATTGCAGCGATCCAATAAACATCGTTGTCACATTCAATACTATTGCGTTGCACAAACACATACACACAGATACTCTCTTCACAACAAACGAAAGTCGCCTTTGTGCATCCACCGCGATTCTCTGCGGTTAAGTGCAAAAATATTTGTTCTGGCATCCAAGCTGGGGAACTCAATGTGGTAAAATAAATTGCGGACCTTTTGTGAACCGGCCAAATCTATTGGCTCAATGTGTACAGTTACACCTTTATCGGACTTATAATGTATTATAAGAATCAGGTGGATTTTAACAGTAGTTTTGTTAGCGTTTGTTTATAGTTCACGTTAATTATCGATAGATTTTATTGTTATGCTTTAAATAGTTTTAGGTTTCACTAAAGAATAATATGGTTTTCCAGACTCTGAACACAAACTTCTGTTCTCGATACAATTAAATACACATTCAGGAAAGACTCGGGGATTCAAATTCACGGATACCGAACTTCGGGATTAATACTCTGGATTTCGAGTCTGGGTTTCATATTTTAAAGAACCTCAGTCCAACATTCAAAAGTGCAAGGTATATTAGACCCTAGGATAAATAAATCTAGTAATTCGATTCAGACCCCTATAATGGAATTAGAAATCTAGATTCAGGCTCTCGACAAGTGAATACAGACTCCTCCTAGGTATTGCGACTCCAGAAAATTAAAACTGTATGTTGTGTAAAATTGTTATGCATTCACATTAAAATAAATAAATAAATATCCACGGACATCTCACACAACGCTATCTGATCCTAAAGTAAGCTAGGAATAACCTGCTTGTGTTATGGGTATCAGACCACGGATATTAATACTTATATACTTTTAAATACATACATGTAATACATAGAAACACCCAGACTCTTGAGACAAACATTTATGGGTCACACAAATATTTGTCTCCGGTGGGAATCGAACCCACGACCTCCAGCGCCGCAGGCGGTATCGCTACCGTCTGCGCCACAGAGGCAGTCAAAAAAAAATTGTAAAAATAATACTAGCGATGTTTTTTATACTTTCAATAGAATTAAAAGCGGAAGTATACTTTTTACCGTTTATTTTCTGTAAACATTCAAGGGCTACGCTGTTCTTAGCATCAGTTGGGCAGTATTATTGCTTGCCATAAGGGTATTAAAAAATACCCCGAAAACCTTTCTGCAAAGCCTGAAATGAAACCTTTTTAAACCGCAGTAATGAAGCTGATTATCGCTGTGAAAATTCTAAATACATTTTTAATTCGAAAAAATTCTCGCTGAATTCCCGTCATAACAGGCTCTGAGTCGAATTTTGTAACCAAAAATCTGCTATTATTGTTCGTGATTTTCAATTACAAGACCACTTCTTGCATTTCTGCTCTGTACAAAGTGGAAAAGATAGCACAATTGACTATCAAAATACCCGGAATATACCACAATAATGTGAATATGAGGTAGTAGAATGTGACATTACTACTCACTAGGAATAACTGATAAAAGGGGTTGGTTTATTGGAGAAAATTTGGTCAAGTGCAAGTCAAACTCTTGCACGAAATGGTTTCGTACCTCAAACCGCCAAAAAATTACATTTATTTCTTTTTTTTATTTTAGTATTTGGTGTTAAAGAGGCAACAGAAATACATCATCTGTGAAAATAAGCCTCGTGAAGAAGATCAGATGCGAAATGTTATGAATAGGGTCTCGATTTTACCATTTGAGAAAGGAATCCTAAAAGGTACATTTTTACGGTCAGTTAAAAATGGGTCCACCAGCCTACGGTTGAAGTTCATTTCACCGGCCTAAAACAACAACGTCGATTTTCCCTTACAATACTATTATTACAGCCACAATTGCTCTTTTTATCATTACCTCATACCACGTGTCAACTTACAATAATCACATCAACACTGTTAGAAAAGTCAACCTTAGCAAAAAAAAAGGTACCAGGGAAACTTTTGACACAATATTTAACCACTTTTTGGAGTGACTATTTACCTAAAACCTGTTTTTGTGAGTTGGACACAAAATATATAAGTATCCAGTGTTGGTAGTAAGTATAAACAAGCTCAATCAATCATATCAGCCTGGGGCAGTCCAAGACTGCTGAACAAAGCCTCTCCTAATTTACGCCACAACAGACGATCCTGCGCCTTCCATACCCAGATCCTACCTACGACCTTTTTAGGTCGTTGGTCTATCAATAAACATTCTGAATGGGAAATTTAATACAGCAGAACTACCAACAATACAATTTCACAAAACGAATCTAATCACCTTTTTTTTAACTTGAGGATAATTCTACATGGATGCTATGCAGGACCATTAGCCACCAAAAATCACACGCATCTACCTAACAGCCTACGGTTTATACAGCAGAATTACCAGCAGTACGATTTCACAAACTAATCTAATTACCTACCTTGTCATTCACGAAGATACCGCTTTAAAACAATGCAAACTAAGAAAGACAATTACCAAAAGTACAGTATTCTCAAACGGCAAGTCTTTACGTTACAATTGGATGGTAAAGGGCATGATCCAGCGAGCGAAGATTTGATGGGATTTAATTAACATGAGATAGAGTAATGCTTGTGAAATCTGATCTGGATGGAGAGCTTAACGAAGTTAGCTCCGTGGGTTGTTTGCGAATCTTTGAAATATAATATTGTCTGTTTTGTTTACAAAATTACGTTTTGTAGTTATTGTTACATGATTTTGGATTGTGATTGGATAGGGCATGAAAATTTTTATCAACGTAGCTCTAGGTATATGGATTTGCAATACTTAAGTTTTATTTATGTTCTTTTTAATATATTATGCATTATTATTTTCGCTTTTATTTTTGGTTTTCTTATTGATAGTGGTAGCAAGTTACAAGTTTTTTGCTAAAGTAGTACTTATCCATGTCTGCCAGGAACTCTGGGACATCCTTCCGAAGGTTTACCCGGAACTCTCGTTCGTAGATAGTTGTAAGACATCGTGTGGTTTAAGTCGGTAGGAGTTCCGCATAGCATCCAGGTAGAATTTTTACATGTGAAAAAAGTAGTACCCATGAAAAGAAATATACAACAATATACCTACTTAAGTTAACTACACTAAAAAATTGTAGTATAGCTTGCTTTAAAATTTTGCAAGCAACTTGTAGTTTCTAATGAAGTAGGATACGATTTACGAGAATTCTATATTTAGACTTTCTTTTATGTAATATATTTTCCGCGATAGAATTAAAGTAGGTATAGTCTTTATAATTTTTCATATGACCTAAGACAAGACTAAGCATTATTAAAATTTTACTTATATTCGAAAGGGAACCCGTAAATTCAATCCTCGAATTGGTATGAACGTCAGGTAATTGCACGTAAGCACTTAAACCAGAAAAAGTGGTCGCTAATTATTCACCATTTTTAGTAAAACGCATTAAGGAAAGGAGAAATGAATAATTATGGACAGTAATAAATCTGTTCAGCCACCCAAAAAGAATTTAATGGTTAAGGATGAATTCGTATAGATAAAGGAAGCTACTTAGAGTAAATAATATCTGGAAACTCAAGGAAATCTAAGAGCCTTCTAACTTCTTTTGTTTTCAATAGTTCGGTTTTTAGGGTTCCGTTCCGTACCTCAAAAGGAAAAACGAAACCTTTATAGGATCATTTGTTGTGCATTTGATCATACGTTTTTCTGTCAAGTGAAAGTGTGGAAGTTTTGATTATATAATTCAAGTTTGAATTTATAAAAACAAATCAAACTTAAAACAAATCAGAACGAAAAATGTTACGACACCCTCAAGAGAATTAAAAGCACGTACTTAATCAATAACAACAAGAACGAACTTGAACGCGAATTGTACAGATCCGGCGCGCGGCGTTGAAAGATACCCGTAAGGCTAGATTCGTCTGTATTCGTAATTGAAATATAGGCGAAACTTGTACCTAAGAGGCTAAGCTTCCATTTTCCTCGATAACAAAAACTGGCCAAGTCCGAATAGGACTCGCACACGATACTTCACTCTCAGTTTAATTTAGCCACATTAATTGCATTAAATCGGTACCTAACGTCCATAGTTTCAACGCCTGATACTTCTCTCAGGTAAATTTAACCACATCAATCGCAACTTTTTTTAAATCTCTTGTTTTACGTTTCGTGACGTACGTTCTGATATACCAGTCGCGCCACTGACTCAAGTTTCATATCTTGATCAACAGGTACCTATTTATAAATAAATGATTTTCTGAACATTTTCACAATAAGTCATAACCTTCAATACATCCACACATACAAACTGCACTGTAAATGCACCACACTAATTATTTAAGCCTTATTAAATAGATATTTGCTTAATAAGGTTTGAATTCATAGTTTTAATCTTATGTTTAGTTTTAGTTTTGATTTCCTGTAAACAGGCATGCCTATACCGGGAATCATGACAGTCTTTTTTTTTCTTGTAAGTGATATTATTCACATTTATTTTACGTACAATAAAGAGGCATCACTTCTCAAACTTTTTCCTTTATCCATAGTGTAAACACAGTGAAAAACTAAGAAATCTGAATAAGCAAATAATATCAGGAATAACTAAATCCACACACTCATCCGATGACGTTGCTATCGCTACTAAGAGGACGATTCAGGGGGGGCGGTAGGCTTTTGAAGAGGGAGAGGGAAACGGCAAACTTAAAGCAAACGTGTAGTAGCTATCTAGTCTAGCTATCACGATTCTTGAGATAGAGCTTGTAGACAGACAAATGGACAGCAGAGTCTTAGTTTAATAGGTTAGCATTTTTACCCTTTATGTACGGAATTCTAAAAGCTGTAATCAGCCTAAGCCATCGCTGTAACTACGGAGTGGCCTTGTTTGTCACCTGTGATGATCGAACGGCTGTTTTGGCATGTAAGTATCGTAAAATAAAGGTTTCACGTCGAAACTCGTAATTTCATTTGGCGACACGTTTGCTTATTTTGTTGTTACCTATGTTTATTATGTTCGTTGCTGAATATTGTTGAAATTCAAATACAGTAAATAACAGGTTTCATGAATATAGGTATTCACCTGGAAAAAAGTAAACTTGCTGAAAGGAATTGAAAACAATAAATTGTTGGTTTTTATTACTTTTTTGGGTCTTTGCCGGAATTTAAACAAGGGTTATTTAATTTAACATTATTTTTATTTTATCTATCTTTTAACTTTTTTATGATAGCTGCCGTAGTCACGAGTAGAACCATAATGAATCTGCAAAACGTGATACTTTATCTGTTAGAGCCAACCAATATTTTCGGAACACATTTTTGTTATATTTCTACTTAATATACTTGTATTTACTCATATTTCTTTAATGAAATTATTCACATAAGTATATAAACTTAAGAGTAATATCGACAACAATTAATGTCGACATGTCATCGTCCTTAGTTTAACAGTATGCTTTACAAAAGGCGGTTAGGCGACTTTGACATCAACCAGTACCATTTCTAGTGCAAATTATACAATTTCATTAATTCTAATTTAGAATTATTAATCCTGTGTCATAAATATAAGTACTTACTTGGTATTTAAATAATATCAAAATAAATCTAAAAATATTAAATCATTCACAAAAGCGGTACCTACAGATTTATGCAGTTTTTCACTGTGAAATTGTAACGAAATACGTCAAAAATTACTCATATACAAGAATATTGTTGCCCTTAAATACAAAATCTGGATCACAATTCATTCTCACGTCACAGCCGCACTTAAGTGCTGTAGTAAAAAAGGAAGTAGTGCGTAACATTTGACGTTGTCATTTAAACGAAATGTTTGAATGTTTTTACGATCTCAGTACAACAGATTACATTGTAATTTTATGAAGTAAAAAAAAAATATATCTAGAAATACATAGGTACCTTTCACACAAGACATACCAACTAGTTACAACCACCATCCATACAAAGTTCATATATACATTATATTCAGGTCTTTAGGTTCTCAAATAAGGTAGAGGTATAACTACACTCGAGAGCAATGAATCCGGGTCACTTAAAGAATCCTAAAAATCTCGGAAACTAAAAATGCTAGGTTAATGCAATAAATTGTATTTAATAGACAATGTAATACTCCTTAAATGAAGGTATTAAAACTTCTTAGTTATTGTAAAGTTATATCATAAAAAAATCAAATTTGAAAAAGGGCCACTTTCGAAGATGGAACTACGAAATTACAGCATTTGGTGTTGCTTTTGTTTGTAATCTGTCATTTATGTGGGTACATAAACCATGTTGATAGTGCTCTATATTAATTAATCAAGCTGAAATTATGTCGCTTACGCCTGAAGAATGCACCAGAATACTTACAATGCTGGAAACCGGCCGGAGTCAGCGCGATACAGCCAGGACTGTCGGTGTGTCGCTGTCAACAGTACAAAGAGTTCTCCGACGTTACGAAGAAACTGGTTCTAACCTACGCAGACCAGGAACGGGCAGAACCAGGTGTACCACAGCACGAGAAGACCGATACTTGGTGAACACCATGCTTCGAAATCGCTTTCTCACAGGAACTGAACTCACCAATCAGTTTCGACGCCTCGGAGGAAGTAACCCAAGTGCATGGACAGTAAGACGTCGGCTTGCTGAATCTAACTTAAAACCCCTTAGACCTGCAAACGGCCCTAAACTGGAGCGTGGGCATCGTATTTCGTGACTAAGGTATGCCCAGAGCCACGTAAATTGGAGTATTGAAGATTGGTCAAAAGTTATGTTCTCCGACGAATCAAAATTTATGCTCTACAAGCACGATGGAAGACACAGAGTGTATCGAAGACCAGGGGAAAGATTCAAGCAAGCATGCATCGAAGAAAAAGTAGCCTACGGTGGTGGGTCTGTACTTGTGTGGGCCGGAATTTCTTCTGAAAGTCGCACAGAGCTGGTGATCATAGAAAACGGCTCTTTAACTAGCGTAAGATATGTGGAAGAAATCCTCAATGATCACGTTGGTCCATTTATGGTCAATTTAGGTGAGGATGCTATATTTATGCATGACAATGCCCGACCTCATACAGGTAGGATTGTGAATGACTACCTTCAAGAGATGAACATTACTCGTATGGAGTGGCCAGCGCGCAGCCCGGATATCAACCCGATCGAGCATGCTTGGGACGAGCTAGGCAGATGCGTAAAACAACGAAACCCTCCCCCAATCACGCTTCGTGAGCTCAAAATTGCTCTCACAGAGGAATGGGAGAATATTCCCCAAAATCGTATAAGGAACTTGGTGTACAGCATGCCAAACCGCGTAAACGCAGTAATGGAAGCACGAGGAGGCAATACGAAGTATTAAAATTCAAGAAAATCGTAATAAAGTTCAAAAATTTCATGTTTCCTATTTTTGTTTTAAGGAGAGATCAGCAGTTTTTTCTTTATGTAATTTTGTGTTAATAAAATGTATGGTGACTCATATTTTTTTTACTTTCATTTAAGGAGTATTACATTGTCTATTAAACACAATTTATTGCATTAACCTATCATTTTTAGTTTCCGAGATTTTTAACATTCTTTAAGTGACCCGGATTCATTGCTCTCGAGTGTATATGCTACATATTCACCTATTTTTCTCACAGTTCCACTTATTAAGTAGTCAGCCCATTGCCGTGTTAAAATAAACAGGCGCAACAGGCAACATTTCATTTACGAGCATTAATTCAGTGCATCATAACTTCCTAAGACACATTAAACCGTCATTCCCGGTAATTAGTAACTTATCAGGCTTTTAAGTTCAATGCATTCTGGGTGGCTTGTAAAATTTCAACAGCGGCTGGTCGTCATAATCTGCGCTTGTTTATTTCAACATGGTAATAGGGCATGACTTTTTATGTGGGACAAAATTCTATACTTCTGTTTAAATTTTGCTTCCTCATCTATTTAGATAAAAATGTATATTATACATTCATTAATCAGCCTCCTATTATACGAGTATTCCATGTTTCGCAACAATAGACCTGTATGTAGTCCTAAATATTTTTATTTATTTATATCCATACATCCGGAATACGTGCGAGTTTTATCAGTTCTATCCGCTCCCACACAGGCGGCGAAATCTAATTACCGTGCCTCTGTCCCGTGTTGACGTTCACCGTTTTTATCCACCCTTTACACGCGTTGGATTGCGATTGAGGTCGCTATCTGTTTCATTTTATTCGGGAAAGGCACTAATTTTATTTATAGTTTCGTTTGGTTATTTCCTGTGGCGCAACCGATTGGCGCAACTATTTTTTTTCGTTCCCCTGACACTATCCGTTATGTCGAAGTTAAAATAAGGTTTTCTCTGACGTTGCATAAGTTGTCATGAAAAATTGTACCTATCTTATTTAGTTCGTGAGTAATAGTTCTCGTGGGCCACAGAAGGAGCGTTCGAACCATCCACGGCATGGAGAGGTTCAATGCTCTTAATGCATCATAGCCAATGAAATCTGGAAATCGCTTCTAAGTACGACTCCAAAGCTCAGTATGCTGACAGTCGGCCTGAACAGGACATAGTTATGCAATTTAAAGAATTTCCATCGTTTTAATAGCATGCTCTCTAGCGTAGACAAATTTATACCAACAAGGTAATATTTATCCGGTCAGGATCTTCGTCATCACGTCATTAGAATTTCGTGCGGCTCTATATTCAATAATAATAAATATGTAGATGGACATACCCTTTGTTTCCTAAAGAGTGAGCAGAGGCATTCCAAACGCCCTCATGTGACCCTTTATATTTTTTCCCACGTAATAGGCGAAGAGACTACAAAAAAGAATTATAAATTACTTTCTGAAGATACTATATAAATATAATTATGTATCTACCCCATCTTCAGTACTGTATTTTCGTAGCAAAGAAGTTTGAAAGAATATGTAGGATTGAGTGGTGTCAGGTGGCACGTTGCTACATTCCGATGTAACCATCACTTTGTAGGTAGTTCGGCGAGGAAACCAGGAATCGTGGTATAAAGAAATAATGCGTGGTTTAGTTAACACTCATTTAGTCAATCGTATAACTAACACTAAACACAAAGAACCTCCTAGGACTAATTAAATCTACACTGTTATAACATTCCACCAGAGCACGTGGGCGCGTGCGCACCGGTCGATCGTTGCACCAATAATGACCGAGACTCGACTGACGACGTCCTGATATGTCGTGCGTGGCCGCCCCTCCAGCGCTCGGTGTTATGTCACCTGTCAATGTCACTTGTCATTAGGATCACATTTGAAGTGTGCCGTCACGGCCAACCCTGACTATCGCACGTCCTCGGGCGAAACACCTGTAGAAATTTAAGAATGCGTTAATGATCGCTCGTCCATTCCTGACAGAAATTGTGAACTTATCTTCCTTTCCCAATAAGCCGGGCGTACTAAGCCCTTTAAACCAAATAGTACCTACTTGAAACGGGTTGAGGCATCCGAGGCCTCTTAAACTAGCTAGCGCAACACACAGACATGGCTCAGGCATACGAGGTCTTCCCAACCAGTCCAACCTTCAACAAAGACGTGGCCCAGGCGTACGTACCTCTTTTAACCAGTCTAAGTAGACGTGGCCTGGGTATACGCAGCCTCTTCAACCAGCCCTACCAACATAGACGTGGCTCGGGCGCACGTACACATTTCAAGCGTACGCGGCCTCTTTAACCAGTCCGACCAACACAGACGTGGCCCGGGCGCACGTACACATTACAAGCGTACGCGGCCCCTTCAACCAGTCCGACCAACACAGACGTGGCCCGGGCGCACGTACACATTTCAAGAGTACGTGGCCCCTTCAACCAGTCCGACCAACACAGACGTGGCCCGGGCGCACGTACACATTTCAAGCGTACGCGGCCCCTTCAACCAGTCCGACCAACACAGACGTGGCCCGGGCGCACGTACACATTTCAAGCGTACGCGGCCCCGACAACTAGTCCGACCAACACAGACGTGGCCCGGGCGCACGTACACATTTCAAGCGTACGTGGCCCCTTCAACCAGTCCGACCAACACAGACGTGGCCCGGGCGCACGTACACATTTCAAGCGTACGCGGCCCCTTCAACCAGTCCGACCAACACAGACGTGGCCCGGGCGCACGTACACATTTCAAGCGTACGTGGCCCCTTCAACCAGTCCGACCAACACAGACGTGGCCCGGGCGCACGTACACATTTCAAGCGTACGCGGCCCCTTCAACCAGTCCAACCAACACAGACGTGGCCCAGGCGCACGTAACCTTTTCAACCAGTCCAACCAGACGTGGTCTAGGCTTACGCGGCCTCTCCAACCAGTCTGACCAACAAAGACGTGGCCCAGGCGCACGTATCCTTTTGAACCAGCCTAAACAGACGTGGCTCAGGCATACGTGACCTTTTCAACCAGTCTTCCCCATAACAAAAGCGTGACTTTGTATAGCGGCAGAGGTTCATACATAAATCGACTCACGAATCTGTAGAACGTGAAAGAGGCACACAAAGGTCGCAAATCCTGGCGATTCGCTTCCGAAAGAAAAGGAACAGTCTCACCGGATGACGTCAGCAGTGCACCTCCAGCTGTGATGTTAGTTCTGCGACACGGCCATCACGACGACTCACACGTCCTCGTGTGAAGCATCGCAAACATTTACAGCATCTGAAACAACAGTTTATCCAAAGTACAGAATCTTTTGCTCGACCTTCCTGACCGAAGAGTCGGGCATCAGCTAAATAAACTCGACATATTAAGTCTGCATTATTTTATTCTAAACAGTTCGCAACGCTTATTAAATCTGATCACAATACATACATACAAACACATACACACAGTCACGCTCCCATAGGCAGAAGCACAGTATACGCCCACATTTCACCTTATGGTTTTATGTCCCACGCAATAGGTGGTGAGCCTATTGCTGTGTTTCTGCTATTTTTTTACTCTTGATTATTTTGATCTCTTGAGTATTGCTGATCACAATAGGTACTCAATTAAATCGAAATCGGCGAGTTCAGTATGCAATACTCTTAACTCAACCTAAAGCCTCCATCCGGCCGGGTAGTGGGACTTCCATCCTGTACCCACTTCAGATAATGGTATGAATTGAACCAGAAAATGCCTACCTTCGGCACTTTTTTTTTATACCACTAAGGTGGCAGACAAGGACTGGTGGTCACCGTAGCATATGAACGCTTGCAACACCAGAGGCGCCACCACTCCCGTGCTGCCGACCCTGTAAAAACCTTCAAAGACCCCTTTCAAAGAACCCTATGCTGTAGGCTTTTCCTTACGGCTTGACGACGTAGGTCACTATAAAGACCCATGGCTAGCATGAATCTGCGCGCGGCCAGAGTAATTCGCATACTACACTCACTCACTCACGTGAAGGTCTTACTCCTTCATCATCATTTGTCAGGTAAGTCTTTAAAGAATCTACTCACATGAAGGTCTAACCCCTTCGTCATCTCAACGACCTACTTAATGGAAAAAGAAAAGGACTACGTGACCTGTAATTTGCAAGGTCCATCCTCGTAGCACGTCGATCTTCATAACTACCCAGCAGCTCGATGAGGATACGCCTCCCGTAGCTCCGGCACAACATAATCTGCTAGTGACCGCGCCGCCCGTGCCGCACGCTGTTAGTTTTCACACCAGTGCTCGCGCAAGCCGCTGTCGACCCGCGCTCTGCTTCTTCGCTGCGCTGGCGATGGAGCACCCACAGCGGCCACAGCGCAACCGTTCACGAAGAAGTTACATGAAAATTAACAAAATTTAGAGTTAAAGTACACCGGTAACAAGTTACTGTACATGTCTTCCGCCAAAACGTTATGAGGGATGACATAATATTGGTTCCATTCCCTGAATAGATTATTTTTTTTGCCCATAAGCGGTGGTTGCTCATACCTACATTTCATTATTTATAACCAATATTTTGAGGAAAGATTATGTCACATTGGAATAATCAAACCATTCGAACTTGTATCACTCCTGGTCAACAAAACACTCATTGGGCAACCATTAAACCATCTTGTAGCCGGTACCGTCAGTTACAACTAAAATCACTGGTCTGATAATTACACTAAGAAATTACGATCAGATAACACAGGAGTCATAACTTGTAAGCGAATTTTATTCACAGCTTGTAATCTATCAAAAATTTAAACCTTACAATCTTACCTATTAAAAGTTCTAAGGGACTAGCCTGCGTGACCTAATTCATGGTGCAATTGAGAGAGAGCTGTACGTTTGAACAGAGCATCCCGTCACGAGCGACTACTTAGTTCCATATATGTTCATACATGGAGTTCATCTTCAGTATCTCGGATTCTCTCTTCCTGGTTGTAGGCTTTCGAATTACATGTTGCTATTAAATAAAGCTTGATAATAACGGACTCACAAAATTCCTTGAAGTCTCTGCTGGCGGAGTACCGTCCTTGATCGCCAATCATGTAGATAAGTATGCCGAATAACGAACACTATAATTCAGTGTCTTATACTGCTGCTTATATCGATGCTAAGTGTAGGATGAAATGATGCGTACTTAGTACCTGGTATAATGACAGCCATTTCATCGACAACCGGGACCTTACCGCTAACCTCCGAAGCCCGAAAGTGCTTGTACATGAAAGAGTCACAAAGTGGTTACCCATCCAAGGACTGCCACAGTAAAAGCTGCTTACGACAAAATGAATTTACAGAACACCAAGACCGCAGGACTACAAGCGCTTCTATTGAACTGATAACTTCCTTTTGGTTGTTCATACACTAAGTTTTCTGGTCGCATCAGTGTGTGTGGTGTGTCAGGGTAGTGCCACCCTGGTATTGGTGTTCGTTTTAATCTGTACTTTACCTGATAAATGATATCGCGCGACTGTCTGTAAATTTATTTAAATTTTCTTATAACCCTCGGCATGTTCTTGAAGCAATAAAGTTCATAAGCGTGAACGCAGTAACCTCTCGTGGACATCGTTGATGACAGAACATCAGAACGATCTAAGGACCATTTGCAAACAAAGAGTTTTACCAAATCGCTAGATTTCCGGTGTAGCACATCTGATCCTGGCCCTTTGGGTCCTGAGTGATCCCCGAGGAAGCTTTCCATTATTCAGGTAGGATACGAGTTTTAAGAGCTCTCCATCCTTCTGCCGTTCCGCAATCAGCTGTTGGTCAGCAAATTCCGCTGATTGATCAATACACTCTCTTTGCAGTACTGTAGGGGATTATTTTCTGAAAAGAAGTGTGCCTGTAATATTTCCTAGCCAATGCCTTCCTAACCAATTCGACATCACCATATGAAATTCAAATGAGACAAGCGGCACTATGTCCGCTTTCGCCCATGTGGACTGCATGAATGCAGTCTTTGACCACACCAAACTTGCTGTTATGCAAATGATGATAACATAATTTCCAACTGCATGAGTGAGAGCTTCGAACCTTTTCTGACGCTAAATCTAAGATTGTAGAGAGATCGACCTCCATGTAACCTTACTAATTGTTCCGAGAAGCAACAAAAAAATATAACGGTTTAGGACTGTGTGTCCTCAATCGCAGTAGTCTACACACATCCTGTCCGTACAGTCTTGTTTCATTTTAAACTACAGAATGGAACTTGCAAATAATGATCAACTACAGCGAATTATATTGGCTCTTAAGTGTGCTCCTCCAGGGTCAAACTGCAAGGGTATCACCGATAATAAACGTGTGATTGAAGAATTCAAGTTTCTGATTTCAGTTTCCTTATAGGAGGGATGTTATTGTCTCACGTACTGGTCAATCTAATTTCTATAATGAAGGGCGCCATGTGATACGGTTGGACGTAAAATTACGTCAAATCATGATCGTTTCTAGCCAGCCTAGTGGCCTAGTAAAACAAAAAAAAAGGGATTTCAAAAGTTACGCCATCAGTATCAGTGGTCAGAATTTCTACAGGCGATCTCACGAAAGTTAATCCAGTATCTGTTGCAGTCACACTATAACAAAGTCTTTAATTCTTAAATTTTACAGAAGATAGATTCTTCCACTGCCGAATATTCGGTATCAGAATAGAAATAAACATGAAACTGCTCACCAAAGTAATCCTGAAGGTGCATGCGTACTTTCTGTGACAGAAATTACCGCGTTACTGCTGCTTCAACAGAAAATGCCATATTTCCGTTTCTGTATCGCCATAAAAATGCATACTCTATCGCCACGTGGGCGACTGAGTTTCATCCCACTTCTGATGTAGGATTGAGTGGTGTCAGGTGGCACGTTGCTACATTCCGATGTAACCATCACTTTGTAGGTAGTTCGGCGAGGAAACCAGGAATCGTGGTATAAAGAAATAATGCGTGGTTTAGTTAACACTCATTTAGTCAATCGTATAACTAACACTAAACACAAAGAACCTCCTAGGACTAATTAAATCTACACTGTTATAACATTCCACCAGAGCACGTGGGCGCGTGCGCACCGGTCGATCGTTGCACCAATAATGACCGAGACTCGACTGACGACGTCCTGATATGTCGTGCGTGGCCGCCCCTCCAGCGCTCGGTGTTATGTCACCTGTCAATGTCACTTGTCATTAGGATCACATTTGAAGTGTGCCGTCAAATATTTTTATGCAAACTGTAAACAAAACATTGTAATTTTGTAGCTTGAAAGAGTGGATGAGAGTTTATACTGCAGTTATTTCGCACAGGCATTGCAAATATGGCACTAAATGTAAATGTGTTTGTCTTTATGCTTTACAATCTGGCACAACGTTAACTCATTTTAACTGACTTCAAAAAAAGGAAAATAAAAGTACACTTATAAAAAATAGCTGAAAGATGTTTTCATGTTATTACTAGACAGCGACCGCGACTGTTTAATTGTGTCGATTGAAGTGATTGACATGCAGACTACGATGATAGAGATTGAAGTGAATGTCATGCCACACCGTGGCAAGGATCGTATCTCACAGCAGTCCACACAAAACATAATACTTGCAGTTTTCTTCTACAATTCACTGTGACCCATTGAATTTATGAACCGAATAACACACAGTGTTGAGTTATTGGAAACGTGATGTTAATCTTGATTGAGTTTCTTATTCAACGAAGGGCGGTGAAATGAATAAATGCTATTAGGCCTGTTTGAAGCCTGCCTTAATGAAATTCTAATAGCAAGATGACAAATACTCAGTAAATAGGCTGATATTAATGTCATCCATATTAATATGTGAACGGGCATTTTTGATTGCTTTGCAGGTACAGGTTTCCTACTAATATCTAGCCTCATTTTGTAAGTTTGTTGGTGACGTGATTATGGTTTAAAGAAGGAAGACTCAAAACAAAATTCTGTACTTACCAACAAGTTCAATCCATAGATCAACGCAACTACTTATAGTTTGTGTTGCTCTATGGATCAATCACTCTCCTGTCCAAAATAATTGAGAGAGGCTAACATCCAGCTATAGGAGGCTTTTCTACCAGAGATGTGTTATACTACGTTGCTATGGATATATAAAATTCATCAATGACATTTTACAGTTGCACAATTTGATAATAAACGGTCAACCTGAATTGTGAACCGAACGAATATGATTGGTGACCATAGCAACGTAGTGTAGTGGAAAAGCACCCTTAGACTGCAGTAGACTGGTTGGATTGTGTATATTTTATTCCGTTTCGACGCATATGACCAGAAACGTGAATGACCCGATACGCAAATGCCCAGATTTTCATCAGCAGACGACCAGATACGCTGTTTCTTTGACCTTTTTTCAAGTGGCATGGAATCAAAGATTGACATGATTTGATTAGAACAGTTTAAGGAATAAAATGAGGATGACTGCCTTTTATTCCGGAAAAAAAAAATTGTGGGGATGACTACTTTTTACTTATTTCGGAAAAATCTCTATCTTATTTCCACAAAAACAGGTTTGTGATATAACTTAATTTGAGACGGGTCGGAGCAGTGCCCTTTAGTACCAACTGTAAATGTAAATTTTGATTATTTTTCTTAATTTGATAAATAACGCCAGCAAATGACATATCAGTTAAGCTTATAATTATGATTTACATACATACATACAGCACGCCTTTATCTCCGAAGAGGTAGGCAGAGGCATAGTATACGTCTACATTTTACCTTAACCCTTAAATGCATGATTTTTTATTTAGTTATAAAATAAATATTTCAGTATAGATTTTGAGTCATAAATAAAGGGAAAAATAATAAAAAAAATCTTGGTTTCATTCACTTCAGCCTATAGCAGTCCACTGCTGGACATAGGCCTCTCCCAAACCTCGCCACAACACACGATCCTGCGCTTTGCGCATCCAATTAATCCCTGCAACCTGCTTTAGGTCGTCGCTCCATCTGGCAGGGGGTCGTCCTACCCCACGTTTACCAAGACGCGGTCTCCACTCCAGAACTCGCTTGCTCCATCGGCCATCAGTTCTTCTACAAATGTGGCCAGCCCACTGCCACTTCAAAACGCATACTCTGCGAGCTATGTCGACCACTTTTGTTCTCCGACGGATAACATCGTTTCGGATCCTATCCCTCAGAGACACCCCAAGCATAGCTCGTTCCATCGCTCGTTGCGCAACCCCAAGGGCACGGACCAGCCCCACCGTGAGTGTCCACGTCTCGGCACCGTAGGTCATAACGGGTAGAACGCACTGGTTGAAGACTTTCGTCTTGAGGCATTGCGGTATCGGCGAGTAGAAAACCCGAAGCAGTTTGCTGAACGCTGCCCAGCCCAAGCGAATCCTTCTGGCTATTTCCTTATCCAGGTTATTTGTTTCCAATGTGATAACCTGACCCAGATAGGTGTACTCATGGACAACCTCAAGCCTCGATCCTTCAACGTATATTGGTCCCGGCACGACATGCTCATTGAACATGATCTTGGTTTTATCCAAGTTCATGCCGAGACCAACACGTCGAGACTCTTCACTTAGACTATGCAGCATCCCGCTCAACTGTTCCAGCGTTTCCGCTACTAAAACGATGTCGTCGGCAAACCGAAGGTGTGAGATATATTCACCGTTTATATTTACGCCCCACCCATCCCAGTCCAATGACTTGAAGACGTCCTCAAGCGCATTAGTGAAGAGCTTAGGTGATATAACATCTCCCTGTCTCACACCTCTGCGCAGTGCTATGGGATTGGTCCTCTTATCGTCCAATCGGACGGTCATGGTAGCGGTATCATACAAACATCTCAACACCTCGATATATCGCCAATCGATACGACACCGCTGCAGAGCTTCCAGGACTGCCCAGGTTTCGATAGAGTCGAAGGCTTTCTCGTAGTCCACGAAAGCCATACACAGCGGCTGATTGTACTCGTTTGTCTTCTGTACAATCTGCCGAACAGTATGGATGTGGTCCACGGTACTAAAGCCTTTTCGAAACCCGGCTTGCTCCTTTGGCTGGAACTCGTCGAGTTTCCCAGCGAGGCGATTTGTGACTACTCTCGAGAACAACTTGTAGACATGGCTCAGGAGTGAGATGGGTCTGTAGTTCTTCAGTAAGGATTTGTCACCCTTTTTGAAGAACAGAGCCACCGCACTCCCGCTCCACGCTTTGGGTGTCTGACCCTGCTGGAGGACGGAATTAAATATGCTCGTAAGCTCTCTAAGGATCGGAGTCCCACCCGCTTTCAGGAGCTCAGTCGTAATTCCGTCCTCTCCAGGAGATTTATTTGGTTTTAGTTGCTCGAGAGCCGCCCTGACTTCGCCCTGGTCGATGTCCGGTATATCCTCCGTGTAGTGGCGCGTTAACGGGGCTCTGTGGTCATTCTCGCTTGGTCCCGTGGGTTTTTGTGTCCGCGATGCATAGAGGTCTGTGTAAAAGTACTCGATTTCCTCGAGAATCTCGAACCCTGAGGTCACGGTTTTGCCATCCGCTGTTTTTAGTTTCGTTAGACGGGGTCTTCCGAGCTGCTGGGCAAAGACCTTGGTGCCCCTATTCTGTTCAATAGCGGCCTCGACGACAGTGGTGTTGTAGCGTCTGAGGTCGCGTCTTACCAGCTTTCGGATTTTGACGTTTATGTCTCTTAGTTCTAACGAATATGCTGGCGTAGGTGGCGTTTCCCGTCTGATCCTCATAAGTTCGAGAGTCTCGACCGAGAGTTTCGAACACCTCTTTTTACCTTTCTCGGACAAAAACTTTCGGGACACTCGGTGCAGCGTTCTGACCATTGTATCGGTTTTATCGTGAACGCAGTCAGTGGTTTCCAGCGAATCGAAACGATTTTGAAGTTCCAATTGGAACTTTTCGGATCCCAGTGACGTCTGGAGCGCAGTAGGTCGGAGGGTAGGCTTCATCATCCGGGCCCTTTCGGCGCGGAAGTCTTAATTTAGAGATGCTCGTACAAGTCGGTGATCACTGCCGGTTTTAAACCTATTAATCACAGAAACATCTCTAAATATAAACTTCCTGTCCGTTATGAAGAAGTCTATCTCGTTCCTAGTGACCTTGTCGGGGCTTCGCCAAGTCCACTTCCTGTGGGGCTTCTTCTTGAAGAAGGAGTTCATCAAGAAGAGCTCCTGGGACTCGAGAAAGTTGACAAGCATGTGCCCCCGGTCATTTCTCCGCCCGACGCCAAAAGGTCCGATTTTCGTTTCGCCGCGTTCTTGTACTCCCACTTTGGCGTTGAAGTCCCCCATAACAACGTTGTAGTGAGCCTTGGCAGTGCCATGTAGTGCCTCGGCTACGTCCTGGTATACGGTCTCAACTGCCTCGGCAGTGCTCTTCGAGGTCGGGGCATACACCTGAATCACTTTCAGGGAGTACCTGTCGCTGAGCTTCAGTATAAGGTATGCTACCCGAGCAGAAACACTACTGACTTCCACAACGCTGCTAACGAGGTCCTTTTTCACCATAAAACCGATACCGCCATCGGAAGGGGTCCTTCCGTCACCCTCTCTAAAGTAGAACAGGTCGCCTGATGCAAGGGTTACCGTGTCCTCCCCCTTTCTTCGGACCTCGCACAACCCCAGTATATGCCACTTTATGCGACCTAGTTCTACCTCGAGTTCGGTGAGGTGTTCGTCCAGCCGTAGACTGCGTCCGTTATAGGTAGCCAGGGTCAGTCGTGAGTGGTAGCCATCCGTAGCCCGGTGATTCTTCGCACCCCTTCTCCCGCCGTCACTCCGACCGCTACCGTGATCGGGAACAGCGGAAGTGCCGGGAACTAGGGGCCATTTTCTGTTTTGTGCCATCATTTTTGGGAGGGGTTTGGCCTTACTGTACCACGCTGGCCAGACGGGTTGGCACAGGGTTTCATTTCGAGTTTTCCTTCTCTACGCCATGACCTCGTCCGTTAATCAGCAGGTGCACCACTCGCAGGTGAGGCTGGCTTGGACCCTGGGGTTGTTGGTAGGGCCCCATCGCACCCGCCCCATGGTTTCATTAAAAAGTATATTTTTGAAAAAATACAGTTTGTAGACATTTGGCTACATTATGCGTCTAGGGAAAAACGAATAACAATGCGGTAGGTGAGATCAAAATCTAATAACTTATAATCCTAGGGGTTATTTATGTATGTAACGCAGCAAAACAATTTCTGTCTTTAGTATGACAAAGGGCCACTTGACACTTGATACATTCTGTGCGTGAAAACCCCTCACATCCTTGTTATTTGCACCTATTTTTTGTATCACACCTTCTCTCAATGTGATCAATCAACCCCGTCAGTTCTAACATCTTTAGGTGGAACAGGCTTCATAGGTCCTCAGTCCTTACAGAAGCTGACCAAGACGGTAGCATGTCTCTTCGCCACTAATAGTAGTGGTATAGCACCCAATTATCCCCCCAGACCCTCACAGCCGAACCATCTAAGCGACGCCGCGGTGGTAGTCTGCCGGGAACCCTGGGACATCCTTCCGAAGGGCTTGCCCCGGACTCCCGGCCATAGACTGTTGTAAGGCATTGTATGGTTTTAGTCGGTAGGTGTCTTATACAATACCCAAAAAATTATAGCCGACATGACATGCCCATCATGTGATAAAAAAGCCGAAGATAGCATTTTCTACTTTTTATTCAGATCCTGTACCTTCCTAAGAAACTGTCAATGAGGTCTACTCCGCCCATATAGGCACTGTAGTCCTTTATGATTTTTGGGCAAATTATGGTTTATTTGAGATGAGGTTTCCGCCACGGGTTCCGCCGTGGATGCACCACCTGACAAGTGCTCCTCTTCATAGAATATGGGAGGGCCTTCGTTATTATTCAAGGATTGATCTTCCAGTTCATGCAATAAGTCCCCTACATTTGAATAATAATCGATATTATCATCATCGAAATCTACACCATCTTCGAAGACCTCACCGTCATGTAAAGTTGCAAGAGCTGGCTCGATTTCTTTGTCTGCCAGCGAGCCATACATGCCGAAAAGAAAAGCGAAATAACCAAAATACCAAAACTATACCCAAATAGGCAAAATGAAACAAACGCATGGTGTAGACATTTGGCAACATATATAAAAATCAAGCTACAGACACATTCAAGATAAATTGCCAAAAAAAACGTTATAATTGTGGTTTCTTACCTTATTTCTAATGTATTTCTTATTTTTTTAAATCGTTTCAGCAATTACTTCTCAGTAAATTTCAATTCAAAAGTCACTAATTATCACACATTCAACTTTTTCCCCCTTCGCTTTCGTTATGTCAAATTGCGCGGTAATTTTAATTTCTGCCGACTCCCTTTCATATTTTTTTGTTTCATTATGTTATTGACTATGATAAAAACATACATTCAGAAACACTTGTCACATATGTCACTTTTTAGAAGTATAAAAGTAGTTTGTAGACTTTTGGCAACAATATGCATTTAAGGGTTAAAGTTTTATGTCCCACGTAATAGGTGGTGAGCCTATTGCCGTGTTGAAATGGACAGGCGTAGGTCGCCACGACCCGCAGTTGAAAACTTTCAAGCCGCCCAATAAGGCATTGAACTTGTCTTAACGATTGTCATTTTACTGACAACCAGGTTTCGTTTCGAGCTTCATTTCAGAGTCTTACGGTATCCTCTGGGTGTATATGATTTAGTTTTAAATTAATCTTTAGTGGCAGCCTTCTAGTGCTAAGGACCTTTAAGAGGTTTAGTAAGGTTTTAACCTACTTTCTTCGTAAATTTGGCTGGCTTTCTGTAGTAGTTACTTTGCAACTCACGTTGACAGAAAACGTGACTTCTCAGAGACCTTTTGATGGTCTAACTTTGTATCTCTACAGGAATTCTAAATAAGGTAATAAGACATGTTCATACTCTAAATACCCAAGTGGTCTTAACCCTATAAGCCTAATCTATTTCAAGAGTACACAAAACCCAGTCATACGTCTCAGAGGCGTATATTTGTAAATGACAATCTGGAGGCTAAAATATGCCTACTTATGTTTAAAAGGTAAATTTTATTTGGGGTATAAAGAAATAATAAAAAACAAAATTTATAAATGAAAATACCAATTGTAGTTATTTATTATAAAAAATAAAGTCATTATGCTTTTTCTCAGACAAAAAAGACGATTAACCAAAAAAATTACTAAAAAATATCTAATATTACAAAAAATATTATATATTTATGCATATTCTGATATTAAGGTTATTTAAAGTTAAACAGACTTCAATTACTAACTTAGTACTTAAATTCATTCAATGCAACTCACTAGGAAGTTAAAACTTGCAGAAAGCCTAAACATACGTCCGACAGATAACAATATAGGCGTAATTCAAGAATTCAGAAACAGGTCATTTCTCACCTCAGCGACAAAAGTACCAGTCGCACGTCGAATACTGAGTTGATTATGCGGCACTATACGTTTGGTTTACCGTTAGAGAGAGACAAACAATTTTCGATTTTGTATACGCGTCAGAGGCGTAGATGAGGCTGTTAGGGTTAATAAATAAATAAATATTCACGTACTGATCCCAAAGTAAGCTAGGAATAACCTGAATAACCTAATGGGTATCAGACCACGGATATTACTTATATACTTTTAAATACATACATAATTATTATACATAAAAACACCCAGACTCTTGAGACAAACATTTAAGGGTCACACAAATATTTGTCTCCGGTGGGAATCGAACCCACGACCTCCAGCGCCGCAGGCGGTATCACTACCGACTGCGCCACAGATAATGCTGTATAGGACGGGTGATGTATACACGAAAATATTTATTACCACAATATAATGTAATATTTTAATGCTAAATGAATTGTATATAAAATGTAGCCCTTGTCATAATTATTTAACAATAAAAAAACATGCTAAAATTCGAAGAGATTACCTATGTAAGAGGATCCTTGGAAATATACAGGATAAATTTTTAAAAATTGATTCAAAAGGGAAGAGAAGCTAAAAATGCTCAAAGGAGTCACGAGCCCGATTTTGATGAAACTTAAAACCTCATCATTAGATTTTTGAAAAAACCAGTAATCCTAGCTGGGAATCGATTCCATTGAAATTGAAAAAAAAAACACACCCTATATTATTACACCATACGATGGTGTTGCTGTTAAGGATAGCTGGATTCGAGACCTCAAGGATCGTAATGCATTCAATATTATTGATTCTGTTTAGAATATTCTCCAAAGAATTATTCTGGGCATGATTTAAAACACGGAATAGTTAAGATCTATTCTGGGATTTCGAACGAAACAAATTATGATACAAAATTTAGGTACATGAAATATGAGTTCTATTAAAATTCCAAACTTTTTAATTGCCGTATAGCATTACTTCGCAGAATTTGATCCTTATCAGCGACACTATTGTATGGTTAACAAAGGTGTGTTTTTTTATTTTTTCAAAATCAATGGGTTCGATTCCCAGCTAGAATGATTCGTTTTTCAAAAATCTAATGACGCAGTTTTAAGTTTTATCAAAATCGGGCTCGTGACTCCTTTGAGCATTTTTAGATATTCCTTATAGTTTCGAATTTGCCCATCCAAGCCCTTTTCAAAAATTCATGTAGGTATATTAACCTACTTAATTTGTTTTTAACCCCCGACGGAAACCCGGACGGGGTGTTATAAGTTTGACGTGTGTGTGGGTGTGTGTGTGTGTGTGTGTGTGTGAAAGTCTGTCTGTGGCATCGTAGCTCCCAAACGGATGAACCGATTTAGATTCTGTTTCTTTTGTTTGCAAGATGAATTAGTGGAGAGTGTTCTTAGCTATGTTTTATAAAAATCGGTTAAGCCATTTCAAAGATATGAGGGGTGAAAATGGGGATGAAAAATCAAAATTGTTCAAATATACGCGTGTTGGGTATCAAATGAAAGTTCATAACTTATACATCACGATACCGCAAGTTTTATGAAAATCGGTTTAGCCATTCGAAAGATATGAAGAGTGGAATGTATTTCTAATTCTGTAACCACACTCTGCGCAACTCGCATTAGTTCGTTATAGTTAATACGTATGTTGATATTAAAAAACCCTTATAAAACCCCTATTAAAAGCATGAAATAAAAAACTAAATTAAAAATTTAAAAGACCCCCGACTCACAAAAAAAGAACAATAAAAAATCCTGTAAAAAGTAAAAATATAACTATTGTATTATGACCTATCTACCCTAAGTATTAAACCTTTATTATTATTATAGGTAGCTATATTATTTACGTATTCATATTGTTAACTAACAGTTTGTCTCGTCGGGGACCGCTCTCCTAATCATAACCTAATCGTGCGTCTGTCTCTATTTAGGTATAGAGCGGTACTTAGGGTAGATAGGTCATAATTTAATAGTTATTTTTTTACTTTTTACAGGATTTTTTATTGTTCTTTTTTTTGAGATCATTGATATAAAAAACTTAATAAACAGTACCTTTATTTACTTCATAGTGCAATAATATAAGGCAGTTTATTTGATTTACATTAGACTCAACGCCTCTATGGGTAAAGGCGTTGTGTACGCCGTAACGTAGTTGTGAAGAATTGTTGATTTGTATTATTATTTTAAGAAAATATTAGTTATTTAAGAATAGATATCATGTTTTTTTTTAACTTCTGATTTTACATTATAAATGTATCTTTTGTTGTAAAGGGTTTCACCTGATCTTAACAATATTGAAAACGACACTTGTACTATTCCACAATATTTATTATTATAAACCGACCGTTTTCGCTTTAAAGCATTTTCAAAGTCTAGATGGGAGGACAAGGTATTACTAGTAATACAAAGTTCCTATATAGGTCGGTCTATAATAATAAATATTACAAGTGTCGTTTTCAATATGTGCAGCTAATTCCACCAAGTGCCGTCAATCAACAGTATAAAAGAAAAGATCTTAACAACTTTTCACCTTAAATTACCCTCACTTAACCTGTCTGCGGCGAATGTGACACAAAAAGTAGTCAAGGCATCACTTCAATTCCTCAGAGCATAAACTATTGACAATCCAGTTCATATGTTCACATTGCTTCTAGTAATAAGAGTAACACGATAATCCTAATATCTTTAAGAGCTCTTTAAATTTCATTTGACGTTCCATTAAAACGCCACTTAATTGAATAATAATGTAATGTTCCTTGTATTTAATGTCAGGAACAACTTCGACACATTTACCAATTTCATTAAAATTCCATCCGCTTATATTTTGCACAGTCAATATTGCCCTGTCCTTTGCTAGTTAAATATTGTTAAGTGATTTATTTATAGGAAACGAGCATCGGAAAAGTGGCAAATGAATTGAAACGGGAAAATCTCGAAAAAGTCTCGAAAAATATGGTTAGTTAGGAACCTTCGTATAGGTTAGGAACCTTTGTATAGGTTCCTAACTAACCATATTTTCGAGATTTTCCCGTTTCAATTCATTACTATGTTCAGTGGGAGTGAAAGTGAAGAAAATCCTACGTGGATGCTATGCCAGATTCTTACCGACTAAAAACCACATGTTCCCTACCTACTGACGGTGGTTGGGAGCCCCGGGTAAGCCCTCGCAAAGATGACCCCAGGATTAATGTTCAGTACCTACAACAACGTTATCAATAAAAGCTATCTTGGAAACCTCTTGAGAATTCACAAACAACTTTTATTTAAACCAACGAAGAATAAATTACGAATAAGCTTTGTTCTACACTAATTAATATTTCCTTAAGTTTTATGTGCATGTTTTAAAATGTACAACTGGAGGAATTAAATTCATCTCTAAGTGCGATTTCTTATTGGTAACGTTTCATTCTAAAAAGTAAAAAAATCAGGGTCGATGCCGGGAGGCAAAACTTAACCAAATACAATAACATAACACATTCAAATTAAAAAAAATAACACAGAAATTAGAAATCAGAAAACTCTTTTCTGATATCTGTGTAAAATAATGTATAGCGGAAAATATCTTCCTTACAGCTAAAACAGATTAAAAGAAAATAAATTCTGCCATTTTTACACAGTTCATCTAGATAACTGTTTTAACATATAAAATCCCAGATAAATTAGTGTAAACATGCACGTAATATCTTTATAACAGAGTTTAGTCCTGGGTAGGAAATTTACCCACTATCTCCTGTTTCAATTTTAGATACTCTTTTCACTAGACCAGCATACCATTCTTTATTATTATTATGATTGATAACTAAAGAAACGTAATATCATGATCAAAACATCTCAAAAAGGCTTCGTAGTACAAAAACATATTCCTCTTGAGTATTCCTTCTATAAATAAACAACCCATTCCGTACTAAAACTCTATCAATTTCCAGCTTTACGACTGCACCTAAAACGCCTCATAAAATTCATTACCTGTCGCATCTACATTACTTTACTACCTTACTCTATGCCATTATTGGACGATGGTGTTAATTAGCAAACTATAACAACATGAGACAACACCCTAACTATTGTCGTAATTTCAAAGTCCCTCATTAAAATGAGTAAGTAACTTTGTAAGGAGTTTTACGTCTTCTTAAACAGTAAGTGAAATAAATTGGAAAATGGGATATGAACTACAATGTTGCTGCCAACGACGCCATACTGTTAGTTTTATGTATCTACGTGATTGTTTTTAGGTCACTCTTTCAAATATTAACACTAAAGTGTGGGCAGTAGTTTTATGATCTATGGTAAAAATTGATGCTTCTGTGGGCACTGGCTTCAATTCAGACATTTTTATTTACACAAATCTGGCAACATTGCAAGAAAACTCTTAACGGTTCGATTCTGTAGTTCATTACTTGTTAAATCATATTCAAGACTGAGTGTGTTTGGACACACCATACTTTTCAAGCCAGCAAATTAAGAATAAGATAAAATGCAGTCATTTCTGAAAAAATAACTGTACTTATATTATTTTACTGTAAAACAAATAGAATGAGTGACCAAAGGACTTGCCAAAATGTAATGGTTGGACCCAAAATCACTTACGTAATAAAAGGGTTTGTGGCATGCGAAAAGTGAGAAAGACACTTTTGTTTTTCGTTTAAGTAGGACTTATGTTTCCTCTTTCATGGTATTTTATTTAAACCAAGAGTGATTTTGAAAGGGATATTTTTAAATGCACATCTGTTTAATTTTTCTGCACACTAGGTAACTCCACTAATTTACTGAATGCAAACCAGAAAATTAAATGCTGTGCAAAAAAACCAATCGCTTAACTAAATTTGTCCTACTGAAAAAACTTAATTATGACTCAGAACGAGATGACCTTTTTAATCGAATTCACACCAAAAATGTGGTTCGTACACCAAATATATGATTTGTAAAACAGAAATACTAATTGTATATCAAAAATACTAACTTGCACACTAAATTGTACAATCGTATAACGGAATAGGTTTTTTTTTTTTTTTTTTTTTTTGTTGACGCGGGGAATGCATTTAGGAACCGTCATCCCAGCTACGGGGGTAGCTGGGACGGTGTGTGGGACTCACCGGTCCCGGAAACAGGGACCGTCCTACCCACTAAACCCCGCGGTGTTCCGACTCACCCTTTTGCCGGACCGAAGGTTATGTAATAGTACTCACGTCGGCCCGGCAGGGTTGCCCCGTAAAATTGGAGGCTCTCCTCGGGGGAGCCAGATGCACGGCTCCCCCGGAGCTCCCTAAGGAGCTGAAGAAATCAAGCCCGCATCGCACTGCTCTCAAGTGGAGAGCAGCCGAGCGGGCGGCTCTGAAGGCACCTCCGGAACACGGGGAGGTGCCTTCCGCCAAACGATCATCGGTGGACGGGGTCCCCCGACCTCCGTCCACCGGTACGATAATTAGTCCGGGGCGCGCATAAAAGCCGCCATGCGGCGCCCTCGGAGCGGACGGCGGGGCGGGAGCGTCTCACCAGCACGCTCCCGCATCCGCAACTCCTCTCTTTTGGCCGCCATCACCTCGCAGGCAAACGAGGTGACGGCGGCCCAGCACTCTTGGCTGCTGACCATGGCTCGCACCACGGCCGGCAGCGACAGATCCACACCAATTTGGCCCGTGAGGGCGACCCGCGGCCCGTCCCACGCCGCACACTCGGCGAGTGTGTGCTCCGCCGAGTCCACGGCGCCACTTGGGCAGTGGTGACACACGGGGTTAGACTCCACCCCTGCCACCTCCCACAGGTATTTCGCAAAGCAGCCATGACCTGTGAGGAGCTGGGTGAGGTGGTACGTCGGCGCTCCGTGCGCCCTCTCTACCCAAGGCCGAAGGACGGGCCGGACAGCCCCCACGAGCCGCACGCTCGCAGAGGGCTCCTCCAATCGAACGGCCCACTCCCGGAAGAGATCATCGCGAGCCAACTGTCTCAAGCGATCGATCTCGTCCGGGAGTGGGCGACCTCCATTCCTACGCATCAGGGCGCATTCCTCGTACACAATTTTAAGGACTCCAGCCTCGAGATCCCAGGGGGGGCTCCCGCCAATTAGGCACGCCGCCTCGTAAGAGACGGTGCAGTACGCCCGCGCCGCCCTCTGCGCAATCACTCGCTGCGGTCTCCGCAGCAGTGGGATGTTTTTGGCGCAGAGGGCGTCCGACCAGATTGGCGCTCCGTAGAGCGCCTTGGAGCGTACTACACCGTCGTAAAGACGGCGACACGCACTTCCAGGCCCCCCCCGATTGGGGAGCAGCCTCGCCAGTCTTCCGGCGTAAGACATCAATTTAGGCGCTAAACGCCGGAAGTGCTCGACGAACCCCCATCGGCTGTCGAGGACCAGTCCAAGATATTTAATGGTCTCCCCGACAGCGATGGGGGTGCCGCTCACCACAATCACCGAATCTCGAGGGGCCCTCCGCCGAGGCCCGTAGAAGAAGACGGCCTCGGACTTTTCGAGGGCCACCTGGAGTCCCAGCGCCCTGATGCGGCTGACCACCTGGGCAACGCCCGCGGTGGCCAGGACCTTCGCGTCTCGAAAGTCTGGGCCCCGCGCGGTAACCAGGGTGTCGTCGGCGTAGCAGAGTACGCTGACCCCCCGAAGAGTGGCACCGCGCAAGACCCAGTCGTATGCGATGTTCCACAGGAGCGGACCAAGAACCGACCCCTGCGGGACACCGCATGACATCTCCCTGCGGACTACGGTCGACCGGGTCGGATAAGAAATGGCCCGGTCCACGAAGTAGTCCGCAAGGACGCGCCTGAGGTACCACGGAACGTTGTGGTACCTCAGCGCCTCGGCGATCGTCGGCCAGGGGATGGTGTTGAAGGCGTTCGCGATGTCCAGCGACACCGCCAACAACACCGCCCCCCGATCGACCGCCTCTCGGACGCTGTCCCTCAGTCGGGAGATGGCGTCGAGGGTAGATCGTCCGCGACGAAATCCGTATTGGCCGTCATTCAAGTTGGGCCCCGCCCCCTCCAGGTGCCCGACGAGACGAGCAGCGAGCACCCGCTCAAAGAGCTTGCTCATCTCGCCGAGCAAAACAATTGGGCGGTAGGCCGACGGCGACTCGGCGGGGCGCCCGTGCTTCTTCAACAGCACGAGCTTCCCCGTTTTCCAATTTCGCGGAACTCTACCCGACGCCAAACAATCAGACATGAGGGACAGTGTCTCCTCCTCAAACGCCGGCATGATCAGGGCGACGACCCGCCCTGGGATGCCGTCCGGGCCAGGGGCGCGGTTCCTCAGTTGGAGCTTGAGGACCGCCGCCCCCAGTTCCACATCGGACACGGGCGGGATCGCCTCAGTGTCTGCCGGCGCACGGCTTGGTGCTGCCATTCGTGGTGGGACCCACTCTTCCCGCGCAGGGAAGAGGGAACTGACGCTTTGCCCGAGGAAAGCGGGCTCGAGGGATTTTGTGAGTGGGGGCGCATAAGGCCGGAGTTTGTCGCTCACGACCTTATACGGGCGCCCCCACGGATCCTGATTTAGCGTCTCGAGCCACGCTTTCCACGAGTCCTCCTTTGCAGTTTTTATCGACGAGCGAAGGGCCGCTCGGGCGTCCCGGTATGCGGCGCGCAGTTCCTCTTCGAGGACAGGGTTCCTATCTCTTCGACCGCGGTAGCGAGTGTACCGCCGCTGGGCTGCGTGACTTTCAGCACGCAGCCCCGACAGGTCGTCGTTCCACCATAACGGAATAGGTTTTTTTTTTTTTTTGTTTACGCGGGGAACGCATTTACGCGCCTTCATCCCAGCTTCTGGGGCAGCTGGGATGGTGTGTGGGACTCCCGGCCCGGTCCGGAATGGACCGTCCTACCCACTAAACCCCGCGGTGTTCCTCCTCACCCTTTAGCCGGGCCGAGGGTTATCAAAAGATTATTCACGTCGACCCGGCTAGGGGCGCCCCGTTAATTCGGGGCTCTCCTCGGGGGAGCCAGATGGGCGGCTCCCCAAAGCTCCCTAAGGAGCTGAAATGACCACGCCTGCACCGCTCTCGAGCGCCCCTCTGTAATTGAGGAGACAGAGAGCGGCTGGCGCAGGCGTGCGCTAATGGGCACCCCCGGAACACGGGGAAGGTGCCCACCGCCATGTGACCGTTGGTGGGCGGGGTCCCCCGACCTTACGCCCACGGTCAAGAAATAATCAGGGGCGCGCAGCGACTCCTTACCGCGGCGCCCCCGAACTGCAAGATAGGGCGGAAGCATCTACCCTAACTCCCGCCCCCCCGTGCAGTGCCTCTCACTTTGCCGCCATCGCCTTGCCACAAATGTGGCAGAGCGATGGCAGCCAAGCACTGCTGCCACCGGCCGCGCTGTTAATCGCGGCCGACAGCAACACACAACCAAGCAATTCCGTCAAATGACGGCCGAAAACGGTCCCAATGCATCTACCGGCCACAAAGCCGGGAGCATTGGGGCGTTCGCCACGGTGTGTTGCGCTGCGTATGCAACGCAACACCGTGGGCCTAGCAGGCCCACCGAACTGCGACCCCCTCGCCATGGGGTCAGCTTGCCGGGATATTGGTACATCGACTAATGAGGGCTGCACACCGCACCCATTAGCCGACGTTCCAGGGTGCACCGTCTTAGTCCAGTTGCCACTCCCCTCAGGCATATAGCCCGAAGGGATAGAAAACCGGACCAAGCTCACTAGGAGGTTTCCCGACCTAGCACCCCTAACGGAATAGGTTAGGTTAGGTTAGGTTAGGTTTTTATTTTTTTTGATCAATAAAATTTAATTTTGTAGAGGTGACTGATAAAATTGGGTTTTTATTTAGAATAAATGATGTTCCTAAAAGTAAATTAGGTGATGGTTTTCCTTAAAAAAGTTTTAATATTTTTGTTGAACTAAGGAATTGTTAGATAAACTATTTGGATAATAGCATAGTTATTCGTTCAGTAAAATAGTTCTGCAAATACCATAAAACAGTGTAATGAATCTGCTTTATTTAGTGTGCTTAATTAGTGTGCAAGTCAGTATTTTTGGTTTAAAGTAATATTTAGTTCGGAAAAAGGGAATATACAGATATTGATTTAAATACATGTCATTTTGAAATATAACTTTATTACTGAATAATATTGCACCTTAGTAAGTTGAAATAATGATTTGCAAAACTACCGGACAAGACATAAAAGCTTATAAACTTTTCTGTAGCCAAATTAAACTACGAAATTGAAAAATGAACTACCTAACATTCTCACTGGAATACAAAACGAGGACCTCGCTTTATTAAGACTTTAGTACTGAGTTATATTACGGAAGTTGGATATGAAAACTTATAGCTGCATTGCGACAGTACTATTTATTATTAAAAATGCTAAGAATAACAGAATCACTTTAATATAGTTTTTGACTGGACATAATAATAAAGTGATGTGATTTCCATAGATTTCATCAAAAATTCTTGTACATCCTACTAATATTATAAATGTGAAAGTTTGTTAAGTTGTTTGGCTGTTTGGATGTTTGTTACTCAAGCACGCTCTAACGGCTGAATGGATCTGTCTGAAATTTAGTACAGGGATAGAGTATAGTCTGGAATAACACACAGGCTACCTTTTGTCCCGGGAAAATATTCCCACGGGAAGCGGGAACGGGAAACTAAATTTCACGCGGGTGAAGCCGCGCGCATCAGCTAGTGATTAATAAATACATAAGTAGACCAATTTGTTAATTTTAGTATTAATAGTGAAATCTTACTGCTAGTTCTTCAGGAAAAATGTGTAACTTTATGTGTAAATTATAAGTTATAAACTGTATCGATAATTATCATTTCGAGCGATGGAAATCTACGAACTGACTAGGTAATGGTATGCTACCTACATTGCCGCACCGTTCCCCTTTTTTATAAGGTGACAGACAAGCAACCGACCCACCAAAGAAGGAACCGAAGGACCGTTGGTCACCGCAGCCTATGAACGTTTGCAACACCAGAGGCGCCACTCTCGCGCTGCCGACCCTGTAAAAACCTTCTAAGACCCCTTTTAAAGAACCCAATACTGTTGTCCCCTTCCCTGCCTTTAGCCGTTATAGTAACTCTGGTTGCCAGTAGATACTTACCATGTGTTTTTGCATACGTGAAAACTTGGTAAAGGTAGGTATATCAGTTATCATTATGGTGCATAATAGTTTCCAATCATTTTGAAATCTCAAATATTGAACAAAGATTTTACTAGCGTTCCGTTTTCACACAGAAGGTATGCAAACATTGTGGGATGAACTGAGTACCCTCTTCACCAACTTTAACCATTCAACAAACAACCTTTTGCACTTTGCATGTTCTCACAGCGTTTCTGCACTGTTTGACTAACGAGTCGTGGTTTCTCACTATAGAACGGACACGCCTTTTATATTTTACTAATAGCTTAGTCCGTCGCTTGCGTTCACACGGAACAAGAAAGTGAAAATAAACTATTCCTGATTATTATTGGGAATTGTCGCGGATAATTAAGATTTCTCATATTATGAAATCATTTTATTAATACCACTAAAGTCACACAAGCATGCGTAGCCCCAAATCGAAAGTAATCGCTGTAGCCTGCAGAAAATTGACGACAGAGGGGCTGTCCGCCGTCGTTACAGAAGCCGTCTTAAGACGGTATCGTGGCGCTCACGTCTCTCTAAAGTATCGCGAATGCCCCCAAACACCAGTTCCGACCAAAGATGCGGGAAATTACCCAAACCCCTAGTAAGCTTTTAGTCTTAAGCTTGAATGCTCTGCTAATGTCAAAGACAGCGTCTACTAGACTACAAGAGGATTTTTTCGCGTATACATTTAGTAGGAAAAAGACCCGCAATCAGTTATTGTAGTGCAAGTCGTGTGAGTTTAAAAACCTTATTACCAGAGGTTTTACATGAGAGTTTGGGCCCTAAGGTATGGTCGAAATATTTCTTCTTTATACTTTCGTATTAAGTTCTCAATGAATTGCGCCACAAAATCGTATGATTTTTTTGGCCATTGCTTTGGGTCTTGAAACTCTTAAGAAAAGTATCTGGAAGTCTCATTTTTTATACTGTTGATTGATGGCACTTGGTGGAACTTCCTGCACATATTGAATAACACTAATTTTACTATTCCACAACATTTACTTTACACCTGACCGGTTTCGCCTCTCGGCATTCTCAACGGTAAAAAAATACCAACTTGATGACTCAATATTTAGATGTATTTACATGATGCAGTGGTCATCAAGTTAGTGTTTTTTTTTACCTTTGAGAATGCCGAGAGGCGAAACTGGTCAGGTGTAAGGTAAATAAAATGTTGTAGAACAGTACAAGTGGTGTTATTCGATATCTGGAAGACTAGTTAAAGATGCAGTGTTAAACGCATTTTAGATCGTAAAATTAAACAGCTTTCTGTGAGGTGAATAAAAATGAAGTCCACCACCAAGTGTGAACCAACCGTTACAATCTATGAAAAATGAGACGAGATTATTACGAAATACGAAGGGCTCGGTGGTGGCCTATAGGTATAAAGGTGCCTTTTCGATGAAATTTTTTGAGGTTAGTAAAGGTTATACGGTCATTGAGGTACTGCTATAGAAAAATTATTGCTGAAGTGACCGTGATCTTTTATATTCTTCGTAGGTGCTTTTTCAGTAATAGTAATTTTATTTATTTCAATAAATATAAAATACAGTTTAAAAAGCATTTCTTTTAAATAGGAATAAGCAGTAGGTATAGTATGTCGTAGCAGGAGACCCCAATAATATCATAACGATACTTAATACTGTAAAATTTGTACCTATAATAAGAAAGAAAGAAAGAAAGATAAATAAATATATTTGACATAGGCATATACAGATGCTCTTGTAAAATGTCCAGAATATAAATCAAAATCTACCACCAGTTCACAACGCGACCCACCTGAGAAGAACTGGCAAGAAACTCAGCGGGTTATTCTTTTTAGAGCTCTATTGACAAAATGAATCTAAAAACTATGCATTTTTACAATTTTTTGAGAATCCAGTAGAGCAGGTCATTTCCAGGCTTCTCCATCCAACAAATAATCACCAATTGTATAGTAGCCCCTGCAGTACAATTTACTTTTTACAACCTTTTTAAATTTATTAAGGGACATACTTTTAATTTCGTCTGGTAGCCTGTTGTAAAAGCGTATACAGTTACCCATGAAAGAATTG
This sequence comes from Miltochrista miniata, assembly GCA_933228765.1. NCBI lineage: Eukaryota > Metazoa > Arthropoda > Insecta > Lepidoptera > Erebidae > Miltochrista > Miltochrista miniata. The sequence goes on along the minus strand of OW121754.1, from coordinate 8,511,638 downwards.
CTGATTTTGTGCAATCTGCTATGATAAAGGTTACTTTTATTTCTAGTGTTGACATTGTGTCTATCACTTAACTTAGCGAAACTATGTAAATTTCTTTGTACGTACATCAGATTCTCAAAAATATATTGTGATGCTACTGTAAGAATTTTAACCTCTTTGAATTTTTCGCGCAGAGAGACCCTTGGACCTAATCTATATATAGCTCTTATGGCCCGCTTTTGTAAAATAAAAATTTTATCTATATCTGCAGCATTGCCCCACAGTAGAATACCGTAAGACATTATGCTATGAAAGTAACTGAAATAGACTATTCTAGCCGTATCTACATCCGTCAAGTGCCTTATCTTTTGTACAGCAAATGCTGCTGAACTTAATCTATTTATAAATATAATAAATAAATAATCAAAGATTATTGGGTAACAACACACATTAGGTACATGACGATCTAGGATGTTCGTATAACTAAGTGTACATGCCTGTATGTAGTCTTAGGGGCTCGTACGGGATCTTTAAAAATCTGTTATAGAGCATGCTATATAACTGATTATCCTACACCTTCATCAACGTTTAAAGACTAGTCTCATTTGCAGTCTAAAGTAGTCCCTAATATTCACATAATAAAGTTCTAACCTAGCTAAACGCGGCCTTATCGTAACTCCTTTACCTCAAATGCATTTTCAAATTCTGATGAAATTTGAAACCATTTCAATAAAGCCTGATCAAGATTAGATGAGCTTCAATAAGTACCTTTAATCTTATGAAATAACCATACAGCGTTTCATAAAATCAACATAATATCGAACAGCTGAATAATGTAATATCCAAATTTTTTCACCCAAGCACCCATTAAAGGCTTCAGTTACCAGTCAGGCTTCGTGTTCGTGATCCGAATCGACGATTATAACCCTTTCCATAAAGCTGTGTACATACTACAAACTCAAGTTCGCAGCGCAAATTACGGAGGGTGGGAGCCTCAAAAAATATGGTTGCGTGCTCAAGTGGAACGAGCTACTTCAGACTTGATGAAAATTATTCAAACATTACAAATTTTATGGGAATTCTATAAATGAAGTGGGCATTGTGTCCTGTCAGTGTAAATATTGATTACCTCATCCGTACTAATATAAATGTGAATCTGTCTGCCTGTTACGCTTTCGTAACATTCTGATTTAATTTGGTACTGAGATAGAACCAAGCTTGGGAAATTATAAGTATCTTAAATTTTATAAATTATTGTATCTGATAAAGATAAAATAAAAAGATGACTACGCAGGTGGAGCTGACAATATTAAAATGACATTCTATCTACATGTCTAAACCAGTAGGTTTTGCTTAGGAATTACATGGAATTTCATGGTGAAATGACAGTAAATAAAACTTTTACTATTAAAATCAAGTGTAAAACAAAACTCACTAGGGACTTCCTCGATTTGACAAACTAGTAAAGTTTTAGATCAGGAATAACGAACTAAACTCCTCAAGGAAACCTGATCTGTTAAGTGAATGGCATTGACTTTGTACTGATAGTATAGTCTTTGAAATCTTTCACAGCTCACGACAGTGCCGATTGTACTGTCTCTTATATCCTGATACCTACACAATTATTATATCAGAAATAATAATTACACACACTTTTAAGAAAGATAAATTTGATCTATTACATTCGCGGCCACTCAATCCTAAATCAATTAATCACGTCACCCTATCGCGGTTCATTACTGGTAAGTGTGGTTGGCCAGACGGGTTGATACAGGTATTTTTATTTTGATAGTGAGCATGTGCACCACTGGCAAATGAGGGTTGTTTGGACCCTGATGCGGTAGTTAAACCCCTGACTCTATTGATCGATCTCAGCCTTTTAAACGTATAAATTTATACGTTGTACAGCATATTGTAAAATATAAACAAGTATTGTCTTCAGGGGAACTGTCTCCATCTTTGATTGAGTAAAAGAATTTTTGTTTGGATTACATAATATTTGTTGCTGTGATGCAGTTTCTATTCTTGCAGGTTATTTAAAAAAAATAAAATGGTTAAGAAGCCGTAGCAACTATTTTAATAAAAAGTACTGTTTATTAGGTTAGGACTACGAGAAATAACCTTGGAAATATCTGTGTGCACACGATCTAAGTTTATGATAAAATTCAACTTGCCTCTAGTGCTACTTTGGACAAATTGTTTTGTAGGCATCCAGCAAAATAGAGCTTTTCCAATTTTTTTATTTGCTCGATATTAGCTGACATATTTTAAGAAAGAAACGTTTTTTATTTACTTATATTTTGCGGATGTAACTGGTGTAGTATTGATATCATTTTATCAAACCGCGGGAAAAGTAATCTCTGTAGTAGAATCATAAGAAGGTACCGTTTTATTTTTTATAAATGCTTATCGATTACTCGTTTTCTGTAAAGATCAAAGCGTTAAGCTTCTTACGGTTGCCGGTGATTTCTAATAAATTTATACTCTCTATTATTGGCACTTGGTAAACTTTGGAAAAATCGTTTCTCTGATCCATAAAAACTTAAAACGTTCTCCCATAGGGGGCGTGATGAAGCATGTCATTCGGCTGCATTTTATGAGCGGACAGCATTATAATCGCGAGTTTAGAAAACAAGCTTCCTTAAAATATTCCCTCATTTTTATTATATTTAGCAAAAGCCTGACCAGCTTCAAGGTGAAGCTTACTTACGTACGGCTGTATCAAAGGTACTCAATATACCTTCTCCAAACTAGAAAAGTGAATCAAAATTTCACGCGACAAACGAAACGGACAATACAATCAACGATAAATTATTTATAACCTTTGAATAGGTACTAAATAATATTATATTTCTCAGTCTGTTGTGAGAACTAAAGCTTCTGATATTAAATTTAATTTACATCGAATCATGTTCTGAATGAGATCTCAGACGGCCCTCGCGATGTAATATTAAAAGAAAGCAAAACGGGATCTTATATTAAATTAATTTCTGGACATCTGTCGTACTCTCTCGAGTAACACGAACAAAGATTTAGCATTAATGAATATTTGATTTAATAAATCTATAATATTTTATTCTTTTAAATATATTGAAATAAAGTATCAGGTTAGACTGAGAAAACGGTTTATACAAAAATGTTTAGACCTTTAACGACTATTATAATTTGTAATAACACAGACTTTTGTACCTAAAATATGTTTCCAAGGGATGCGAGAGCAGAATCATAAATTGAGATATTATGAAAACTCACTCACTTGTACTATTCCAAAACTTTAGTAGGTACCTGACTGGTTTCGCTATTATAATATTCTCAACGGTTGACACACGTATATACCTAATGATGTTTTTTAAACATTTTTTTGTCATATTTTTTAATCATCATTAATTATGTCCAAAAATTTGTGTAAACACCCTTTAGAATGCTATAATAGCCAAACCGGTCAGATACTGTTAAAATTAAAATAAAAGTGGTGGAATAGGACAAGTCAGATGGGTCGGGTGCTTGTCTGGGATACAACTTGTGTTGACACTCTGGCCCCGTCCCATTTTCCTAAAACAAAATTAAAAGCCAGCGCAGCAGCGGAACCGGCTGAAAATATTAAAATTAATAAATATAAGGGTCTCGACTCATCGTATCGTTTTTGTCCAGTCGGTGTCGAGACCCTAGGTCCATGGGGTCCCAATGCGCAAAAATTTTCAAGAATTTGCAAAAACGCCTTGTGGAGTCGACTGGACCCAAGGGCTGGCAGTTTTCTCGCTCAACGAATAGGTATTGCTATTCGAATGGGGAACGCTGCTAGTCTTAGTATAACAAGTTCCATCAAGTGCCAACAATCAAAAGTATAAAGAACATAAAATTGTACTACTTATAAACTTACTAGGACCTACCTACATGTGGTTATTCAGGTCATAATCTCCACTGAAAGGTAAATAAAAGTACGCAAGTACATAAGGAAAATATTATTCACAACCAACATTACAGCAAAAAATCGTATTCTATAAAAAGAATATAATATTAAGGTTCTTCCAAAACCCTTCCGATTATGATCCCAAAAAAGTCACTTACTAATAACTTCCGCGAAGTCTCTCATCCCTTATTTATAGCTGCTTACGTGAGCAAAGTAAAAAAAAAAGCTTCTGTTCAAAGTGACGCAGTTGACGGTTCAATTTCCTTGATCCTCGTACATAATAGAGTCAGCAGAGAACGACACTTAATTTCCAGAGCATGACGTATTAACTATGAATAAGATGCTACGTAGCTGCTAGGCATTTTAAAGCTGACCTTAGCTAATATAAAAAGTATACATAATCTCATTAGATAGGCTAGGATTCGCTCTTTGATTTGTGTGACAATGTAAAAGTTAGACGAATAGAACCGACCGATTTTGGTTCAGTTTTAGTATTTTGAAATCTGACACAGATAGTTTTTGCTCTTAATTTTAATATTCCTCATGGCTCTGTTCGTGCAAATTTCGTTTTTTTTTCTACAGGAACATTAGTTTGTATAAAATTGTTTTGAACTATCTTAATGGCATTAAATGTAAAAAACATACATTCAAAGCTGAATTAATATAAGTAGGATTGCTAAATTAACGCCGCAGCGTGACTTAGGACCCCGGTCCGCCCTCCTCAGGAGGGCCAAATTTGTCTGCCTAAGACTATCGGCCTCCATGACCACATGACCACGGGGGTCATAGAGGCCGATAGTCTTAAGCGAAGACAAGTCTCGTTAAAGCAGGACATTAACCCTAATTGATATACTTACTTAAGATGCTCTACCGGTATGGGACCAAACACTATCAAAGCAAAAACGTATAGGATACCTCTAGTCATCTTTTTGCAGAAATAAGCGTAAAAGTATATCAAAGACGCTCCAAGTAAACACAAATTTGAGAAATGAAGGTAAAAATAAATTCTTGCTACATTTTATCACGCATGTTATTCCGATCACGGTTGTATCCATGATTTATTCGGCGTCACGTTTTCGACTTATCAGTCTCTAGCGGCGAATCAGGCAGGTTCATATATCCTCCAGTGAAATGGAAAGGAACGTTCCATAAAAGTCTTTGCTTCCCAGAGGAAAGGTGTTTCATGGTGCTTGATTTTGAAAAGGCTGTTGACTCTTTGATATTGTTACTCGTAGTTAGTCGGGCGTATGTTTTCTGAACAATGGGTCTTTGTGTGACCAATGAGGTAGATATTTGTTAAGTAATAGGTATATTAATGGTGGTTGGGCTTTGACTGACTGTCAAAAATGTACGACGTATATATTTCTGTTATAATATCTATTATTTCTTAAATGTTTAACTGAAGACATAATAGACGAACGATAGATAGGGTTTCCAACTGTAATGGCACGCCCCTTCGTTCTAATAGTATTAAGTATATGTTTTTGTAGTATTTTATTAGTTAGTTGTGTATAAATTGGCTACTTACTATCCATCGTGGTAAGAAGGCAAGCGTTATGGGCATCTTAGCCTATCCACTAAGTAGATTATTCCGCCTATGGGCGTTTCGAGGCCAAGATGCCCATAACGCTTGACTCCACTACTACGGCTTATTAACCTTATATAACGAAGTTTGCTTAAATTTATAAAAACCAAAGTCCTATACCAATAACAATATGCTAAAGTTATTCGTAATATTACTTCCTCAGTGAAGAAACTGACAAGATTGCACGTTATGCTACAAAAGTTTAAAAATTGTCGCCATTTAAATTATCGAGTCGAGCTCAATAATGCCCCTTAAAGTGAAATACGCTACGAGGCTTTATCGCGGAACGTGATGACATTTCTATTGATACGATGGCTCTGAATGTCATATAAGTCTTGAACGTATACTAGACTTTGAAACGACGATAATTTGTAAGAAGATGTTATGTAACAGAAAAGGTTTCTTTGCTTTTGAATCAATCAGCAGAGTTCCGTCTTTACTGAATACTGGGTGTTGCAATAGTGTACCTACTTTAATAATTTCTTTTGTGTTTTTAATAATACATGCTTTCCTAGTATTATCCTCTGTAATACGTTTTGTCAGTACTATTTTAAAGGTCTAATTATAATATGATGTTTATGTAAAACAGACCGCTTATTAAACAGTGTTTTCCTTTAATCTGAATTACAAGAATACTGTGGAATACTCAGTAAACTCAGATCCAATATTTCTTTTTATTTAACTTTAATATAATGAATCTATCTGTATTGAATATAAATTATTATTCAAAATAATATGAGCTTTTAGTATTCAGCGGTTTTAAATTTATATAAAAGTGGAACTTTGTATCGGAGTAACTTTCGTTTGAAAAGTTGTATATTACTTGGCTTTTGAGATAAATACTTGAGCGATCATAAACGACCATTGAAAAACTTATTTCTTTTGAATTTCAAATATTGCGGAGTTAACGTAGGTATCTAGAATAGTACATTCATATTTCAAAGTAACCGCAGTAAGTACACAAATCCCTTAAGGGGAGTGGTTGACAAAGTTTGCGAAAAAAAGGTGCAAATAAAGACGTTCTTCTCGGTATAAGTATACGAAAAATGACAGCCAAAAGTAGATTTGAAATCTACAAGATGTGTTCCAGAGAATGGTTTCATCAGAAATTGTGTATTTATTATAAATAACTAGTAAAACATCACTGAAATAGCCCATAATTTTTTAGAAGAAGTCGTTGTATGACATCTATTTATTAATGAATGATAATAAAATTTATATCAGAGACTAAAGAAAACATAGACCTCTAAAATGGTTTTCTTCAATTATGAATTAGTATAAGTTTTAACTAATTATAACTAATAATGTATTCAAAGAATACATCACGTTGCTTGCTTCCCCGCGCTCGCCCGAAAATCTAGTGCGGGGGGAGTCGTGTTGCTAGACGGACGTGTGTCGCTCTGGTCTGCAAAATATTCTCGTAAAATGTTATATTTTCATTCATGTACAGAGTAATGCGTGCAACAGAGCCAGAGCCCGAGTTACACAATGCATGCTGCATTACATGAGAATATAATGCATTTCAACTTATTTTTCGTATTGTTTTATTAAATTACTTCGAAAGGTAATCATGCTTATATTCTAAGCGGTACTTAATCATTTCAATATAAATAAATGAAGAAATATTTGTGGACATTCGCACACAACTTAAGCTTATATAACCTTGTGCTAAGGGATACTATAATATAAGTATTTCAGCATTATCAGTTGTCTACTGATGAAAATACTTATATTATAGTTATTATTAACACACTGCTTTTTTGAGACACTGCTCTCAACCTAAGCTGCAAGAATTGACTCTTTTAGCTTATTACGTCTTGTGGGTCGCCACAAGTAGGCACCATCTACCGGCAAATTGGTTAAGGTATAAAAGTGAATAAAGTGAGTGCCCGCCGAGTTTCTTGCTAGTCTATATCTATACATAATAATAAAACTGTTGAGGGTCGAGAGTCTGAATATGGAAGTTATTTAAAAAAAAAAGAACGCGTTCTCTAATCGATACCTACTTAAGCCAAAATGAAATTTAAAATTTTCATGTCCGTCTGTATTCCGAATACGTATCACGCCGAAACTACTGATTTGAATGAAAATTGATCCGAGGAAGTTCAGGATTTAGAGACATCTCAACTTCTCTAAACCTAGAATTCAACCTAGGCTTCACACAAGTTTCAGTGCTGAGGGTTTTGTAGTTCAGGAATTAGAGATATCTCAACTTTCTCAAAACCTATAAAATTCAAGGGTTCCTTGGAATGTGACGGTAAATCTAAACAGGCGTGTTGGCTGAATCATAAAAGAGCTTAATGATTAAGGCTGTTGTAAAATCATTCTGTCCGCGCCGAAGTCGGGGACTGAATTGTTTTAGAATAAACTTAATCTTTAAGCTCTTTTATGATAAAGCAAACAGGGCCGGTTCACACGCTGCTTGATGAGTCTGATGAAGAAGTGCCTCTCCTTTTGCAAACCTTATGTGACGTAAACGAAGTTGCGAGGGTCAGCTAGTTTTACAATATGCTTAATCTTTAAATTCGTTTATGATTAAGCAAACAGGGCAGTTTCACCCGCCGGTTGATGAGACTGATGAAGAAATACCTCATGTTTCATACACCTTAAGCGTCGTAAACGAAGTTGTGAGAGTCAGCTAGTTACATACATATGGTCACACCTTTATCCCCGAAGAGGTAGGCAGAGGCATATTATTATATCCCCACATTTCACCTTTTTAGAATTTGTCCCACGTAATAGGCGGTGAGCTGTATTGCCGTGTTGAGATAGACAGGCGCAGGTTGTATCTGTCTGCTGTTAAAATTAATCAAGCCGCCAAAACGACCTTCAACTTCGCTTAACGACTGCCATTTTACGGGCAACCAGGACCAACGGCTTAACGTGCCTTCCGAAACACGGAAACGACGCTCAAATAACTGTCACAAAGTGGTCACATGGATGGTCACCCATCCAAGGACTGGCCATAGTGAATGAGCTTACTACAGTGATCGCTTACAGAACACTAAGTCCGCAGTGCCACGAGCGCTTCTTATTTATTCATAACTAGCTGACTCTCGCAACTGCGTTTACGTCTATTTTTGTTTCTTTGTAATAATAAAATGAAATGAAATTTGGTTCCAAAAGTAACAAAAATTTTAAGCGATTGGAAGACCGGGGGGTCTTCCACTCGCTTAAAATTTGTAATAATTTAAGTACAAAACAATGACTATATCTTATTCTTATATGTCTGTGGAATATATGAACATTCGTCTTTGTGAATTCGTCACATTTAAGTTTTACGTAATGATCAATCACATTTTTTGCAGTGTATTTTACTACACTTAAAAACAAAGGAAAATTGAAATACAAACGTTCCTTTGTTTTTAATTTACTTTTCGCCTCTCTCTATAAAATAGAGTGCAGAGGGGCTTATGGCGAGACTTTGTCTGTAGTCTGTGACTCTGTTGCATTAAACTACGTCACTAGGTCACGTGGATCACCTGTTCAAAGTTTGAAATAAAACAAAAATGACAATGTCAATCGGATTGAACTCTCACAATAAACGCTTTAGAGAGGGGCAGTTGGGTGAGACCGTCTCACAGCTTTTTGTTTATTTGGTGAAGCGAGGAACGCATTTCCGCTACTATTTTTCTTCTTCTTCCGTGGTTCTTTTACGCTGATGTCTCTGTAGTTGCGCTGCTCTATGTTAGCGAGTCATATCGCCCATTTGCTCAAGGTCGTTAGCCCTGGGTATGGCCGAACATTGAACAGGCTCTTTATTCAAGGCAGGTATTATTTCCAAGTCAAGTTTTAATAACTAATTAGTCCACAAAGTTCCATCACACACTGCTACTAGTATGAAAAGAGGGTAGCGATAAAAAGGAAATATTAAAACACAGTGCGCATCACACAAAACTTTACTTGTTTTGAAGTTAGCTATTTAACTGACGTGGTTGTTATTCTATATAGTGCTCTAACATAAAAGTAATGAATGTATATATAAATGTATACTTCTATTTAAATGATTAGAAGCGTTCTTAGCCCCGGTGACTCAGTGTTCTGTAAAAGATCACTGCAAAAACCAGCTTTCGCTATGACTGTAATCAAATGGGTGACCAGACTCTATTTCATTTGGGAGCGTGTTCGTAAATCGCGGGAGATGTTAGGCCGTTCGTAAGTCCTGGTTGTACAGATGTCTAGTTTTAGATCTGAAAAGTGACAGAAGAAACTTATTATCAAAACAAAGTTGCGAGCATTATCTACTTGTAAAATATTTCCACAGGATGTTGAAAAGTCAAGCCTTTACTACTACTTTCATTGATAGCTCTTTGGGACAGGGAAGAAATTGATGATAGTATGAGATTACACGGTATATATTGGCCAAATGGACTAGGTGTACAACGTACACCTAGTCCATTCGGCTATTCCATATTCACACGGACACGGCTGGCAACCCCAGTAACGTAAACATCATATCTAAAGTGCTACACAGTTTTATTATCAAATGGAAGTAATAAATGTGAAAATTTACGTAAACAACCGGTGGGAGTGAGAGACATAACCTCGTGAATCTGATTCAGTATAACATCTGCAAGATATACGAACCAAGTGAGTTAAAATCCTGTTGTAAACATCTCAAAAACTCGTTGTTACATTTTGAAATGCACTCACACATGGATAAACAGCTGATATCCAGCTGATTTTTAATATTATATGCATTGTAACCACCACGCACACGCACTCACTAAAAACTTGATTTGACAGTCTGTGTCACAGAAGAAAACAACAGACAATGACGTTGACGCATGACGTCTGCGTTTAGTAAGTGCACAAGTTCTTAAAACTGCATTCAAGCAAATTTATATATTGGCAATGAGAACTGCGTTTAGTGAGTGCACTGGTTGTTATGGATGCATTCAAAAGTTTTATCTAGTGAGCGATGTATGATTGATGGGGAGAGATATTGCTAGCGGCGTCAGTCGTTACTTTTCACGAATTTGAGACAGAACTTTGGCACCTAGCGACATCCGTGAGCGAGCAGCTGAAATACGTAAACTATCGCCGCATAAACAGTGCCATCTATCGAAGAGTAACTGAACTTGTTACAAAATGATGAAACCTAAAGCCCTAGTGGCAAAAAAGAACCAGGTGACACCACTCGGAGGTACTAGCAAAGTTCGAAAACCGAGAGCCCAAGAGCAAACTTCTGTCGCTGAGCAGTCATTTATTACGGTAAGGAAAAAACAGACCTCACGGAATTCAAAGGAAAGTTCCCCTCGGCCACTGGATGGCTCGCATTATGACGTCGCCACAAGCAGTCCTACTAAGGCCGCAAACAACTCACTGGGAAGCGGCCAGGCTAATGATGACACAACTCTTGCAGCAGCACTGAATGAATCCTTTATTGCGGCAGATCTGCCACATTCGAAAAGCATGGATTTCACTGCAACCGGCCTAATATCGAGTCAGGAAATGGAAGAGTCCATAGAAAAATTGCAACAAGAACTTGGAAGTACACAAAATGAACTTGAAACGGTAATACTGGAAAACAATGACTTGCGTGAACAAATCTGCAAATTAACTAAGGACAATTGTACACTTAAAAAATTGCTTACTAATTCAGCCAGTAAGAGTACTGAGAGAAGAAGTAGATACTCCTTGCAGCAGTCTGAAGTGAATTTGATCTGCACACCATCTAGAGGCTGTCCCTCGTACCAGGTTGGGACGGGCACCAGTGACAGAGAAGTATTGCTGCAGAAAAATCTGAAGGACTTGGAGCAACAACTAACCCAAGCCAGAACTGAGATAGATAACCTCCACGTGCAAATCCGTGCTTTGCAGGAGGCGCTGCAAAAGAACAATCTTACCACCTTGCTACATGAGAGCATTTCTCAAGAAAACACCAAAGCACACCATCCAAATGACGCAGTGAAAAATAAGTTGTGTATCTTGACAAATATCAGTAATTATAACTCACAAACAATAGTTGAAAATACTTTTAGCGATAATTTTGACTATTGTCGTTACATTCTTACAAATTGTACCGTTAAACAGCTTCTATGTAAGGTAAACGCAGCTATTAACGACCCATCGAAAATTCGCAGGTATTAACGATCCATTTCATTAACCTACAATTTTTACGTTACTGGAACAGTTTATGCTAGAGACATTTGACGAAATACGCACATTTGTTCATTGAGTGTCGCAAATACTTACGTTAATGTGCGTGGCATTCCGGGAAAGAGACGAAATTCGTTTGTTTCTATGACGATAGTAAACTTGCCGATCGTGTGGTACAAATCCTTAATCTTACAGATAAGCACACCAAAACTTCGTTTAACAGTTTGTAAAGAATTGTATGAAACCTATGATTGTTCTGTATTATTGAATGTGTTCATTTAGATGTGAGGTCTTAATTTCTTACAGTATTTCATAAAGTTTTTAATTAATTAAATATTATAAAACTTCACATTTAATTAAAGCGGTAATACCTTCAATTATTTTAATAGTCGCAGCTATTGCCGACTCATGGGCCGGTGATTGCGATGCATATTAAATTTTGTTTTACCTCTTTCTCGTCGATATGTGACAATAAAGCAATTATTTTAATATGACATCTTAATCTAATACAGTCAGCCTTTGTAACACACAATTACCGATCTATACTATTTGGTCCACTTTTCTTGTTTAATCGTTTTTTGTTTACTACGAAATACAACTTTAATCATTCATTGTCATTATAAAGGGGCATTGTAAAATTACTTTTTATGGCATTACAATGTTTGTATTAATTAATATTATTTGCAACACTATTTATTTAAAATCTCTGCTATGACTACAAAAATCAAATAAATACATATAATCTACTTTTTATGAGTCGGCCATACAATTTCATAATTATGTATTATATCGACTATTACCGATCTATATGAGTCGGTGATAGCAAGTACGGGAAGCTATTGCCGATTCTATACAAATCCTGGTCGTTTATGTAACATAACACTAGTTTAATGAAATATTAGCTTATTATCCAAACAATATTTTGAAGATAAAAAAACCATAAAAGCTCTTTTACAAAATAATGTCTTAGTCAAATAGCATGGACCAGAGTATCTAAGTGACTTTTCCTATGAAGTATAATATGAAAGTGTATGAAAGGTAGTATGAAAGGACTTAGAGCAAACCTACATGATTTTCTGCAAAAACACCATAATGTGTTTCTTCTTAATTAAACAAAATACCTGCCTATACATTCTTCTTGTTTTTAACAGTCGGTAATAGGTTCATAAAAATCGGTAAATAGCTTCATAGCCTTTCGTATGGGTCGGTAATACAAACAATGGACTTGGTCACTTAATTATTTTTTTATTTTATTAGTATTGTGTCTAAGGGCAATTTAGGGTATTAAACATAAACTAGATAAACTAAAGTTTCATATAAAATCAAAACATTGGGTGTGAACTCAATCGCCATTCTTAATAACTATCATCAATTTTAAAATTGTCTTAACTGGGTCGGTAATACCTGCATTTACCTTAATATTGATAAAAAGTTGAAAATTTTCAGTTTAAACGACTACTGCATTGTCATGTTAGGAGGTCACGAAATTAAATCTGGTGATTGTAAGGAGTTGGTGAGCACAGTAAGAGAATCTCTAAAGCATATTAATTACACAAATGTCGTAATATGCACACCGACCTATATTTGTGGAGCTCCCTTGCATAATTATAAGGTTGAGTTATTTAACAACCTATTGCGTGAGGAGTTATCGGCCTCTACTTATGCATATTACTTTGATACGAACAACTATCTCACGTTCGACATGTTTTCATATAATACTGGTGTGATAAATAGAATAGGGATAGAAACAATATTTAAGAAAATTATTGAAAACATTAATATAGATCTGAATATGTATTCACAGGCAACATCGAATAATATAATTAACTGTTTACAGTTTTTTCGTGGGTAGCGATATTAGTAGGCCGGAATATGTTAATAAACCATTTAGAACCAGTAGTGCAAAACCTAAAGCTCAAAAACAAGTCAAGTGTAAGACACATTTAATGTATTACCAAAATGTTAGAGGCCTACGTTCCAAGACAACTGTCTTTTATAGTAACATACTGTGCAATTCCTATGACATTATTACACTGACGGAGACGTTTTTGAATAGTTCCGTATACGATGCTGAACTGTTTCCGTCAAACTATGTAGTACTGCGGAAAGATAGAGTTGATGACGCTGGCTACGGTGGAATATTGTTAGCAGTCAAAAACTGTTACTCGATAAAAAGAATAACTGATATTGATGGATTCACTCAGGACAAAGAATTGTTATTAGCTGTTATATCAAAGAAAAATTTCAAGCTCTTTATATGTATTGTATATTTACCACCTAGCTATAATGAGATTAAATATATAGATGTCTTGACTTGTATCGAGAACGCAATAAGTGCATACCCTGGTCATAAGTTTGTAGTTGTAGATTTTAATTTGAATTCTTGTAGTCGCGCTACTATTACACAATTTGACATGTTTTTAGATTTTTGTAAGTTACGTCCATGCAACGATATTTATGACAATGCCATGAATAGGTACAACTTAGATTTAATTTTGACCACGGATGACCCACAAAATATTAGTATAACATGCGACACTGAACCACTTGTGCCATTGGATACTGCAGCTAATCACCCCGCTCTAGATATAAGTTACGCTATGCCTGGATCTAGCTCTATTGACAACCCATCAACCTCTAAACAAGGCGTTGAGTTTGATCATTCTGAAAATAAGTTAAACCCTGAGTGGAATTTTCGAAAGGCTGACTTCCATGGCCTTTATTCACAAATTGCATGCATAGACTGGAAAGGCCTACTACTACAGAGAGACGTTGATGCAGCCGTAAATATTTTTGACGAAGAACTGAACAGAGCCATTAGTGCCCACGTTCCTTTGAAAGGCAGGCCACGCAGCCAGAGGTACGTGTACCCAACATGGTACACTGGAGAAATAATACACTACATAAAACTGAAATATTACAATTTTAAAATATTTAAAATGAAAGGATGTGAAGTTAATAGGGAACTTTTTAGATACTATAGAACTAGAGTAAAGGAACTCATAACCCATGCCTACCAAAATTATATAAAAGCACTAGGAAATAAGATTGCTTCTGACCCCTCAACGTTTTGGAAGTATGTAAGGGATAAGAAAATGACAAGACAACAGAACAAAGAATACACACACGAAAATAGAACTGTGACTGGACAGGAGGCGGTCAACTTCTTCGCACAGTATTTTGCAAGTGTCTTCCATGATAACATCCCAAAATTGGACCCCCAAGCGGCAGAGTCGACCGCGGTTGATCAGGGATACCTAATCAGTATTCCATATGTCAGCAGTGTGGAACTAAAGAATGCAGTGCGACGTCTGAAAGCAGAGTCTGCATTTGGGCCGGACAACATACCGGCTTTCTTGGTGAAGGACTGTGTATCTGTTCTCGAAGAGCCCCTTAGATACTTATACAATCTTTCGTTGCAGAGATGTTCCTATCCAAATAAGTGGAAAGTTTCACGAGTTACGCCGGTGCCCAAGAGTGGCTCAGATACGGACATAGCCAACCACAGGCCTATTGCAGTACTATCCGTATTTGGCAAGCTGTTTGAATCAATACTAAATAAACAAATCTCATATCAGGTCAGTGGTTTGCTGAGCGACGTCCAGCATGGATTCCGCCCAGCGCGCTCTACGTTAACCAATCACATTAGGTTTGTAGACTATGTAAAGAGAAATATGATGGCAGGTCGTCAGGTTGACGCGGCATATTTCGATTTTGCTAAAGCGTTCGATCGCGTAGATAACGACGTGCTCCTAATCAAACTTGCATAGGCTTCGACCGGCAGCTATTAAACTTAATGGCAGATTATCTCAGGGACCGAAAACAAGATGTTAAGTTAGGAAACTACAAATCTCATGATTACTTTACCCGATCTGGGGTAAGTCAGGGTAGTAGTTTGGGACCGACTTTGTTTCTCATCATGGTTAACGACCTGGCTACAGTTGTCAAGAAATCAAATTGCCTTATGTTTGCCGACGATCTCAAATTGTTCGCATCCGTCAGAGAGACTTGTGACTGCGAAGCATTACAGCGTGATATTGATGCCGTCAAGGAATGGAGCACGGCTAATAAACTGGCTCTGAATGTTTCAAAATGTAAGTGTATAACTTTCTCACGCTCGCGTACCCCTATACAGATGCCATATATGTTGGCTGGTGAGCGGCTTGAGCGAGTCGCCACAATACGGGATCTAGGAGTGACTTTTGACTCATCTTTAAATTTTCACGATCATATCATAAGCACCTGTAAGGCTGCAAATAGATCGTTGGGATTTATAATCCGAACATCTTATCGGATTGATAATATCCTGGCCACAAAGCTACTGTACAATGCTTATGTCCGTAGTAAACTGGAATACAATGCTACTGTTTGGAACCCACATGAAAATTTATACATTTTAATGACTGAGAGAATACAGCGCAAGTTCACTAGATATTTGTATAAGCGCACATACGGCTACTATCCCTTTCTGTATCCCTCTCTGTTCGTTTCTGGTATGGTTGGTTTGGATACCCTGGAATTAAGGCGTAACTTTACCCACATTATGCACTACTATCTGTTAATGAGCAATAAGATAGATAACCCGTCTGTAAACGAGTGCATATATTTCTTTGTACCAGACAACTATATGCGTGGCTCAGGACGCCGACAACATCGGCTACTGGTAACGCCACCATCTTGGCGCTTGCCACAGGCTGCCACTAGTCCCACTGCAAGAGCTATAGAGTTGATTAATGGCCTGTTACGTACAAATTCGGATGTAGATTTCTTCGTTGATAGGGAAAATGAAATGGCGATTAATGTTATCAAATATTTAAATGAATTAATGAAATGATTTTGAATTTAATTTTAATAAGATTGTATATAATATAATTGTGTGCTAACTTTGTACTAATGAGTATTAATTGCACTGACATCAAAAATTTAATAGTTAAATAAGATTGACATTCTAATGACATATTCAATTGTACTATACTGACATTATACAATGTAACATTAATTAAATAGCTAATTAAATTAATTTAAATTAAATTGACATTATAATTCCTGACATTCTATTATTTAATATTCGTGAAATTGACATTATATTTAATATTATTATTATAATGAAAACATGTAGTGTAATTGAATTGTAATTGAATTGAATGAATTGATACCTATTGGGAATGATAAATGTATTTTAGTAAATTATAATTATGTAGATATTTTGAGTCAATATTGAGCTTATAAAAAGTAGCGGCTGTTTTGGCTAGGTAGTTCATAAACATAAAAATGCTAAGGGTGACTGTATGTGACTGAACTGAATCCAATCAAATTAAGACTGTATAAATTGATTAAGTACCTAATTACTGATGAATTTGTGTAGTTTAGCATAACATGTAAGCGTTTTGGTTCCAATTGTAAGCTTATCTTGTTCTTTATATGTAAATAAATAAATAAATAAATTCGTGTAGGTACTGGTGTCTTCATCCCAGGAAACTTCTGGAGAAATTAGTCTACCGTTCAGCAAATTATCATTTATCATGACATATCATTCATGACACATCCACTATGATTCATAAATCCTTGTACCTATAGTTCAGACTGTTTGCACTTTAACCATCAAGTCTGAAGAAGCTCGTTTCCGTTGAACAAACAGAGATATTTCAAGATACTCCTATACACCGCCGTTTGCGGCGTGAACTTGAATGAATAGCTGCATACATAGCCTTATGGAAAGGGTTAATTGTCGATTTGGATCACGTACTACGATAACTGAAGCTTTTGATGAGCACTTGGATGGTAAAAATTCGACGTTACATTATACTGATGTTCGATATTATGGTAATTTTATAGTAATAACATTGTATGTTTAGCTCTGACATTAAACTTCAAAGGTCATAGTAATGAACTACTTTGAAATTACTTGAGTTATTCGTCATTGCTAAACCAAATTATAGCCTCGTTGTGGTCGTAGAATCGACGGGTCTTATGATGCAAATCGTTGGCCATGGTCAGCAGTGAAAGCGTGTGAGTGATTGTTGCCATTTTTTTGGTGTGGAAAATCCATCATGGATGCTATGCCCGGTGATGGTTGAGAGCCCCGGTTAAACCCTCCATAGGATATGCCGAGGATTCCCAACAGACCTTCGCTTACACTGTGGCGTCACCTAAGGAGTTTGGTGGGTGCTATCCCACTTCTTTAGCGGGGTTGTGCGGGTATTATCCCGCTTCTTGGGGCGTGTGTATCACTGCCTGCTTCTGTAAGGACGGTGAACAGCCCCCTCACCGTCCTCAGGCCATGTCAGGTCATGGAGGCCGTTAGTCTTCGGCGAAGTACTAGGGTCTTCCTTGAAGATAGATACTCTGATTTATCTAATTATAGTCTATTGACGGCATCCATTGCTAGGCGGACGACAGTATATAGGTAGGCACCTTGCGAAGCAAGGTCCGACACATGTAATATAGGCATATTACATGTGTCGGACCTTGCTTCGCAGTGAAATAAAGTCGTAAATAACATGTGCCTTCAATCAAAGTTACTCTCGCGAAAGGGCTGGAATGATGTGGACTTAATCACGTCCAATTTAACCGTTGTTCGCTGTTAAGAAATATCCGTTGGAGACCTGGATCTGTAAGAAGCCTGGGCCTACTTCTATGAGGAGGACAATGAGCAACACCTTCCATCGTCCTCAGGCCCCCAGTCATGTAAGCTCATAGTCTTGGATGAAGACAACTCTGCGGCGCCACCGGTGCAAACTTGTCTTTTCCAGGTGGTACCGGAATAGTCCTCCTTAAAATCCTTCTTGGACCTATATGGGACAACGGCTTACACAAGTTTAGGTCTGGCACAAGAAGACTGATTATCCAATTCTGCACCAAAATAAACTAAACTCAATTCAGCAATTTAGGAGTGGAGTCATAACTAACAAATACATTTTCGTAATTTATGAATATATACGAAAAGTTACCATTCCATACCCATGTTACACATATTCAAAAATTCAAATCTATTCAACTGTCGGCCGTAGCCGGAGTTTTATCGCCGGCTTGATAGACGTAAGTTATTGGAACCATCGAAATCTATGAAATATTGAAAGCGGGTTCCAATTTTGTTTTCATATATAAAAGATAGAAGTGTGACAGTGTTTAGAGGAATTCTTTGAATAGTGCCGTGTTTATGAATAGTTATTGAACTTGATAGATTAATACTTTTAAAAGATGATAGTGAGAATAGTGAAAGAGAAAGAAGAAAGAAAGAAAATAGTTTAATGCTCGTAGTCCCACAGCACTTGCTTAGTGTTGTGGGTGAAGAGCGATGCCGTGCTTCGAAAGGCTCGCTAAGCTATTGATGCTGACTTTCTATAACAGGGTTGTCTTTAGGATTAGTTCTAGAATTCATGGGGGTTTTAAAATTGTCTGCAGCAAGTAGGCACGTTAACAGACGTGCTTATCAATAGCGTGTGACAAAAAATTTTTCAATATAAAATAAAACCGACTTCCAACAAATCCTGAAAAATAAAATTTACTTAGCACAAAGTACTGTAAAATGTATTTTGATTTATCTAATTTTATTCAATATCATATTGAAGTCGGCGCCAAGTAAACCCATAGGTTTATGTAGAAATTATTGATGGCACCAACTTCAATATTATATTGAATAAAATCTGATAAATCAAAATACATTTTACTTTGTGCTAAGTAAATTTTATTTTTCAGGATTTGTTGGAAGTCGGTTTTATTTTTTATTGAAAATTTTTTTTTCATTATTTTAAGTGACGGGTGAACCGAAAAATATATCTATCTAGGTAAAAGTTTTCATCAATACAAATCAATCAAGCTCAAACACAAGGTAGCTGCTGTAAATCGTTAAGGATTTCCCTCGACTGTCTTTCAGTTCCATAATCAGATCGACTCCAGATATTCATTAAATTGTAGTACATTAAAGCACTGAATTAAAAAGATATCAAATGCACTGGTTGTCCTTACGATTTTCGGTGGTTGCCCTCGATTTCTCCTGGATCCCATCATCAGATCCTGATCTGATTAAAATAGGACCACCTCAGAAGTAAATCCTATTCAAGAAAGAAAACAATTTAAATCCGTTTATAATTGACGGAAATATCGGTGAATATACATAAAACATTGAGAACTTCTTTTTTTTTTAAGGCGGATCTATCAATCTAGGTGCAAAGTTCTCATCAATACAAATCAATCAAGCCCAAACACAAGGTAACTGCTGTAAAGGAGCCCTCGACTGTCTTTCGACTCTATCATCAGGTCGACTCCAGACCTTCATTAAAGTGTAGAACATTAAAGCACTTAATTAAAAAGTTAACAAGTGCACTAGTTGTCCCTACAATTTTCGGTGGTTGCCCTCGTTTTCTCCTGGATCCCATCATCAGATCCTGACCTAGTGAAAATGGGACCACCTAAGAAGTAAACCCTATACAACAAAAAAAAAATTTGAAATCTGTCTATAATTGACGGAAATATCGCTTAACATACATAAAAAAATACATACAGACGAATTGAGAACCTCCTCCTTTTTTTAAAGTCGGTTAAAAATACAACTTCTTCTTTTTATATCATTATAAAATGAAAGACAAGCATACATCCCAACTGATAGAAAATGATAATCGTATCCTATGAACATTTGCAACACTAGAGGTTATGCACGCACGCTGTCAACCTTACAATAATTATCTTTCTAAGAACTCCTTATTAAGAACCTCACACTGTGTGAAATCAAAATGGTGTCTGTTTTGTTGACAAAGTTCCTTTCTTCATCTTATTATTTTTACTGCATACGAGTATAGCAATTCTTCTAACAAATACCTACTCGTACGTCTCTCTCGTGCTTCTAAATATTTTCGCAGAGAAGAAGATATAAATTGTATTGCCGCAATGCAGTTATATGTTTTCATTTATAACACATCCAATATCGTAAATCTTAAAAACAGTTACAGTACTAAAGTCTTAATACAGCGGTTACTTCTTTCCTATTCTGGTGCGAATATTTGGTGTTTTATTTTTCAATTTGCTGGTAATTTCGGTATATGAGACTTTAAAATGTATAGTTATTGTCACAATATCATGTTAGATCCTAGATGGAAAATAATATTGTTGTGAGTTGGTTACTCTTTACCTTATCTTCGAAATAGTTTAATGAAAAGCCAAGTATAAGTTAGTGTGCATTGAAATAAATGATAAAATTGAAACTTTTAATATACTGAAAAATATTGCAAAATCATTTTGAAAACACAAATTAACGAGAAACTTAGAAATATTTTTTAATTTAACGATTACACTGAATTTGAAGTAACATTAAACTATAACCCATTGATGATTAACATCCCTTGCAAAAAATACTGACCATGAGAATAAGACTCGCGTACTTCTATTAAATCAAGTTCAACATGCCCATAATTATCAATGCTAGTTCCAGGACGGTGCCGCTCGCAAGGATTTCAAACCCAAATGAAATGGTCTTAACATAATAAAAAGGCATAACGAATTCTAAGTCACACGACCATGAAGAAAGGAACGTTCGTCTGCGACCGAAATGTTCTCTTTACAGATTTTGAATTTTGAACACCTCGTGAGTTTAGGATTTTTTTCAAAGTTAACACGAAACTTGTTGATTGATTGCTTGATAGATGATTTTCATCTTTTTGATTATAAAACCACAAGAATAAAATCATTAACGATGAGGTTGTCTAGCTTCTCCACCAATTTTGTATTTCATGTTGCTGTTGTCTTTTAACATCTACAATAATTAATTTCATTATGTAAATGTTTTAGGACACGTAGTTACAACGCGTTACAACGTTACTAACCCATTTTAATGAGGTACTTTGAATCGGAGGTAACAGGGAAAGGGGAGTTCCCTTTGTTATAGTTTGCTAATAAACATCATCCTCCAATACCGTCACAGAGTAGTTAATGTATGTAGATGCGACAGGTAATGAATTTTACGAGACATTTCAGGTACAGTCGTAAAGCTGGCAATTGATAGCGTATTAGAAAGGTTAATTTATTAGGGTTCCGTACCCAAAGGGTAAAGAACGGGACCCTATTCATGAGACTTCGCTGTCCGTCTGTCTGTCTGTCTGTCTGTCCATCAGGAGGCTGTATCTCATGAACGGTGATAGCTAGAGAGTTGAAATTTTCACAGAGTATGTGTTTTTGTTGCCGCTATAGCAACAAATACTAAAAACAAAAACATAATAATATTTAAGGGGGCTTCCATACAACAAACGTGTTTTCTCGCGATTTTGTCTTTTAAATTCGGTAATAAGGTATCCTTCTCAATTTAAATACATTAGTTAATTTGGACATTTCATCAAGATCATTCATTCCCTTTACACCATGCAAATTAAATGAATACTTTAGGAGGTATAGCATAATCAAATGTTGCCGAATGAAATTAATTTCGTGTCGCCATGATTGAACATTATACGGGATACATACTAACTTATTTTTCGTCTTTCATCGTAAAAATTTTACTTTAAAAAGGGAACAACGCTTTCAGCAGATCCTTCTGAACGATTTCGTCCACTTTCCTAAACTCGTCCACTTCCTAAGTTGACAACTTCCCTAACTCGTCCACTTCCTAAGTTGACCACTTTCCTAACTCGTCCACTTCCTAAGTTACCACTTTCCTAACTCGTCCACTTCCACATATGAAAGTGGACGGAATCGTTCAGTAGGGTCATGTACACTTTTAGCTTGTGGACGGCCAGGAGGAGGCTTTTGGCTGCCAATATCAAGAGTTACCGCCCAGCTCGGGGCCCTAAATTACTCCGTGAGCACCGTGTTGCTCGACTTCAGTTTGCTCGGAACTGTGCTTCATGGACTCTGGAGGACTGGAATAAAGTATTGTTTTCTGATGAAGCTAGAATCTCTTTGTGTGGAGAGAACCGACGCCGGCGAGTGCTGCGAAGACCACGGGAACGCTATGCGGAAGTGTGTCTCGAAGAAATCACTCCTTATGGCGGAGGCTCCGTTATGTTTTGGGCAGCAATTAATTCCACGGAGCGTACGGAGTTAGTTTTCATAGAAAATGGAACATTAAATGCACACCGGTACATAATGGAAGTCTTAATTCCATATGCACAACCCACATTGACTGCACTTGGGGAAGATTCCATTTTTATTGACTACAATGCTCGCCCGCACCGTTCTGGCGATGTGGAAGCGTACATGCAAGAAGTTGGGATCCGTCGTTTAGATTGGCCAGCTCGAAGTCCTGAACTCAATCCAATTGAGCATGTGTGGGATGTTCTAAAGCGACGGGTAAGATCAGTGCAACCTGCTCCACAAAACATAAGGGATCTAAAAAGTGTCATTGCAGAAGAGTGGGAACGTATTCCTCAAAACGTTATTAAAAACATCGTGGAAAGCATGCCCAGAAGGATTCAAGCTGTGATTTTGGCAAGAGGAGGTCACACTCGTTATTAGGTTTTTACACTTGTAACTTAATTTAATTAAAAAAAGTAAAAAAAACTTGTCTTTATTGCCGACCACTTCTTATTGTTTGGGCGCGTACATCGATTTAAAAGAATCTATCGTTTTTTATTTTTTAATTGCTCGAATTCACTTCACGCGCATTAATTTACACGATTATAAGTATACAGACTACGTCAAAGAAATAAATTTCCTTTAATTAACTAAAATCGTCCTTAGAACGTAAATTTCCTTAGGTGCCCGTTTTTTTTGCAAAAGAGTGTATATAGACTAGCTGACCCGGCAGACGTTTGAGTGTATTCTGAGCCTATGCTATGCTATACTGTGAAGCAGAGGACAAATTAGGAATATGAACGAGTTAGGAAATGGACGAGTTAGGAATATGGACAAGTTAGGTAATGGACGAGTTAGGAATATGGACGAGTTAAGAAATGGACGAGTTAGGAATATGGACGAGTTAGGAAATGGACAATTCAGGAATCGTAGGCGGACGAGTTAGGAAAGTGGTCAACTTAGGAAGTGGACGAGTTTAGGAAGTGGACGAAATCGTTCAGAAGGCAGCAGATTACTTTAGTAAGGTGTAATATTTCAAAGATAGCTATTTCATAGGAAATAGTAAACAAATAGTCCATTTTTAGATTTTTCTCCAGTATAAACAATTTACGTACAAACACACAATTAGATATCGTGTTTATAATGTCATCATTCAAATGTCATCAATATTCTGAAAAAGATATTAAGCATAGAGTTCACAAACTCTTCTTGAAATATATACTGTACCTACCGTAGAGGATCTATACAAGGATAGTTAACACTATAGAGCAACGCGAACTGTCTAAAGACGCGCGTTGTATAACACTACAGAGCAACGCGAACTGTCTAAAGACGCGCGTTGTATAACACTATAGAGCAACGCGAACTGTCTAAAGACGCGCGTTGTATAACACTATAGAGCAACGCGAACTGTCTAAAGACGCGCGTTGTATAACACTTTAAAGCAACGCGAACTGTCTAAAGACGCGCGTTGTATAACACCATAGAGCAACGCGAACTGTCTAAGGCGCGCGTTGCTCTATGTTAGTAGGTAATGAGGGCAATCAGTAGACGCTTGAAATACTGACAGAATATCGAGCAGTGTATTTTCATAAAAAAATAATAGGTAATTAAAACAAAATGGACCTTTACTGGGACATCCTTTCGAGAGCTTACCCGGGGCTTCCAACCGTACGCTGTTGGCCGTTACGTGGGGTGTTTTAGTCGGTAGGAGTCCATCATATCATCCATTAAGGATTTTCCCTCTCGTTAAATAAAAAGAAAAAAAAGGGGGGCTCCCAAGCAACAAATACGACTTTTTGTTGTTTTTTGGTACGGAACCCTCCGTGCGGGAATCCGACTCGCACTTGGCCGGTTATTTACTAAAGGGATTGAATTGTACGGAAGGGTCAATGGTTTGTTTACTTTATCATTAGTTTATTTTTATAAACAGACATTTTTGTGATTTTAAGTCACTGTAAGTAACGGAAAACTTACAATAACAAACCTCTTTGTAATTCTAAAAATTTGATTAAGATGGTTTGGTTAATCAATCACGGTCTAACCCCTGAATTTTCTTTGATATGGTTTAATTTTTTTTTTAAATAGCGTAGAAAGGTACTTATATAATTATCTAAAACCTTTTCGATTTACAAATTGGTTACTTTTTACAAGGAGAAAAATTCGCAACGCAAGTGAAGCCGTGGGTTTTGCCAGTACTTCACATTTTATAGAAAGTATGTAAATTTATTTGGAAAAGCAGAGCAACTAGTTCCTTTCAAGTGGTAAAGTTGCTATCCCTACTTTCCCTTTCTCAGTAAATCGGGTTCTAAAATAAACAGTGCCGAAGTTTTCTTTCAGAAAATCAACAAATTCTAAGAGCGTGTTTTAGAGCGAACTTCATTAACATTTTTATGAAGTACTTGCCTTCGTGTTAATTAAATTAAAAAACAAGCTTCCGTTATCGGTACTTCCTTAGGTTTGAATTTTTATTTAGCAGTAGATAATAATATTTTTCGTGATAAATTTTATGAGTAATTTAATGGAATTATAATGAAATCAGTGTGAATGAAAATAATTATATAACGCCGATTAAGTATTAGCATGCTTAGGGCGGATTCTAGGTTACTATGATAACTATACTGAAGAAGACGTAACTAGATGAAAAGTAAACTATTTCAGCATGGTTACCAAAGTTACTTTGTGCTTATTAGTTGTTGGTGAAATGGAAAATAACTTTACTTTTAGAATAAGTAAAAGTATTATCTATACTAATATAATATAATAATATTATAAAGAGGAAAGATTTGTTTTTTTGTTTGTTTGTTTGTTTCTTTGTTTGTAATGAATAGGCTCTGGAACTACTGGACCGATTTGAAAAATTCTTTCACTGTAGGAAAGCTACACTCTTTGCGGTGAACATAGGCTATATTTTATTCCCGTATTCCCACGGGAACGGGAACTACGCGGGTGAAACCGCGTGACGTCCGCTAGTTCTCTAATAAAGACTTACTCCGATTTTGGTCGAATTCGCCCTAACTCGATAATTTTTAATTTCATTAGTAAAGTTGGAATATGATAGCATCAACTGAGAGCGGTGGTCAATGGCTTAACTGTTTCTCCTGAATTGCAAAAAAAAGCAGGCTCGAATTTTAGTTTTGAGAAGATACGTACTAGCTGCGACAAATATGTATAACAGTGGCACTTCGAAAGTGTTCACAAAAGTGAATAATAAAGTCGTTATCGTCTTTTATTCCAAAAGGAGATTTTATTATATTTGACAGAAAATAAATGTTTTGTGCCAAAAATGCCGACTGGGCCTAAGGAATTTTTAACTTAAAACCACACATTAAACGTGGGATAAAATTTACTGTCATCTCGTTTCTATTTAATATCCTGTAAATATTCTGCCGAATATCTTTAGTAAAACCTTTATAACGTAACACCAAAGGTCCATTCGAGTAAGCCTCTTATAGCAACCTTCACAATAAACCCTAAAATTTCTATTAAATTTTAAATCTTTACGATGTAATTAAAACAACACACCCCACACCAGTGTTCAATTTCTACTCGGAGACTTAGATGTTATTATTTATTTTCATAAAAGCCATCAATAGTCTCAACCCGTTACATAAAAGAGGGTTTTTTAAGCATCGAATGTACATAGTATGAAGATATTCAGCAACAAAACAATATGGGAGGTATTGGAAGTCGCGGAAACTAGACCTATTGAATAAAGTAGGTAATAGAAGAATATTGTATCAAACTCTTAAAGAAAAGGAATAAAGAATAGGTAATGAGTACCCTTACCCTCCAGATTGTTTAAATTTGTGGTGGATTTCTCTCACCTATTTTTTTACACAGGGAAATCCCTCATGGATGGTATGCTGTTCCGACTTAAACTACGAGAAGCCCCCGGTAAGCCCTCGGAAAGAGGTTTCGGGGTTCCTGACAGAATCCTCGAAATCCTGACCTTCCCTAACTCGTTTCGATTAAAAATAATTAAAATAGCATGTTTAGTATTGTATAAATTTTTATAAATGCATTTTTAAAAATTCGTTATGGTCTATTTTATTTTTTGACATTTTTCTTGCTACGATAACAGTAATGTTTTGTGGTAAAAGCGCACTATAGCACTTTTACAAACAAAATAGTATATGACATGATCAAAAATCATTCGATATCTTCTTGGTTGAAGACTGAATCATGTCAGAAATGTTTCAAGGATTTCCTTTAGGCGATATCCCCATTCGTCCTGGTCAAACACACTGAAAATGAGCTGCGGGTGGTATTATTCTGTTAACTTCTGGCAAATAGGTATATCACCGTTTTAAGTAGCTCCAGTTAAATAGAAATTCACATGTTTAAATGTATGTGAAAGTGTTTTATCTGAGCATCAAACGAACATACGTTTCGTCGGTTCCACATTTACGTCGTAAGGAGAAGTTAAAATTTCAAAACTCACAATTTATTTTCTCATTCAAAAGCTCGCACGTTTTGAACTGGCTTTTAAGAAGGACTTGGCTCTTATACAATTTAATTTTATTGAATAACAGGAGACTGCAAACTCTGGGTGAGGTGACATCAAAGCGGAAAGATACACGAATAAAACTGAATTTCTTATCGAGGTTCAATACAGTGAGTGAGGTTACTCATTTTCAACGGAATGTTCTTTTACTTAGTTAAAATGTTTTATCATCAATTTTGACTCAATTTAACTTATTTCGTAATTTTGATTGAGATTTGCGCTACTTATTAAGAGAGGCTTTGTGAAAATACTTTCATAACCTTATGGGTATGGGAATTATTACCAGAACATACAAATTTTTACTTGAGATTTTTCATTTGTGTTGGTGGTAATATACAAACATGCATTGCAGCCTTAAATACAGCTTGATCTTCGTGACAAATTTAATAAAAACGTATTATAATGAAACAGAAAATAATAAAAATAAAATACAGAAATAAAAAATCACGATGAGTCGTACAGCAGCTGTAAAGGTGCGGTTAAACGGCCTGTGATAACACGAGCCAACGCGAGCCGCGTCATCCGTGTAGGCGCGGCTCGGCTTAATTCGGACGCAAGCCTGCTCGTTTACACGACGCGGGGTAGCACGATCATACGCGAGCCGAGCCGTCCGTGGAGATGCGGCACACATCTCGCTGTTGAACCGCGCTGTCCTTCTTTTTCTTTAATTCTTCCACAGATATACGTCCCTCACAGAACTTAGTTTTTATTCTTGTCCAAGCATCGTGCACATTGTTGCGATTTTTGTGACCTGGACCTTTTGCGTTCCATATCGCTGGTTCCTCTTTATATTATTATAGTTCAATGAAGAGTTGAACATTTTCATTGCCCCACTCCATTTCGTACAAACCCAATTTTTCAAATTATAATAAACAAAAGAGGTCTTCCTTCGTCGCGCGCTCTGGATCATCTGTCTGTTTAGACGGCGCGTATTAACACAAGCCGAGCCGAAGAAGGCGCGCACGCCTTTGATCCGTGTCGAAAAAACCGACAAGTGATGGATCGTGCGAACTTTGCCGAGCCGCGCCGAGCGTAGTTGTTTAAACAGCGCGTGGCGCGCTGAATCACGAGCCGAGTCAGGCTCGGCTCGCGTGTATGCGCGCCGTTTATTCGTACCTTTATAAAATCAAATAATTTATGTACAATATCTCAAAGGGAAGATTTTTAACGAGTTTGTTTATGAGAGATACGCATACGAAGAGCTTTCATAGCGTTATACGTTTACGTAAAATACGAGAACAGCAACAAAACCAGCCAAGTGCAAATGGGTCTCGCGCACGAAGGGTTCCATGCCCCTTCTCCTCAATTATTACTTTTCTGATTTTGGTATTTGCTGCTATAGCGGCAATCAAAACACATTATCCGTGAAAGTTTCAGCTCTCCAGCTATCACGGTTTTTGAGATACAGCCTCGTGACGTACAGACAGACCGACACCAGACGGACAGTGAAGTCTCATCAATAGGGTCCCGTATTTTCCCTTTAGGTAGGGAACCCTAAAAACGTTGCAAGAGTGAAATTACCAACATAATATCATAAAAAATGTAGACGTTATCCCACAAAGCGTCAATAATTGGAGAATTGATGATAGCAATTCCAAGCACATAGGTATAATGTATTCCGTTTGCCAGACTCATGTCGGTAAACTTGACACAGGTAGGCATCGTTACTCATTGTAGCCACTACTAAGGCATATTATTAGGTTTTTGCAACTGGTCATATTAAATTTGGTTTACGTGGAAACGTTTTTTGTTTTTCAGTGGGAATAAGATTAATTTATATTATGATTTGCATAATCTCTAGAATTCAATTTCAGTAGAAATGAACGTCAATTTCTTAATTCGTTCCCGAGTCCTTGTAACATGGTAACCTTTATGCAATCAGACTAGCAGGTGAGAGTACCACGTAGGCACCCGCACCGAAGTCAGAAGATCAGTAGCCGTTCCTAACGATGCAGACGGCAAAACCTAAACAACTACTTAAGTAGCTTCTAGTAGTCAATAACAAGAACTCAAAGCTTCTATTTTTGGTAGAATTTTAAACAACAGCACAGAGCGGAATCTCCACACGTTTTAAGCTTGAATGTGTGCGTGTGACTAGTATAAAGCTAAGCAAATATTCCCTCACGACATCCGCCAATGTAGTTATGTCTATATGTAGAATCTTAACGAAAATATAATGAAATTAAAACTATACATTAGTAGGAGCCACAGCAATTTCTGGCAAGTACACAGGTTGCATGTAGTTTCCCTTCCCTTCTACTTGTGCTCGCTGCACACCCATTTGCATAACAATATAAGGAATCTCCAAACAACTTGTTATGTTTAATATTTGTGGGTACTATAATCATCTACTTGTGCTCGCTGCACACCCATTTGCATAACAATATAAGGAATCTCCAAACAACTTGTTATGTTTAATATTTGTGGGTACTATAATCAAATTAACAACAGTTGCGTTTGAGTAAATCAAAAATGTGCTCATTGGTGAAAATTTCTCAATAAGGTTCAAATTTTGTGGCGACTAGCGTCACACACTCCAGATCTACTGAACTAGGTAGGTACACCGTTGCTAAGATTCCTGCATCACGTCGCTCTATGAGAGCTGATGCAATCGAGAGTAAGAATAAGCTACAACTACCGAACGTTATCTTTCTACTTTCCTGGTCTCCACTCGTTATCCACATTTTTATCACGTGCTGTTTAGATCTCACTTGTTATTTAATTTGACAGATGTTAATGACTTTCGTCCTCCCCTATACTAAAACTGCATGACTTCATAAAAATCTGAAAAAATGCTGTAAGTACACTCGAGAGCAATGAATCCGGGTCACTTAAAGAATGTTAAAAATCTCGGAAACTAAAAATGATAGGTTAATGCAATAAATTGTATTTAATAGACAATGTAATACTCCTTAAATGAAAGTAAAAAAAATATGAGTCACCATACATTTTATTAACACAAAATTACATAAAGAAAAAACTGCCGATCTCTCCTTAAAACAAAAATAGGAAACATGAAATTTTTGAACTTTATTACGATTTTCTTGAATTTTAATACTTCGTATTGCCTCCTCGTGCTTCCATTACTGCGTTTACGCGGTTTGGCATGCTGTACACCAAGTTCCTTATACGATTTTGGGGAATATTCTCCCATTCCTCTGTGAGAGCAATTTTGAGCTCACGAAGCGTGATTGGGGGAGGGTTTCGTTGTTTTACGCATCTGCCTAGCTCGTCCCAAGCATGCTCGATCGGGTTGATATCCGGGCTGCGCGCTGGCCACTCCATACGAGTAATGTTCATCTCTTGAAGGTAGTCATTCACAATCCTACCTGTATGAGGTCGGGCATTGTCATGCATAAATATAGCATCCTCACCTAAATTGACCATAAATGGACCAACGTGATCATTGAGGATTTCTTCCACATATCTTACGCTAGTTAAAGAGCCGTTTTCTATGATCACCAGCTCTGTGCGACTTTCAGAAGAAATTCCGGCCCACACAAGTACAGACCCACCACCGTAGGCTACTTTTTCTTCGATGCATGCTTGCTTGAATCTTTCCCCTGGTCTTCGATACACTCTGTGTCTTCCATCGTGCTTGTAGAGCATAAATTTTGATTCGTCGGAGAACATAACTTTTGACCAATCTTCAATACTCCAATTTACGTGGCTCTGGGCATACCTTAGTCTCGAAATACGATGCCCACGCTCCAGTTTAGGGCCGTTTGCAGGTCTAAGGGGTTTTAAGTTAGATTCAGCAAGCCGACGTCTTACTGTCCATGCACTTGGGTTACTTCCTCCGAGGCGTCGAAACTGATTGGTGAGTTCAGTTCCTGTGAGAAAGCGATTTCGAAGCATGGTGTTCACCAAGTATCGGTCTTGTCGTGCTGTGGTACACCTGGTTCTGCCCGTTCCTGGTCTGCGTAGGTTAGAACCAGTTTCTTCGTAACGTCGGAGAACTCTTTGTACTGTTGACAGCGACACACCGACAGTCCTGGCTGTATCGCGCTGACTCCGGCCGGTTTCCAGCATTGTAAGTATTCTGGTGCATTCTTCAGGCGTAAGCGACATAATTTCAGCTTGATTAATGAATATAGAGCACTATCAACATGGTTTATGTACCCACATAAATGACAGATTACAAACAAAAGCAACACCAAATGCTGTAATTTCGTAGTTCCATCTTCGAAAGTGGCCCTTTTTCAAATTTGATTTTTTTATGATATAACTTTACAATAACTAAGAAGTTTTAATACCTTCATTTAAGGAGTATTACATTGTCTATTAAATACAATTTATTGCATTAACCTAGCATTTTTAGTTTCCGAGATTTTTAGGATTCTTTAAGTGACCCGGATTCATTGCTCTCGAGTGTATATTCAGATTTTTATGAAGCATATTTTATGCGCAGCAGTGTGCATCAATCTAAAAAAGTGATAATGATCATTAATGAAAAAGGAAAACCCACTTAAACCACATAAAAGTAATAATCAGATAAATTTCTTCTCCACGCAGCTGTTCATATTGCTAAAGAAAAAGTAATAGTGTGGGTCAACTTGTATTAAGTTGTCCGATAACAGAATTGGGGAACAGTCTCTTCAATGAACTTTGGTATCTTGATTAAATAAAGTACAAAATTGCTACATAATATAGAAAAAAATAAAATCACTTTGTATATTATTTTATGATACATGTACCATAATGATAAATGTATAAAACGATAGAGATCTTCCAAGTTCAATGTGGACTACATTCTTTTTGTTTTTTTTTTATGTGTGAAAATCCTGCATGGATGCTATGCCGGACTCCTACCGACTAAAACCACACAATGCCTTACAATAGTCTATGGCCGGAAGTCCCGGCTAAGCCCTCGGAAGGATGTCCCAGGGCTCCCGGCAGACTTTGGCTACTACCGCGGCCTCGCCTAAATGGTTCGGGTACTATCCCGCGTCTGGGGTGTTTTTTCGGGTGTTACCCCGCTACTTGGGGAAGGGGGGATAGTTGGGTGCTATCCCACTACTATGAGGGGCGAAGAGACATGCCACTGTCTTGGCCTGCTTCTGTAAGAACGACGAGCAGCCGACTCGCCGTTCTCAGGCCCTCAGTCATGGAGGGCGATAGTCTTGGGCGAACAGCAACCGGCGACGACCCCGTCGCCTACTGCGAAACTCGGGAGGGAGATTCCTCTCCCGCTCCCTCCCCGCTGCCTCTTTCTCGAGTATAACTTGCTCGCAGAAGGACGCAGCAGCGTCCCACTTTCCACCGCTGGAGACCATGGCCCTCACCTTGATCTCCAGCGTGAGAATGCCCACTTCCAGGCCAGCAACGAGGTCCCGGCGCTGCAGTGCCCAAGCTGAGCACTCCGCCAGTGTGTGCTGCACCGTATCCTCGCTGCAGTCTCCGCAATGCTGGCACTCAGGTGTTACCTCCCGGTGTATGCGCCACAGATACTTTCCAAAGCACCCGTGTCCCCAGGTCATGGAGGCCGATAGTCCTCGGCGAAGACAAGTCGACGGCTATTATTAACACCTTATGAAAGACTGTTTTGGTTGATAACATAAAATACAGGATGTTTTTTACATCTCACTGGTTTGATTCTCGGCTTAAGCAAGACATTTTTAAAAACATTAAAATAACCTCATTTTAATGTTTTTCAAAAATGTTTATTTACTTTTGATAAT
Organism: Miltochrista miniata; assembly: GCA_933228765.1. NCBI lineage: Eukaryota > Metazoa > Arthropoda > Insecta > Lepidoptera > Erebidae > Miltochrista > Miltochrista miniata. The sequence goes on along the minus strand of OW121754.1, from coordinate 8,478,873 downwards.
ATAGGAATGTTCCCTTGCAGTAAAACTATCATCAATATTACGAGTATTTTTCCTTCAACCACGGTTTTTTTGTCCACTCTGTATTACATTTAGGCTACTGTTAACGTCACCTCCCTCTGTTGAACAAGAACTCTATCAAAATTAGCATCACGTTTCTAATAACTGACACTATGTGTTATTCGGTTCATAAATTCTAGGGACTGTGAGTAATAGACTCGTATGTGTAGCTGGACGACAGCATACATTATGTGGCTGTGATATACTCTGAATGACAGGTACGCTACAGTACAATGGGATTCTATTCATAGACAATTGCTAAGACTGAGGTGTGTATAGCCAGGGAGCTTATTGTCGTGTTCAAATGGACAGGCACCGGTTGGGCCTACCTGTTGTTGAAATTTTCAAGCTATCCATTTGGCCTTTAACCAATAACTGTCATCTTACTGGCAATCAGGATTAGCGGTTCAACGTGTACCTTCTTAAAGCACGTTTGAAGTACCTATATCGTTACATCGTTACTTTTAATATAACTTCTATTCTATTCTATTCTATTCTATTCTATTCTAACATTCTCAGTATCATAAATCGCACTTGGAATTCTATGAGGTAAATTGTTAAATTTGCTGCTCATTATACTATGTGGTAACTTTATGAAAGCTCTTGATGAAAGTTTTTCCATATCACGGAAGTGTACAGCGTACAGCAGCTTTAGCGAAATGGCTCTTCGTGTAAAACAACGTGAGCCTTTCACGTTGTTTTACACGAAGGGCCGTTCAGTAATGACGCGATATTTTAATAGTTTTGGTAACACAGGTCAGCCGCTATCATAAAGCCACCGCACTGCACCTGGAGTTCGCTTATTCTACTAGTTTATGTATTTAAATACTATTTAGACTAATACTATAATAATTTATCTAAGTGTTTGTGACTTCAGGACTAATATGCAATTGACCATTGCATTACTTTAAACAGAGGTAGTCTGTAGTGTTATTAATTTTTTGAACATAAGTAATGTTTTTTATTAATGGACCCGACTAGAGATGGAAAGAAGTAAATAGCTACTCAGATCGAAGTTTACTTCTTGTACAATAAAGTCCCACCACATCTGACCAACCACTGTTCTCTATCTAAAGGCCGTCCATTAACACTATTGCATTAAAATTATTAGTATTTTTATTGCCGTTGATGTTGATGGTAGTTGTGATTCAATTTAAAAATAAATGTATGATAACAAGAAGTTAAAATATATTTAGTAATTTTCACCTCCTTAAAACCAACGTATGGCGTTGGTTTAAAGGCAAATGAGTCTCAAAATACACATTTTGACGTTTTCCGAACCAATTTGTTAAAGGCTTACGTTAAGCCTGATCTTGTTGACAAGGTCACCAACGACATAATCTTCGTTTATGCATTTACGATACACAAGACCCCATATCTAACAACTTTACCCTTTTATAACATCTAGCAAATTTGCTTCGAGACCAACTAGATTTTCAGACCAAAATATTCAGAATATTGTAGAGTGTTGCTCATGTATAGTTTCAGCATGATATTAGCCCAAGGGAAAACGAGTAAATTTTAACATGAGTTCTCGTTGTCGAGGTTATGCATGATATTTTAGCCTACATAACGTACCCGCTACTACATGACAGACATCACATTTACAAGAATTTTATTTGCCATGATAATATTATTATTATGATTCTAAAAATACTATACATATTGTTTTTACTAGACAAAATATATAGACATCACATTTACAAGAATTTTATTTGTTATGATAATATTATTATTATGATTCTAAAAATACTATACATATTGTTTTTACTAGACAAAATATATCACCAACAAATCAGCCTACAGCAGTCCCATTGCTGGACGTATGCGATTCCCTGTTTATATTGGAGATGCTAATATTTATGGTAGTCTTGTTATTATTTATCCGTTAGTACAAAAATCTTACCGGTTAATTCGTAGGAGAATCACTTACAATTGAAGCTGGCTTGGTTCTCTAAGATCTGGATCCCATAACATCTTTAACCCACCCTTCTTCTTATATTACAAATAACATGAAAACATTTTAGATTCACACGAATATACGATATCACTCACAAACCAAGTTAAATTGAAGTCGCTGGTTTAATTAAATTCTGAAACATTCTCGCAGCACTAAAGTTCTAAGTTCAGACTACCTATATAAATGCACATATTCATCTTCTTGACTTCTTGAACTTACTTCATTATTCGTGAATTACAAACTCAAAGACAAATTAATGGGCCTTATCAGAGAAAGATTACACGTCTAATTGAGGTCAATAATTCTTTTATAAAACCGATTTAGACATTTTCCTGTTCATGATTTATTGAATTAGCTTTTTATTTCGATATTTTTTTTACCTATTCATTAGATAGAAACGGTCGTATCTTTATTTTCTCATCGTTCTATAAACGAAAACTGTGTTAAGTGTCTTACGACTTGGACAGTTCCGAGATCGGTGACCGTTTGTGTCTATCTACGATTTCCGTACTTTGAAAAGTACGTTAGGCCTTTGGTGCCAGTTGCCAGTAATAATGGTAGTCGTTCAGTCTAGTTTAAGGCCTTATGAGTTATTTGGAAATTTTCAAAATACGGTAACCAGGTTCTTTTTGCGTCATTTATAACCCAATTTTGTTATTTTTTTTAAATGTGGTATGCTATATCCCACATTTCACTAATTTTATTCAGTACCAATGGTTGTAGTAGCACACTTCTACCTACCTTAGTGATAAAATGCGTAATTATATGAATGTTTATTTTTTTTATTAGATCGTAACTCGTTAATACTTTGACGACACAATTAAGCTTTTATTGGTTGGTTGAAAATTTCATAACTTTTACAAAGCTTGTTGAATAAAAGACTCGACTTATAATTAGGCCATGTTCAGAGTTTCATACATATAAGTAAATTGCGCATTGCTGTCTTTGATATCTAATAAATAAACTTTTAGGTCTTTTTAAATACCCTGATAGTACTCGTATGTAGGTACATTAAAGGAATAGTCAATAATGATTTCCTGTATTTTTTTTTACCGGTACCCGAAAGACTACGGCTCGCGTACCGAAGCTATTCCGCGTCTTTGGTTTTTGGTTCGAGTGTTATTCCGCCTCTTGATTCTGAGTTTTCAATAGATCAACAAGTTACTTTCAGAAGTAACAAGAACTAAATTGATAAAGTAACCATTGTCACAGATGTTTGACCTCTTCGTTATAAGTAAACAAGTAAAAGAAATGCTTGCAATTTCTCGTTTAAGTATTCTTATTGTAACAATACCTACTTTGATTTCTGTGTAATAAGTTAAACAGTTTTCAGGTTCAGAATTTTACTTGATGAACTTTCTGTGAGAGCATACATAAATTTATTCATTGGACCTAAGAAATATTGGCGATGTACCGTTTTCGAAAGAAAATATATTGTCTAGATTAGGTAAGGTCATTGAGTAATAGAATAGGGAGGTACTCAAAACCTTAAAAGCGCCGCACAAAATCTTAAATACCTCGGGAAGAATTATTGTATTAAAACCATTCCAATGATCAAGGAAAGAAAGAAAATTCAGCACCTGCAACTAATTAAGCAGTCTTATCTTTTTGGAAAAAGGTAAACGCTTGTTTGAAATAGAGACCATAGATTGAAAATATAGGTAGATACCTGGTACCCAAAGTTGGCTATTTTAATCCTGTCACAACAGAATTGTAATCATACTCAATAGCTACAAAAACTGTCAAATTGTAGCGTAGCCGATTCGTTGGCTTTATTTAAAGCTACGATTACGATTCTGTATTGAAACATTATTTTGGAATTGCAAGACTTGAGCCCCAGTATTATTTATGTAGTATCAGTGTGTCCGTGCATCTTGGGATACTTTCGGGCTTACCCGGGACTTCCGGCCGTAAACAGTTGTAGGACAACGAATGGTTGTAGTCGGTAGCCCCGCATAGCATACGTGTTGGATTTTCACAAGTAAAAAAACATGTCCGTGCTACCTGAATAGGTTCAACTACCTCAGCATAATGCTGCTGCAAATAGTCAGCTCGAATTTTACAGCTAGTGCTTTCAGAACGTCACGTAGGATTATAATATCAAGGACCATTATCACAGAATAACTAACGGCACTGTTTATAAGGGGCCCTACAAAATTTAGTTTTCATAACTCAATTTCCATTCAACGAGTTTTAGATGGTATTGTTAATTTATGAACCGAACCCGCATAAATTAAAATGGGCTTGAAAAGATAATACACAGCCGAGAACTCGAATACCAATCATCGGATTAGTAACAACCCCTACCAATGATTTAATTTAAAACCTTCAAGTTATGTCTCTAGAAATACATATTTGATGTTTTAATTAAGTGTAGTTTTCAAAAAAGATAAGAGGAGGCGCTCCTGGCCCCGCGGACTCAGTGTTCTGAAAACGGTCACTGCAGTAAAAAACGAAGGTAGCTTAAATTAAAGTCTTGTACCAATAATAAAATGCAAAAGTTTTTCGTAATATTACTTCCTCAGTAAAGAAGAAACTGACAAGATTGCACGTTATGCTACAAAAGTTTAAAAATTGTCGCCATTTAAATTATTGAGTCGAGCTCAATACAGTAAGATACGCTTCGAGGCTTTATCACAGAACGTGCTGACATTTCTATTGATACGATGGATCTTAATGCCATATGAGTCTTGAACGAATACTAGACTTGGAAACGACGATAATTTGTAAGAAGATATAGGTATAAAGTAGAAAAGGTTTCTTTGCTTTTGAATCAATCAGCAGAGTTCCGTCTTGTTTATTCCGTATTATAAAAATTTATTTTGTGTTCTTAATAATACATGTTTACCTGGTAATAAAGGTCTAATTATAAAATAATGTTTATGTTATAGGCTGGTTGTTAAACAGTGTTTTACTTTCATCTGAATTACAAGAATACTATGGAATATTTAGTAAACTTAGGTCTTATAATTTTTTTTATTTAACTTCAATATAATGAATCTATCTAAGTATATTGAATTTATTATTATTCAAAACAAAATGAACTTTTAGTATTCAGCAGTTTTAAATTTATATAAAAGTGAAACTTTGTATCGGAGTAACTTTCGTTTGAAAAGTTGTATATTACACGGGCACCCAACTCATACAGATTATCTTTAATAAACAGAAAATATCAAAAGATGGCACTAGTAGTTTCATATTCCGGAATTCAAATTTCAAAATATCTTATTTAGATATATAATGCATGGCAAATTATTTTAAAAATTAAATCATGATATTGGCTGCTATAGTAGCACATCAAACTCGTTGATTATAGAATAAACGTAGATTGTGTAAAAATTATCTCTCGATAGCGTTTGATTAAGATAAAAGATGGCGCTCATGTTAATCATGTCAATGATTACCATGAGCGCCATCTTTTATCGATGTTAAAGAAATTATTATTTCATTAGTTTTTACGAACGGCCAGTTTACGTTATCGAAACAAGCAAGCGGCAACGGTGGCGGTGATGAACTTAAATATAACCGCTCAATCCCGCCGGTGGCGTGGTCACGCCGTCATAAAGCGTTATTTGGCCAATTCTCTCAGTGGCACTTTAGCTCAACGGGTATGCAAGCTGCTTTTGGCGTATATTTAAGTTAATTCTGGTTCGAATCCCACTGACTGCATTTCTTTTTGTATTTTTCTTAATTTTTTTTACTTTTCACTTAATCTAACATAGATTATTAAATAGTCCTACTTATTTCTCGAATTTTATAATCCTTTTTTTAAAAATAATAAAAAATGAAAGCTGTAATCTATGTGATAATTGTAAGAGAAATATGTTACAGCGAGATTTTGTACCAGCTTTTATTAGGGTTCCAAAGGGTAAAAACGTCGGGTCCCTATTGATGAGACTTCCCCATCTGTCTGTCTGTCTGTCCGCCATGACGCTGTATCTCAGGAACCGTTATAGCCAGCGAAATTTTCACAGATGATGTAGGTATTTAGGGTTGCCAACAGTACTTTATAATAAAGTATTATACTTTATTTCGGGTATTTGTACTGTATACTTTATGAGAACAATAAAGTACGCGAAAATACTTTATTTCGCATGATTTGATTTTTCTGGGATTTTGAAAAGTTTCCTCTGAATATTTTTTCGTATAACAGAATGGGCCAAGATCCCCGGCCGTGGAGCCAGACTTAAGTTATTATAGGGAATAGGTATGAATCTTTTCTCCTGATCTAAGTAAGTACATAAGTTTAGAGTTTACCTGTATGGACTTACAATCTATACTAACATTATAAAGAGGAAAGATTTGATTGTTTGTTTGTTTGCATCGAATAGGCTCCGGAACTACTGGGCAGATTTAAAAAATCTTTCACTGTTGGGAAGCTACACTCTTTGCGGTGAACATAGGCTATATTTCATTCTCGTATTCCCACGGGAACAGGAACTACGCGGGTGAAACCGCGTGACGTCCGCAAGTTTATACTAATATTATAAAAAGGAAAGATTTGATTGTTCGTTTGCATCGAATAGGCTCCGAAACTTTTAGACCGATTTGAAAAATTCTTTCACTGTTGGGAAGTTACACTCTTTGCGGTGAACATAGGCTATATTTTATTCCCGTATTCCCACGGAAACGAGAATTACGAGGATGAAACCGCGTGATGTCCGCTAGTTATCTATAAAGAGAAAAGATTAGATTGTTTGTTTGCATTAGGCTCCGGAACTACTGAACCGATATCAAAAATTCTTTCACTGTTAGGAACACAGATATCAAAATTCCCACGGCTCCCGAATTCCCACGGGAACGGGACCGCGTGACTTCCGCTCGTTATTTATTAAGAGGAAAGATTTGATTGTTTGTTTGTTCGCATCGAATAGGCTCCGAAACTACAGAACTGATTTCAAAAACTCTTTCTTTGTTGGGAAGCTAATCTCTTTGCGGTGAACCTAGTCTATATTTTATTCCCGAATTCCCACGGGAACGGGAATTACGCGGGAGAAACCACGTAACGTCCAATAGTTTTAAAAATAATAAAAAGCACTTGTGTACTGCCAAGGTTCTAAAAAGGACAATTTTAAAATTGTATATAAAATGTACTCTTCTTTGTAAGTCTATACTTTTTTTTACCCCATTGAAGTCAGATAAGTATACTTTATTTCTTCTAAAAAAAGTTGGCAGCCCTAGATGTATTCCTGTTGCCGCTATAACAACAAATACTAAAACCAGAAAAAAAAGGAAAGATTAAGGGGAATCTCATTCAAAAATCGTGACCTTTTGCCGTTTTTTGGTACGGATCCCTGTGTGCAAGTTCGACTCGCACTTGGCCAGTTTTTTTTATATAATTCCGCCTGCCACCCGCTGTAAAAATAAGTATCTACCAAGATAAAATATTTATTTTTTAGTACATAATGCCAACATAAATATTAATTTTTATTGTAAAATTAATAAAAGAGAAGTCCTGTCATTTTCACTTCATAATAAAAATAGTAAAAAAAAATAAACAAAAAGAACCATGCTACCCGTTGGATTTGAACTGTGTCAACTCGTAACAGGCGCCAGCCGCCTACCCGCTGAGCTAACTGTGCGACTGATGTATGGAAATGCTTAGTCATATCAGAACAATTGAAACGAATTCAACTGTTCTCATATCATTACATGATATGAGAACAGTAGTTGATGATTGATTTAAATTTTAAATCAATCAATTGCAAAAAATAAATACTCAATACAAAGATAACATGCTTATTTAAAGCAATTAGTACGTCAACTTTTTCATAATATTTTTCCAATATAATAGAAAATGACAAAGTCCCGTGTGAGTAAGTAGTCTTTTTTCACTTAATAAAAATATTGAGTAGTATAAAATGTGGGTACGTTCAAAAAGTAAAACCACAGTATAAATATGTTGTTTAACATATATACAGTGGTAAAACTTAAAAAGATAACAAAAAGAATCGTGTGAAAAGTGGGAATCGAACTGGGGCTTGCATGCACCGGATACCGCCCGTTTACCAGTTCGTGCTAATTAAGAGACTACGTCACGATTGAAATAACTAAGTACTTTACCAAAACAGTTGAAACAAAATCAAATTTGACCTTGAAATCTAGTTGAACATTTTGCTAAAAATATCGTCGCCATCTAGTTACATTTGAGGATTCCCACACTGACAGGTAGGCGGCCAGGTCTGTGGAGCGAGTTACGAGTGTAACCGATTTTTGTTCCTGTTCGTGCATCTGTATAGAATATATTATATAATCTGTGATATTACTTGGCTTTTGAGATAAATACTTGAGCGATCATAAACGACCGTTGAAAAACTTATTTCTTTTGAATTTCAAATATTGCGGAGTTAACGTAGGTATCTGTAAAAGCCTCACGTTACATTCGTATTTCAAAGTAACCGCAGTACACTAATCCCATAAACGAATATTATTTTTGATTTAGTTTTGAACATTGAACAGGCTCTTTATTCAAGACAGGTATTATTTCCAAGTCAAGTTTTAATAACTAATTTAGTCCACAAAGTTCCATCATGCACTGCTACTAGTATGAAAAGAGGGTGGCGATAAAAAGGAAATATTAAAACACAGTGCGCATCACACAAAGTACTTGTTTTGAAGTTAGCTAGTTAACTGACGTGGTTGTTATTCTATATAGTGCTCTAACATAAAAGTAATGAATGTATATATGTATAAATGTATACTTCTATTTAAATGATTAGAAGCGTTCTTAGCCCCGGTGACTCAGTGGTCTGTAAAAGATCACTGCAAAAACCAGCTTTCGCTGTGACTGTAATCGAATGGGTGATCAGTGACCACTCTATTTCATTTGGGAGCGTGTTCGTGAATCGCGGGACTAGGGTTAGGTCGTTTCTAAGTCCTGGTTTCCCAGATGTTTTGTTTTCGATCTGGAAAGTGACAGAAGAAACTTATTATCATGTAAACAAAGTTGCGAGCATTGTCTAGTTGTAAAATATTTCCACAGGATGTTGAAAAGTCAAGCCTTTACTACTACTTTCATTGATAGCTCTTTGCGACAGGGAAGAGATTGATGATAGTATGAGATTATACGGTAGACATTGGCCGTATGGACGAGGTGTACAAAGTACCCATATTCGTGTACTGGTGTCTTCATCACAGGAAATTCATGGAGAAATGGGTCTACCGTTCAGCAAATTATCATTTATCATGACACATCCACTATGATTCATGAATCCTTGTACCTATAGTTCAGACTGTTTGCACTTTATCCATCAAGTCTGAAGAAGCTCGTTTCCGTTGAACAAACAGAGATATTTCAAGACACTCCTATACTCCGCCATTTGCGCCGTGAACTTGAATGAATGGCTGCATACATAGCTTTATGGAAAGGGTTAATAGTCGATTTGGATCACGTACTACGACAACTGAAGCTTCTGATGAGCACTTAGATGGTAAAAATTCGACGTTACATTATACTGATGTTCGATATTATGGAAATTTTATAGTTATAACAATGTAAGTTTATTTCAAATAAATTGTTAAGTCATAATAATGAACTACTTTGAAAATACTTGAATTATTCGTCAATCCTGAACCAAATTATACCCTCGTAGTGGTTGTAGGAGCGGTGAGTCTTATGCTGGGAATCGATGGCCATGGTCAGCAGTAAGAGTGTGTGTGTAGCCATTTTTTTCGAGTGGAAAATCCATCATGGATGCTATGCCGGACTCTTACCGACTAAAATCCAACACGGTCCCTACCTATGGCTAGGAGCCCCGGGTAAGCCCTCCGTAGGATATGCCTAGGATTCCCAACAAACCTTGGCTACCACTGCGGCGTCACCTAAGGAGTTCCGGTACTCCGGGTACGGGTCTCCGTTGAAGACCTGGGTCTGTAAGGAGCCTGGGCCTACTTCTATAAGGAGGACGATGAGCAGCACCTCCCATCGTCCTCAGGCCCCCGGTCACGAAAGCTCATGGTCTTGGATGAAGACAAGTCTGCGGCGCCACCGGCGCAAACAACTTTTTCAGGTGGTACAGGAGTGGTGCTCCTTGAAGTCCTTCTTGGACTTATTATGAGACCACGTCTTATACAAGTTTAGATCGGGCACAAGAAGAATGATTATTCAATTCTGCACCCAAAATAAACTAAACTCAGTTCAGCAATTTAGGAGTCGAGTCATAACTAACAAATACATATTCGTAATTTATGAAAAGTTATATACCATTCCATACCTATGTTACACATATTCAAAAATTCAAATCTATTCAACTGTCGGCCGTAGCCGGAGTTTTATCGCCGGCTTGATGGACGTAAGTTATTGGAACCATCGAAATCTATGAAATATTGAAAGCGGGTTCCAATTTAGTTTCAATGGGCGCATGTTTTCATAAATAAAAAATAGAAGTGTGACAGTGTTTAGTGGAATTCTTTGAATTGTGCCGTTTTTATGAATAAGTATTGAACTTCATAAATTAATATTTTTTAAAGATGATGGTGGGTGAGAATAGTGTTCGTAGTCCCACTTGCTTAGTGTTTTAGGTGACGAGCGTTACCGTGCTTCGAAAGGCTCGCTAAGCTATTGGTGCTGGCTCTCTATAACGGGATTGTCTTTAGGATAAGTTGTAAAATTCATGAGGGGTTAAAATTGTCTGCAGCAAGTAGACGTGTTTTTCTATAACGTGGCACAAAATACAATTGTTTCTTTTTATACCATTAATCTAGTATAATCCTCTGAAATACGTTAATAAAGGTCTAATTGTGAAATAATCTATTATATAAAAATAAGTCGGGTTTTCCTTCCTGACGCTATAACTCCAGAACGCACGAACCGATTTCCACGGTTTTGCATTCGTTGGAAAGTTCTTGGGCTCCGTGAGGTTTATAGCAAAGAAAATTCATGAAAAATTTCAACAGAAAAGCGGGAAAATCATTTTTCACATACAGCGCCATCGCGGGCGAAGCTGCGGGCATCAGCTAGTGTTTATGTAAAACAGGCTGGTTATTAAACAGTGTTTTACCTTCATCTGAATTACAAGACTATTGTAGAATATTTAATAGACATAGATCTAATATTTTTTAAGTAACTTCAGTTTATTGAATCTATCCAAATTGAATAATATTCAAAATCAAAATAATATGACCTTTTAGTATTCAGCAGTTTTGAATTTGAATTTTTATAAGAGTGGAACTTTGTATCTAAGTAACTTTCGTTTGAAAAGTTGTAGATTACTTGGCTTTTGAGATAAATACTTAAGCGATCATAAACGACCGTTGAAAAACTATTTTCTATCGAATTTCAAATATTGTGGAGTTAACATTTCTGTAATAGCCTCACGTTATATTCATATTTCAAACGAAACGCAGTACACTGATCCCTTAAACGAATTTTATATGCGATTTAGCTTTGAACATTAAAAAAGCAGGTATTTTTCCATGTCAAGTTTTAATAACTAATTAGTCCACGCAGTTCCATCATGCACTGCTACTAGTATGAAAAGAGAGTAGCGATAAAAGGAAATATCAAAACACAGTGCGCATCACACAAAACTCTACTTGTTATGGAGTTAGCTAGTTAACCAACTTGGTTGTTATTCTATATAGTGCTCTAAGATAAAATTAATGAATGTATATATAAATGTATACTTCTATTTAAATGATTAGAAGCGTTCTTAGCCCGGGTGACTCAGTGTTCTGTAAAAGACCACTGCAAAAACCAGCTTTCGCTATGACTGTAATCGAATGGGTGACCACACTCTATTTCATTTGGGAGCGTGTTCGTATACGTATAAGTACAGGACAAGCATACGGCCATCAAAAAATGATCATCGTAGCCTATGGACATTTCCAGCACACACACACACACACACACAATGTGTGTCATGTACATGTCATGTACTCACGCTGTCGACCTTACAATAGTTTTTTAAGATCCCCGTACGAAAAACCATTACTGTGTAAAATTAATTGTATTACTGGGTCTGTCTCTATGACACAATTCAACTTTTTTCTTTCTTCTTCTTTCTTTCTAGACGTTTAAGAATCCCGAGATAATGTCGTATGTACCTGCCGTGCCTATGTTTATTTAACGAGTTTAGAGATTATGATTTTATAAAACGTTTATTATCGTAGGACCATCGGTCTTCAGATTAGCTAGCATTCTTATTTCTCCACATTTTTTTTTAAGATCTAATGTAATAAATAATCATACTGCAGGCACCCATTTTTTGTGGAGTGAGGTTAAGTCTGTTAACAGGTCTCTAGAATCACCATTTCTACTGCATATAGCAATTCTTCAGACAAATACTCGTCTTCTAAATATTGGCACCGAGAAGAAAATGTACTAAATATTTCTGATTACGTTCACGGCTTTGTAAATATAAATTGTACTGCCGCAATGCAGTTATATGTTTTCATTTATAACACATCCAATATCGTAAATCTTAAAAACAGTTTCAGTACTAAAGTCTTAATACAGCGGGAACTTCCTTTCCTATTCTGGTATATTAGGTATTTTATTTTTCAATTTGCTGGTAATTTCGGTATATGAGACTTTAAAATGTATAGTTATAGTCACAATTTCAGGTTAGTTCCAAGTTGGAAAATAATGTATTCGTGTTTAGGAGTTTGTTACTCTTTATCTCATCTCCGAAATCTGACTTATACTATCTTTTCACAAAACTTGTGAAAAGATAAGTATAAGTTAGTGGGTATAAAAAAAGGGTAAAATTGAAACATTTAAAATACTGAAAAATTTTGCAAAAACACTTTTAAATCACAAGTTAATGAGAAACTTAGAATTTTTTTTTTAAACTTTTTTATAGTTTTTGTAGAACTTTATATCCTCCAAAAGACGATTTCACTGAATTTGAAGTAACATTAAACTATACCTAACCCTTTGATGATTAATATCCCTTGCAAAAAGTACTAACCACGCGTATAAGAACCGCGTACTTCTATTAAATCAAAGTTCAACATGCCCATCTCATTGCTAGTTCCGGGACGGTGCTGCCCGCAAGGATTTCAAACCCAAAAGAAATGTTCATAACATAAGAAAAAGTCATAACGAATTCTAAGTCACACGACCTTAAAGCGAGGAACGTTCGTCTGCGACCGATAAGTTCTCTTTACAGATTTTGAATTTAGAACACCTCGCGAGTTTAAGTTTTTTTTAAAGTTAACACGAAACTTGTGTTGATAGATGATTTTCATCTTTTTGATTCCAAAACCACAAGAATAAAATCATTAACGATTAGGTTGTCTAGCTCGTCCACCAATTATGTATTTCATGTTGCTGTTGTCTTTTAACATCTACAATAATTAGTTTCATAATGTAAATGTTATAAGAAACGTAGTTACGTTACTAACCTACCTATTTTAATGAGGTACTTTGAAACGGAGGTAGCAGGGAAAGGGGAGTTCCCTTTGTTATAGTTTGCTAATAAACATTATCCTCCAATACCGTCACAGAGTAGTTAATGTATGTACTCGTAGATGCGACAGGTAATGAATTTTACGAGACATTTCAGGTACAGTCGTAAAGCTGGCAATTGATAGCGTATTAGAAAGGTTAATTTATTTACAAAAGGGATTGAATTGTACGGAAGGGTCAATAATTTGTTTACTTTATCATTGGTTTATAGTAATAAACAGACGTTTTTGTGATTTTTAAGTCACTTTCAAGTAAAGCAAAATTTACAAAAACAAGCCTTTTTGAAATTCTAAAAAAAATTGGTTAATAAGGTTTTGTTAATCAATCACGGCCCAATCCCTGAAATACTTTTCATAAGATTTCATTTTAGTTTACAATGTTATAAGTAGGTAAACAATTTCCTAAAACCATTTCGATTTTCGACACATAGACAACTTTTTTCCACGCAAAGTTTATGAAGCAAACGGGAATTGTAAAATTAGCAACGCAAGTAAAGTTGTGGGCATTAGCCAGCACCTCACATTTCATGGAAAGCAAGTAAACTTCTTTGGAAAAACAGAGAAACTAGTCTCTTTCAAGTGGTAAAGTTGCTATCCCTACTTTCCCTTTCGCAGTAAATCGGGTTCTAAAATAAACAGTTCCGTAGTCCTCTCTCAGAAAATCAACAAATTCTAAGAGCGTGTTTTACAGCGAACTTCCTTACCATTTTTATGAATTACTTGCCTTCGTGTTAATTAAATTAAAAACAAGCTTCCGTTGTCGGTACTTCCTTAGGTTTGAATTTTTATTTAACAGTAGATAATAATATTTTCGTGATAAATTTTATTAGCAATTTGATGGAATTATAATAAAATCAGTGTGTGGTATTAAAAATAATTACATTACGTCCGACTAAGTATGGTAGACGGCGCCTAAAAATACGTGGGGTGGAATATGATAGCACCAACTTCAAGCGTTGCTCGATGGCTAAATTGTTTCTACTGGATTGTTAAAAGACGCAGGTTCGAATTTTAGTATTGAGAAGATACGTACTAGCTTCGACAAATATTTCTAACAGTGGAACTTCGAAAGTATCAACAGAAGTGAATAATAAAGTCGCTATCGCCTTTTATTCCAAAAGAAGATTTTATTATATTTGACAGAAAATAAATGTTTTGTGCCAAAAATGCCGACTGGGCCTAAGGAAGTTTTAACTTAAAACCACACATTAAACGTGATATAAAATTTACTGTCATCTCGTTTCTATTTAATATCCTGTAAATATTCAGCCGAATATCTTTAGTAAAACCTTTATAACGTAACACCAAAGGTCCTTTCGAGTAAGCCTCTTATAGCAACCTTCACAATAAACCCCAAAATTTCTATTAAATTTTAAATCTTTACGATGTAATTAAAACAACACACCCCAGACCAGTGTTCAATTTCTACTAAGAGACTTAGATGTTATTATTTATTACATTCAATAAAAGCCAACAATATTCTGAACCCGTGGAAATATTCAACAACAAATACTATCGGGGCGGTATTGGAAGTCGCGGTGACTAGACATCTTGAATAAAGTGGGTAATAGAAGAAAATCATATTAAACTCTTAAAGAAAAGGTATAAAGAATAGGTAATGGGTACCCATACCGTCCAGATTATTTAAATTTGTGGTGGATTCCTCTCACCTAATTTTTACACAGGAAAATCCGTCATGGATAGTATGCTGTATGCAGTGTTACCGACTAAAACTACGTGAAGCCCCGAATAAGCTTTGGAAAGAGGTTTCGGGGTTCCAGACAGAATCCTCGAAATCCGGCCATCCCCTCACTCGTTTTGAATAAAAATAATTAAATGTAGCATTATTACCAATTGCTAAAAATTCGTTAAGTTCTACTTAATTTCTTGGCATTTGTCTTGTTACGATAACAGCAATGTTTTGTTGTAAAAGCGCACTGCAGCACTTTGACAAACAATAGTAGTTTATGACACTGTTGCATAATAAGGGTTCTTATAACACGAGTGTGTTTTAAAAAAACGAGCCGTAGGCGAGTTTTTTTTATAGTATCACACGAGTGTTATAAGACCAAGTTATGCACAGTGTCATACAATACTTTATCTACTCTCATACTATAATACCTACCTGATTTCATTTTGTTGTGATATATAGTTGCTCCTTGATTTCGCCAGTAACAGGTTCATGGTCATGTTTGACGCAGTTTCCAGAATGTCTGGTGGTGTACAATTACCACCATCCTCGCTTTAAGACATGTTTTTACACAAAAACTAATTTATTTTACAAACAAAACCAAACTTTGTTTAATTTAAATGTAAAATGTTGGCGCCAAGGCGCAGACATCGATTGCGCATGCGTGTTTCTTTTTTTTTTAGGCTGCGGAGACCATATATTTAGGATTTTTCGCTACTCTGGAGACACAATTTTTTTTTAAAGTAGAGGTTCAAACTTCTTTTTCAGCTGGAGATTGTTTATGGTGTATCGTAATGATTAAAAAGTTTTATTATGATATAGGTGTCCATACAAGACCTGTATCGTAATAAAACTTTTTTTTTGGCCTGTGCGTAATGTTTGTCATAATAGTATTGATTTCAATTTTATAATCTTTGTATTATAGTATCAGAATAGATAAAATAGTATTATACCATGATCAAAAGTCATTCGATATCTTTTTTGTTGCGACAGAAGCTTGTCAGAAATGTTTCAAGGATTTCCTTTAGGCGATATACCCTTTCTTCCTAGTCAATCACGCTGAAAATGAGCTGCGGGTGGTATTATTTTGTTAAATTCTGGCAAATGGGTATTATCACCGTTTCAAGTAGCTCCAGTTAAATAGAAATTCACATGTTTAAATGTGTGTGAAAGTATTATATCTGTGCAAACGTTTCGTCGGTTCTAAATTTGCGTCGTAAGGAGAAGTTATAATTTTAAAACTCACAATTTACTTTCTCATTCAAAGCTCGCACATTTTAAAATGCCTTATACGAATGACTTGGCTCTTATACAATTTACTTTTATTGAATAACAGGAGACTGCAAATTCTGGGTGAGACGACATCAAAGCTGAAAGATACACGAATAAAACTGAATTTCTTATCGGGGTTTAATACAGTGAACGAGGTTACTCATTTTCAACGGAATGTTCTTTTACTTAGTTAAAATGTTTTATCCTCAATTTTGACTCAATATGATTTATTTCGTAATTTTGATTGAGATTTGCGCTACTTATTAAGGGAGGCTTTGTGAAAATACTTTCATAACCTTATCAAAGGGTATAGGAGTTATTACCAGAACATACAAATTTTTACTTGAGTTTTTTCATTTGTGTTGGTGCCAATATACAGACATGCATTGCAGACATAAATACGAAAATACAATGAAATTAAAACTATACATTAGTAGGAGTCACAGCAATTTCTGGCAAGTACACAGGTTGCATGTAGTTTCCCTTAAATCCAACTTGTGCTCGCTGCATACCAATTTGCATAAGAATATGGTAAGAAATCTCTGAACAACATATTAAGTTTGTTATTTGTGGGTACTAAACTTACCTAGTATCAAAATAGCCATAGTTGCGTTTGAGTAAATCAAAAATAGTATAATAATTGCGCTCATTGGCGAACATTTCTTTTTTGTTTACTTTTCGTGGCAACCAGGGTCACACCATTCTACTATGGTCACACAGCTCAAAGTAACTGAACCAGGAATGTACATAGTTGTGAGATCCCTGCGTCGATCTATGAGAGTTGTTGCAATCGAGAGTGAGAATAAGCTACAACCGCCGAACATTAACCATTGGATCACGCTAAACGTAACCTTTCTACTTCCTGGTCAGAGGTACGTCTCCACTCAATTTCTTTTCTTTCTTTCCCTCTGTCTTGATCAATAATAAAAAATAAAAACCAACTTGAAACGACATAAAATTATTAATCAGATGAAATTTCTTCCTCACGCAGCTGTTCTTATTGCTAAAAGAAAAAACTAATAGTGTGGGTCAACTTGTATTAAGTAAAGTTGTATGATAACAGGATTAGTGAACAGTCTCTACAACGAACTTGGGTATCTTGATTAAATAAAGTACAAATGCTACTTAATATAAAAAGGAACAAAAAATACACTAAAATAAATAAATACTTACTTTTTTTTTTTTTTTGATATATAATTTTATTTTAAGAAGCGCTCGTGGCCCCGCGAACTCAGTGTTCTGTAAACGATCACTGCAGTAAGCAACTTTCACTGTGGCCGGTCCATGGATGGGTGACCATCCATGTGATCACTTTGTGACATTTATTTGAGCGTTTCCGTGCTTCGGAAGGCACGTTAAGCCGTTGGTCCCGGTTGCCAGTAAAATGGCAGTCGTTAAGCTAAGTTGAAGGCTTTATTTCAACAGCAGGCAGTCACAACCTGCGCCTGTCCATTTAAACACGGCAATACGGCTCACCACCTATTACGTGGGACAAATTATACAAAGGTGAAATGTGGGCATATGATATGCCTCTGCCTACCCCTTCGGGGATAAAGGCGTGACCAATGTATGTATGTATGTATAATTTTATGATACACGTACCATAATGATAAATGTATGAAACGAGAGAGATCTTCCAAGTTCAACTGTGGACTACATTGAATTCCTTGATCCCGGAGACAGGCAGAAAAGGAGAAAGTCCTATTCGGGCGTCCACTAGGATTATACATATTAAAACCTTATGAAAGACTGTTTCGGTTGGTAACATAAAATACACAATAATTTTTTACATCTCACTGGTTCGATTCTCGGCTCAAGCAGGAGATTCTTCAAAAATCATTAAAAGAGATTTATTTACTTTTGATAACAAAGGAATGCTTCTTTGCAGTAAAACTTGCTATCATCAATATGACGAGTATTTTTCCTTCAACCACGGTCTTTTTTTGTCCACCCTGTATTACAATTAGGCTGCTGATAACTTCATTGGCGTCATGCAAAAATATTGTAGCCATAGCGTACTAATAACACTTATCGTTCTAACACTTACGTACATGGACTTACGCACAAAGACAATTTCGAAAGTTTTTATGGGGAAATGTTTGTTGACTTTGTCTGGAAAATATTTGGCATAGAAATGGAATAACAGATAGGTAAGTTACTTTTTCTGGCAACTATCAGGTTCTTAGAGGTCACATATAACTGGTACTAATAGTGGTATAATAATTAATTTTCAGCGACCGCCGAGATATGTTTGCCTAGATCGCCCGGATTACATTAAGTGTCGCTTCAAATAGTCCCAAAAGTGGCTTTTTTTGTTACCTCTCTCTGATGAACAAGAACTCTATCAATATAAGCATCACGTTTCTAATAACTCGACACTATGTGTGGTTCATAAATTCTAGGGACTGTGAGTAATAGACTCGTATGTGTAGCTGGACGACAGCATACATTATGTGGCTGTGATATACTCTGTGTGACAGATACGTTACAGTACAATGGGATTCTATTCATAGTCGATTGCTAAGACTGAATTGTGTATAGCCAGGGAGCTTATTGTCGTATTCCAATGGACAGGCATCGGTTGTAACTACCTGTCGTTGAAATTTTCAAGGTATCCATTTGGCCTTTAACCAATGGCTGTCATCTTTCTGGCAACCAAGACTAACGGATCAACATACTACTTTCCGAAGTTACTCACAATACAACTTTCTCAGTATTATAAATCGCACTTGGAAGACTACATACTATACTATACTATCTTTACTCCAAATTCCTTCCGGAGCAAATTTGTTCTAATAAAGAAAATCTAGAGGAAGTTTTGCTAGCCTATGCGCAGCTGCAGTGAGGGTCAATATCACAAGGTAATGATGATTGTTAATGTAAAAGAAAAACCCACTTGAAAGGACAGAAAAGTAACAATCAGACGTTTATTTTTCTCACGCAACTGTTCTTATTACTAAAAAGAAGAAGACTATGAGGTAAATTTTAAAGTTTGCTGCTCAAGGGTAACTTTATGAATAACTACGCGGTAACTTTATGAAAGCTCTTGATGAAAGTTTTTTTCCATATCACGAGAGAGTACAGCGTACAGCAGCTTCAGCAAAATGGCTCTTCGTGTAAAACAACGTGAGCCTTTCACGTTGTTTTACACGAAGGGCCGTTCAGTAATGACGCGATATGTCAATAGTTTTGATAACACTGGTCAGCCGCTAACACAAAGACACCGCACTACACCCGAAGTTTGCTTTTCTACTAGTTTATGGATTTAAAGACTATTAAGACTAATATTAAAATAATTTATTTAAGAGTTTGTGAATTCAGGACTAATATGCAATAAATATTACTTACGTTACTTTAAACAGAGGTAGTCGATAGTGTTATTAATTTTTTGAACATGAAAAATGTTTTTTATTATTGGACCCGACTAGAGATGAAGAGGAGTAAATTACTACTCAGAACGAAGTTTACGTCTTGTAAAATAAAGTCCCACCACATTGACCAACCGCTGTTCTTCATCTAAAGGCCGTCCATTAACACTATTGCAATAAAATTATTAGTATTTCTTATTACAGTTGATGTTGATGGTAGTTATGATTCAATTAAAAATAAATGTATGAAGACAAGAAAAAGTTAAAACATATTTAGTAACTTTCACCTCCTTAAAACCAACGTATGGCGTTGGTTTTAAGGCAAATGAGTCTCAAAATACACATTTTGACGTTTGTCGAACCAATTTGTCAAAGGCTTACGAAAAGCCTGATCTCCTTGACAAGGTCACCAACGACATAATCTTCGTTTATGCATAACGATACACAAGACCCCATATCTAACAACTTTGCCCTTTTATAACATCTAGCAAATTTGCTTCGAAACCAGCTAGATTTTCTGGTCAAAATATTCAGAATATCGTTGAGCGTTGCTCATGTATAGTTTCAGCATGATACTTGCCCAAGGGAAAACGAGAAAATTTTAACATGAGTTCTCGTTGTCGAGGTTTTGCATGATATTTTTAGCCTAAATAACGTACCCGCTACTACATGACTTCAGACATTGCATTTACAAGAATTTTATTTGCCATGATAATATTATGATTCTAAAAATACAATACATATAGTTTCTACTAGACAAAAATTTATCATCAAGAAATCAGCATACAGCAGGTTAATTGCTGGACGTATGCGAGTTTCCCAGTTTATATTAGAGATGCTTATATTTATGGTAGTCCTGTTATTATTTATCCGATAGTGCAAAAATCTTACCCGTTGATCAGTAGAAGAATCACTTGCAATTGAGGCTGACTTGATTCCCTAAGATCTGGATCACATAGTATCCTTTTCCCGCCCTTCTTCTATTATCTATACTAATATTATAAAGAGGAAAGATTTGATTGTTTGTTTTGTCGCATTGAATAGGCTCCGAAACTACAAGACCGATTTGAAAATTTCTTTCACTGTTGATAGCTTTTTTCCGAATTCTCATGGGAACGGGAGCCACGCGGGTAAAACCACGTGACGTCCTCTAGTTACAAATAACTATAAAATATTTTAGATTCACAAAACGAATAATATGATATCACTCACAAACCAAGTTAAATTGAAGTCGCTGGTTTAATTAAATTCTCAAACATTCTCGCAGCACTAAAGTTCTAAGTTCAGACTACCTATATAAATGCACATATTCATCTTCTTGACTTCTTGAACTTACTTCATTATTTTTGAATTACAAACTCAAAGACAAATTAATGGGCCTTATCAGAGAAAGATTACACGTCTAATTGAGGTCAAAAATTCTTTTATAAAACCGATTTAGACATTTTTCTGTTCATGATTTATTGAATTAGTTTTTTATTTCGATATTTTTTTACTTATTCATTAGGTAGAAACGGTCGTACCTTTGTTGTCTCAGTGTTCTATAAACGACCACTGTATAAAGCGTCTTACGGCTTGAACAGTTCCGAGATCATTGACCGTATGTCTATAATATATATACGATTTACGTACTTTGAAAAGTAAGTTAGGCCTTTGGTGCCGGTTGCCAGTAATAATGGTAGTCATTAAGTCTAGTTTAAGGCCTTATGAGTGACTTTATAATTTTTAATAGCAGTTTCTGCTTGTGTCTATTTTAACACAACTTTGTTATTTTTTTCAAATGTGTGATATGCCATATCTCGGGTACGTATTTGAATACCTAAAATTATAATACCTAAAGTTAAATAACCTAAGTTCAAAATACCTAAAATCTAAATACCTAATGGTGGGTTGACCTAAATTTAAAAATACCGAATGTTTAAAATGGCTAAGTATTTGAATACCTAAAATTATAATACCTAAAGTTAAATAACCTAAGTTCAAAATACCTAATGGTTGTTTGACTTACGAAATAATATGTGGTACAGCTTAAAGAAAAAGGGATACTGCTCACCCCGACTCGGATAGAATTCGTGGTTATTTTTTTTTATAACCACTCATACAAGGATTGTCTGCTCCAATCCTGAAGTTCCAAATCCTTGTATGTGTGGTTATAAAAAAAATAACCACAAAGGCTAATGTGGGAGCTCCGCTCCGCTCCGCTCCCGCCTTAGCCTTCTAACCTAACCTATCCGAATCGGGGTGGGCAGTGTCCCTTTTTTTAAAGCGCTGGATGCGGGCTGCTTTAGATCGGTCATTCTGATTTGGTATATCAACCTTTGTTGTTTTAACTTTAGGCATTTTAACCCTTAGCCACCTACCGTAACTTTTTGTCACACAACCACCTATCATACGTCTAGGAGACTCCTGAGTAAAATGGTTCTTTAAAGTAATATCTTGTTTATTGAGGTATATTTTTTTAGTAATAATCAACTTAGGAAAGTATTAAACTCTTTAGTAAAGGTACAAGAGAATCATTTTTATAGGCATTTTGTCTTAATTACTATTAATCAACAATTATCTCCTATTTTTAGCTTACAAACTAAGTCATTTGGTAAATGAGATCTATAAAAAATAATCACATGGATAGTAACTTCTTTTATAATTTTTTACTTATTCAATAATCAACCATAGCAAAAAAAACAAAAAGATGAAAATTAAATTAAATTAAAACAAAATTGCAAGCCCTAAACTTATAGTTTTTCACGACAATTATTGCAATTACCGCACAATTAACGCACGTACGACCTTGATGAGCAGTTGCACGGCACTTAAGGGGGGCGGGGAAAAGGTACAGGAATGGACGAGTTCGTAAACGGTCTCAGATATATTTACGTTTTAAATATCTGCGGGATCTGTGAGACGTATGGTAGGTGGTTAAGGGTTAAACATTAGGTAATTAGTCCAATAGGTATTTCTAATTTAGGTATTAAGTACTTAGGTATTAGTGGTTTAGGTATTTTAAACCATTTGGTATTTAGATTTTAGGTATTTTGAACTTAGGTTATTTAACTTTAGGTATTATAATTTTAGGTATTCAAATACGTACCCCATATCTCACATTATACTAATTTTACGAGTATTCAGTTGCAGTACACAGAAACAGTAGTTTACCTCTGCCTACCCTTGTGGGTTAAATGTGTAATTGTATGAATGTTTATTTTCTTACATCGCAACTCGTTAAGACTTTGACGACACAATTAAGCTTTTATTGGTTGGTTGAAAATTTCATAACTTTTACAAAGCTTGTTGAATAAAAGACACGACTTATAGGCTATGTTCAGAGTTTCATACATGGAAGTAATAGGCGCATTGCTGCCTTTGAAATCTAATAAACAAACTTTTAGGTCTTTTCGAATACCCCAAAAGTACGTATATAAAGGAATAGTCGAAAATGCTTTCCTGTGGTTCTTTTATTTTAAGCTACTGAAACGATTAGAATAGCAGACTTCTCGGCCGTAAACAGTTGTAGGACACCGTATGGTTTTAGTCAGTATGAGCACCGCATAGCATCCGTGTAGGATTTTCACAAGTAAAAAAAACATGTCCGTGCAACCTGAATAGGTTCAACTACCTCAGCATAATGCTGCTGCAAATAGGCAGCTCGAATTTTACAGCTAGTGCTTTCAGAACGTCACGTAGGATTATAATATCAAGGACCATTATCACAGAATAACTAATAGCACTATTTATGAGGAGCCCTGCAAAATTTAGTTTTCATAACTCAATTTCCATTCAACGAGTTTTAGATGGTATTGTTAATTTATGAAACGAACCCGCATAAATTAAAATGGGCTTGAAAAGATAATACACAGCCGAGAACTCGAATACCAATCATCGGATTAGTAACAACCCCTACCAATGAATTTAAAACCTTCAAGTTTTGTTTCTAGAATATTTGATGTTTTAATTTTAGTGTAGTTTTCAAAAAAGATAAGAGAAGGCGCTCCAGGCCCCGCGGACTCAGTGTCCTGTAAACGATCACTGCAGTAAACAACTTTCACTGTGGCTGGTCCTTGGATGGGCCACCACTGCAGTAAACAACTTTTACTATGGCCGGTCCTTGGATGAGATTGTGACCACCACGTGACCGCTTTGTGACAATTATTTGCCAGCGTTTCATCCGGTTGCCAGTAAAATGGCGGTCGTTAAGCCAAGTTGAAGGCCGTATGGATGACTTTAACAGAAGGCAGTCAACACCTGCACCTGTCCATTTCAACACAACCATATGGCGCATCATGTGTGATAAATTCTAAAAAGGTGAAATGTATGCATATAATATGCCTCCGCCTACCCCTTCGGGGATAAAGGCATGACCATGTGTATGAAGCCAGGCCTTTGACTTGAAAAATGTCAACGGTGGGTCGTCACTAGCTACTGCTCCAGTTCATTTTCAACACGGTGCGGCGATAGGTTCACCACCTATTACGTAGGACAACAATTATTTGGCGAAATGTGGGTTTATACTATTAGCCTACTAATTCGGAGATAAAAGCGTAATGACATTAATGTTTACACGAATTTTAAACAGGCTAAAAAAGGCCAATAAATGCGCTTAATTTCATGAAGTGTAAGTAATTTTCAAGTTGCGAAGGTGTCAAAAAACAGCTCGAAATGGTTCGTGTAATATTACACACGGTTTGTTGCGACGCCAGTTCGCTTTGAGCTGTAGTTGCCTAGTTGTCTAGATTGTACTGCAAAGTAGAAGAAAATTGTAATAGTTGCTTCATTAGTTTGAAACTATTGTAACATAATTAGTTAATGGAGTTATTTGTTTGAGCCGTTTGGGGTCAAGACTCTTGGACCGTGGGGTCCTAGTGCAAACTCATATACAGAGCTTTATGTAAACTTTTGGTCGACGGTTCTCGTGACCAAAATGCTGGTGTATACTTAGGCCAGAGGCTCTCCATTGCCATACAACGTGGCAACGCCGCCAGCATTTTGGACACGGTAGTGGTTGAAAGTGATGTGAAAGAGTTTTTTGATGCATAATTCTTATTTGATATTGCCCTTTTTTTTTAAATAAAATTTTGTTCCCTGTATTTTAACTTGTATGTATATAGTGTATAGTATCTGTAAATAAACAAGTTAATGTATAGACCTAATACTAGTTCGGTTAAACTCTAACTACGAAAAATTATTAACAATTAACAATTTTATTTTTACAATGGAGCTAGTCAGGTTACACAGTTTGCCAAAAAATACATCATCGTATTTACACTGCAAACTTTGCTAGTTTCGGGATTCCGTTTTCTTTTTACTTGCTTCTTGGCAAAATTGCAAGTTTCATAAAGTTAAAATTTTCCAATTTTATTTATGATTTATCCTGAATGTAATTGGGTTTGATGTTATGCTGCTGCAGTAGTTAACGATCCTCAGAATTGTTTTTTTATTTGATAACTAGATGATGCTCGCGGCTTCACCCGTGAAATTCGGTGCCCGTTCTCGCTTCCCGTGGAAATGTTTTCCGGGGATGAAAAGCCTATTATGTTATTATAGCCTATGTGTTATTTCAGACTATAAGCTATCGCTGTACCGAATTTCAGCCCAATCCGAACAGCTGTTAGAGCGTGATTGAGTAACAAACATCCAAACACCTAAACATCCAAACATACAAACATCCAAACATCCAAACATCCAAACATACAAACATCCAATCATACAAACATCTTCACAAACTTTCACATTTAGAATATTAGTAGGAAGGATAATATTGGCTCCTATCCGTTTCTTTACGTGTGGAAATTACTCTTGGATGCCATGCCGGACTCTTACCAAGGGCTTATTGGCTAAAAACCATAAGCAAGCTACTACTGCCTATGGTCGTTAGGCCCCGAATAAGCCCTCGCAGGATGTCCAAGTACATGTGTGTGTGTGTGATGTCCAATGTACATAACCTAATGTGATAATGTGATGTGTGTGTAAAATTGAAGTAAAAAATTAAGGAAAATAAGCCTTTAATGAGTCCAGCGATACATAATGACAACAATTAAAACAATGTGCATATAAATTATATAACTTATTTTGTTTATCAGCATAAGTGTCCTTAACACAGACAGAGCAAATCTTTAATTTTAGAGAGCCTGCACTGACCGATTTTTCAGTTCCCGATTTTTCAAATTTATTTATTAGATTTTATTCTGAAATCACACAGGCTACAACTTATTCCTGGAATCCCATGGAATGTCAAAACGGGAACAGAATTTCACGCAGGTGGAGCCACGGGTACCACATATTAATTTTCATACGTACAAACACACATATAGTCACACCTTCATCCCCGAAGGGGTAGGGAGAGGCATAGTATACGCCTACATTACCACATAATAGTGGTAGCTTTCATATAAAATTCATATTAATATTCTCACACATCACAAACTTATCACAATATGAACCCATAGCACTATTCCAATCAAGATAGTCCCATGTGTAATTAGGTCTTCTGACAATAGGCAATGATATTTGCGGTTACGCCTGCGGTGTGCGGTCACAAATCAGCTCCATTGTTACACATGTTATCGGCTATTCTGTTTGTCGATTGGATTTCGTTTAACCTTTATTATAAGTTCAGCGGACAAGAATTGTGCTGAAAAATAGTTATCATAATTTTTGTCAAAAGATTAGACAGTATAAAAGGGATGAGAGATAAAATAATATATTTATTTTAATTCTATCTCTATGTTCTGAAAGAAATTTTAACCTAAATATAAATACCTAAATAAATAAATAAATAAATATTCACGGACATTTCACACAACGCTATCTGATCCCAAAGTAAGCTAGGAATAACCTGCTTGTGTTATGGGTATCAGACCACGGATATTAATACTTATAAATACTTTTTAAATACATACATATTATACATAGAAACACCCAGACTCTTGAGACAAACATTTATGGGTCACACAAATATTTGTCTCCGGTGGGAATCGAACCCACGACCTCCAGCGCCGCAGGCGGTATCACTACTGACTGCGCCACAGAGGCAGTCATTTAATCGTAATCACACTTCTTTTCGACCCCGAACATCGCGTGCCAGGTATAGGAGAAGAGGATTCGTTTCAAAGAGAGGAGAGGATCTTCTCCAGAATAGAGGAATTAAACATCTTTTCTCTCTTCAATTATAGAAACTTGCAATGCACTGCTAGTGTTCGTGTTTACCTCTTTATGCCTGTTTCACCTAAATTCTCTAGATTCACCATGACATGTCAGACTGGCCGCATCATGGCGAGTGTTATATTGCAATTTCTATATAAAAGTTGTCCTGATACCATTAGCTAGAATTAATACTACTTGCAGATGGGTGAAAGGAGAAAAGAAGGAAGGTATAGATAAACGACCGAGTTTGGCTTAGTACTACTATGTAGTATATTTGGTTCTACAGCAAGTTATAGATTGTCTCAATTCCGGTGTCTTAGCCCGTATTGTTTGTACACAGTGTCGTCGTCCCCATAGTAATGTTTGGTGCCACTAAATAATCCGTTTGCATCCGAACATCTTGCATTAAAGTCGTGACTAAACTTTCTGTTTATCTGACTACAGTTCAAAAGTTCTTAAAGATAAGAAAGAGAATAGGAAGACTGAAGAATTGTAATAGTACAACATGAAGGTATAGGTACTTTACAAGTATCTATTTGTGCCAAGAGTATAGATCCTCGCGGGCACCCAGGAAAAATATAAACATAAAGACAACCTGTAAGGAATCATATTATCCTATATGTTGTAGCTAAAAATCATCAAGATCCGTTCATAAATAATAACGCGACAACAAACTTCACCCCTTTTTTACCCCCTATCAAATAAAGCTCTCGACAAAAGTTGTATTTCAAATCAAAGAACACCTGTGCCAAGGTTTTGGGAAAATCTGTTAAGATATGTGTCCTCTAGACCGAATCTGACAAAGACACAGACGTACGGACGAAAGCAAAATTGTCCATACTGTCGAGACGGAGACTTTTGTTCGCTTCGCTCACTCGAGCAATGAGGTTTTCTCAAGGTCAATAAGTAGTTCTCAACACATCATACAAAATGTTGTCTGCAAGGAGAAAGCAAATTAAATTATTATATATTATGATGATTATCATTGGTGCCCCATCAAGACACCCGGAACCCCACCGACCTCATCTGCAAAGCTGCACTTACTTACGGGAGGTCAGACGTTATTCTGCTTAAGCAGCGTAGCACCCAACGGCCATTAACAGCTGATTCAGATCCAGATAGAGTTTGTCAGCAGTTGGAAGACGTTAGGATAAAGAAAACTGTAACACGTATTGATAGTATTTTTTATTTTTATACCACTAAGGTGGCAGACAAGCATACGGCCCACCAGAAGGACCGGTGGTCACCGCAGCCTATGAACGTTTGCAACACCAGAGGCGCCACACTCGCGCTGCCGACCCTGCAAAAACCTTCTAAGACCCCTTTTGAAGAACCCCATCCTGTAGGCGTTTGGGAAAACCGAGGCAGGGAGATCATTCCACAACCTAAGCGTGCGCGGAAGAAAACCCCTATCGGATCTAACCGTGCTGGAACGCTCCGGACGCAGAGTGTATTTTACCTGTAACAAAACAAATCTACACCATCCAGACACTGATGTAGCTTGTTTCAATTTTTAAAGTAAAATAAAAGAGTACTAACATATTCCACTATCTACAAGTCCTTTGCACGAATGTAAACAACTATCACGTTACAAAGGAAGCAATGTGGGAGGCAAACATCAGCGTTGTGTACTCGAGACACAATACTTTGAATAATACAGGTACTGTGTCCAGAGCAACTGAAGTGAATTATCACTGTGCCTTGGTTACATGTAGAAAATTTGATGTAACGAAAATTTTGCTTTCGTGATGGGGCCTTCATGTCTGAAAGACTGAGTGAAGCGAGGGAGCTTTACAGAAACAGTGCGTGACGCGAGAGTGTAAGTGTATAATTGGTATGAATTTAAAGTATATAAGTATGAATACCAGTTGCCTAGATCCTGTAACATAAGCCTGAAAGCTTAAATATTATATGGCTTTTTTTGGCGTTGTGTGACTATGCCCCAAATTTTTCAAAAACAAATCCTTGTACCATGTGAGGAACTATATAATTTTATTGTTTAACGTTTTGAATTTAAATTCATTACTTTTAGTGATAAATCCGCCCATTGTACTGCTTCTCGTTCCTGATGTTATGTATCTAATTTTATATAACTGACTAACAAAAAAAAAAAAATATGAAAGACATTTTACGCACTCCATAAACAGAAGCCGGCAAAATTACTCTCTCTTCAAATAAAATTGTATAATATACATCATTTTGACACAAAACAACAGTTATACAAATTCAACCGCAGTTCTATCATAACAATTTGTCAAACATACCTGGGTGGCTAAAAGTTTTGTAGTCAATAAATAGCCATTAGTTTCAGACCCCGCTGCCATAACTCTTTAGAGAACGCAGTTGCGGTGGCTTTTATCCATTTGTTGGTTTTAGAATGATGGCTATGAATAAAGGCTGAATCAGTCAGAGTTCATATTGTGGTTACGCGGTTTCAAGAGTTAGTTGTAGGTCGGTAGGTGAGGTCAAATTCTATGATGACATAATGTAAATTCAATGTGTACATAAGCATCATAGCTCGCAGCCATTTATGATAGTACCGATTGGTTTCATGAGTTAGATGTGAGTACTATAATAATTGTAAGGGTGAGGCTTAAACTAATGCTTTCAGGGTTGTGCTGATCCCCCCGCTTACACGCTGTGCAACCTTTCACTGCTTAGCTGTAGGTGTAGCTTGTAGTTTGAGCCTTCCTGAGAGATCCTTCTGATCTCCTAGGAAGCTAAACGGTCTTAGGGGAGAGTGCTACGGTCACGTTGATCCCTAAGGCTAGCCAGAGAGATTATCCTTCACGTGGTGCCACCTGTTTTTGATCTAATTCCCTCAGAAATAGATGCAACAGAAATCTCCTGGCGGCAAGACCACAGGGTATCAGTGGCTGTGCCAGGTGGCACGACTCACACTAGAATATGTGAGGGTCGGTATAGGGGGGCAGTGGGCAAAATTGGGGGGGTTCTTTTTTTTTTCTTTTCTATGGGGGGTAAAGGGGAGGCCACCCGCGACAAACCCTGATCTGTCCACAGGGTATGAGTGACTGTACTCTGTGGCGGGACTCACACTAAGATATGTGAGGGTCAGATCAGGGTGGGGGGATGGGGCGCGGAGGGGGGGAGGTCACCCGCGTGTTTGTGCCGTGCGTGGAGACCCGTAAGGCAAGATGACGGGATCCTGGTGGCTGAGTGGCTTCCAACGCAGCGGTAGTCGTTGGACTCTACAACACTCCACTTTGGCCCGGATTTCTGTCGAAACGGGAGGTCGTGGACTAGCCAACCACGATCAATCGGCTGTGGCGTCCGGTCAGACGGCCGCCAGGCGAGTATTCTGGAAGGGAGGGGTCCGCAGGCGGCGGCGCGCGATTTTTCGACGTCTTGTTGGGCGTCGTTGATCTCGTGCCGTGCGGTCTCGTGGGCACTCTCTTCTGGAATGCTATACCGACATGGTAACCCTGGTGTCTACTTCTTAGACATCCCCAATGTTGTGGACTCCGTGGCGGGTGGGGAGCCATGCTCGGTGAATATAACTTCAATACGGCTATGGATTCAACAAAAGCCAACAAAACCAAACAAGATGACCGCAAGGGCGTCAAAAAGGACATTATGTCATCTGGCGGGAGGGTCACCGAACGCAATATCATGGGGCGTACTCAAGTGAGTCATACCGGGCAGGGGACCATCGGGCAGCCTGGCAACCAGCCAAGCATACCCGTTGGGACGATTGCTTCGGGAGGCGAGCTTCTGCCAATGAAAAATGCCAAGCCGAAAAGGTTGAGTGGGGCAGCCAGGCGCAAGATGCTACTGGAAAGGCGGACAAGGACATTTTCGGAACGAAGTGCACCTGTCGGGGCAACTTCTGGGGGGGCAGGGGACTTAACTGCTGTCAAAAGGGCCAGGGAGTCCAGTGATGAGAAGGCCGACGAATCATCCAAGAGACCGAACCTGAACAAATCGTTCAGGGACGCTCTCAACGGATGCAGGATGGCGATCATCACTGATAACTTCCCGGCTTCACAAGTCACCACTGATGACGTCGGACCGATTGTCAGCGCCCTCTGGCAGATGATGGTCGGTCACCCGGATCCTCTGCCTCGATTCAACATCGGGTCAGTCAGCGCGGGAGCACTCCATGTATTCTGCGAGGATCAGAGGTCGGCAGACTGGCTTGCCGGGATCGATGGGAGGAGTATCGGCAGCCTTACCCTTAAAGTGGTCAACGCCAAAGATCTTCCCAAACCGGTGAAGATGGCGTGGAAATCGAAGAACGTCTGGATCACAGATCTGCCCAGCGTTCTTTCGATGTTACAGCGCCTAAACCCCGAACTGAAGACGGGAGACTGGAAGGTGGTGGACACAATTGTGGAGGCGGCCAGTGTCAGGAGGATTGTCCTGATGGACAGGACATCGGCAGACTATATAAAATCTAAGGACTACTGCCTCTACGCTGGCGTCGATAAAGGCTACTTCAAGCTCCTTGAAGACAGCGATGACAAGGTCGGCGCCAGTGGGGGGGCAGGAGTTCCACCACTTGCTCCACAGATGCTGCTCGGCGACGCGGGGTCACACCAGGACACCATCGGGGGCTACCCAGTCCCTTCACCGGCCACTTCTCATCGCACCGATGATGTGTTGGGCGATTTGGACGACCTCAACCTGTCGTCTCCACTCTCGCAGACGGAGACTGTGGAGGAGGCTGTAGACGCAGGCGACAGTCACTAGACTGCCGATACCCCCCCATTTGCAAAGAACAAAAAATGGCGGGACTAAGGTGTGTACAAATTAACTTACATCACTGTAAAGCGGCGATGTCCCTCTTGGGACGTCACCTTAAAGGACATAAATTCGATATTGCCTTGATACAGGACCCTTATATAAGCTCTGCGGGTGTTGTCTCAGGCTTAGGTAGAGAGGGATCTATTTTCCACTGTACTAATGAGGGTGTGAGGGCGTGCGTATATGTCAGAAATGGCATAGACGCTATGCCCTTACACGATCTTTGTTCCAGGGACCTTACAGCAGTCAAGGTCTATACGGGGGCAGGGCGAAGACGGAGGGCGGTTGTGCTGGCCTCTGTGTACCTCGCCTACCCAAAGATAGAAAGACCCACTAACATGAGGGAGATGAAGGAACTTGTCGAGTTCTGCGGCCGGGAGAACCTGGAGTTAGTGATGGGCTGCGATGCGAATGCCCACCACATCACCTGGGGGAGCTCGGACATCAATGATAGAGGGGAGGAACTTTTCGAATATTTGGTAAGCTCTTCACTTCATACACTAAATAAAGGCAATGCTCCCACCTTTGTGGATGCTAGGCGTTCGGAAGTTATTGATGTAACTATAGCTACTAATAATACTTATAAGAGAATTACTAACTGGCGAGTGTCTGACGAAGCTAGTGGTTCTGATCACAGGTATATCTGTTTTAGATACGATACAGAGGACTCCTTTCCAGGAGTACGGAGAAGAAATCCCAGGAACACTAACTGGGAGGCGTACACTAAGGAACTAAAAAACGAGTTAGAATCAGTTAAAGGTAAATTGAACTCTACGGTTGACATTGAACTTGAGGCTGAGCGGGTTGACAGAGCCATTAAAACGGCATGGTACACAAACTGCCCAGAGAAAGAAGCGAAAGGAACTAAGGTTCCGTGGTGGACGCCAGATTTAGAAAAGAAAAGACAGGCAATTCGCCGCAACTTCAACGACGCTAAGTCCAAGAGATGTTTTAAAGAGTACTCCCGAGCGCTTAACGAGTACAATCTGGCAGTTCGCAAGGAACGAAGAAAATCATGGCAATCTCACTGCCAGGACATCAATACTGTTCCTGAAAGTTCAAGATTGGTAAAGGCTATGTCTGTGAGTAGAAGTAATACCCTTAATGCAGTTAGAACCCATGAAGGGAGACTAACTGAATCTGGTAAAGAAACCCTAAAGATCATGATGAAAACACATTTTCCGGACTGTAAGATTCATGATAATTCTGGCACAGATGATCCCATGCCCGTAGAAGAGCAAAACATGCGAACTACGAAAGCAGACTGGGATGTTGCAAAGAAGGTAGTAGAAGAAAGAAAACTCAGTTGGGTATTGAAAAACTTTCAACCATATAAATCACCAGGTCCGGACGGCATATACCCGATACTACTACAAAAAGGTCTTCCTATACTAGGCCCGCACTTGATGCGGCTTTTTAAGGCCTGCATAGCCTTTGGATGATTGATCATTCCAAAGATATGGAGGGAAGTGAAGGTAACTTACATTCCGAAACCAGGGAAGGATAGCTATGAAGAGGCAAAGTCGTTTCGTCCGATAAGTCTCTCGTCTTTCTTATTAAAAACCCTGGAGAAATTGGTAGATCAATACATAAGGGATGGGCCTCTCACAAAGAAACCATTTCATAAGCTACAATGTGCCTACCAAACCGGAAAATCAACCGAAACTGCGTTGCACCATGTAGTCGAGAGAGCAGAGAATGCTATTGATGGTCAAGAGATTTGTGCGGCTGCGTTTCTGGACATTGAGGGAGCATTTGACCGCACAACATTCGAATCGATTATGAAAGCCGCAAAAGAACACGGCATTGACCCCACCCTCTGCAAATGGATTGACTTCATGCTGAGGGGCAGGAGAGTAAGGTCATCTCTATTAGGAGATGAAATTCACGCCACAACGACCAAGGGATGCCCTCAAGGAGGGGTATTGTCCCCCACACTGTGGTGTCTGGTAGCAGACTCCCTCCTAACCAAACTGAATAGAGGGGCATGCTTCGCTGTGGGATATGCAGATGACATAGTTGTCATGATCAATGGTAGATTTCCGGAAATTGTCTCGGAACTTCTGCAACAGGCTTTGAAGGATGTGGAGGAATGGTGTGCTGAAAATCATCTAACCATAAATCCCAGCAAAACTACAATTCTTCCTTTTACAAGAAAGAAGAGGTTGAGCAAATTAAAGAAATTGCTTTTATTTGACACAGAGTTAGAATGGTCCACCAACGTGAAATACCTTGGTATGACCTTAGACAAGGAGCTCACATGGAATCTGCAGATAGATAGATAGATAGATAGATATTCGTTTATTTGTCAGAATATTGTACAAAAAAGTTGTTACAAAGTTTAAATTTCCATAATATTCTGCCGTTTTCGGCGTACAAACATTGCGCTTAACAAAATAAAACATCACATTAATACAATATAGTGATAGGACAAAAAAAAAAAAGACAGATTAGCTATGCCTACTGCTTACATTACATAGTTATAAAAGTCAAGATATGGTACATTATATGAATTAGATGTCAATATTTGCGTCAAATTGTTCATTTAAGTAGTCATTTACAGAATAATAACATGCATGCCAAGAAGGTGACAGAAAAAGCCATGAGAGCCTTCAATATGTCTAGATCGGCGTATGGCAAAACCTGGGGCCTGAAGCCCAAGGTACTGTACTTCATTTACACCACTATGGTTCGCCCAATTTTAAGCTACGGCAGTGTTGTATGGTGGACAAGAACCAAACTAACATCGTGCGTGGAAGAATTGGGCAAACTACAGAGGATGGCCACTATGGCTATCACAGGAGCGTTTAAGTCCACGCCTACAAAGGCGTTAGATATAATACTAAACTTAACCCCTCTTCACATCTTCATACAACAGGAGGCAATCAAAACCTTATACAGACTAAAAACGGCAGGCGCTTTTAACTGCAATAGGCCAACAACGCGGCATACAAAAATGGAGCTTAATGATGAGATTCAAAGGAAGATGCATATGATTAGCGACGCTATGCCGTGCATAAAAATCTTCAAAAGAAGCTTCAAAATACATGTCCCCACAAGGGAAGACTGGAAGCAGGAACTGCGCTCACCAGATGCAGACTGCCTCATCTGGTACACAGACGGTTCAAAAACGGAATCTGGTACAGAGCTGGTATTTACTCAGAATCTTCACAACTTTGGAGCAGCCTGGGTCAGTACACCACGGTCTTCCAGGCCGAGATGTATGCCATCATAGCATGCGCAGAGGAAAATCTGAAAAGGAGTGTAGAGAACAAGACCATCTACATTCTTAGCGACAGTCAAGCGTCACTAAAGGCCTTAAATTCCTACAAGGTCAACTCAAAACTTGTCCTGAATGCGGTGAAAACCCTAAACAAGCTGGGCCGCAGGAACAAGCTGCGACTGCTCTGGGTCCCAGGCCATGTAGGAATAAAAGGAAATGAGAAGGCCGATGAGCTAGCTAGGACAGGATCGGCAAATGCCATGCTTGGACCTGAACCATGTATGGGCCTACCAGCATGTACACTCATGAAGGCCGCTAAGGATTACGCTGATAATAAACACATGCAAGAGTGGGATATCAGTCAAGGGTTACTACATTCGAAGAAATTCATAAGTAGCAGAACCAATGAGGCTTCTAAATTTATATTGAATAATGGAAGAAGCAAAGCTCGAGCTGTGGTTGGTGCCCTTACGGAACCAACGACATGCTTTTTAAAATGAAGATCACTTCAAATAACGACTGCAGAGCCTGCGGTGAAGTCAAGGAAACTATGGAGCACATCCTGTGCGAATGCGACGTCTTAGCAGCGAAGCGTATGAGCCTCCTTGGGAATGCTTATCCCAAACCGGAAGAATACAGGTTTCTTCCTCTTAGTGGGATCACCGCGTTAATAGACCACTTCTTCAAAGAGTAAGAAACATGAAGGTAGGGGCTAACACAAAAGATCCCACTGGGTCGAAGTGTTGCTGACTTCGTCAGCCCCCGATGTAAGATAAGATAAGATAGTAATTGTAAAATATTATCATTATGATAATATGATCACGCCTTTTATCCCCGAAGGGGTAGACGTGATCATATTATCATGATGCCCACATTCCACCTTTTTGATTTTGTTCCACGTAATAAGTGGTGAGCGGTATTGCCGTGTTGATATGGACAGGCGCAGGTCTGCTTAACGTGCCTTCCGAAGTACGAAACCGTTCGCAAAAAAATGTCACAAAGTGGTAACGTGGTGGTCACCCATCCATTACCGGCTAGACAGAACACTGAGTCCGCGGGGCCACGAGCGCGTCTATAGTAAAATATCATCAGTTTAATCACTAACTAATACTGCCTAATTCAAATTACATCTTACAAATACTTCAAACATATTATAAGCTCCGCAATATGAACCCTTGATCGTAGTGATCAATTTCCCTTGGAATTCTATTGGTTCAAGTACCTAGAGCGATGACTGGATCGCTAGGAATTTGACCCTTTCGCCGCGAGCGTGTACACCTCTGCGCATTCTTCAATTTGCTACGTGACGTCATGTCTGAAATACCGATGTTCTACTCAAACTTCAAGTTCCTGGTCTTCATTGTATCGTATATAAATAGATACAGACGTATAGTCATAGCTTTTACTCATTGGCAGACATGCTATATGCTCACATTTCACTTTCCATTTTGTTTCAATAAGTGGTGTGCATATTGCCGTGTTGTAGGTGTTGCTACCTACTAATAGTTTATTCTGTGTTAAAGGCAGAGGCTGAAATTTTTCAAATCGCCTTTTAACTCAGATTTACGACTGATGTTACTGACAGCAAGAATCAACGGCTTAACGTGCCTTCCGAAGAAAGGAATCATTCGTGGTTTATAAACCGTCACAAATCTCAGAATCAGACCTTATCGTTGCGTAAAATTATTACAGTGATTATTTGTTACTTACCTTCTATTGAGTTTCAAGCCAGCAATCCAACAGAAGAGGCGGCAGGCTTTCTCCCACTTGCTCCCGCTGGTCTTTTCATACGGTTACATTAGATACCTATCTTCCTCTATACACATTAATGACGAGCTTTTACCTATTTACATTTTTACGGATAAAAATACTCATGGATGCTCTTCCTGACTGGCTAAATCCACGCGGAGCCCGCCTTGCGAACATAACTCCGGGGCTACATTAAAATTACAATGACTGTGTAATACAAAATTATCTCACAATTATATTAATCAGAAACAATGTAAAACAAATAAAAATTATACCTATCTTGAAAGGTTCAAACAGTGTTATCACGATCGTATTTTTATTTTATTGCATTTTGCTATTCCTTCTTGATTTATGACCCTTTTTATCTCGAAATCCTTTTACAGATTGAGATGGGTGAATTTCAACATCTATGAATTTTTACCTAATTTTGGTGTTTTTTTTTGTTACTCTATATGTAGATAATATTATTCTATAATTAGAAAGAAATACGTATAATAGTTGCATGAAAGCTAGAAAAGTCAAATTAAACCCGAAAATGACATTAATATTATCGACACCTAAATTGTCAATACACCAAAATTGATATTTTAACACCAAAATTAGATATAGGAACAAAAAAATTAGTAGACAATAAAAATACCTTTTAACATAAGATTTTTTTATTTAACGACACATTATAAGTAATATAGATTTTTTAAATATATTTAGCTTGCCAAATGATGCAGCCGCCGCCTGATGGAAAGCCACAGCGACATCTAGCGATTGGAGGCCACCGTCCCAGTTTGTAGGACTATAGAAAGCGGCCCTCAACTTGGCGGCCCTATGATGTGCCTCTTCACGCTCCGCTTGAAGAACCCAGGATTGTAAGAGAAGGGAAACACGTGCGCTGGCAGGTCGTTCCAGATTTTTATGGTTCGACTGCGAAATGATCTTTTGAATCGTTCAGTTCTAGCAAAGATTCTCTCCACTGTGTGAGAGTGGCACCTCTGTCCAGCATGCGTTGTTCGGGATCAGAATGGAGAGGGTGGGAGTAGGTTGAAGACTTCTTCAGAACACTCACCGTGATAAATACGGTAGAAAGCAGCCAAAGATGCAATAGTTCTTCGCTGCGCCAATGACTCCAGACTTTCCGTTACCTCAGGGCAGTTTATAATGCGAATAGCTCGCCGCTGCATAGAGTCCAGCGCGTCAAGCAAGTACCTCGCGGAGTCGTCCCAAAGGTGAGAGCAGTATTCGACGCAAGGACGTATTCTGCGTTTTGTACAGCAGACACCTCTGGTTTGGCATAAAGAACCGCTTCACCTTGTTTAGGACTCCTAGTTTTCTCGAGGCTAGCCCAATACATCGCTCAATATGGTATTTGTGATTGAGCTCATAAAAAAAATAAAATAAAATAAAATTTATTCCCTTTGAAATTTTTAAAAAAAATTTATTTAGGTTTGTCAAAATTTTTGTGACTCTACCGGGGGTTCGGAAATACTACAGACTGAGAAGAACACCCCAAGAAACTCAGTCTGGTCCCTACTCTTCTAGTATCTTAGTATCTAATACAGTTTTTTTTAATGTAGAAAGGAGCAATTCGTGTCACTGCCAGGCAGCCTTGTCTTCCAGAAAGTCTTTAATGCTATAATAAGCTTTCTGGCACAATTTAAGTTTTATTAGTTTTTTAAATTTATTAACTGACAAACCTGTTATGGCTGTCGGCAATGTATTGTACATTCGAATACAATTGCCCGCAAAAGAATTGCTTATTTTATTAAGCCTAAATCTAGGGCCGGACGTCTATGCCAAGGATGTCCAGATTATCTCCAAGTGGAATCGTCGTATTCTGAAGAGAGGGTAAGGGTAGGAAAGCGGTTTTTTAGCTGTAAACGCACACGCCTGTGTTTTACGGGCATTGAACTCGAACAGGTTCGAGGATCCCTATTGTGAAATACGGTCCAGGGCGCATGCCATACTCTATCGAAGGCTTTAGCGACATCGAGGCTTATAGCCAACGACTCAACGTGCCTCTCCATGGCCACACCCTAAAAATGCGTCACGTATGCCAGGAAGTCACCCGTAGATCGTTTTGGCCTAAAGCCATATTGTCGATCATTGAGTAGCGAGTGATCCTCGAGTTAGCGCATGAGTCGTTTGTTGATGATCAGCTCAAATATTTTACAAATGATCGAGGTGACGGCTATAGGGCGATAGTTGGCAGGGTCCGACCGATCCCCTTTCTTGGGGATCGGTTGTACGTTCGCCACCCTCCAAGCCTCCGGCACTTCCCCTGAAGAGTAGGAGAGGCGATACAGGCGCGTTAATACTAGAGCCAATTCGGCCGCACATTTTTTCAGCACCACCGCCGAAATGCCGTCAGGACCACTGACTTTCCGCGTGTCGAGTGACCGCAGCACCGCCCGCACATCACACTGCCGGATGACAATTTCTGGCATTGTGTAACCACAATCGGCGATAGTGGGGGGCTACATGCCACAGTCGTCGACCCGGGAATTGGCCGCAAAGAGGTTAACTAGCAGGTCGCCTTTCTCTTGGGCCTTGTGAGCCAGTGATCCATCGGGGTAACGCAGCGGTGGCAGCGAGGGTTGGCAGAAGTTAGCATGCACAGCTTTGGCCAGCTCTCAGTAGCCACGGCTACCCGTGGGGTGTGAGGCTAGCTCCCGACCCAGCCGTGCGACGCGCTGGGCGTCCGCTCTTTTGAAGACGCTCTCGCTGGCTCTAGTGGCTCTGTTATACGCTGCCATGAGGTGTGCCACGTTCGGGTCCCGCATTGCCCGAGCCCTGACCCAAGCGCGAAACGCCATCTGATTTTTCTGAACAGCCTCGGCGCATTCACGCCCGTACCAGGGACGAGCTTTGCGGATGCTGGCGACATCAGTGTATGGAATGTAGTATTCCATACCTAAACTGATGTCACCAGCTACCGCAGATGCGCTCTCCGATGAAGCCTCACCTGCAAAGCAGCGCTGACTCCACGGGATAGACGCTAAGTAGTCGCAGAGACCGTCCCAGTCTGCTGACGAGTAGAACCATAACCGCCGCTTCATCTCAACTGCACGCGCAGGAGATGCTACTTGCCTGCGGGCATGCAAGTATCAGGGCTTTGCGGCTGAATGCTTGTTAGTTGTGTCCTTTTTTTTCCTTTCGTAGTATTCTTTAAAATTAATCCGATTCCGTTTTTGATGAGCTCTGCGAGCACGTGGTGGCATTTCACTCAAAGGTACGATTTTTCCTTCTGCTTTTTTTCGGTGATATCTTCCTCTTTCTTTTCTTCATAATTCCTCTAGTTTCTCTGGATCTTTCTTAATTTTTTTAACCGACTTCAATAAAGGAGGAGGTTACTCAATTCGACCGTATATATGTCTTTTTCTTTTCTCTTCCTCTCGGCATTTCTTTTATTCTCTAAACGCTCGGCTTGAGATAATTTTGATGTTTTCTTTGGCATGCTGGAATGGAAGGAATACTACTAATATAGGTACTTAAAAGCTCACACCTAGTATAATTTTCAATCAATGAATGTGGAAAAAAATATTCTCAGAGCACGAAGTAAGAGTATCTCACATTGTTGATAATATTTTTTCATTAGTTCATAATGAAATGAAGGTGCTATCTGAGGATGGCGTCACTCTTAATACGTACTGTGGAGTCAAAACTTAACGTTTGGCAGCGGTAGATGCACCGGAACAGTATTCCGGTAGACATAGGTTCGAATCCTGTTTCGAGCATAAATTCTTTATCCATATTAATTTAATGAAAATAAACATAGAATTTCTAAAATTACCCCAGAAACTATAAATCTAATTTTGGTGTAACTAAGCAATTTTGGTGATTAGTCAAACACCACCAAAATCACCAAAATTAGACCACCAAAATTAGAAATGTGTCAAATAAGTTGATTTGACAAAATACTATTCAGAATTTAATAATGACATGACTATTATTTTAAACAAGTACCGAACCCTTACGCTATACATTAGGTATTTAAACAAATAACGAGCTTAAAACGTTTTAAATTATCTACACAAAAATTACTGAAATCGTGTCCGAGGGCTTACGAGAGTATTACTTACGTTTTAGCGGGAAGTCGGAGCAAGCTGGCACGAGACTGGCACTGGTGCGTGACAGCACAGGACTCAATGATTCGAAAGATGGTAGTAACGTCCCGGTACCTATTTTCAGTACGATTCACGGAATGATTTTATTATTGACACCAAAATTTGAAACTTATCGCGGACGGACCTTATACATTGTTTATAAGATCAAATATAGCACTAAATACTCGAATTAAATAGTCAAGAGGTGGAAAAGCTTATACAGAATTAAAGTAAAATTAGGTATATCTAGTAAACTGACGGTGTGTTGATTTGGATGTGATTTTTCTTTATAAAACAGGTTGTGGACGAGCCACCAAAATTATATTTTATATAGAAAATCCTTTTTTTAATAATGATTAAAATAATATCTTATAACTTATTGTGTATAACTTTATTAAGGTAATTAATTGCTTTTTTACACAAAAAAAAGATTTATCGTATCTGAACTTTAAGGTATGATTTTCAGTGGCGCCGCCTCATTTTTACGTTTGAGAAATTCACCCAGATCATTGCTTTTGAGGACCTCATTTATAGACTTTTAAGCCGAAGATGATTCGACGTACATTGTTGGGTAATCATTCTTATGTAAAACAGTTTCTTAGAATCTAGGTAAACTTTATCGTACTGTGTCTAACTACAAAATATAATGTTTTGCTTCGCCACTTGATAAGAAGAATTTTATTCATGTATTGTGTCCATTTTTAATAGTCTTTTATAATGTTTTGATGTTACAGCGGCAACAAAAATACCTACATAATCTGTGAAAATTGCAGCTCTCTAGCTATCACGGTTCTTGAGATACAGTCTCATGACGGACAGACACACGGACAGCGAAGTCACATGAATAGGACCCCGATTTAACTTTTGGGTACAGAACCCAAAAACCCCGAGTATTATGTCTAGTTTCA
The DNA here is from genome assembly GCA_933228765.1 of Miltochrista miniata. NCBI lineage: Eukaryota > Metazoa > Arthropoda > Insecta > Lepidoptera > Erebidae > Miltochrista > Miltochrista miniata. The sequence goes on along the minus strand of OW121754.1, from coordinate 8,437,239 downwards.
ACATTGAATTGCGTATTAATCAGTGTTTCTAATCACGGCAAGTCAGATTACAGATAGATTAGCAAATGTCTGGTGATGCAGATCATGAATCACATGAATGCAAAACGAAGGTGCATAGCAAGATATCGAATCGACAGGTGGCTGCTACATGATTCATATTGCTACATTCGAGTTGTCTTAGATCAGTGTATATAGGATCAATGAAAAGAAAGTCAGGATAAGTTACAAAAAAACGCTAATAGTCCTGCTGATTCAGTATTGATTACTGCAGTAATCATCTTTCACTATGGATGATCCTCGAAAGGAATAACTTCAAAGTTGATAGAAGCTCTGCTAAGAAAACCAAAGCCAGTCTCACCTGCAGGTGTACATCTGGTGGCTGACGGACACGATCGTGACAATGAGACGAAAACTTTGGAATAACCTTGTGCCAATCATTATGGCTAACATGATACAGCAAGATAAAATCTTTTTCCACAGCAACGAAAATGGTGTAAGGATTACTAAACTCAGTGGTTGGTGGTTGGTAACAGTTTTATTAGAACCCCAATTAAATTGTTTGCAACTTCAATCTATCTAGTTCAATTTCCAATACCGCAAAAGGGTCGTCAAATAAAAATTCGTTGACTGAAAGTCGTAAGCCCTTGATCCACGTTATATTCGCAGTCAAACACCATTTTGACTCAGACCCACATCAATCACGACTGAAGAAAATATTATTCTGAAGTGTAATTGAAATTTTGACTCAAGTTCCCCGCGACCTAGTACTGTAGCCCGTTCCCGTTGGGATTAAAATATTTTTCGGGATAAAAAAGTAGCCTGAGGCACTTTCTAGACCTAAAACTATTTCTGTACAAAAGTTATGCCAAACTATTGAGGTGTTAGGATGTTAAAAAAGGCAAACGAATGAACTTTTTTCACGCTTATTTCATTCATATGGTGATACTTCTACAAGTATAATTTAGTAATACAATTACTATTTATAATAGGTTTTTCTTATCGATATTATATGTTCGGCAACCAAAATTAGATACCTATTTTACATAATACAGATTGAGACCATAATGAGATTGTAATACCATTGTTGTTGGGCTGTAGGATACCCATACCTATGTCCGGGAGAATTGGAAATATATTATACATACTGAACGAGATTTTGTGCAGGAAAATGTAGATTCGTACTCCAAGAGAAATTTTCACCTTGTTAAAAATTACAGTGAAACACATAAATAAATAAATATAAATATTCACGGACATCTCACACAACGCTATCTGATCCCAAAGTAAGCTAGGAATAACCTGCTTGTGTTATGGGTATCAGACCACCGATATTAATACTTATATACACTCGAGAGCAATGAATCCGGGTCACTTAAAGAATGTTAAAAATCTCGGAAACTAAAAATGATAGGTTAATGCAATAAATTGTATTTAATAGACAATGTAATACTCCTTAAATGAAAGTAAAAAAAATATGAGTCACCATACATTTTATTAACACAAAATTACATAAAGAAAAAACTGCCGATCTCTCCTTAAAACAAAAATAGGAAACATGAAATTTTGGAACTTTATTACGATTTTCTTGAATTTTAATACTTCGTATTGCCTCCTCGTGCTTCCATTACTGCGTTTACGCGGTTTGGCATGCTGTACACCAAGTTCCTTATACGATTTTGGGGAATATTCTCCCATTCCTCTGTGAGAGCAATTTTGAGCTCACGAAGCGTGATTGGGGGAGGGTTTCGTTGTTTTACGCATCTGCCTAGCTCGTCCCAAGCATGCTCGATCGGGTTGATATCCGGGCTGCGCGCTGGCCACTCCATACGAGTAATGTTCATCTCTTGAAGGTAGTCATTCACAATCCTACCTGTATGAGGTCGGGCATTGTCATGCATAAATATAGCATCCTCACCTAAATTGACCATAAATGGACCAACGTGATCATTGAGGATTTCTTCCACATATCTTACGCTAGTTAAAGAGCCGTTTTCTATGATCACCAGCTCTGTGCGACTTTCAGAAGAAATTCCGGCCCACACAAGTACAGACCCACCACCGTAGGCTACTTTTTCTTCGATGCATGCTTGCTTGAATCTTTCCCCTGGTCTTCGATACACTCTGTGTCTTCCATCGTGCTTGTAGAGCATAAATTTTGATTCGTCGGAGAACATAACTTTTGACCAATCTTCAATACTCCAATTTACGTGGCTTTGGGCATACCTTAGTCTCGAAATACGATGCCCACGCTCCAGTTTAGGGCCGTTTGCAGGTCTAAGGGGTTTTAAGTTAGATTCAGCAAGCCGACGTCTTACTGTCCATGCACTTGGGTTACTTCCTCCGAGGCGTCGAAACTGATTGGTGAGTTCAGTTCCTGTGAGAAAGCGATTTCGAAGCATGGTGTTCACCAAGTATCGGTCTTCTCGTGCTGTGGTACACCTGGTTCTGCCCGTTCCTGGTCTGCGTAGGTTAGAACCAGTTTCTTCGTAACGTCGGAGAACTCTTTGTACTGTTGACAGCGACACACCGACAGTCCTGGCTGTATCGCGCTGACTCCGGCCGGTTTCCAGCATTGTAAGTATTCTGGTGCATTCTTCAGGCGTAAGCGACATAATTTCAGCTTGATTAATGAATATAGAGCACTATCAACATGGTTTATGTACCCACATAAATGACAGATTACAAACAAAAGCAACACCAAATGCTGTAATTTCGTAGTTCCATCTTCGAAAGTGGCCCTTTTTCAAATTTAATTTTTTTATGATATAACTTTACAATAACTAAGAAGTTTTAATACCTTCATTTAAGGAGTATTACATTGTCTATTAAATACAATTTATTGCATTAACCTAGCATTTTTAGTTTCCGAGATTTTTAGGATTCTTTAAGTGACCCGGATTCATTGCTCTCGAGTGTACTTTTAAATACATACATATTATACATAGAAACACCCAGACTCTTGAGACAAACATTTATGGGTCACACAAATATTTGTCTCCGGTGGGAATCGAACCCACGACCTCCAGCGCCGCAGGCGGTATCACTACCGAATGCGCCACAGAGGCAGTCATAACTATTACATTATAATATATTTACATTATTACTATCTTAATTAAACCTAAATGAGGCCCCTGTGGCATTTTGCCATTTTCACCTTAATATTATATTATATCAAATCAGCCTATGGCAGTTATTACTGGACATAGTCCGGCTCCAATTCACGATTAAATTAACCAATTTTATTAGTCAAGCTATGTTATTTTATACCCATGTCCCTTAGGGTAATGAAAATATACAACTCCCATCTTACGCTTGCGGCCATATCAATCCTACATCCTACTGATATTATTAATGTGAAAGTTTTTAAAGATGTTTGTTACCTAATCACTCTGTACGGGATCAACGGATTAACTGAAAATTGGTATAGGGATAAATTTATTGTCTATACAAATATTATAAAGAGGAAAGATTTGATAGTTTGTTTGTTTTTTGTTTGCATCGAATAGGCTCCGATACTACTGGACCGATATGAAAAATTCTTTCATTGTTGGAAAGCTACACTCTTTGCGGTGAACATAGGCTATTTTTTATTCTTGTATTCCCACGGGAACGGGAACTAAGTACTACTACTAACGGAATAATATGCTACTTTGGAACCGAATTACTCGCCGGCAAAGCGGTGACCATGATCTGTTTCACATTAATTAGTTAATATCTTCCAATTATTGTATTCAGAATGAAAGTGGTATACCGAATATCAAATCAATCTGTCAACAGAAGGAGACTTAATCCCAAATCTAATAAATCAAACTAAATAAAGCCGTTTAAATAGTAAGCACTAAATAATTTAATTGTGCGCACCATTTCTATTAGAAGCCATTAATCTTAGATCTTGACATGACAGGCGTTCGGCTACGTCTTATGTCTATCTCAGCCAATCTCAGCAGTGTGAAGAGTAGGTATAATTTATTGTGTGGGTAGGACAGATCATTGAAATGTACATGTAGTCCATTGAAATGTTACATGAGCTTTGCATTTATTAGAGGACGCAATTTTATTTTCAGTACATGTGTGGGGGGTCAATAGAAGCTTAACCTCAAGTTTGTGGGGTCGTCACCCGTGTCCCCCGGCCGCCATCTTGAAAAGAGGGGGGAAAAAAACACTTTTATCGCAATATTTCGGAAACTATGAGTCTTACAAAAAAAATGTAGAGGCATAATTTGTAGCATATTGTTTTGCCTACAAATGTGTATATAACTTAACAAAAAAATTTTTTGTTAAGTTATATACACATTTTTAATCTATACTTATAATAAATCTGTAGAAGTGAAAATTCTGTACATTCAAAATATCAAAAAAATAAATAGCAGGGGTTGTTACTAGACCGACACCAAACCCAAAAATGTGATTAAAAAAATTTTTGTCTGTCTGTCTGTCTGTCTGTCTGTTTGTTCAGGCATCACGCAAAAACTACCAGTTCGATTACGATGAAACTTGGTATAATTATTCTTTAATAGCCTGGGCACAACACTGGGTACTTTTTATCCCGGAAAAGTATATAGAATTCAAACCAAACTTACCCAAAGTTATTATCAATTATTGCTTAAACAGTTAATGGTACGATGATGAAACTAAGCATAAGCGTTGTTTGTTATAATTTGAAAAAAGTAATTTTAACATTTTTGCAAATTCCACCTCCAAAGGTATAAAAAAGGAGGGTAAAGTTTGTATGGGACAACGTGATTCCTTGGTCCGATCTACTTAAAAATTGGCATATAGCATTACCAACATAATTGATGGAAGACGTGTTTCGTATTTTATTGAAATTTACACTATAACGAGCTAAAAAGGGAATGTAAATTATTTTGGGAGTGATTTTCTCCGGAGTTGATATCAATACTCCTTAAATACTTTTATTTTATACTTAAATTACTTTTTATTTTGACACATAATTTGTGAAAGTTCAATACAATTGACGTTTTCATTTATGTTTTACTTCAAACTTCAAACAGATGATTTTACTACAAAGCCATAAAGTTAAATATAAAGCGCTATATTGGTATAATATTAACCAAATATGCTTTATGGAAGTATTATTGCTAATTTATTAAAATTTTGTGTGACAAAAATACATTTGTGAAAAGAAGAAGAAAATTCTAAGATGGCTAGCCAGAAAAATGAAAGACCACGCTTCAGGTAGTATTCACTGCATATTACCATCTACGCTCAATCCTTACGACAAAGTTTGTCGGGAGCCCTAAGCGACTGGTCATGGAAGGCATGAACTTTATTCTACACTAGCTGACCCTCGCAACTTCGTTTACGTCACATGAGGTGTACGAAAGGAGGGGTGAAGTACCCCTCCGTTCGTTCATGAGTCTCACCAAGCAGCTGTGAAACGGCCCTGTTTGCTTAATCATAAAAGAGCTTAAAGATTAAGCCTATTCTAAGACAATTCCGTCCACGCCTTCGGCGCGGACTGAATTGTTTTACAATAGCCTGAATCATTAAGCTCTTTTATGATTAAGCCAACACGCCCGTTTAGATTTACCGTCACATTCAAAAGAACCCTTAAATTCAGGGTTTATCGAAAGTTAAGATGCCCCTAATTTCTGAACTACATTACCCTCAATATTGAAAATTGTGTGGAATAATGCTTAAAGTACTCCCTTTCAGACACCAAAAAAATATTTGAAATCGGACCACGTAGTGAGAAATTATAACTAAAAATCTATTTTGCCTTTCATCCCCTCTCCTGAAGGAAGCGCGCAAAATATCGGGATAAAAGCTATTCTAAAACCTTCCTCGGGTTATAAGCTCAGATTGTACTAAGTTCCATCCAAATCGATTCAGTAGTTTCGGCGTGATACTTATTCGGGATACAGACAGACAGACAGATAGACAGACAGACAGACATGAAAATTTTTGATTACATTTTCGGTTTCAGTACCGATTAGAAAACGCAGTACAATTAAAATTTTCAAAATATCTTCCATGTACAGACTCTCGACCCTCAACAGATTTATTATATGTATAGATAGTGCCGACTGCATTCTGTCAGGAAACAGACTCAGTCTTTGTAAAATACGGGAATGGCCTCTACGTAGACTACATTCGAGAGGACTGAAAAGAGCCATTACAATGAACATTAACGCTCAGCTGAAGAAATTTACATTGTTATTACGTTACTAGGTCTTGGTTGGACCACCTGTATTAGGAGGACAAAGCCTACAGTAGTTCGGTTTGTCCAAACGTCGTAGGCTGGGACTACCTGAAGAAGGAAATAAGTTACGATGTCAATGGCTTAGAAGAGAAGTTGTGTCAAGTAATAGTTTAGCCATTGAATTAAGAAATGTATTTAATAAATAAATTTACTTAGCTCATATTATTTTGCGTTATGAATTTGTTAATCAGAAATCTAACTAGGTATTATTATAAATGCGAACGTTTGTGAGTGTGGATGTTTGTTACTCTTTCACGCTGTAACGGCTGCACGGATCTAGGTGAAATTTGGTGCCTACAGAGATATGTTATAGTCTAGGAACAAAATTTCACGCAGGCGAAGCTGCGGGCATCAGCTAGTTATAAATATTTTCTTTTTTGCTCTATAACTTTTTTCTATACATTTTACAAAAAAAACACCTCAGACTAATCCTGTACTTCCACTCCGACCAACTAAACCGACCAACCGTTGTTCGGAATGGAACTCAATAAGGGACTTTATTCCTATCGGACCAACTGGTTGATGACAGATGTTAATTCATGAAAAAATGTTCCACTCGGACCAACTGCAATACCAACTGATCTTGTAGATGATCTTTTAAGAGAAATTAAAAAAAAACGCCACAGAGCAAAATAGAAAAATTTTATAATTTTATCTTCAATTTTTTGTTTATAACTTCTCTAATTTTTAATTTAGGGCAAAAATTTGTGTTTCATATTTGTAGGCAAAACAATTTGCTACAAATTATGATTTCACAGTTTTTTGTAAGACTCATAGTTTCCGAGATATTGGGAAAAAAGTGTTTTCACCCCTTTTTAAGATTACGGCCGGGGGACAAGGGTGGCGACCCCACAAACTTGAGGTTAAGCTTCTATTGACCCCCCACACATGTCCCAAAAATAAAGTGGCGTCCTCTAAGAAATGCAATATTTGGTCCTTAAATTGTAACATTTCAATGGACTAATGTACAATCCTGTGGTATGTAACCTAACTTGATTTCATTAATATCCAATTGTTTTACATTAGGCACGTAAAAACATCTGAAGCAATTGTTACTACAGTTTATATCTCAGTTGATAAAACTATAAGACTAAGCGAGGAGATGATTTTTTACACGAAGTATAATTTTTTCGAGAATAAACGCTTTTTTATACCACTAAGGTGGCAGACAAGCATGCGTATACGGCACACCAGACGTACTGGTGCTCGCCGTGTCCTATGGACGTTTGAAACACTGGAGGCGCCACACTTCGCTGCCGACCCTGTAATAATCTTCTAAGACTCCTTCTGAAGAACCCGGGACTCCAGGGCTAGACTGTTGTAAGGCATTGTGTGGGTTTAGTCAGTAGGAGTCCGGCATAGCATCCATGATGGATCCTTTTAGGTATGAAAATATGGTGTCGGACGGACGGAGTAACCATGGATCACCTAGGTAGACAAAGAGTTTAAAAAAAATCGTGGAATACCTAGGTGGACCAACGAGACTCGAGTTAATCATGGACCACTTAGGTGGACGAAATAGGTGTACCACGGTCAGTCACCGTAAAATTATGTAAGCCACGTGATATAATAAAACACGAAACCTTAATTTTTCTTCAACAAACAATGATTTTGACACGAAAATTTGCATTGTATCAAGCAATAAAAATATGTTTTCTATTTTCGCTAAAGACGTAATTTCACTACAAATAATGTGAACAACACGTGAGGCGGTTGATGATTTATTTTGGCAATAAGTGTCGTGTTTAAGCTTCACCATTATCGCTGCACGCGGTGGTGGATTGAACGTCAGAGGGAGTTAAGAGGTAATCTATAAGAGGACTGGCAAGAAAGAAAGACTAACGAAGAGGTAGGAGTCAGGCATAGCTTCCATGGAGGATTTTCCCTAACGTTAATAAAAAAATGTGGCAACTGAAGTACATTTATCGGTCAATATTTCAGCTTTGTAGATACCTATTTACTTTTTAGATGCCCATTTCCTGATATGCAGTCTCATGACGGACAGCGAAGTCTCATGAATAGGGTTTAGTTTTTACTCTTTGTGTTCGGAACCTCAACTACCTAGGTACAGATGCTATAGCTGGATATTCTTTTCAAAATTATACGAATAAAAATAATAACTATTCAAAACTAAGTGTCCTTAGGGTGCTTCGTTGCCACTTACAGGTGAGGTCGCTTGGACCCTGGTGATCTTGGTGGGCCCCTTACACCTAACTTTTATAATAATTTATCTATCTCTCTCTCTAAAAAACAAGATGAAGTAAATGTGGGAAAAAGGTTATGGTAAGTATGCTATTGTATTTCATGTCGAAGTTTAGCAAGATGGAACATTTTTCTATCACATGATGAAACATTAGTTTTGTAAGAGAATTTAATTCTTCTAAACTTTCTTAGTCGTTCATTATAGCTGTTTACAAACACCATAGACCAAAGTAAAGTCCAGGGACACAATGTTTACAGCGTTAGTTAAATAGCTGTCGTGAATAACATCTTTTTAATTAAAGTCGAATAGATTGTTGTTCCGAACTTTGTTTGTATTTTCGTCTATGCCCTACGGCGGAACCCCTTCGATGTTATTATTTATTGAATCCTAAAACCACTAACGATACTTTTTTATTGTTTCGCAATACAAAATCCTTCACCTAAATCTGCTTTAGTTGGGATAAGAAAAAAGCCCTTTTTTTCTTATGGTTCTTTTTTAGAGGAGAGGACAGCTCGTTTTGATCAACGACGCAAAAAGACGGCCGTATTATAGGGTGGTATGTGAGTGCATTGGATGCGCCAAAGTTCACCTAAATTTTCAACTCCGATGATTGGAAATTCTTCCTAACATTTTTCATCCTAACAATCACAAATCCTAACTACTCTGTTTCTAATGTTCATAATTTCGAAGCATTCAACTTCATAATGTCAGTAGCAATAAACATTTATTATACTTCTATTAGTTTTCCTATATTTTTTCAACAAAACCATCTTTTACACTGTTATTCAAAGTCATATCTTTTTTGTTTAGATTTCTTTTTATTCCTAATAATCAGCTTTTTGCGTAACTTTTATTAAGAGATTTTATTCGGGCTTTTACTATTAGAATTTGGTAAATGCTAGGTTTCACCACTGACAGCTAGTAAAAGTTGGTTTTGGGAATGAAACAAAGATTAATAAATCTTATTCAAAACAAGTAAATTATCTTTACAAACTTGCTTTGGTGACCACCCCCCGCAATCCGATTCGGATAGGATAGGTTAGAAGGCTAAGGCGGGAGCGGAGCTCCCGCATTACCCTTCGTGGTTATTTTTTTATAATCACCTAAACAATACCACGTCAAATACGAATTATTACACTGATTGTTCTGAATAACATAGTCACAGACATAAATCACATTAAAGTACGTGTTCAAACGTTAAACAAGCGTTTACTTATAACATGCCTTTTTCAACATTTATTGTTACTTTAATGTAAAGTGGCTTGTAACGTAGCTTTAAAGTATGTTCAAATTAAAACTATAAATATCATCTTCTACCCACATATTTTTTTTATTGCACTTGGTAAATATTTCTTTCCGAGTAGGTATGAGTGACAATATTATGGTAATTAGGTTTAGGGATAAAAATGTTATGATAAAAAATAGTAGGAGTTTTAATAGATTTGCATTATTAATTACAATTTTGGGAAATATTAGTGTTACGAACATCGCCGGCAGCACTACTAATAGTATGAATAAAAACTTATGGATGAAAAAGTTTAGGACGAGTGATCATTCGGATTAGAAATCATTAGGAAGAACAATTTAGGGTAAAGAACTTTAGATGAGCCAATATGGACCCGAGTGCATTGTGTACCTATATGTATCTTTCTATCTATTATTCTTCAAGAACAGCGAGAAATTTCTTGATACATTTTTTATAAAACTATTCTGTTCTTCGATTAATATACTAGTTATTAATACTAATTAAAATTTTCTAGTTATTAATGCTAATTATAATTTTAAGGAATTCACGGCGTCGGTTGTAAGTTTTTGTTTAAAATATTCAAATTCAAACTAAGTTATTTTATAATCGAATGCGCTATAATGAGAACTCTCTGAGAAGATGAAATAATACCCTTGAGTCTCATCTATCCGTCTATCGTACAATATCGCGGCTTTGCAATAGAAAGTTTTACATAATTTACACTACTATAGTCCCTCCTTTTGTATTACACGCCCACACTTCAACTGAAACTTGTATTATCGTAGGTGGTGAGCCTTATTTCAAAGGTAAATATGCTTTACAACTAGTTTAGTTCTAGATAATTTTGAAAAGCAATTTTTATGCTGACTCAATCACAAATTTAATGTGAAAAATTTTTTGTCAAATTCTTTCACCACATCACGTCTTTTTGACGGTCAGACGGACAGAATTTGACGGTCTAGAGTAGTTTCTCGGTGGTCCAACGGTTAAGGCGTCTGGTCCGGCAACGGGTTCGAGTCCTGCTTGAGACCAAAATTTTATTCACATTAAATTAGAATAGGTCTTCTTGTACCTGTATTATCCATACGCATTTTACACCCCACGGGCTCCAGCAGTCCATTCGCGGCTGGATTCCCAGGCGAGCGCATGTCGCAGCGCGCTGGGACAAACTCATTGTGGGAAGGGTGCGGAAAGTGAGCGCTGCGAGGGACGCGGTGGTAAATCTATACTAATATTATAAAGAAAAAGATTTGATTGTTTGTTTGTCTGTTTGCATAGAATTGAATCCAAAACTACCGAAACGATTTGAAAAATTTATTGACTGTAGCAAAGCTACGTTATTCCCGGAGAATGTAAACTAGATGTTATTGATTCCTTCGGGAACGGAAACTTCGCGGGTGCAACCGCGTGACGCGCTTAGTTCTCAGCTAAACAAAGCGTTCAACTTCCAATTAAGCCACTGGAGATTGCTGTTCTAACTAAGCAAGATGAACGATAGAGTGACAGGATAATTGGTGAAGATTATTTGCAGACTAATTGTAGGTATCATTTGGATTTTCTAAGAAAAATTCTGTAATTTTCTATCAAGGCTAGATTTGTGGTGTATTAGGTAGGTACTTGTTGAAGCACGCGACTCCGAATATGTAGTGAAGTTCTCTGTACGTACCTACCTACTTTTTTCCAGCAGAAACTTATTTCTGAGATAAAAGCAAAAATAGTATTACATGCAGATAGATAACTCTCTGCCCCCATTGAGCAAGCCCCCATAGCAATATAACCGAAACGTGTCATCGAAAGTTTTAAATGTATAAGCAAAAAGACCCGAAATCTATGATTATGTTATGTATAAAAGTTTGAAAGAAGATATTTTGTTGACATAGATAAAATTCGAAATACTAACATACCAGCCGTGTATTCGTAACTAATGGCCTCAACTACATTCCGTATAATTCACAAATTATAACAATCCAAACAACCCTATTATGTTAGGATAATACACTTTATACAAGGTCATTTCCTACACATAACATTTAGACGTATAATATTATAGGTATAATCATGAGAGGCGGCTGTTTATAATAAAATACAAAAACATATTTACATGTTATTTTTTGATAATGAAAAAAAGGGTCAGTTTTGAGCAGGATTCGAACCCGCGTTTTCTCGCATACCGTGCGGACGCCTTAACCAATACAGGTCAAAAAACATAAATGCGGATCTAAAGTAGTCAAATTGATCGCGGTGTGCCGCAGGGGTCTGGATTAGGGCCAATATCATTCATAATGGTAACAATTGATCTAATGAACATGTTAGAAAAGACGGAACTAGAACAGACGTTGCAGAATTCAAAAATATATTTAGGTACATGTTATTTTTTGATAATTGAAAAATGGTTTTCAGCAGGATTTGAACCTGCGTCTGCTCGCATACCGTGCGAAGCCTTAACCAATGCAGGCCAAGAAACAATATGCAGATCTAAAGTAGTCAAAATGATTCGCGGTGTGCCGCAGGGGTCTGTCATTTATTAAATTCTTAACATACAAAATATTAAAAAAAATTAATGTACCTACTAGTTTATATTTACCTTTTTTATCAAGACTGAATCGACTCACTAATCTGGCTTCTTGGTGTTCATCACAGTTCCTCAGTATCACATACAACTTCCCTACGCTTTTAATACTGCAAGTTTGTGCTATTTTATGTGACATAATTTTGTGTCGATTTTTAGTAAAATTAAAATTTCCTGCTATTTGTTTTCAATTATAGCACAGTGGTGTTAGTAAACACTGAGTATGCATATAAAAATCACAATGTATACATAACATGAAATACACACATACACATTATATACTTACAGAGAAATTAAGAGAATATTAGTGCAAATTAATAAAATTTGTGAATTCTGCACAAGTTTCGGACGGAATGCTAGTCTTCATAATCATAATAAACATAAAATAAATTGTTTAGTTCACATTAACTACCGTGGACTGAACTTGAATAATGAATGATTGCTTTCTTTTTAGTTTCATCCCAGTTTTAGTTCTAATACCATTAAGTAGAATCAAGCGGATTCCTTTTAAACCACTTGTTCAATCGTTTCATTATTGGCATCGGAAAGCTTTCAAAGAATTAGATCGGTTTAATTGTGGAGGAGTGGATGTCCGCTGCATATCACCCCGTTCGCAAACAGAGACTCTTCTACAAAATTGTTTTCTAAATGGTTTTCTTCCTCCCATTTAATCCATTTCCAATATTTTTATCGGAAATTTTTCATTTGTTTGTGAAGGAAATTTTTCTAAACACCTTTATATTTTTTATAAGTTTGATTTTTACTCACCATTTTTGATTATTTATTCTAAAAGATACTCAATTTATTTCTTCTATAAGTGAAATAATGTTTTTTCATGTAGTTCCTAGTAGTATTTTCACTTCATAAACTACTCCAGAACATGCACTCATGATTTATTTCAAAATTCAATAACTTTAAACGCGACACCGACAACACGCGAGTCGGAAATATATACTTTAAGCTGTCACGACTCATGATATCCAGTTGTTGTTATTTTTTCTGTAGTCTTATGTCTTCCCGAAGGACTTTCATAAGATTTGGCTCCTAGAACCTTAAGTAATGTCGTCAGTTCACTTTGCTGGAGGCTTTCCTCCTTTATCCCACTATCACTTGACTCAGGCAATCCTTTCGGTTTTTCATTTTTCTTCTATGTGGATTCGATCATAGCTCTACAGCACTCATAGTATTGCCATTTTCATTGCCCACTGAGTGACAACAAGCTCCTCAGTGACAACCACCCCCAAAAGCCACAAGTCAATGCCATAAGTCGGCACTGGCAACACATTGCTCTTGAATAATTGCAATATTTTGAATAAAACGATAATCAGAGAGTTGTTCGCGTATCGCGGTTGGACCGTGGCTGTTCAACCGTGACCACAGGCGCTGCAACGTATCCGAAACGTCGGTGTATGCAAGTAAAAAGAATTTCGCGTGAAGTCCCGCATTCTTTAAGTATAAGTGTTAAAAAGCAATAGTTTAAAAATAACATTAGCAATTCATCGTTTAGATAGTTGTATGATGTCTCAAAACCCCAGCTTGACATCCATAAAGCTGATCGTCAATAAGGCTTACCAACTATACGGTTTCGTAATGAGGGCAACCAAAGATTTTAAACGTTCAGAAACTTACAACTATCTATTTAAATCTCTAATTCGTTCACAGCTTAAATATGCAGCATTTGTCTGGGACCCATACTATAAGAATTACAAATACAAAATAGAGAAGGTTCACCGCAAAGTTCTTCACGCATTTCACTTTAGAACTCATCGGAACTACTTGACACAATACGATCAACTGTTAATAAAATAAATGTTTTATAATAAAGCCTTTCAATTTATCATTGACCTGTAAGTAAAATTATCAATATGTAACCATTTGAGTCTACTGTTTTAAAATATTCATGGTAATTATTAAATGCAGTCGTAATAATGATAAAACAAAGTTATAGTGCTTGCAAACAAAAAAACTGTTTTTTTGTTTTTGAGCATGTCACAGGCAACACATGCTGGTTTGTAGAAAACAGAACACTTACTTTTCCTGTAACCCAAGAATAGCGACAAAAAGGAACACTCCAGGTTTTTAATAGATTTTCAAATTGTTGGGGAGTCCCACAAAACCACTTTGCTCTTGTACAAGGTAGAGTCGATAAAAGATTTCCCTGGATCAACAAAAAAAAACCTACATTTAATTAACCAATGAAAAGTCGAGTTTGAAACAAAGATGTGTTTTGCTCGTCGTGTAAATTATACCTGAAATTGTTTATTTACCTACAGATCGTAATTAAAATAACATCATAAAATTTTAAATAAGTAGGTACTTATCAGTAAAATAATGATATTGTAAGAGCAATAATTCAAAATTGTTGGAATCAAAATAGTACTCGTAAGCGATTGTTAAATGTGGTGAACTTTATGAATGTTATTCACAACTATTAGAATCACTCATAGTCCCACTCACCTAGTGCTTTGCATACAAATACTACGTTTAGGTATAATAATGACTGTGACCACTTTGTGACATTTTTATTTTTGAGTGATTTCGTGCTTCGGAAGGTTCTTCACAAGGCATTATGGGGGGCTAGACAAATTTCAACGCCGGAAAGTTGCCACCTGCGACAGCCTCTCATAAATGGTAAAACGCTCACCGCCTAAAGCATCGTACACATACATAGTGTCACCCCTATATTTCTGAAGGGGTAGGCAGTGGCATAGTATACTCCCACGTTTCAATTTATAGTTATTTGTCCTACGCATAAGTTGGAGAGACTAATATCGTGTTGTGAGGGGCAGTCGCATGTTGTGACGGTCTTGTAATCCCCCTTATTGCCCCGAAAGTCGTTAAAGACAATAATACGGTTGTTAAGTCATATTGACAATCAGATGTACCGGACACTAGGTATCCTGTGGAAGTCTTACACAGGCAAATATTTTGAAACTATTCTGTAATCCGAATCATTATTCAAACAACCAGAACAGATGTTAGAGATCCACACTCACGTTTACCCATAGCATTATTGTTTTAAATGGAAATTATTGTGTATTTGTATATACATAAAGAGCTATTTCGAATGTTTATGCAATAAATTCAATTTAAAGGTGTTCGCGATGAACAAAAGAAAAGATTTTGAGCTGGTTGAAAATTGCTTTAATTGGTTTCGTAGGTAGTAGTTACAGCGAATATGGTGTGCAGTCTGTAGGCGTGACGGTTGTGTGTAATTGAATGAGTAGTGGTTGGGTATTCGTATGTGACAGGTAGGTGACGTAGGTGTGTAAAGCGAATGATTTATGGAAAGTATGACTCGATATAAGCTAAGTACGCTTAGTTAGGCGATTAATGAGTGGTAGTGTTGACAAAGTGAAAATCGGCGTCAACATCCTCCCGGCCGTTGAAAGCATGCTTGGCTTTCAACTGTGATCCTCTTCATTTGTTGAGTCGGACGATGCAGGCAATGGGCATATTCGGTTCAGTGCTCTTCTCACTGTTCCTTGGGATGTGGTAATGTCAGCTACTCTTACCACACCATCTGATCCCGGAAACAATTTAATGATGCGGCCCAATCGCCAGGACAAGGGGGGTATGTTGTCCTCCTTTATCACGACGAGGTCGTTGAGTCGAAGATTTTGGTTTGTAGTGCGCCATTTGGAGCGTTGCTGCAACTCTGCGATGTATTCGTTGGCCCAGCGCTGCCAAAAATGTTGCTTGATTTGTTCTAGACGCTGAAACCGGTCTAGACGATTGGTGCTAGTATCAGCCAAGTCAGGTGATGGCAGTGACATCAACGGTCTACCAATCAAAAAGTGAGCCGGGGTGAGAGGCTGTAGGTCGTTTGGTGATGGACTGAGAGGACAAAGGGGTCGGCTGTTGAGGATAGCCTCAACTTGTGCAAACAATGACGACAACTCCTCGAAAGTTAAATGTGCGTTACCTAGAGTGCGCTTAATATGAAATTTCGCCGATTTGATTCCCGCCTCGGCCAAGCCGTTAAACGAAGGAGCGTACGCGGGCGAAAATTTGAACTCTATACCTCGACGAGCTGCATATTCACAAATAGAGTCACGTTCTGCTTCTAGAAAGGACGTTAATTCCTTGGCAGAAGCAACGAAATTGCGTCCATTATCGCAATGGATGAGTTTAGGTACACCTCGTCTAGCAATAAATCTTTTAAGTGTCAACATAAACGCATCCTTTGATAGCTCGCTGACAGCTTCTAGGTGGATGCACTTATATCGAAAGCAAACAAAAATACATAGGTAACATTTAGTTATTTTACACCCTCTACCCTTACGGTCGGTAATTAAGAATGGTCCAGCAAAATCAGTAGCAACAGCAGAAAAAGGAAAGCCAACCTCTACGCGGTCATTAGGTAGGTTACCCATAATGTTAGTTAACGTACGGCCACCAAATCTGCGGCAGGTAATACAGTTGCGGACGACATTCCTAGCCAGTTGACGGCCACCAATTGGCCAGTAGTGATCTCTTATGGAAGCTAATAGTTGCTGGGGCCCAGCGTGTAATAGACGATCGTGTTCAGCTTGAAATAATAACTTAACAAGTGGATGACTTGACTTTAGTAAAATTGGATGTTTCTTGTCATATGAGTACTTAGAATTAGGTATGCGACCTCCGACTCGTAGTATGCCCTCTGAATCAATAAATGGGTTTAGAGACAATAGAGTAGCCTTTGGCGGCAAACTTCTTTTGTTCCTTAGGCGAGATAATTCGTCGGAAAAACATTCGTTTGGTGCAATTCTAGTGAGTACTTTAAGTGAGTGAGAAAGTTCGTTGGCTTGTAGTGGACCTTGTACTTTATCCTCACGACTATTATTTATGAAACGATATACAAATGCATAAATTCTTTGAAGTTTAAATAATTTTGAATATTTATTGAAATTAATTATGGGTGCTGCAGGCACAACCTCCGCCGCCAAAACGGAGGCCGTTTTTAACTCAGGAAGCTCCTTAATATTAAGTGTGATTTCTGAAGGCCATGACACTTCTGACTCCGAAAGAAATTGGGGACCATGCCACCACAGGACAGGTTGCAAAGAACTCACGTCTTGTAGTTCTGTGCCTCGTGAGGCGAGATCCGCGGGGTTTAAAGCCGTGGGTACGTAGCGCCACGATGCCGAATCAGTTAGATCATTTAGAGCTGCAATGCGATTGGCCACAAATGTTTTTGTTTTGTTGGGTGTACGAATCCAACCTAAAACCACACGCGCAGTTTTATAATTGTAGTAATGCCACGGTCGCCACTTTTTGTTCGCGATGAACAAAAGAAAAGATTTTGAGCTGGTTGAAAATTGCTTTAATTGGTTTCGTAGGTAGTAGTTACAGCGAATATGGTGTGCAGTCTGTAGGCGTGACGGTTGTGTGTAATTGAATGAGTAGTGGTTGGGTATTCGTATGTGACAGGTAGGTGACGTAGGTGTGTAAAGCGAATGATTTATGGAAAGTATGACTCGATATAAGCTAAGTACGCTTAGTTAGGCGATTAATGAGTGGTAGTGTTGACAAAGTGAAAATCGGCGTCAACAAAAGGTTATATAAAAGGTCTGATTGAAAGGGGCTTTAAAGGTACAATGCTAACAGAAGTGTAAATGTTTTGTAAATAAACGAAATACGTTTTTTAGGGAAGCTCTCGGCATTCCGGCGAATTTACCTTAACAATTTTTTGTTGAAGGACAAACTGGCAAGGGAATTTTGATAAATCGATTGTCTCAATTCTTTGGTGGATCATCACTATCAGAATCGGATGTGCTTTTAACGCTTCTCCCTCACTACGTCAACACAATTTTCAGTAGTACCTAGTGAGGGCTAGCATATGTATGTGATTTTCCATCAGTCAAGTCACGGGTTTTCGAATCTTCCTTACCTACCCTGACAGGCTGAAATTTGGGACTGGGATTGACAGTCGCTGCTGACGTATTAGTAGCACAGTAGGTACCTACCTAAACTGACACGCGAGCATACTAGGCGTAATGGTCATTTCCCTAACGCAGTGGGTTACCTATAATTGTGTATTTTTTTGTGAACTATGAAAACATATAAGTAATTAAAGAAACGAGTTATTTCATGTCATAAGACAATAATTTTACTATCATTTCGTCACTATTAGAACCCTCTGGTGCTCCCCAAAACATTAACGGTATTGAAATGACTAATTTTCAACAAATATCTACCAAAACTGCATTAAATGCACGTTCGCGTGACTTCGAATTTTCTGTAATACATATATTAACATTACAATGGAATTTGTTCAACAATAATAACACGACATTATTATGCAATTCGACTTTTAGAGTGTTATTGTAGACTACATAAAAAACTGTTTCTGATGCCAATTTACTGCACTTTACTCCTTAGATAAGGCCATTCCCCAGTGATACTTTCATCAAAATTAATGTTATGAAATAATTGATCAAAATAATTACAGCCAGTTTATCAAGTTATTACTGAGCATTAGATATTGACCATATTATTGATGCTATCGCTACGAAAATTCCCATGATGGGTAACCTTTGGTGAAATTTCCGTTTACAGGGTACCAGTAACATGGAACTCGTTAAGTCAAGTTGTAAGTATCATATGAATAATAATATCTGTCTTAAAACACTTTTGGCTATATAGCAAAATTGACATTGATAATAGGACCCAGATTTAAGGGCCGGTTTTCACCAAATCAGAGACGAGAGAAGACGTTTTGATAATCAATCAGATTTCATATTTCCACATCTCAGATTCGTGACATGAGTATTATGGTATTACGAAAGCTGATTCGTTATTAAAACACATCTCGTCTCCACGTTTGGTGGAAACCGGGTCTTTAGTACCTTAAGCCATCAGACAGAGAGTTCCATTTAATTAAAAATGAAATTTGGTTCACTGCTTTGGGAAGATGTAATCATTCGATAGAGAATCAAAGAGAAATACTTCCTTCTAACACGCAATGGGTGGTAGATCGTTAATATATCTGTTGAATAAGTACTATGGGAAGGTTAATACTAGTTTAGTAGTCTTAATAGTGGGAAAGTCTATTTTGAGAGCTATTATTACGCTTTTAATGGTAATTGGTTCAGTTTCAAATCGAAGTGATAAGATATCATTGACGAATTTGTGTGCCATGGCAGAATCTTTGAATATTGAAAACTACATTGTCCAGTTGAATTATTAGTAAATAGAGTTGTTTATTTATTAAAAAGAAGTACGCCATATAGTAATGGCAAGAAGTAGGCCAAAGGTTGCTAGGTAGAAAACGCTTTTAGTGATAAGGCCGCCCATTGTACCTTCCTCTTGTACGGAATTTATGTACTCTATTTATATTTACACGGTGTACAATAAAGTGTATAATAAATAAATAAATATCTAATTTAGGTCTGTTCATTGAGCTATGTTTAGAAATACTTACAAATGTTTCGTTGCAAAAGTTTGAAAAGTTACTGTAAACTAGTACCTATATCATAATAACCGGCCAAGTGCGAGTCGGACTTGAGCACAAAGGCTTCTGCACCAAAAAAAGCAACACGTTTGTTGTATTAGAGCTCCCTTATTCCCCCATTTTATTTTGATTTTCGTATCTGACAACTACTTGCGATTTCTCCAAATTAATATTTATTACACATTTGTGACCACTCTATCACAACATCATCTAACCAAAATTAAGCTAAAATAAGCTTGTGCTATGGGAAAGTGGAATCTCTCATGGATGCTATGCCGCACTCTAACCGATTAAAATCACACGGGCTCTACCTCTGCCTATGGCAGGAAGCCTCGGGTAAGCCCTCAGAGGGTCATGCCAGGAAATCGAAAAGGAGTCCAGAAACGAATGATGACTTGCATACGAATGTGTAAGTTCCCAGATACAGATCTTCTCATAAAATGTCGTCGTGCAATTCGCTGATATTTTGACATTCTCGTAAATAATTATTTAGAGTGTATTTGTGTATTTTCATAGCTCCGTGGCAACAGTTTTTATGATAATCGATTTTGATAATAATAAAAGAAAGTGCAAACATAACGTTTTATAAGATGATATTTTTTTTTTTTTTTTTTTTTTTTTAATCTTACTAATTGTTTATTTCAGAAAATATTTCAGAAAAATACTTTTGTACATAGTTGTAAAATATAGACCTTACGTTTACAATGGTATTAAAAATTAGACTGTACGCATAGTTATTACATATTAAGCATAAATATAAAAAAAGAAATACAATACAATTCAAAATTTAAAGGTCTAACTAATAATAACATTATGTTTTAATTTAGTACAAAGGGGCATGTTTAAATAGGTACTGCAAAAGAGTTTCATATATTACCGAGATTGTAAGTTACCTTGTCTGAACTAGGAACTAACCTGTGTTTCAGACTATCACTTAACTAGCCGATTTAATCTATTGTATCACATTACGTTGTTCTTATAATTAAAATGAAGTATTATTGCAAACAAAAAGAAATTAGAAAAATTAGAAAAATAAAATTACCTTTTGGTATTACATAATTACAATAAAGTTACTTAATTACAATTAAGATAAAAATAAAATTACGTATTACTAAAATATATGTTAGCTCAATATTTGTAGAATACTTTCTGTGTCCTCATAGTCAAGTTTACCCAGATATTCCGCTACTGCAATTTTGCAGAATTTATGGTTAGTTGTGTATATATCCAATAATCTGTTAAATCTATTATAAAGAAAGGGACCCAAAAATATATAAAATCTATGTACAAATGCATGCTTGAACGTTGTTCTGCTACAAACTATGTCCTTTCTTCTTCTGTCTGCTGGTATTGTGCTGAAGGGAAGTTCAGAGTGTTGTTTTAGTATTATGTGAAGTATGAATAATTGACGTACCGTAAGGACATTACATGCTGTATAGAGTTGATGTGTAGGGAATAAAAAGGGTCGAAAGGTTGCCACCTTCAGGACTGCTCTTTGCGCACGTTCGAGAGGAAGTAAGACTGTTTTACCAGTACCCCCCCAGGATGTTATGCAATATGTTAGGATGGACTGACACAAAGCCAAGTACACCCTTTTTATAAGTGTATATTCGGCTATATTCCGTAAATTTTTGAATATATAAATTAACTTACGTACTCTACTGCATAAGAAATGAATGTGTTTGCTGAAATTTAGATTAGAATCAAAAATAATACCTAAATATTTTATATCGTCAGTCACGCTTAAAGTAGAGCAAGTGCATGCAGTGTCATCAGAATTTCTACAGCTGTGTGCGTAAAGGCTGGGGTCAGCGGGTTGGTCTTTAATATGTCTCATTCTAAATACTATGTACTTGGTCTTATCAATGTTTAAGGTTAGTGAATTCTCTTGGAGCCACTTGGACACAATATTGAAACCACTCTGCGCAAAACTAAAAGCGTCTTCGCGCGATTGTGCCGAGAAAAGCAACGTGGTGTCATCGGCATATGATATTATGGCTCCATTTTGGAGTGTTAGGTTACAAAGGTCGTTTATGTAGATTAAAAAGAGAGTAGGTGATAATATGCTTCCTTGAGGACAACCAAAGCCGGTGCTTTTTGTTTCATCACTTGTCCACTCCCCGATTTTCACACACTGATACCGATCCCTAAGGAATTCAGAAAAAAGTTTTAGTTGCGTCCCCCTTATTCCAAGCACCTCAAGCTTACGCAATAGAGCAGTACAGGAAATAGTATCAAAAGCTTTTGCGAGGTCTAAAAAAATTCCAATGGTGTGCATGCCCTTGTCCAGAGTGCTTGTTATATAGTTAGTCACTTGATGTACCGCTTGGTCAGTCGATCTTTTAGGCCGGAAGCCAAATTGATTATCTGAGAGCAGTTTTTTATCTTCTAAATATTTTACTAGTCTATTGTTTATTATTTTTTCTAATATTTTTGATAATCCTGTTAGTAATGAGATTGGTCTGTAGTTATTAATGACCTTTGGGCTTCCAGACTTGAGAATAGGTATAATCACCGCTTTTTTAAGTAGTTTTGGAAAAGTGCCATTCTGTAGACAAAGCTGAAAGATGTGCGTCAGGGGAGGTGCGAGAAAGTCTTTAAATCTTTTGAGAATTGAATTAGAGATGTTATCCCATCCAACCGCACATACATTCCTTAAACCACTAATAATACTTAAAACTTCATCTAGATCGGTATCCAATAAAACAAAAGACTTCAGTTGCGAACAGTATGACTTAGTCACGGGTCGGGTGGATGAGCCACAGGACGTGAGCGCCCTTTCTGCAAGGTTTTTCCCTACGTTGGCAAAGTATTGGCTCGCTTTGTTCAATGCTTCGGAGGGGGTTGAGTCTGTTGTTAATAAGTCTAGCGCTGGCTGACAGCTTTTTAAGTTGTAAGTATTATTTTTTATTACTTTCCAAATCATCTTATTATTATTGCCAGCCTTTTGTAGCTCGTCCTTTCCGTACTGTATTTTTAATTTCTTTAACAGAGAGTTACAAAAATTTCTATACCTTTTATAGGATATTAGGAGTGTAGAATTTTCAGGTGCAGATTTTAATTTTTGGTGCAAGTTATCCCTGTGTCTTATGCAGCGAACGAGGCCGGGTGTAATCCAAGGCTTAGTGTTTATATACTTTTTCGTCACAACTGTTGAGTACGTATTTTTCAATAGAGCACTTTGCAACGAATTAATAAAATAACTAAGTGCGATATTTGCATCGTCAGTCTCATAAACGGGGTCAAACTGAATATTACGTATGTCTGATTCAAGGTGTTTCATATTAATCCTAGCATGAGTATGATATAAAACGCACTTAAGTTAATGGAACGTCAGTATTTTTCAAACGGATTCGTTAAATTTATTTCACGCTCTCCATATTTTGTAATTTACAATTGAATAGTAGTAATATAACTATGAGGGTAAGAATTCCATTTAAATTTTTTTCATTAGCATCGTAGTAGTATTTTTCTTTTGCGATGTTATTGACTTTCTACATCTATCTATACCTACTACTATTATAAATAGGAAAGATTTGATTGTTTGTTTGTTTGCATTGAATAGGCTCCAAAACTACAAGACTGATTAAAAAACTTCTTTCACTGTTGGGAAGCTACACTCTTTGCAGTGAACATAGACTATATTTTATTCCCATATTTCCAAGGGAACGGGAGCTACGCGGGTGAAACCGTGTGACATCCACTAGTAATATTATATTATTAATGTGAGTTTGTGCAGATGTTTGGATATGTGAATGTTTGTTTCTCATTCTATAACACAGTGATGATCAGTGTTACTCACCAACTAGCGCGAGGTAGCTATGCAGAGAACTCTTTCCCAGGGCGCCTTACTACAGAGATTCCAGTGTGCGTGCAAGGGTAGGCCAGGGCTCTGACGAAAACAGTCAGGTAGGGTGTACACACATATATTTATATAACACAGAGATACACAGAGACACACAGAGAGCTTATTCACTGATAGACACAAATATCACAGGTACACAGAAGTAAAATCAGGGCTCAGGTATTAATACTACTAGGCTACACATAAGTAGTGGATTTACTGGCCTGCAGAGTGAGCTGAGTGAGAGTGACTGCCTGTTGTTACTGCCAGGTGATGACGGCAGATACCTCTCACATGAGAAGCACGTGTAGTCCGCACTTCCACGTTGTCGTACCACGTGCAGCCCACTAACTTATAGGTGCGGCACCAAATATCTCATCCGGCAACTAGCCCCGTAGTAAAAAACCCTGTCATGAAAGAGACGACAAATTAAGATCTTGGCTGCGCGACAGACGACAATCGACCCGCTTTGCAAAAGATGAAGTGACTCACCAGTTTTCTGGGTAAAATGTAGCAAGATGCAATGCAGCAACCCAATCACAGCCCGTTAGGCCACGCGAGGTAACAAATAATCGCGCTTGAGCGAAAAACTGATTCGCGGCACAGTCTCAGAACAAAAGCCAAAGGACCTCCAACTACCCCAAAGCAGGTCTCGGTCAAAAGTCCTGTCTTTCACGAAAAATCTTAACAAAAACCTGTTCCTTTAAATGCGAAACGCTTCGTCACCGAACTTATGACATCCTGTCATTCTGACAGCAGAAATGTCACCACTGACAACCGATTAAAAAAAGATAACTCGATAAGGCTGCTTTCACATCCTAAATACTGCATCTATAGAAAATAAATGCTACAACCACCCCCCCTTTAATAGTATTTCCTGCGGATATGACACGCTGGAAATACACAATAAAGAAAACAGAAAAGTACTGACTAATAAACAAAGACAACCAGCTAGGTCCTTCAAACACCAGCTGACTACGACCATTACAATACCAAAGAAAGATCCTCCTATGTACCTAACTAGACACTGACTCGTGTACCGGTTAGGCTAAGTAACTAGAGTCTAATGCCCTTCATAGAAAACGAATGCTCCCTTTACTCACTGCCGATACCCTAACACTACCCAAGCTCTCAGGATAATGTAGAGTACTAAGAAGCGAATGAGAGAAAAACGCTCGGTGCGGTGCATAGAAGAAACTACAACGTGACAATTTAAAGTCACGTACACATATAGAAATACAAACAAAAGATTAAAATAGTCTTACATAATGATCACATAGCACTGGTTTAATAAACTAGAGAAACAGTGCTATGTAGTTACGTTAGGTATTGGAGACTGCTCCTCCTGATACTTCAGGATGTCCTTGATATGGTACTCCCCAAGATCCTTACCGTCCAGATCTGACAGCCTATATACTAAAGGGGATCGTTTAGCAGTCACCACACATTTAAGGAACTTAGGAGCTAGCTTAGCAGTAAAATTCTTGGCCTTGTTGGACAGGTAGAACGTGCGTTTGTAAACTATCTGTCCCACTTTCAGCTCTACATGCCTTTTTCTGAGGTTGTAATACTTTTCATTACGCTGGTGGGCAACGTTCAAATGTTTCCTCACCTGGTCGTAAATGCGTTGTATTTCTCTCAGCTTGACACCGAAGGCTGATGGATCGTCTACAGAGACTGAAGTAGGATGGCACGCGATATCTGTCTGCCTGTACAGCACTCCATCCCCAATAAATTCCCTACCATGTACCAAAAAGTAAGGGGTGAAACGAGTTGCTTCGTTAACTGCAGTGTTTAAAGCACACTGTATCTCAACCAAGAACTGATCCCAAGACTTGTGTTGTGACTTCACATAGCATGAGATCGCTTGAACCACATTACGAATAGCTCGTTCCGCCTGATTAGTTTGGGCATGATACCTAGGGTTATAATATATATTAGGTACATTGTATTTAGCCAACAGATCCTTAAATGGCTTACTCACAAACTGAGGGCCATTATCCATGTAAATAGTCTTGCAGACTCCGTGCACGAGAAACACACTCTTCTCTATGAACCTCGCGACTACAGCGCCTGTGGCCACCCGAACAGGGCACAACATGACGTATTTGCTAAAGTAGTCGGAGACCACGATCAGGTGTACGTTTCTATTGCTCGAAGTGGGAAAGGGACCAAGCAGATCGACAGAGATAGCTTCGAATGGCTTCGAAACCCGCTTCGGGCTACCCATTAGGCCGGGACGAGACGTATTTACGGGTTTGTACTGCTTGCATGTTTCGCAATTCCCAACATATTCTTTGACGTCCTCGTACATCTTGGGCCAGTAATAATTTAGGGCTAACCTTTTATGCGTCTTCCAAACGCCACCATGGGCACTAAGTGTGTCATCGTGGTACTTAGAGAGCAGGGGCAAGCGATCCTCCTGAGGTACCACCAGCTTCCAGTCAAAGTCTGAAGTCAAAGAATATTTATTTTTAGTTAACCTATATAGAAGGTTGTCACGAATGTCATAATTTGGTGACTTCCTAGGGTTCTTCCGAACACTATTCATGGTGTGGTCATACCACGGGTCTTTAGTGGGTACTGCATCGAGGGAATCAATTTTGATACGAGACAGAGCATCAGGTACAACGTGGTCTTTACCTTTTCGATGCTCTATGTCAAAATCGAATTGACTGAGCCTCATGCTCCAACGTGCTAGACGACCCGTGGGATTTTTTAGCTTATGGAACCACAGAAGAGATGAATGATCCGTGACGACCGTACATTTTTGGCCTTCGACGTACTGTCGAAATTGTTCCAAAGCGAAAATCACGGCCAGAAGTTCTCGCTCAGTTGTGCTGTAGTTCACCTCGTTCTTGTTGAGAGAACGGCTACAGTAGGCGATAGGGTGCTCAACACCATCGTGAGTTTGTGTCAGTACAGCAGCAACTGAGTAAGCTGACGCGTCACTAAGAATGCGGAAGGGCATCTCAAAGTTAGGCATTTTTAATATAGGGGCAGAAACCAAGGCTGACTTTAGCAGGTTAAAGGACTGTTCAGCCTCAGGGGTCCATTCGAACTTAAGGTTCGTAGAAGTGAGTTTGCACAGAGGTTTACTAATCTTCGAGAAGTTGTTAACAAAGCGACGATACCAGCCGGCCATTCCCAGAAATCTCTTAACCTCCTTAGGGTTAGAAGGGGTGGGATAGTTGAGGATAACCTCAACTTTACCCGGGTCTGTCCGTAAGCCATGTTTGTCCACATAATACCCCAGGTATTTGAGTTCACTCCGACAAAAGTGGGATTTTTTCATATTAATAGTTAGGCCAGCATCCTTGAGTTGCTGATAGACTCTATGTAAGAGCTCTACATGCTCCTCAAAGGTGCTGGACACACAGACTATGTCATCCTGAAACGCAAATACCTTGTTGTCGAACTCGGGACCAAACAGACGGTCCATGAGGCGTTGCATCGTGGCACTGGCACCGACAAGACCGAAGCACATGGAATTGTAATGGAACAATCCTCTCCGGGGAACCGTAAAAGCAGTCTTCTCAGCAGACTGGAGTGAGTCGAATGGAATCTGCCAGTAGGCCGCACTCAGATCTACAGAGGTTAAATACTTAGCATTATTAAGATGGTCTAAGATTTGATTGATATAGGGTAAGGGGTAGGCGTCACTCTTAGACACAGAGTTCAGCTTGCGAGAGTCCAAGCACAATCTGAGGTCGCCGTTCGCCTTCTCCACCATGACCACTGGAGAGTTCCAGGCGGACTGAGACGGGGACACTACTCCCATCTCCAGCATTCGGTCCAGCTCGGCTTCCAGGGCCTTCTGCTTAAGGGGAGAGAGCGGATAATAACGCTGCTTGATCGGCTTGCTGTCACCAGTGTCAATGACATGGTGCACAAGTGAGGTCCGACCTAAACCCACCTTATCAGTGTTCAACGAGTCGAACTTTTCAATGACCTCGTTGATTACACACCTTTGTTTAGTTGTCAGGTTGTCGTAATCCTCGAGGCCACCGTTAAGGGACACAGACTCTATAGGATTATTATCACTAAAGCTATCAAGACTAATATTTTGTAAAATTAACTTATCACTTAACTTAAATTGTTGCCAGAAATCCACTCCAAATATCATGGAGGTGGTTATACCTGGGACAACATAGAACTTGACAACTCGGATAACCGAATTGTACTCAATTGGCAAAGAGATACAACCCAGACATTGCAAGTGAGTGCTGTCTGCAGTTGTAATACGAAAAGTAGGATTGATACTCACAAGATCAAAACCCAGTTCCAAGAAGATGCGGTGCGCTCCCTTACCTAGTATAGAGCAGGAGGCACCGGAATCTAGAAGGCCTAAGACATTTAAATTTAAAACCTTAACAACTAGATACGGTCTAATGTCACTATCCCGTTTAGGAAACAGGACCTTATCAGAAATAGACTCAGATACAGAGTGATGCACAGAGTTCCTAATAAGGCCCTGGCCTACGCGTTTTTTGACTTGCTAGTACAGTGTGAGCAGTCTGGGGTCTTGACTCCTTTGAGACCACACCGGAAACACACCAGCTCCCTTGACTGTGTGCAGCTGTATGCAGTGTGACCGCCCCCGCCGCAACGAAAGCATTTGCGATCGTGGGGGGTAACCGGCGTCTCCACTGCAGACACCTGCTTAGCGGGCTTTTGTACACCTTTGTTCTTAAGCTGGTGTAAGTCAGATGTAATCTCAAACTTGTCAAGAGCAGGCTCATGGAAAGCGTCTGCCCTAGTACGCGCAAGCTCCAAGCGCTTACCCAAACGTCTCAAGTCATCTACAGAGTTGACATCATGCAAGGCCAGTTCCTTCATGTAGTCAGGTCTAATGTTGTGCATGAGAATGTCCAGCTGTTCCTCACTGGGCATCTTACATGACAACCTTGAGAACATGGCTTGCATTGTACATATATAGTTAACCAAGGACTCAGAGCGGGCTTGTGTACGCTGTCTTATCTCGTTCCTGAGGCGGTAATCATAATCAGGAATATCGAAGGTATCTCTAAGCTCACTAATAAGATCCTCATATGAGATGAAGTTAGCTTTGTTTGTACGGAACCAAGACAAAGCCGGTCCATCCAACAGGTCGGAGAAAGCCATAAGGAGTCTAGGCTTAGTAACCTCCCGAGCACATCTAAGTTCCTCTAATCTCTCTAAAAACACACGTACACAAGTAGAACCATCATATTTTAAGTTAAATGAACATAAGTTAAGGGGACGTTCTTTATACACTATGTTACATGTAGAACTATTCCTACTTGAACTAGCTCGCACCGAGCGGTCCTCTCTCACTACTGGTGAAGTATATTCCACCTGGTCACGACCCGAAGGATCATCACCATCATCATCCGAACCTTCGGATTCAGAATCACTACTGGGTTCAGCCCTAGCGATGATCTTCACTAGCCTACCACGAATATCCACCAGGTCGGGGCAATCCAGACCACAACGAGCTAACCTACTCAATAAGTAGTTGGCCCTGATGGACACCCTAAGACGAGAATTATTATTGGCCAAAAACTCATCACCTGACTGAAGAGCCTCCTCCAACTCGGAGACCTTCGGAAGGCAGGTCGAGAGCTCAGCCGATGCATCAGCGGGTACCGGAGCACTCGCTTTGATGCTACCTCGACGGACGAGTCGGTGTGCCGTTCTTAGCTCACTCCGAAGGCCAGACACTGTCGTTTCCGGTTCCACTGAAATACCCATGTGGGACAGCTCGTTAGCAAGTTCATCCTTTCTTAAATAATTAATATATTTTTTCCTCTGTGCCATTATGTAAAAATTTACTTACAACAATTATAAAGATAAAATGGCACAGATAGGGATCAATTACAAAGTAAAAATGTAAATTGAGTTACAACAAAGTGTACTAAGTTAGGTAATTATGTTTCAAATTGACTTTTAGAATTTAACAAAGATTAAGGGTATACTAAGAGAGAAAAGTTTCTAAATTTTCTGATAACACAGTTCAGGTTAACATTCAAAATTACAAGGTATGTACACACCTTATAAAAAAGTTTTAAGTTACACAGAGAAATTCACTAAGTTAACACAGAGAGATTCACTAAGTTTACCTTACAAGGTGAAGCTATAGGATAATATATATTATATATTAATCTACACTAATAATATAATAAATATATGTGTGCACCATAAAAAAAGAACATAAAGAAGAAAAAAACACAATAAGAAAAGAAGTGGGTATTCCAAATAAAATCAAAAAGTTTTTCCAAAATCACAGCTATTTTTAAATTTTAGAATTTAGAATTTTGTGTCTTTTCCAACCAAAGATGTAGGTAGCTGGAAGAAGACGAAAGGGATAATTTTGTGCTTAGCTGTTAGCACCACCAATTAACGTCCTGGAGCGTCTCGGACGATTCACCAGGATGGTTTCGCCAGAGGTAACCACCTATGCACACACACTAGACTGAGGCTACCGCAGAGTAGACCCAGAGATTTGCCACTACGTTGGGAGCCAATTTATAACACAGTGATGATCAGTGTTACTCACCAACTAGCGCGAGGTAGCTATGCAGAGAACTCTTTCCCAGGGCGCCTTACTACAGAGATTCCAGTGTGCGTGCAAGGGTAGGCCAGGGCTCTGACGAAAACAGTCAGGTAGGGTGTACACACATATATTTATATAACACAGAGATACACAGAGACACACAGAGAGCTTATTCACTGATAGACACAAATATCACAGGTACACAGAAGTATAGTCAGTGCTTAGGTACTTATGCTACTAAGCTACACATAAGTAGTGGATTTACTGGCCTGCAGAGTGAGCTGAGTGAGAGTGACTGCCTGTTGTTACTGCCAGGTGATGACGGCAGATACCTCTCACATGAGAAGCTCGTGTAGTCCGCACTTCCACGTTGTCGTACCACGTGCAGCCCACTAACTTATAGGTGCGGCACCAGATATCTCATCCGGCAACTAGCCCCGTAGTAAAAAACCCTGTCATGAAAGAAACGACAAATTAAGATCTTGGCTGCGCGACAGACGACAATCGACCCGCTTTGCAAAAGAAGAAGTGACTCACCAGTTTTCTGGGTAAAATGTAGCAAGATGCAATGCAGCAACCCAATCACAGCCCGTTAGGCCACGCGAGGTAACAAATAATCGCGCTTGAGCGAAAAACTGATTCGCGGCACAGTCTCAGAGCAAAAGCCAAAGGACCTCCAACTACCCCAAAGCAGGTCTCGGTCAAAAGTCCCGTCTTTCACGAAAAATCTTAACAAAAACCTGTTCCTTTAAATGCGAAACGCTTCGTCACCGAACTTATGACATCCTGTCATTCTGACAGCAGAAATGTCACCACTGACAACCGATTAAAAAAAGATAACTCGATAAGGCTGCTTTCACATCCTAAATACTGCATCTATAGAAAATAAATGCTACAATTCACGATCATCCCAAATTGTACAATCTAATTCAACAAACGGTTCGTGGTCATGTAACCTTTAAAATAACGAAAATTGCAAAAAACCTGTCACTGAATTCATGATAATACAGAGTCACGAGTCACACATTTTCTAGCACTTGAAGTTAAAAAGGACAATCGAATGAAACTTTTTATGCAAACAAGTTAAAATAAACTCTATTTCCAAGAAAGTTACCGTGATCGTGGGTATTGTCAAAGTAATGTGTTGTTTTACTGTCAGCCCATTTTAAGTAGGTACTATGGAAACGAGGGTAAACTACAATTGTCTCGCGAATAGTTCCGTGAAACAGGATAATGTACGGTGCAAAAATTTCTATATTATCTATGGAATTCGTGTATTCAAAATGTTGTCGACAAGGGTTAACAATGTGATAATATATCGGTATTTAGTACTGGTTTTACTTGAAATAGCGATTATTTTTACTACCTTTGTAAAGGATAATTATCATTATAGGTCATTGTTGATTCCATAATTTATTATGGTCAACAACCAATCGTGTTCTTTTTATATTCACGCTTTTCAAAGTAAATTCTCAAGTCTCTGACAGCTATTTGAAACGATTGACGTTAGCTTTCAGCACAGGTGGCACAGACGTTTCAACAGAGAAAATCACGATTTAACAATAAAATAACTCAGTCTCATTCAAATGAAAACTACGTGACCCAACTAAATATTTAAGAAAAAAATTAGGGTCTAACTATGTCATAACTAAATAGTTATTTTGCAGAGCTTTATCGATTCATACCCACTTCTATGAAAGTGGTTAAGAATCTTTCTCAAACATATCAGAAAAAAATATATCGTCATCGCGTACCTACACCAAATAGTACGGACGTACGTACAGCACAAATCTATAGCTTTCTGTAGAAATGTAAAAACTTAAGACTATGTTTCATGGAATCAAGAATCCTTACTCCAAAATAATGCAAGCTTTAATTTTATAAAGAACTGTTTATTTCTGTTATTTTTCCGTAAATAGCACACATACACACACACACACACACACACAACAAATCAATCAGTCTTTCACAGTGTTAAACTCGTCATTCGAGGCCTCTCACAAATATTGGCAGCATTTTGAGTCTACTGTTCCACGTCAGATGGATTATACAAGGTTCTATTCTAAGTTCTCTTGGTTTTTAAAATGTGCGAAAAGCTTTATCGTACCCTATTTACAGTTCCTGCTACTTATTTATAACAAACTTATTTGTCCATCAAAGTATGATTAGTTAATTCTATATTGTAACTCCAATGCCTTTCAATTACATTTCTTAGCTGTCAAACTGTTCATTCGTTGTTAATTTTCTCTATGAATAACTCTCAAATATTACCAATTCAAATGTTTATATTCGTTGAAGTATCGATCAGTTTTACAGACACTACAACCTTATGTCGTAGGTATTAATTATTTAATATCGCCGGTTAACTTTGGTATAGAAATTTAGACAGTTGAATGAGTCAATGTAACCAGATAGTAAGGACAATCATATTGTAATAACAGCGTTGTCAATTCATAAATTAACTGTCTGTTTTCGATTAGAAGTGAAGAGCAACAAAGTGGTGCGCTTGTGTCCCCGCGGACTCAATGCTCTGTAAGCGATCACTGCGGAAAGTAACTTTCACTATAGCCGGTCCTTGGATTGGTGACCATCTATGTGACCACTTTGTGTCATTTATTTGAGCGTTTCCGTGCTTAGGAACGCATCTTAAGCCGCTGGTCCCAGTTGCCAGTATAATGGCAGTCGTTATGCCAAGTTGAAGGCATATATTAAAGGCGGCTTGAAAAATTTCTACAGCAGGCAGCAGTAACCTGTGCCTGTCCATTTCAACACGGTTCACCACCTTTTACGTGGGACAAATTCTAAAAATGTGAAATATGGGCATATAATATATCTGCCTACTAAAGGCGTGACTATTAGGTATGTATGTATATATGAATTTCGATTAGAAGACATTTTGATGTTATGTCTTGTTATGCCTTTGGTTTGGTTTCCATTTTAATTAAGATTTCAAAACATGATCCTACAGATCCATCCTTATGAAGCTTATTTATTAGTAGGCAAGAAAAAATAGTAGGTATGTTTGTCTGCTACGAGTATTCAGTAATCTATATAATGGCAGCCTTTGTAGCATAAACGCTGTCGGGCATGGTTTAGAAACATCTGACGCAGCTTGAGTATTGATTAGCATCGGCATAGTCGAGCTGCACGTGGATTGAAAAACCTGGAACATTTATACGTGGTTTTGATTATTAGGATTAGAAATCGCTCGTGACCCCGCGGACTCAGTGTTCTATAAACGATCACTGCAGTAAGCAACTTTCACTATGGCCGGTCCATGGATGGGTGACCATCCATGTGATCACTTTGTGACATATATTTAAGTGTTTCCGTGCTTTGGAAGGCACGTTAAGCCGATGGTCCCGGTTGCCAGTAAAATGGCAGTCGTTAAGTCAAGTTGAAGACTTTATTTCAACAGCAGGCAGTCACAACCTGCGCCTGTCCATTTAAACACGGCAATACGGCTCACCACCTATTACGTGGGACAAATTATATAAAAAAACTTGAGAGGTGTCAAGGGACACCCGGATGGAACGAAGTTCCTTTCGATTAAAGTGAAGGAATTGTAATAAAATTTTATTTTAATTTTAAAATTTTATTGTAAGCAAAAACAAAAACAGAAACAGAAACAAAAACAAAAAGAAAACACATATAAAAAAAAGTGAGTGCGTGTAACCTTTACGCGCGACTGAAACTGAACAGAGCGAAACTCCTATTTGCTTTGGTGTTGCTCGTAGAGTTCATGTTCATCCCCTGGCTAGCACTAGCACTACCACTATCACTACCAAAAGTGTCGTTACAACTTTTCGTGAGAATTTTTTCCGTCTAGCCCCCTTTCACAACGCGCTAAGGAACTTCGTTCCAAAAGGTGAAATGTGGGCATATAATATGCCTCCGCCTACCCCTTCGGGGATAAAGGCGTGACTATATGTATGTATGTATGTTGATTATTAGGTATTTACACATGCCTGCTTTTACGTGACAGACTGACCTAATAAATTGACTAATGTTATAAAAGATCATAGCAGCATTTTTATTTTTGAGATAGTTTCAAACTATGCACAACAACCCAGCATTTGCATAGACATGATGAAATTATCACATTTCAAATTAATTTAAAACGTGATCATTTCATCATCTTTTCACACAAATTTTAAAGCAACTTTATTTCAGCAGAAATTAACAATAATAAACAAACAATTAGAAAAGGAAATGATGAAATCGTTTTACGAATTCCTCTGAGCAAACAACGTTAATTCATTTAAAAGATGATTGCAATAAACTTTTAATGGGCACTCTAATGAATCACAAACCAATAAACCGGAAGAATTTTTCCTTTGGGTACATTGCGGGTATATTCAAATTGTATGTAAATACGGCACTTTCTATGTAGAGACATCAGACGGTATTATGGAAATGTGGTGACGTCAAGGTGCGGCGCAGACGACAGACTATCCGCGACGCACGGTCTGTGAAAAATCTGGCATGGCCAAAAAAATAATATTCATGAACATTTTTGCGCAATATATTTTTAAACAACGCTATCTTATTCCAAACTAAGCTAGGATTAACATACTTGTGTTACGAGTACCTTTCAGACCACGGATATTATTTGATGGTGCCTAACCGCATTCCCCACGTTACCAAAATTAAGACCACCGATATTTATACTTATATATATTCTCGTGGCCTTGCGGACACAGTGTTCTGTAAACGATCACTGCTGGTTTCACTATGGCTGGTCCTTGGGTGGGTGACCATCCAAGTGACCACTTTGTGACATTTATTTGAGCATTTCCTTGCTTCGGAAGGCATGTAAAGCCGTTAGTCCCGGTTGCCAATAAAATGGCAGTCGTTAAGCTAAGTTGAAGGCCTTTATAGGTGGCTTGAAAATTTTCAATAGCAGGCAGTCACAGCCTGCACCTGTCTATTTCAACGCGGCAATACGGCTCACCACCTATTACTTGGGACAAATCCTAAAAAAGGTAAAATGTGGGCACATAATATGTCTCTGCCTACCCCTTCGGGGATAAAGTCGTGACTTATGTATTTTGAAATACGTACTTATGAAACATACAGACACCTAAACTCTCGAGATAAATATTTATGAATCACAATAATTTTTGTCTCCGCGGGGAATCAAACATACAGCACGTGATCAGAAGTCGCACACTGAGCCAGCTAATGAGCGCCAAGCGGTTTCTTTGTGCGGCGCAGACTCGATTGCACAAAAGTCTATTGTCTACGCTGCATGCAACTGCGAGTGGTTAATCAAGTCGTGGCCTGTGAGATGAGTAGTGTATAGTCTACGTCTTGCGATTGGGCACTGTCAATAGAATTGGTATTGTCCACAATTGATGATCTGTCTTTGACGAGTACGGGAGCTCAGTGAACGGATAGTTAATAGTGTAATTATAACACTAGTAGTGCCAGGAGATACAAAGTAGGTTTATATTTGTGGTATCGCAAAGTTACACAAGATGTTAAAAAATTAAATTATTATAAACCACATACTGAAAAACGAAACTTGTACTATTCCAAAACATTTTTTTATTAATTACACCTGACCGGTTTCGCCTTATGGCATTCTCAAAGGTTTCCACCAAACGCCATCAATCAACAGCATAAAAATAATCTGTTATGAACCCCTTTTTACATGTTCAGGACAATCTAGACGCACAAAAGGATTCATGAATTTTAAAGTCTTAGTTTTTCCATTTCCTTGGAGAGTCCATTCAAGCAGCCTTTCGCAGTCTACTGCTGGGTGTAGACCTCTACCATTTAGATTTGTAGGTTGGTTGGCCTCACTGTCTGTAGCTAGAAATGCTGGATAGGTTGGTACAGGGTGCTGTTTTGAGTTTTCCATCTCTTTGCCATAACGTCGTCGGCTAATCAGCAGGTACAAACTGCCGTTGAACATGCATTTTACAATATAAGACTGGCTTGGGGAGGCAAATCTTAGTCACCCATCTTCAAACCTATTTAAATCCAATGTTCAATTAATAATACCTTATTTATTAGGTACATGTTTTAAATTTGTTTCGAATAAAAATCCAATCAGTAGGAATATTATATAGAAAAGGGTAAATTTGTTGCGTTTGATGACCGTTGCCTGAATTATAGGGTGAAAGCTTCCTTTGTACGCATTAATTTTGTAAATGTTTGGGACTGGATACGAAATTTTTTGTGGTTCAATGAATTTAAACCTATTTGAAATATCTGGAGATAAAAATTGAATTATACCGAACGAAAGAAATAACGTACAAAAATGCTTTTTTTTATCCGTGGCTTTTTATTATCCAGGGCAGGTAACACTCTAACCAGCGCTACAGACGCACCAAAATCACAGTTCCCGAGATAACTATAGCCCCAATGACAGGCAAACAGACAGACGGAGAGGGAAGTCGTAGTAAAATTGTCCCAATTTTACCATTCAGATAGGATACCTTGAAACGGGACCGTGTTACTGAGATTTCGCTCATCCTTCTGTCACCGAGTTATCTCATTAACCATGATATACAGTTTATCATGATAGACAGTTGAAATTTCACAGATTTTGTATTTATTTTACCGCCCAGATACTAAAAAGGTAAGAAATAAAAAGGTATCCACAGCGGCATCGGCGTCCACACTTCAAGTGGACTTTTGCAACATCAGAGGCATGCGCGCGAACATCAACGTAGTCCACCACCATCTTGAAACTGCGAAGCCGACCCTTTTTTTCTTGACGGAGACGCAGATCTCATGCCCGAAAGACACATCTGACTTGATGTACCCTGGCTACAAGCTGGAGTACAACTTCAGGCGGAAAGCCGGGGTGTGTATGTACGTCCGGGATGATGTCTGCTGTCGCCGTCTTACAAGCCTCGAAGACAGGGACCTGTCTACATTATGGGCGCGCGTGGATCACGGGGGCCACACCCGGATCTACGCGTGCGTGTATAGGTCTCACAGCGGTAATACGGACACAGTTCGCCTTTATGACCACCTGCAGCAATCGACTGACAGGGTGATTGAGCAGTGTCCCTCCGCTGAGATAGTGGTTTTGGGAGATTTCAACGGTCATCATGTTGACTGGTTGGGCTCCCGGACCACCGACTTTGCGGGAAAAGCTGCTCACGAATTTGCCTTGACCTATGGGTTCTCCCAGCTGGTTAAATCCCATACAAGGATACCAGACAAGGAGAAAGAGCATAGTGCATTGCTGGACCTTCTGCTGACAACGCGTCCGGACAGATACAACGTTTCAGTGGATGCTCCGCTAGGATCGTCGGACCACTGTGTCGTTCGGACGCATGTGCCTCTCGCAAGGCCTGAACCACCTCGGCCCAAGGAGTGGCGACATGTGTGGCACTACAAGTCAGCAGACTGGGATGGACTGTGAGAGTTCTATGCGTCGTACCCGTGGCGGCGGCTTTGTTTTGCCTCAGAGGATCTGGATTCTTGTGCTGTAGCAGTCGCTGAGGGGATCTTGGAGGGTATGGAATGCTACATTCCCAACCGATGGATCCCTGTAGGTGCAAAAAAGCGACCGTGGTTCAATCGGCTCTGCAGAGAAGCTCTAATACAGAAAGAATCTGCCTACAGAGCTTGGACCACGGCTCGTGCAAATTCAGATCCAAACATCTCTGAGGTGAAACGCAAATTAAATGCCGCCTCGAGGTCCAGTAAAAGAGCAATTGTCAAGGCCAAGTTCGATTTCGTCGGCAGAATTGGCGAACGGCTAGCAGGCTACCCTTCAGGAAGTCGTGAATTTTGGTCGCTTGCCAAAGCTGCCGAGGGAAACTTCTGTCGGTCAGGATTACCACCCTTGCTTAAACCCGACGGTAGTTTGGCCCAGAGTGCCAAGGAGAAAGCCGACCTTTTGGGTAATCTCTTTGCCTCTAACTCGACCATGAGCGACGGGGGTGCTTTACCGCCGGGCATTCCGAGTTGTGGCACTTCCATGCCGGAAGTTAAATTTACACAGCGGAATGTCCGGCGGGAGCTTCAATCTCTGGACGTTCATAAGTCGAGTGGGCCAGACGGCATTCCCGCGGTGGTACTTAAGCATTGTGGTCCAGAGTTGTGTCCGGTACTTACACGTCTTTTCACACTTTCCTATTCTATGCAACAAGTCCCGGCGTCGTGGAAGATCGCGTATGTACATCCTGTACCCAAGAAGGGTGACAGAACCGACCCGGCCAATTATAGGCCTATAGCCGTCACCTCCCTTTTATCCAAGGTGATGGAGCGTGTAATTAATACACAGCTCCTGGGGTACCTTGAGGAACACGACCTGCTCAGCGACCGGCAGTACGGTTTCCGTCACGGTCGCTCGACGGGCGATCTTCTTGTGTACCTAACACACCGATGGGCGGCGGCTATCGAGAGTAAGGGTGAGGCTCTAGCTGTGAGCCTCGACATCTCTAAAGCCTTTGACCGGGTCTGGCACCGTGGTCTTCTTACGAAACTGCCCTCATATGGACTACCCGAGAGATTATGCGGATGGGTGTCCAGCTTCTTGGCCGGTAGAAGCATCAGGCCCGTCGTTGACGGCAGCTGTTCAGACTGCATGGCCATAAACGCTGGAGTACCGCAAGGCTCAGTGTTGTCCCCTACTCTGTTTCTGCTGCATATCAATGACATGTTGTCTATTGACGGCATTCATTGTTATGCGGACGACAGTACGGGGGACACTTGTTACACGGGCCGCCCCGGTATCTCTCGGGACACAGTGGAGGAAAATCGTGAACAGCTTGTGTCTGAAATCGAGGCTACTCTTACTAGAGTGTCCGATTGGGGTGGACAAAATCTTGTCCAGTTCAACCCTTCCAAGACACAAGCGTGTTTTTTCACCGCTAAGCAAACCCCAATTACTGTAGCGCCGCAATTTCAGGGCACATCTCTTTCCATCTCCAAAAGTATAGGGATCCTTGGCGTTGACATCTCCAGTGACGTTCAGTTCCGTAGTCATTTGGAGGACAAGGCTAAGCTGGCGTCCAAAAAGCTAGGTGTGCTCAACAGGGCGCGGCGGTACTTCACTGCGGCGCAAACACTGCTTCTCTATAAGTCGCAAGTGCGGCCGCATATGGAGTACTGCTGTCACCTCTGGGCGGGAGCACCTGAATATCAGCTTCGTCCATTTGACTCGGTGCAAAGGCGAGCTGTAAGAATTGTCAACGATCCTGTACTTACAGCTGGTGTGGAACCTCTTCGCGACAGGAGAGACTTTGCCTCCTTATGCGTGTTCTACCGCCTGTACAATGGTATGTGCTCTGAGGAATTGTTTGATATGATGCCCACGGCTACGTTCTATCATCGCACCGCTCGCCACAGACAGGGAGTTCATCCTCACACTCTGCGTCCGGTGCGTTCCAGCACGGTTAGATCCGATAGGTGTTTTCTTCCGCGCACGCTTAGGTTGTGGAATGACCTCCCTGCCTCGGTTTTCCCAAACGCCTACAGTATGGGGTTCTTCAAAGGGGGTCTTAGAAGGTTTTTACAGGGTCGGCAGCGCGAGTGTGGCACCTCTGGTGTTGCAAACGTTCATAGGCTGCGGTGACCACCGGTCCTTCTGGTGGGCCGTATGCTTGTCTGCCACCTTAGTGGTATAAAAAAAAAAAAAAAAAAAAAAAAAATACTAAAACAATTAAGGGAACAATCCCAGACAACAAGCGTAATTTTAATAACCGTTTTCTGATATTCCAAAAAAGAACATCCTATTTAAATAAGTGATTTTATACAGTAATTTGTTGCATTACATTGCAAA
The DNA here is from genome assembly GCA_933228765.1 of Miltochrista miniata. Lineage (NCBI taxonomy): Eukaryota > Metazoa > Arthropoda > Insecta > Lepidoptera > Erebidae > Miltochrista > Miltochrista miniata. The sequence goes on along the minus strand of OW121754.1, from coordinate 8,397,433 downwards.
ATTAATTAAATAAAATATTATCTTTTCAACCAACTGTATTGTCCATCTAAAGTGTTTATCGGTAATAACTGTATGAAAATAGGCTTGCCTTTATTTTAATAGATACCTACTGGAGCAGTGTACTAATTAGCCGTAATATCAAATATGATGATGGCGTATTAGTATCAAGATGGGAGTAATAAAAGAACAGTATTAAATGAAAAGGGTCTATAATGAAATGGTAACGGTTATTGGAGTAGAAGATGTGTATATTAATATGTGAAGAAAATACTTCTTACATTTTACGATCATAATATTTACAGTTTATACATTTCCATAGAAATTGTTCATCTCAAAAAATCATCGCGACATTTAAAATCGTTTACAGAACATCATTTTACGAGTTTAGTTCACAATGAACAGCTAACAACTTTTAGCAACTTCTACTTTTAATTCTCCTACGGTGGCAAACAAGCTTATGGCTCACCTGATGGATTAGGTCACCGGAGACTATGAACGTTTGCAAAACCAGACAGGCACTACCTGCAAGAACCTTTTAAGACCCCTTTTTGAAGAACTGTAGGCGTTTGGAAAAACCGACGAGGGGAGATCAATTCACAATTGAAATGGGCGTGGAAGAAAGCTCCCTATCTTTTAACTTTCAGTTCTTATCCAAACATTCAGTTGAATAATGTTTTAGTGGTCTGAGTAATCAAACAAGCCAGCTGTAGAGGATCATAGGCAGAAGAATGAGGACACGTAGTGCCCGCAGCGTATGATACAGTAACAAGGTTATAGTCAGGATTCATTTCATTTATATTTATTTTCCATCCATACGATAACATTTTGATCGTCCTTATTTACCTTGTTACATAGACTTGTATCTTGAGGGCAGAATCTTTTTTAGGGTAAAAGATATTTCTGTTGGTGAGAGCGTATTTATTTGAATCAGAATATGATTCATGTTTGACGTCATAGATAGTATCTACTTGTATTTTTATACAAGTAAAATGAACTGAGTTTGTTTCAGGTTCAGTTCTGTCCAAATTTGTATTTGTGTATAAAAGTCAAAGTTATCCGAACCACTCAACCAATTCCCATGAAATTTATCACAGAGATAGATCTTAGCTTGGTGAAGGGTACTGTTTTTATCTCAGTAACAAGTTCCTTTAAGAAACGGGCACGTCGAAGTTTCTGCGAACATTAGCTAGAAATTATACAATCGACAAAAAGGTACAAGTTATCTTCGAAAATGAAACAAAATTCATAAAATAATGGTCCTGAGACGTCGCCCCGGGAGCTGACCCGGGGCTCACAACCATAGGCTGTTGGGCGGCACGTGAGGTTTTTTAGTCGGTAGGAGTTCGGCATAACATCCATGAGGATTTTCCCTCACGTAAAATAACAAAAAAAAATGGTCATGTAAGGACAAAATATAAATACGCTAACGTTATGTGATGATTAACAGCACAGAAATCAGAAAAAAATATTTTCTGATATCTGTGATTAACAGACTGTCCTCTAATTTAAAATCCTTACTTTACGACTTTTCAAGTTTATAATGCCTTAATCCACAAATAATCTATTTTTTCCGAACTCTCGCACAACTAACATAAATGAGAGTTACAACTCTGGGATCAAGTCACAATTTATATTCTAAAACCTATAAAGACAGTACGTGCGAGAAAAAGTCACATACTGCTCGTTCGCTCTAACTTTGCCGCTCGGCTCCATACTAAAGTCGAATTTTTAATTAGACGAAGTAAATTGACAGCAACTAATGTCACTTCTTCATACAATGTTGCGTATTTTCTATGACGAAGTGACGTGAGCTACTGTCAATTTACTTCGTCTAATTAACAATTCGGGTAAACGCCTCTACGCCAGCGGCAAAGTTATAGCGAACGGGTAGTATAAAAGTAGTAAAATCTCTGATTTTTATCGTTTGAAAACTATGAACTTTAAGCTGAAAGCAAACGTGTAATTACCCTTCTAAAACTACAGGTATTAAAAAAGCATCATTTATCTTATTGAGATTTTAAAAACAACAGTGGTTTTTATAGATGCAATGGTACCCTACCGAAATCTTATTGCCTCAAACTAGATTTTGGATAAAACCTGTAAGTGGTGCACCTACTGACTAAAATAGACTGAAAACAGATTATATTACGTATTATCTCAAAATGTTGTCCGCAGCCCACCAGAATGGCTATTAACCTCCTTAAAATCCGACACACAAATTCTGCCAAATCAAGATAAAACCCAAACAATGACACATCTTACCTCAACTTAAAACGGCTCAAAACTTCAAGCAATCAAAGTGGTTTAATACCCGGTTGTTAGAGATTGCCCGATAGAAAGTTACTCTAATCTCTTGGGGATCAACTCAATACTACGTGAGGGGTGATTGGGCTATAGGATAGTATTCAGCGCGATTTAGTTAATCGCTCGGCGGTAATCAAACGTGCAGGTAATATAGCTGAGTGTTTAATAGTTCGGGACTAATGGAACGAAATTTCAATTAGCAATAAATTAAAGTACAAATTTCCTTTGACATTCTTGATTATTATTTTATACTGCTAAGGTGACAGACAGCTTATGGCCCACCTGATGGTTGGTTACAGTAACCTATTGATGATTGCATCACCAGAGGCGCAACACGCTTGCTCTCTACCTAGGTGCAAGTTGTGACGACTCGTTTGATTTTTTTCAAGCCGCTATAAGGTCATGGTCTTAACGTCTGTCATGTTACAGACAACCGGAAACAATAGCATAACATTCCTTCCGAAGCTTACAAATGCTCGCAAATAAATATATCACGTGGTTGTCAGCCTAGGTGAGCCAACAAAGTACCGGATGCAAAAGACTTAGAAAAATGAAATTCTATAATTATTATGTAATCAACAAATATTTATTTTACTTCTGGGATTTTTTTAAACGTATAAATCTGGTAAAATTAATAATATTTCTAGTAAATTTTATTATGATAATTTATATATGTATTATGTGTGTTACCAAAATAAAGGTATCGATTTAATACAAAACTTATTGCTTATAAAATTTCAAACAAATAAATACGCATTATAAAATACTGGTAACTATTACAAATTATAATTTAAAGTGTTTCATAAACTATTTTCAAACGAAGTCACATTACATTAAACCAAATTTGGACTTTCAAACAAATAAATAGTAAATCTAACACAGCTTTTCTCAAGCTTCAAACATCATAATACGGTTAAAGCTAAGACACCACAATTTAATCTGTGATATTTTTATTTAGAGAAAGATTTTCGTTTCATTTCATTTCAAATACTGAACCTTTAGACACTGCGAGTTGAGAAAATAAAATAAGACTTTACCACAGATAAAAATTTTACTACGTTTTAATGTTATTAAGTGTACCAATTTTTTGGGCGGCGTATTATATATGCCCAAATTTCGTACGTAGTGGGTGGTAAGCCGCATTGCTGTGTTAAAATGGACCGGCGCAGGTTGTGACTGCCTGCTGTTAAAATTTTTCGAGCCGCCTAAAAAGGCCTCCAAATTGGCTTAACGACTGCCATTTTTACTGGCAAACGGGATCAATGGCTTAACGTGCCTTCCAAAGCCCGGAAACGCTCGTCGCAAACTGATCACACGGATGGTGACCCATCCATGGGCTAGCCATAGTAAAAGTTGCTTACTGCAGTGATCGTTTACAGAACACTGAGTCCGCGAGGCCACGAGCGCTTCTTTTAAGAATTATTAATGAAACTGTTAAATTCCAGAATTACATAATAATTTTCTAGAATCTATATCACTACACATTCAAATTCGAAGCGCTCGTGGCCCTGCGAACTCGGTGTTCTGTAAACGATCACTGCAGTAAGCAACTTACTAAACTTTAACCTTGGCCGGTCTATGGATGAATGACCACCATGTGACCACTTTGTGATATTTTCTGCGAGCGTGTCCGGTGTCCGTGCTTCGTTAGGCACGTCAAGCCGTTGGTCCCGGTTGTCAGTAACATGAGAGTCGGAAGACCAAGTAAAATATCTTATTCGTCAGTTAGTTCGGAGGCTTATTCGTCACAAACTGCGCCTGGGTCGGCAGAGTGTGTGTTGCCTCTTTTACGAACGTATAATGTATACCTACTGATACGTCTATATTGCTACTGTAACTAACCATCAGGTGGGTCGTAAGCATAAATGACACGCAATCTTAAAGTTTTTCCTCATTAAATGGGAAATTATTTATGTATTAGTGCTCCTTTCATAACAAAAGGCAGAAATTGATTGACATAACTTTTGTACGGGGGTAGATTTGGATCTAGGAAATGCTAAGAATAGGATCTAAATCCATGGAAAACATCTTATTCGCACGAGAAACCCATTTTTGCGAAAACCAAATTTGACGCGGATACCCATCTTTATATCTTATACAGTAAATTGCTCCACCTACTCATATTGCTTTCACAAAGTTGAGATAGGACAGAAAACTTATATTGGGTCAACGAAAAGACGCGTATAACGTTATCGCGGCAAACAAACGGCTTACAAGTTCCTTGCTCACTTATAATCTTATCTTTCGTCTAAACAATGGCGTTATCCTGCTCTTGTTTATACAAGATGCTCAACTTGTCCCGACTTGCTATTTGTTAAATTAAAATATTATATAGTCCGACATCCGAAGCATTTTGTTTGTGGTTTTAGTATACAAGTATGTACTTTTAGGCAGTTTTCTTTTAGGACTAACCTATTATATAAATATGTTTATGAGCAGAAAAAGAAGGTCTAAAGTCGAACAAATCTAATTTGTTTTCGTGTTTGAGTATATGAATATGATAATTTTGTACATTTGAGACATTAACAATATTAGTTTACCTCACACGTTTCTAGAACACATAAAAAGTTCTTACAGTTGTCTCTTTGCTTATTTTTAGTTTTTCTAATTTTCAGTCAAAACTAGAGTTTTGACTCAATCATTAATACTGCCCTACTTAAGGTGAAGTGGGACTCAAAATACATAATTTGACATATTTCGAACCAATTTTGCAATGGTGTTACCAAGGATTTCACATTTTTTTTAAATGGATAATTATTATTAAGTATATTGACTAGGGTTGTCAGCTCTCCAAAACACGATTGAGTAAATTCGACTCCATAGAAATTTATCCCAAAGTTGTCTCGAATCTGTAAATTTACCTGTGACCGCCTTGACTATAACCAATTTTATTCAGTAGTTATATAATGTACCACACTTTTTTTATATTTCCATGTTCCTAATAAGTTACCTCGAGGCCCTATGCTGTTATTTATTTATTAAAATTATATTGTTTGAATATAAAAAATGTTTTGTTGAGCGGGAGTGCATTTTGCCGCTATCAGCCACCTCACAGCGCCCGCTCAGTCAGCCGACAGGCTTCGTTGAGGACACCCGTATACAACTTTGTCGCGCCCGCTGACGTAATTCGCTGCCGTAGTAACGAAAATGGGTAATAAAAAAAACAAAAAAGGAAGTATTCAAGGCTTAAGCTCAAGAGCGTAAAAATATCGCATCTGTTTGGGTAAATTTCTTTGGTGCATTATAGTAACGTTTTCATACTTTCCAATACAAAGTCCGCCTGATGCCACATAATAGATAAGTCCAGAAGATTCACCTATAAATGCGCTCATGTATGTGACGCACTGACCGAGCTTATAACATGTACATTATTTTTATTAATATTTAAGTAAAATCAATATTATTACGAGTATAATACTAATGACCGATGAATCAGTAGGCCAATTCTCCTAAATTTACAATATAACAGTAGGTATAAACCTTAATTGAGTCTATAATAAATTAAAACTCAAAAAATTGGTATTCTCCTATCCAAAATTACAGTTTTCAATGTACGCATTGCGTATTGTTGATATTCTGGTAGTCTTACTTAACTACTAGTACGTCGTAGTTGATGTAGATAGGTATTGAATTTGAAAGTTGTAAGTATGAGTTTGAATTTTAACCAACAGTGAACTGAAAATAAACAGCTTACAACCCGATACAGTCAATACAACCCTAACTTTGTTTTTAAGCTATAATGTAAAACAGTAATACAATGTTCAATGGATAGTGGTACCTATATGTTAAGCGCTAGCATTGGTTCCTAACCTTTTCAGAGCTGTTACCCCTATGGCATGTTAGAGAAACAGATTTTACCTCAATTCAAAAAACAAAAGAAAACAATACACGCAATGAAAAATATCTTTATGCATAAAAAAGCATAAGTATTTAGAATACCACTTTGTTACCAACATTTAGTTAGTTAACCCTGACGAAACACGCCTGTACGGTACGTAGCAACCCAGCGGATGATCAATGCTTCGCCAGGTCCGTTTCCCTAGGTCTGGGAGACGTGGAAACTGGTTCTGACCTGAAAGGCAGTGCGGCTGGCAGACTCCCTATCTGGGTACCGGCCCGGTGGTGTTGCTCGAAGAGGTGTGCAAGTTGTTTGAGCGTATTATTGCACAGCGCCTCGTCGGGCACCTCACACGCGTGTGGCCAGATCTGGTGGATAACCAGTTTGGTTTCCGTCTGGGGCGCTTCGTAGTGGACGCGATGATGCTCATTCGAGACTTGACTGAGGAAGCGATAACGCTGTGCGAGGTGGTGATGGCGGTGTCTCTTGACATTGCCAATGTCTTCAACGCTTTGGGCTGGAGCTGCATTAGGAAGGCGATTATTTATCACGGATTGCCTCCCGACCTCTGTCGAATTGTCGGGGCTTATCTTTCCGAGAGGGCCATAAATTTCCTGAGCTGGCTAGGGCCTATTCGGTAATGTTCCGTAGGGATCGGTCCTAGGACCGCTTCTGTGGAACATCGGGTGCAATTGGGTACTGCGTGCTCAGAGGTGTCGACACTCTCGTTACGGCGCGAGGAGCAACGTACCGAAGAGCAGCCCTAAGGGCCACGGCAGGTGTTGCTCAAGTTGTGGGACGAATACGGCGGCTGGATCTTAATGTCGCTCTTTACAAATCGCGGTTTTCTTTGTTTGAAAACAGATGAAAGCCCAATGCGCATCGGATATCATGCTCCACGTTCAGACGGTTTTTGGATTTGTTTCAATGTCATCAGAGTTAAAGCCGGTCTGGCATCTCTAAGTGGTAGCAAACTGTACCAACATGTTCAGAGCAATGATGGGGTATTCTGAAGGTGTGTTTCGTCAAAAGGTGCATAGTGTGTGGGGGCTAAGAGGAACCTTCTCGCTCCACGCTTTATTGAGATTTTACGAACACGAGAGATTGCGATGCCGCGTAGGTACCTACCTAGGTATTTACATTGATATTTTATTTTATTCATAAAATTATATTTTTTTATTGTCCATTCATCTATTTTAGGCATCACCTCTGTTACCCCATAGAATAGCTGTTTTACCCCCGCAGGGGTAATTACCCCCAGGTTCGGAACCGATGCGCTAGAAGATGATTTTGTGAATATTTGTTACTGAAAACCGGGACCAACGGCTCAGAAGCACGGAAAAGCAAAATATTCAGAAGTGCCTGATGATTTAATATAATTTACGAATTATTTAATTACTAGCTGATGCGCGCGGCTTCCCCCGCGTGAAATTTGGTCCCCGTTCTCGCTTCCCGTGGGAACATTTTCCCGAGATAAAAAGTAGCCTATGTGTTATTCCGGACTATACTCTATCCCTGTACAAAATTTCAGCCAGATCCATTCAGTCGTTAGAGAGTGATTGAGTAACAAACATCCAAACATCTAAACATCCAAACATCTTCACAAACTTTCACATTTATAATATTAGTAGGATAGGATGATATAATTGAAGTCTGTAAAGATGTTTGCGACAAAATCACGTTCCAACGGTTGAGCAGATCTGGCTGTAATTGGTGGCCTATTATAATTATTTTGTGCTTTTCCAGACTGCAATATATTTCTGGATATATTATATATAATTTAGAAAATAGCATAAAGGCTATTTTATCCCTGGATATGATCCAATGGTAGGTGGGAACGTAAACAGAATTCTACACAGCTGAAGCTGCGGGCAAGAGCTATGCGAAATGAAACGTAGAAGGTTTAATTTGGGTAATGGTAATAGTTTGGACAGGACTAAAGCCTTGTCTAGTCTAAATAAACTAGTATCGAAATTTATTCCTTTAAGTATACACCCTTGCATATATGCATATAGGAATATTCGTTTTTGTATATTCTTCGGTTTCGTATCCAAACGGGACCCTATTACTGAAACTTCGAAGTCCGTTTGTCCATCTGTATCTCATGAACTAGGCAGTTATACATTTCAAAGATGTGTTTCTGCTACCGCTGTAACAACTATAATAATCTAAATCGATACTAATATTATAAAGGAAACCGTGGAGACATGGAAGGTGCGACTTGATCAACCAAAGGGGGGATTCGCCACAATCGCCGCCGTCAGACCGGTCATGGACGAGTGGCTGGAGAGGAGACACGGTGCTCTCTCCTACCGGTTGACACAGATGCTTGCCGGGCACGGTAGCTTCGGTAGGTATCTGTGGCGAAAACACCGGGAAACCACGGCCGAGTGTCAGCACTGCGAAGACCGCAGCGATGACACGGCGCTCCACACGCTGGTGGAGTGCACGGCGTGGGCACAACAGCGCCAGGTCCTCGTAGTGGGTCTGGGCGTGGACACTCTCTCGCTCGAGGCCATGGTGCGAGCCATGCTCTCCAGCGGGAGTAAGTGGGACTGCGCCGCCTCTTTCTGCGAGCAGGTTATGCTCGCGAAAGGTGGCGGGCCGGGTGCGGGAAAGAACTCTCCCACCCGAGTTCCGCAGTCGGCGCCCTGGGCGCCGCCGACGTGTCTTCGCCGAGGACTATCGGCCTCCATGACTGGGGGTCTGAGGACGGTGAGAGGGCCGCTCACCGTCCCCACAGAAGCAGGCCCATGACGGCAGCGTGACGTGAGCAACTCACGCACGCCCCCCCTTAGAAGCGGGGTCACACCCGAACCACCCCCTGGGCGAGGCCGCATTGGCGGCCGTGGGTCTGTTGGGAGTCACGGGACATCCTTCCTGAGGGCTTACCCGGGGCTCTCAACCATAGGCTGTTGGGCGTTACGTGAGGTTTTTTAGTCGGTAAGAGTCCGGCATAGCATCCTACGAGGATTTTCCCTCACGTTAAAAAAAAAAGAGGATAGATTTGTTAGTTGTTTTTTTGTTTGTTTGTTTTTGTTTGTTTGCTACACTCTTTGCAGTGAACATAGGCTATATTTTATACCCGTATTCACACGGGAACGGGAACTACTCGGGTAAAACCGCGTGACGTCCGCTAGTCTATACTAATATTATAAAGAGGAAAGATTTGTTTTTTGTTTGTTTGTAACGAATAGGCTCCGGAACTACTGGACCGATTTGAAAAATTGTTTCACTGTTGGGAAGCTACACTCCTTGCAGTGAACATAGGCTATATTTTATTCCCGTATTCACTCGGGAACGGGAACTACTCGTGTAAAACCGCGTGACGTCCGCTAGTCTATACTAATATTATAAAGAGGAAAGATTTGTTTTTTGTTTGTTTGTTTGTTTGTAACGAATAGGCTCCGGAACTACTGGACCGATTTGAAAAATTCTTTCACTGTTGGGAAGCTACACTATTTGCAGTGAACATAGGCTATATTTTATTCCTGTATTCCCACGGGAACGGGAACTACGCGAGTGAAACCGCAAGACGTCCGCTAGTACTAGATAAAGAATGAATAAGGTTACTCCCATACCTACAACGTAATCTTTTGGCGTTTTTTTTGTTGCGAAATCCTCATCAGTGTGCCAGTCCAACTTCAACTTGGCCGTTTTTAACAGTTCCGTATCCAAAGGATAAAATGAGACGAGGAGAGAGTAACTTGATGACATGAAGTTAGTTTTGCCTTTTGAAAATGCGAAGAGGCGAAAGCGGTCAGGTGTAGAGTAAATAAATGCTGTGGAACAGTACAAGTGGTGGGTATTCAATATGCGCTGCAGGTTCCACCAAGTGCCATCAACCAACAGTATAAATAATCTGTAATATCGCGACCCTATTACAGAGACTACGCCGTCCATCTATCTGTCATCTCAGGCACCACTGCAATCGCTAGGAATTTGAAATTTACTAACACTAAAAACAGAAAAAAAAATAAGGAGGGCTCCCATACAGGTATATTTTTCAGTCTTTTTTGTACAGTACCGTACCATTACACAGTACAATAAACAGTACAGTAAAGTACCAAATAATAAAAACTATGAAGGAGAGGGTCAGCAGATTCTTACTTTTTCATTCAACCTGGCAAAAATCGTCACAGGTAAAAATATTAATTGAAGTACTTCTCAAATATATTATGTTCTATTCTTATACTTTTGACATATCATTTGTAATGCCGTATTCAAGGTCTGCACAAAAAACCAGCTTGTTGGGAATTAATGCAAACTGGAATGTCTATTTTGACTGGACTATTATTATGAAAATGAATTTCATTACATTTTAGTGATAAAAACTGCATCAAAATCAATTACGTAGTTGCTCACAAGTAGAAAATCTAAGAGGTTTATCTAAACAAGGCGAAAAAAATAGTTATGTAAACTTGTACTTCTGTCAATGATTTCAATTGCGTAGTGAACGGGCTAACGCGCGAAAACGTTTCCGACGCACGGAGCGTCCCGAACATCTTGCGTCTGCTTCACCCCCTCCGAATCGCTGGAGACACAATTGCACTTCGCCTTAAGCTAAAATAGGGTTAACCCCAACAAGTCGATTTTGAGATATCATCAAAAAACATGCGAATTGATGTCTCTCAAAAACTATGGAAGTGTATGTAAAAATTCTTGGATATATCTGTAGCTAATATTAAAGGCTTGTAAATTATATTATTTATAAGTAAAATTATTGTAATTTTTATTACTAAAAAGCTTATTTTTTCTTTTAGCTAAGCAGCTTAGTGTTAAAGTTGGACAAGTTACGCTACTAAAACAGAGTTAACCATACCCTAACCTATTTTTAGCGCAGTAATTTCGTGTAGATGTTATTATTTATAAATTGCTTTAAAGTTTTTTAGCAATAAATAAATAAATAAATAAATAATAAATAATTCATTTATTTCAGGCATCATAAACCCATATAACTTAACAATAATATCACAATCAAAATAACAACATAAAATACACATAAAAATTTTAAAATTCAATAAATATTATATAATTACAAATATTGTAAATTTCAAAAAATGATAAATTAATATTAATTACAAATTCATACATTAAAAAGTCAAAAATTAAAATAAATTATGATTAAAATACATAAAAACAGAACAATAATAATAAATAACAAAATCATAATAAATAAATTCACATTATTAAAATTTCTAAAATGTCAAATGAATATTAATTACAAATTTATATCATAAAATAGTCAAAAATTAAAAATAAATTCATGATTAAAAATACATAAAACAAAATAACAATAATAAATAACACAATTATAATAAATAAATTCACATATTTAGGATATTATATAATATAAAATAATTATCACAAGACAACACACATAATAAATACCCAAATCCACTGCCTATCTCATGCCACAAGATTGCAACCTAAATGTCGGTTACAACAATGCCGTATGTAACCACAGTCAATGCGACCAGCTATCATCACTAGGACCGTGTTTGAGCTAGTCCTCACCCTGCGCACCAAGGACGCGCACCGCTTGCGCATGGTGGTGTGGAAACAGTCGGTGCGCGCATCCGCAAACATGCCCGAGGCACTACAAAAACGAGGTAACCCCAACACAGCCCTAAACGCGTTGTTATATTGGACACGGAGGGCACCGTAGGCAGCCTGCCCGTAGTTTGCCCACAGGCTGCATGTGTATAGAGATGTGCAATATGTTTTAAAAAGCATGATTTTAATAGCATCTGTGCATCGAGCAAACCTGCGGGCAATCATGTTCGCCCGTACTGACAGCGCCCTCCGCTCCCGTTCTATATCAACATTATCTTTTAAATCGGATGTTAGCCAGTGCCCAAGATATTTAAATTGTTCCACTTTCACAAGGTTTACTCCATTCAAAGTAATGGGTGGTATAGTTTGTGCATTACTAGCCCCAGGCCGAAATAACATATACTGACTCTTGTCAGCATTGTAGATAAGACCGTGTCTACCCGCATATTCCTCACATACCCGCAATAACCTACGTAACCCACAGATCGATGCACTCAGCAGTACCATGTCATCTGCATAACTCAAGTTGTTCACAGAGATATCATCAACGTGGCAGCCAACATGCATACTGCTGAGCGCAACAATCAGCTCATTCATATAGATATTAAATAATGTGGGTGAGATTAACCCCCCCTGCCTCACTCCACACTGCATTTTGTACGGTTCCGACATTGCATCCGCCCACCTGACTCTATTGACCTGGTGTGCATACCAATACCTAAAGATGTTAACAATATTAGCAGGTATGTTCATGTTCTCTAGTTTTTTCCACAGTATCTCATATGACACCAGATCAAATGCCCTGGACAAGTCAAGAAAACACGCATAAACTGGAGTTCTACGCTGGGTATAGTACTTGACGGTATGCTTGAGACACAGTATGGCACTCTCTGTTGACAATTTAGGCCGAAAACCAAATTGATTATCGTGCAAGTTCACAAATTTATCCAACTGTGTAGCAAGCAGACCGTCCAATACCTTGGCCAGTATAGTCGCAAGAGAAATTGGCCTGTAATTATTTTTATTACCGAGATCACCTGTTTTGTTCTTTACCACAGGCACGACAATTGTCTTTAAACGCGCTAAGCTGCTTTACTGCTGTATAACGAAGGGCAAGTGCTGTTCCTATGGACGCCTTATACCTGTGGACACAATCGATTCCGACGAAACTAACAACCCTAAAATTATAATTTTAACGCGACCGTAAAGCTTTGTCGTTTAGCTTTACGGTCGCGTTCAAATTATAATTACTTGCCCATATTCAGTATAAAAATGCGGTTTACAGTCATAAGTAAGATTATGGCTAAGGAATTGTAACGTTTATTTATCTAAGCATTATGACTTTTTTGGAAATATAGAATGAATTTAATAGAATTTTACTTAGCTAAAAATAAGTTACCAAAATCTCAATCACTGTTTACTTTTTATAGCTAAGCAAAGGTGAATGATGAATTGAGAAAAAAATGTGTATAAAAATAAATTTTCATTCTAATTAAACAAAATAACAATGTCTACTTAATCGAAAACTCGTCTTTAAATTATTAAAGTAAAACTTATGTCAATGTTAAAATTATTTCCTGTCAAACAGTAATGAAAATGAGATCAAGTTTCATAAAATAAAGGAAAAAAAATTACGATATGAACAATGTATTGATAAAGGAAAGAGATACACAGATCAGGTCTTTTCCTTACGGTGCTTAGCTGAAAGGCCTATGACAAAGTAGTGAGGAATGAGATCAACACTGTCCATGAAGTGAACAACAACTAGATACGACCATTGAAATCTCGCTATGAGGGTTCCGGTGCTTGTGTCAGAATCAATGGAGCTTGCACAAACTCTTTTCCGATCTAAAAAGGTGACGGTGCCTCGGTGAGGCTACACAGCCTTGTCTCACACCGTGGTTGTTTAACCTATACACATGGACAGTTGCTTGTAGGAACTGTAGGAATGCGCGTATGGATTAAAAAAGATTGAGCTTACTGTCAAATTTCTCCTATACGCTGATGATAAGGTAATACTAGCATCATTGGGGAAGGAGTTGCAGTTGGTGGGTAGTATTACTTATTAATATGAATGTGAATGTAACAAGAGGCAAGTAATGGTTTTTGAAAAAGAGAAATATATGATAAATTGCGCGATGTTTATGGAAAGAAAAGGCGTGGAAGACGTGAAAAAGTTTTTATACATGGATTCAAAACTTGTAAGAGATGGAAAGTGTGACTATGAAATTAAATGAAGATTTTTGGCAGGAAATCAAGTGAATAATTCACACCTTTATGAGCTATTTACACCTTTAGGAGCAGGATAAAAGGGTCAGAGGCTGTCAAAACGTGTCTAAAAAGTGAAGTTACTTTACAAGAGGAGTGTTTGTCCATAAGCTTTTGTATTGTACTGTAAGTTGAGTGCGGCAGAAAATACATAAAAGTAAATTCAATGCGGTGAATGAGAAGCTGACGAAGTATAGCTGGAGTGATATCGATAGATACAGAAAGAAGTAGTGTAATCTGTGAACATTAACAGAAGATGTTGTGACTAAGATAGAGAAGGTGATGCTTAATTGGTTCGGACATGTGGAGAGAATGGATGGAAAATCGACAGACTGCCGAAACAGATTTATGAGGCGAGAGTGAATGGACAAACTAGTAGGGGTCGATCTCGGGGTAGTCATATTGAACAAATCGATAATATTTTGAGCAAAGGTCTGGTCAAGAGTACCTTAGGGGTACTCTTGACCGAGATCATGTATAAAGATACTTATGAAGGCAGAAGAAGCATAAGTGGTTTCTCATGATTGCAGCGTAGATCGTAGAAAGTAAAGTGTCACAGGGTAGTCCCGTCTATCCCATCGGGGGCCACTTGTGATGTTTTGTATGTATATATATTTATACGTAAGAGTTAACGAATTTTTTTTATGGAGCAGCGTCTGATACCGAGGTGAGCTATTGTTGAGATACTTTTTACCGTAGTTATTTAAGTAAAGAGCTCATAACAAACAATGTCAAATTTTGTTAAAGTCGTGGGTAACTAAAACGCCAAATAAACTTATTTTTATAAGAACCCAGCTACGAAAAAGTTACTGAAATAACATCGGACAAGTACGAGTCGAGGTGGACTAGCCCAAAAAGGGTTTAGGACGTACATCCGTCCGTCCGTCCGTCTATCCGTTCGCCTGTCCGTCTGAGTGTCAAGACCCTTTATCTCGTGAATGCGAAGAGGTAGATATTAACTTGAACTTAACACCATTATATACAAGTCTATGAGTTCCTTGAAGCTGTAAAAACGTCCATCTTTGAAGGTAATTCGTAAAAGTCAAGGTTGTTTATGTCGCATAGAAACGTATATTTCAACAGTATTATAAGAACCAAAATGATTAATGTAGGTACCTACTTACCGTGGACCTAGAACTAACGAATTTTGTGACTAACGTCTTCTTATGCTTACTATATTTCGATTGCTGAACTTCTTGTGAGGCACAATTGCAAAATTCGATTTTCCTCAACTTCTTGTTGGTACAGGAATCAAGTCTAAATACACTAGCCGAGATGCCCGGTGATGAAATGTGAACACCAGGTAACTTCATTCTAGTCTAGTAATGAGGTTTAACCCCGATTTGCTGATTTTTACGTTTATTCCCAGTAGTTCCGTTGAAGTAGTTCCGTGGCGGAACTAGTGAGACTTTTTTTCCCAGTTGTCCCGCGGAACAAAACATCAATAATTCAGTTCTCATTAGTTCCGCGGAACAAATTATAAATGAAATACTAATAAATTCATTCCCAGTAGTTCCGCGGAACAAAGCATAAAATAAAAACTAATAAATTAAGTCCCAGTAGTTCCGCGGAACAAAGCATAAATTAAAAACTAATAAATCAAGTCCCAGTAGTCCCGCGGGAGAAAGCATCACTTACATACGAATATTTTATGTTCCCATTAGTTCCCTACGGTCTCTTACGGCTATTTTCTCATACAATTAAAAAGAAAACATATGAATATCGACAAAACAATTAAAGATCGGTAAAACAAATGAAGACTGACAAAACAAATAAAGATAGACAAAACAAATAAAGATTGACGAAACAAATGAAGATCGATGAAACAAATGAAGATCAATGAAACAAATGAAGATCAGCAAAACAAATAACGGTTGGAAAAACAAATGACGATCGAAAAAACATCTGCAGATCAATAAAACAAAAGACTATAAGCCAGTTGATAAGGTTAAAAGTTACTTGCAGCCATATTTTGCAATCTAAATGCGATAACCATTCAAAAAATAGGTGCAAGCAATTCTCGACCTTATGAACATGCATAATATTTATTTATTTTTTATCTATTCGTGATCTGTGATGTCTATAAGCGCCTAAAAGCACATTTTTAGATAAGTGTCATTAAGGTCGAGAATTGCTTGCACCTAGTTTTTTTATTGGTAATCGCATTTAGATTACAAAATATGGCTGCAAGTAACTTTTGACCTTATCAACTCGCTTATAGTCTTTTGGTTTTATTGATCTGTGTAATGTTTATTCGATAGTTATTTGTTTTTCCAACCGTCGTCATTTGGTTTTGCTGATCTTCATTTTTTCGTCGACCTTCATTTGCTTTTATCGATCTTCATTTGTTTTTGTCGCATGTCCTAAAAGCTCCATTTTTCATAAAAATTAAAAATACTTTAAGGTAGGTATTGGATCCATGATAGTTCCCGCTACGGAACTATTGGGAATAGAAAAATCTCACTAGTTCCGCTACGGAACTACTGGGAATAGAAAAGTCTCACTAGTTCCGCCACGGAACTACTGAGAATCGAAAAGTCTCACTAGTTCCGCCACGGAACTACTGAGAATAAAAATGTCCCAGTAGTTCCGCACCACGGAACTACTGGGAAAAAAAAGTCTCAGTAGTTCCGCCACGGAACTATTGGGACAAAAAGTCTCACTAGTTCCGTCGCGGAACTACTGCCGCGGAACAACTGGGAATGAAGGGGATTTGCATTTATTGACCTTCAAACAAAATGTGGTAGGTACCTTTGTGTTGTACTATTTATTAAAAGTTCCTACTGTGTTATTATGTCTAGTTAATACACAGACGGCTTACAGCCTGAGGCTGTGTTATCCTAACCTAAATGTCAGTTACATTAATTTTAGTTTCCAGTTTACGAACTCGCATCGCTCAAGTTTCATACACCAGCCAAAAGTTCAACACACAGCTAGTTAAATTCTACACTTTAATGTATACTAGAGTATAACTACGGTAGATTTTATGACATTCTGAAGTTTATAATAATTGCTACAGTTTGATGTAAAAGTATAGAAATTGAATAAATGTTTTGCATGTTGGTGACATTGTCGAAATGTTATCAAAAACGTCATTTGTCAGGCTAAGTACTGCTATTTGTGTACGAGTAATACAATCAGCGTCTAATAAAATTAATAATTATCTCTTACGGGTTGCTTAATGAACAGCAAAGTGGCGCCTTTATTAGTTTTTACTCTTTTTGCGAAGTTGTAAGGTTTATCAGCATCTTGAAGTGAAAGCGAGTGATTGGTTAGCTGCTGACTGACGGACATCAACATAAATTCCAGCACTATGGTGCCAAAGATAATATAAGTATAACATTACGGTGCTTAACAATAATCAAATTCATTTGAGTAGGTAACTATACACACAACTTTTATCAAAGTGATAAGTACTTGTAATTGGTTTACAAGACGGCCGGAATTTTCACCTAACCTTTAACTGTGGACATGCGGTCTCACAGGCCGCAAGCAGTTTGTGAATCACGTGCCTCTCTCTTTCGGCGTTCCCCACACGTCTGTCCGTCTCCGTAGCTTCGGTTTAAGTGGCAAAACGACTGTAGAGGAAGAAGGCTGCATCACAGAATGCATATTTCAGAAGTAATTACGCTTTAAGTATTGGGAGCGGTCCGTGAGACCACACGTCCACAATTGAGTGATAATTTGAGCTGATGGTGTTTTTTTTGTGCTACATTTTTTAATATAAAATGTTAGATATCAATAACCTCAGTACATCTACATTCAAACGAACTAGATGGAATCGATGATTTCAAAGTTTGAAATCATCGATTCAATTGGCTATATTGGATAGCAGAGTTGGTGGTGATTTGGACACTGAAGGTTCTGATTACGAAACATACCTATTTCATAGGAACGGTCCTAGAAAGAAGTATTACAATCGTAAAAATCGCTATAATTGGACTGCAGAACTACCTACCAGACGAGAACGCACTTCACACCATAATAAATTGTTGAGCACATCTATTCAGCTTCTTACTCAGGATGAAAAGAAAGATCCTATCGGTTGATAATTGGAATAACTTTTCGATGACGAAATGCAATACTCCAAGACATTGTGCAAAAACTGGCAATAAATATGCACTAGTTGAGGGATTGTCAAAATTCTTATGATTTGAAATGAGAAGTAATTTTTAACTTTTTTACATTCTTTATTCTTTATGTTTTTTTATTAAAGTAGTCACACTGAATAAAAATAAAATTTTACTCAGATAATCTTTTCATAAAGTGATCGCTTATAAAAAAGTCAGAAAAGTGCCTTTAATTGTTACATGGTTACATTTTAGTTCAAAATAGGTACTGTTATGTATATGTAGGTAGTTGCATATTTTTATATAATAAATCAGTCTGCTTGGAATCTTTGCCTTTCATTGACATAACATTGGCGCAGTCGGTTTTTTAAGGTTAAATATTTAGGAGAAGTGTTCATCTTTCAAAGTGCAATATGCCTATTGGAAAAATAGAACCATTTTTGATCGAGTCACAGAACTGGGAAAGTTATGTGCGTCGCGTTAAACAGTTCATTACGTTGAATAACATTAGTGACGAACTCAAAGTGGCCACACTGTTAACTTTAGTCGGCGGTGATTGTTATAACTTACTGTGTGATTTATGTTCACCTGTCGATCCTGAGAGTAAGCAGTTTGAAGAACTTGTGAGCTTATTAAAGAATCATTTGGAACCGGAAAGGTCAGAGATAGCCGAGAGACACGTTTTCCGGCTAAGAACACAACAGCAAGGAGAAAGTGTTCGTGTCTACCTACAAGGACTAAAACACTTAGCGAAAACTTGCAACTTCGGCGCAAATCTCGAAGAAAATTTACGAGATCAATTCGTATCTGGTCTGTACAGCGAAGAAATGCGGTCGAGATTGTTTGCCGAGAAAAACATAGACTACAAAAGGGCCGTGGAGTTGGCCAGCGCGCTAGAGGCGGCGGAGCGGCATGCGATCACGGCGAGCGCTCCGGCCGCGAGCGCAGCGAGCGTCGCCGGGCCCAGCGCGGCGACGGACGACGGCCTGCACCGGGTGAGCGTTGGCGGCCGCCGCAGCGTCGGCGCCGGGGCGCGCACGGGCGCCGCCGGCTCCTCCAGCGGCGGGCGGCGCGTGCCCTGCGCGCGCTGCGGGAAGACTTCCCATGCGGCGAGTAAATGCCGCTATAAGAATTTCACGTGCGATTCGTGTGGCGCCAAGGGACATTTGAAAATTATGTGCCTAAATAGAGGTGAGTCCGGAGGCGACTCGGTCGGCAAGGGCACGTCGAAAGGTCAGTACTTTTTAAATAATAGTAGTGAATCTGAGGAAGCCGATAGTCATTTCTATAATTTAGTTACGTGTTCTGACAGTGATGGACCCTATTATATAGTGTTAACCGTTAATAATATCAGCTGTAAATTTGAAGTCGATACGGGCAGTAAGATATCTGCGATATCTAAGATGTTCTATGACAAATATTTTGCGCATTTACCAATACAGAAAAAACTGTTAATTTTGAATTCGTATACTGGAGATACTATCGCGACCCTGGGATATATCGTGGTTCAGGTGCGTTGTGGGCGTAATTCTGCCACTCTCAAGCTGTATATTATTGACAGTGGTGGACCTCCGCTCATGGGTCGCACTTGGATTAAGCAGTTACAGTTAACAATAATGCAATGTCATAATATGACTGAAGGGGATCCGATAGCGAATTCATTAAAAGCGGAGTATCCCGAGGTATTTGCGGAAGGTTTGGGTACTTGTAGATCCCGTATTCGGCTTTATCTTAACGACACTAAACCCATTTTCGTGAAAGCTCGACCCTTACCGCTAGCTTTGCGTGATCGAGTGAAGCATGAGCTCGACCGTCTGGAGCGGGAAGGCGTGGTTTATAAAGTGGAGAGGTCGGAGTATGGGACGCCTATTGTACCGGTTATTAAATCAAATGGCGATATTCGCATTTGCGGTGATTACAAAATCACCATTAATCCGATACTTAAAGATTACCACTACCCACTACCGCGAATAGAAGAAATATTTACCAAACTAGGGGGTGGTGAAGAATATACCAAACTCGATTTGTCTAACGCGTTTCAACAGTGCCTGTTAGAGGAGGACTCGCAGGCTATGACTGCTATCACTACTCACGTAGGGACGTATATTTACAGGCGCGTTCCTTTTGGAATCAAGTGCATCCCAGAAAATTTCCAAAAAATTATGGAAGAAGTTTTAAGCGGTTTGCCCTCAACTACCGTATTCGCGGATGACATTTGTGTAACCGGCAAGGATAGAAAAACTCATGTTGCTAATTTGAAGGCGGTTTTACAGAGACTCAATGAGAACGGACTTCGCATTAATTTCAATAAATGTAAATTTTTTAAGGCAAGCGTGACATACTTAGGTTATAATATAGATAAGACCGGTTTACACACAGATCCTAAAAAAATAAAAGCGATCGTCGCGGCGCCTCCCCCCACCAATGTGACGCAATTGAAAAGTTTTATGGGGTTGGTAAATTTTTATTCAAAATTTTGTAGTAATATGAGCGAGATATTACGGCCATTGTATAATCTATTAAAAAAGGATTTCACATGGGCTTGGAGCAACGATTGTGATATCGCGTTTAACAAAATAAAAAAGGTATTAAGTAGCGCTCCGGTACTAGCACATTATGACCCGGAACGGCCGCTGGTCCTCTCGGTGGACAGCAGCGCGTACGGGCTGGGCGCCGTGCTGACGCAGCGCGACTCCGCCGGCTGCGAGCGGCCCGTGAGCTGCGCCTCGCGCACGCTTAACGCTGCCGAACGCAACTACTCGCAACTCGACAAGGAGGCGTTAGCGATTGTGTTTGGCGTCACCAAGCACCATCAATATTTGTACGGCCGGTGCTTTACACTTCGTAGTGACCATAAACCGCTTAGCTATATTTTAGGTAAAAATAAAGGTATCCCGGTCACTGCTGCGAGTAGATTGCAACGTTATGCGGTGATTTTAGCAGCTTATAATTTTAACGTGGAGTTCATTAGATCTTCACAAAACTGTCAGGCTGATGCTCTGTCACGTCTTCCGTTGTGCTCGACTACCGGTCGAACCAAAGGGGAGGATGGGCCGAGTTATCTTAATTTTGTTCAAGACAATTTTCCAATCTGTTTCAAAAATATTAAAATAGAAACCGGAAAAGACCCTATCTTGAACAAAATATTTGGATACGTAATGTTTGGTTGGCCAAAATCCATTAATGATATTGATCCAACTTTGAAAATGTACTTCCACCGCAAAGATAATATTCAAATTGATCAAGGGTGCCTGTTATGGGGTTATAGGATCATAGTACCTAAAACCCTCCAAGATACAATATTAAAAGAAATTCACGATGGCCACCCTGGTATAGTGAAAATGAAACAAATCGCTCGCAATTATGTGTGGTGGAGTACTTTGGACGCGGACATCGAGAGCACAGCGCGCGAGTGCGGGCCGTGCCGCGCGGTGCTGCCCGCGCCGCCGCCCGCGCCGCTGCACTCGTGGCCCTGGCCGCACGAGCCGTGGTCGCGCCTCAATGTGGATTTTCTCGGCCCGTTCAATAACAAATATTATTTGATTGTTATTGACGCTCACTCTAAATGGATAGAGGCTGAGAAAATTAACAACACATCTGCTTTATCTGTCATCGCATGTTTTAGAAGAATGTTTGCGCGATTCGGATTGCCTAAAAGAATTATAAGCGACAACGGCCCACCTTTTACTTCGGCAGAGTTAGGACATTACTTAAAATGTAACGGTATTAAACATACCCTCACGGCGCCATACAAACCGGCTAGTAACGGTGCTGCTGAAAATTCAGTTCGGTCTGTCAAGCGAGCTTTAAAGAAGGCAAGCTTGGAAGGTGAAGACGATGAAACCGCACTAAGCCGGTTTCTTTTTACCTATAGAAATATGGAGCACAGTACGACCGGGCGAGAGCCTTCCGTCGCACTACTTGGGCGTCGGTTACGAGGTCGCCTAGACCTGCTTAGACCTGACACGGGCGAGCTAGTGCGCGACCGGCAGGTGGTCTGTGAGCAGCGCCGCGACGCGCGCCCCCGGGCGGCGGCGCCGGGTGACGCAGTCATTGTCAGAGATTACTCCAGGCACAATCGGAAGTGGACGGAAGGGGTAGTGGTAAACCGCTGTAGCCCCGTTTCATATACGGTTCGAACTAGGGATGGTCGTGTACATAAACGGCATATCGATCAGGTATTAAGAGATAAACGAAAATCCCGCTTCTCTCTCGCTAAAGTAGATAAAGATGACGAACCCAGCCCGATGGTAAATACAGGTGCGGAACCCGAAGTTCAACTTGACGATCCCTGCGACGGTTGGGAGCTCGCGGCCGATCACTCACCGGAGCCGTCTCTTTTGGATACACCAAAAGACGCACGTGCTTCAGTGATCTCTTCGCCCGCGTCAAACGAAGTGGAGGGGTGTCTACGTCATCCTAAGAGACAGGCGGCATTGCGTTGCATTGATTTGCTAAAGAAAAATAAACTTTAATTAAACCTGTACAAGCCTTCCGTAAATACCTAACCGCCACTATTCCTCGTTTTAAACGAAATAATTGTCGATGTCAATGTGTTTCCTACTGTGTATCTGATTGTGTGTATGTAATTGTAAAGGTGAACAAATCAACATTATCTATACTTACTATTATTATTTTTGTATTTACACGCTATTTGTATTTACACGCTGCACACTTACCGTTGTAATTGTTAGATAATTAGCAAATCTTAGGATTGCCCACGATGCCAATCTGAAGATTGCCTATTAATGTAATCGAGATCGATTTAGCCATTTAGGAGTAGGTAGGTACATGAGGAATTCACGTTCGTGAACATTTAATTTTGTATATGTAGATTTGTAGGTAAATTACAAATATGTAACTAACAGAATATTAAATATAGTTTTAAGAAAGATCTTAGGTCTTATAAGATATTATATATCTGACTATAAGTCTAGTGTTAATATCCATTGTCTTAACAGTATCTTCATATAAGTAGGTACTTCTAGTTATATACCTTCTCACTTACCTCCTATATAAGTTGTACTTTATAAATGTTTGATATACCTATAGTATATTTTGTTAAATAGAAGGGAAGTGTTATGTATATGTAGGTAGTTGCATATTTTTATATAATAAATCAGTCTGCTTGGAATCTTTGCCTTTCATTGACATAACAGGTACATACCCTTTTAAATTTCAACTTTTATTTGCACTTAGTAACACCTCAAGGTATTTAAAATAAGAACTGGTACAATACCTTCTTAACTACATAGAATACAGCATTTAAAGATAGCGGTCTGTGAGACCGCACGTCCACATTTGTGTAACAAAAATTTCACGTCCATAGTTAAAGGTTAATCTAAATAAAGCTCTAATTATCTAAACTAAAAGCCAGATTAGAAGAGAACATCAAAGGAAAATCTTCCTTTATACGAAGTTTAGAACAACTTTCAAAGTAAGTGAACCCGAGTAGAAAATGGGTAATTGTTATTAAAATACTGACTTAGTAGTAATTTCTTTGTTTACTTAAAATACTTTTATTGAATCGGAACTTCATCATCATCATCATCATCTGCCTCAATTGCTTTGGTGGCGCAGTCGGTAGTGAAATCTATTGGAGCGCTGACGTCCTTGTTCGATACCTGGTTTGGACCAAATATTTGTGTGATTCACGATGTTTATTTTGGGGTTTGCCTATTCTCCATTGTGGCACGCTACGGACCTGGCACCCTCACGGTGAATTCATGGAATGCTAAAAGTAGGTCTCAATATTTGTATGTTTTTATATGTGTATCTATGTGTTTAGAAATATACATAATCTAGATCCCATAGCACAGGCTTATAGTAGCTTAATTTGTGCTAGATGGCGTTTTGTAAGAACGTCCCGCAATATTTACTAATTTATTTATCATCGTCTCAGGCGATTTGACGCTCACTGCTGGCCAAAGGCCTCCCTCGAGGATCGCCACAACATTTAATATTACGCCGCTACACATTTGTTAGTCATAATATGTACACTCTAAACTTATCTGGACTTGATTTATATAGATGTAAACATGATTTCTGAATTAATAATTTTCTATGAATGGTAAAATCTGGCAACCTACACTCCTCAACCTATTTTATTCCGTCATACACTGAGTGCATAATGACTGTGTTAAGATGTACATCAATAGACATTTGTCAAGTACTTCTCTTTGGCCTAAGATACCAAAAATATTTTAAATTTACAAAACAAAAGTGCTAAAGCGAAAATAAAGTTATCTTGCACAACCATAGAGCAACGCGATCTTTAGAGAGGTGTCGCGTAGCTGTGTGTGCACATCGTAGCATCGTAGTATCGTAGCATACTGCGGCTATTGTCGTAGTGCTACGATGCTACGTAACCGGAGCTTTGCAGAGCGTAGCATGAGGTACGAGCGGTTTGCAACTCAATAAAAATCTTTAGGCGGTAAACTTATACAGTCTACTTCTACGAGTATTATATAGTTGTACAGTAGTCTTGTATTTTATCTCGAGAAATTTAAAAACATGGGTTGTTTTTTCTTTCATGTCTGTTTGATAGCGATGGACGTAATTGCTATTGAACGGGTTTTTATTTTATTGTTTTTGTCCCGTGTGGGTGGTAATCGAACCTAATTACCTACCTTTTGATATGCAGTATACGACTCGTGATACGACCTATAAACCAGCGATGCAGTTAAACGTTACTCTCTGAACAATTTCAATTCAGTAGCTCAATTTACTCGGAAAATTTATCACGACGGTTGCTAGTCAGTGGAAATAATTATATTAGGGACGGAATTCACCAAAACCGTTGAAATAATTGAATGATCAACCACGCGTGATAATTTCCGTCCAGTACTGAGTTGAGAGGTGACACACGAGGCTTTGCATCAATTTGAACTTAAGTGCCTTTATAAGAGTCCTTGTAAGAGTATCGTTTTTTTTAACAGCCTACGGTTGGAAGCCCCGGGTAAGCCCACGGAAGGATACCCCAGGAGTGTAAGAGTATCGTTCTCAAAGGCTAAAAGCGGGACCCTATTCGGAGACTAAGCTGACCATCTGTCTGTCTGTTTCCTCCTCATGAACCATCAAAGTACGATAGTTGAAATTTTCACAGAGTAGTAGTAGACTGAGATTGATTAAACGGCAAACCTAAGTGCTAAGACCATTTGCCTTAGCACGGAAACTCTCGCACGTAAATGTCACTAAACGGTCACTTGGTCTGATGTTATCTATCAGAGAACAAGAGTGGTCGACATTGCTCGCAGAGTATGCGTTTTGAAGTGGCAGTGGGCTGGCACTTTTAGGAGAACAGATGGCCGATGGAGCCAGTGAGTTCTAGAGTGGAGACCGCGATTTGGTAAACGTAATGTAGGACGACCCCCTGCCAGATGGAGCGACGACCTAAAGAAGGTTGCAAGGCATGACTGGATGAGCAAAACGCAGGACTGTGTGTTGTGGGAAAATTTAGAAGAGGCCTATGTCCAGCAGTGATTCAATGGTTACGTGGCGTCACTTATCCAAGGACCGGTCATAGCGAATGTTGCTCACCGCAGTGATAGTTTACAGAACACTGAGTCACATACTTAGAATAAATTATCAGGAAAGAAGGCAATAAGCTTTACTCTTCCTTTTCAGTTGTAATTCAGCTTCAAGTTTCCAGCAGTATATCAACTTACCAAGCACAAACATATTATTGTCATTTAAAACTCACTGTCAAGGAAATAATACGACGCCACAAGTTATCCCGAATAACATCATCTGGAAGTTCGTCCATATTCTGTTCTGTTGGTAGTTGTGCCACAATACAAATAACATGACAGTATAAACACTCGTATAAATTCAAGTAAATTAAACTTTCTTCTATTTAAAGTATTTAATTTAATTGACATTCTGAATATTTTCTGTCGTATGTCTCTATAGTATGATTCATCCAATATGCATGAGTATGCGTCCAGGTGTACCATTACTTTCTGTGGTTTGCATTTACGTTGAAACATGTGGCTTAGTTTAATTTACTCGTAGTGTGATCATGTTTTTATTGTCGGGCCTGTAATTTATATGAGTTTGAATAGAGTTATTTAACTGGTTTTCTATATTTGATGAAATGCTGCACTCTTTTGGGTAATACTCAATTTTCTTTTTAATTAAAGTCAGTGTTGTATATTGCTATCTCTTAAAGCTTATCACGTAATTATAATTTAACTATTATAGTGTGGATTGGATTGGACGTTCATGGTTTTTTTTAGTAGTTTAGAGTAGAATAGAGGTCCGCTAGCAGGCAATAGTTTCTATATAGCTAGTAGACTACATGGTTCAAATTAAGTATAATATTCCTTAATGGTAGCAGCAAGCCGTCAGGACCCCTCAAGTTTCAAATCACCCACTTGCGGGACGGTTCTTCACGACGGGCGGCCCATCAGGTCGCGTGTCTTATTAAAACAATATTTACGTAAGGTGCATGTTTCACGCATAATATCCTCGCTCCAACTATTAACTATTTTTAAATGGTTATATTTAACTTGCCCCGATTGTTTATTTGGGTCAATGTAATAATTGCAATTTAACCTCCTTTCTGTTGGCAGATTAATCTGATAATATTACACACATACATAGTTGTGAGGACAATAGAATTGAATACATTGTGTGTCATTGTAAATTCAAGATGGACGGCACTGGTACAAAATGGTGGATACATTATAATCAAAGGCAACTCCACTTCCACGTGGGAGGGAAAGAGAGAGAAAAATATCGACCAAGTTCGAGTTTGATGTATGCAAGTCTCCCTCAATTTTTTTTTCCGATTTTAGTGTTTCATGTTACAGCTGAAACAATTTCAGCTGTCTATCTATCACGGTTCAGGAGATATAGATTGGTGACAGACAGATATCAGAGACCCAGTAATAGGGTTCCGTGTATACCCTGTGGGAACCTTAAAAAAAGTAATTCAAACAAACAAATAAAAAAAACAGTTCATCCGTGATCATGGCGCTTGTAACAGCGCCGAAATATCGGATACTCAATAAAAACGTTACATGGTAAATATCCCGTTAATAGTTATAAAATGTAAAATAAAAAAAATCACATACCTAGGCACACACAGATGCACTTGTAAAACGTCCCGAATATAAACCAATGAATTACCACCAGTTCACAATGCGACTCACCTGAGAAGAACTGGCAAAGTCCGTATATTACTTTAGGTATTTACTAATACTACAGTATGCTGCCTGTTCCAAATAAATTTAAGCACGAAATCCAAATCTCACAAACCGAACCACCAATAGGCGCTCTTCTAATCAGTATGTGTGCGCGACCACATGAGTTATAGCCAAGCCTGCATCTGCACACATCATAAATTCTCCGCAGTCGTTGCGCTACGGAACCCCGAATACCGATGAGGCCGTCTTCATGCAGATTTCGGGATCCTGTTGGATTTTATAGTCCCGATAAATTGATATTGCTTAGTTCAAAGTTCCTTGAATTTATTAAGTATGGTTGTATGTGATTGTAAAATGATTACGATAATCTTACATTTTACCCCTCTGGCCTCCTTTTACAGTAAAATAAACATAATCTTTATTCTTGAATTTATCTATTAGGAGAAGTACTGTAATTACGATAATGCTAGCCACGATGACGTTATCTTTACACGTGTTATCCAATATGCTGCTATGTATCAAACTCAGACATGAGCAAACGACCAATGGCTTAACGACTGCCATTTTACCGGCAACTGGGACCAACGGCTTAACGTGTCTTCCAAAGCACGGAAATGCTCGCAAATAAATGTCACAAAGTGGTCATGTGGTGGTTACCGATCCCCATGACCGGCCATAGTAAATTTTGCTACAGTGATCGTTTACAGAACACGGAGTTCGCGGGGCCACAAGCGAGTCCATAGTAAAATATTAGTGTATAATCACTAACTAATACTGCCTAATTCAAATTACATCTTACAAATACTTCAAACATATTATAAGCCCCGCAATATGAACCCTTGATCGTAGTGATCAATTTCCCTTGGAATTCTATTGGTTCAAGTACCTAGAGCGATGACTGGATCGCTAGGAATTTGACCCTTTCGCCGCGAGCGTGTACTCCTCTGCGCATTCTTCAATTTGCTACGTGACGCCATGTCTAAAATACCGATGTTCTACTTGAACTTCAAGTTGCTGTTCTTCATTGTATCGTATATAAGTATTACGGATACATTCATATATAGACATAGCTTTTACTCACTGGCAGGCATGTTATATGCTCACATTTCACGTTGCATTTTGTTTAATAGGTGGTGTGCATATTGCCGTATTGTAGGAGTACCTACCTACTTATAATTTATTCTGTGTTAAGGCAGCGACTGAATTTTTTTAAATCGCCGTTTAATTTGGACGACTAGGTACTGATGTTACTGACAGTAAGAATCAACGGCTTAACGTGCCTTCCGAAGAAAGGAATTATTCGTGGTTATATAAACCGTCACAAATCTCGGAATCAGATCTTTTTGCTGTGTAAAATTATTACAGTGATTATTTTTTACTTACCTTTTATTGAGGTTCAAGCCAGCCATCCAACAGAAGAGGCGGCGGGCCTTCTCCCACTTGCTCCCGCTGGTCTCTTCATACGGTTACAGTAGATACCTATCTTCCTCTACACACATTAATGACGAGCTTTTACCTATTTACATTTTTATGGATAAAAATCCTCAGAATAAGGATAAAAAGCCTGACTTCTACCGACTAAATCCACGCGGAGCCCGCCCTAGGAAACATAATCCCGGGGCTACAATAAAATTGCCATAATTGTGTGATATAACTATTATCTCACAATAATAAATTAATCAGTAACAATGTAAAACAAATAAAAAATTGATACTTATCTTAAAGGTACAAACGGTGTTATCACGATCGTATTTTTATTTTATTGCATTTCGCTATTCCATCTTGATTTATGACCCTTTTTTATCTTGAAATCGAATCCTTTTGCAGATTGTGATCATTGCTTTTGAAGACCTCATTTATAGTCTTTTAATACCAAGATGATTCGACGTATATTAGTGGGTATTCATTGTTATGTAAAACTGTTTCTTTAAAATCTAGGTAAACTTTATCGTTCTGTATCATTGACTGCCTCTGTGGCGCAGTCGGTAGCGGTACCGCCTGCGGCGCTGGAGGTCGTGGGTTCGATTCCCACCGGAGACAAATATTTGAGTGACCCATAAATGTTTGTCTCAAGAGTCTGGGTGTTTCTATGTATAATATGTATGTATTTAAAAGATATAAGTATTAATATCCGTGGTCTGATACCCATAACACAAGCAGGTTATTCCTAGCTTACTTTGGGATCAGATAGCGTTGTGTGAGATGTCCGTGAATATTTACTATTATTTATTTATTTATGTATAAAATTACAAAATATGTTTTGCTTCGCCACTTGATAATAAGGATTGTATTCATGTGTCTATTTTTAATAGTCCGACAAAATTAGTGGAACTATTACTTTGCTATTATTTAATTCTTGCCCTTGAGTTCTGAGTGGCAAGTGCGAGTTTTGGCGTGCGCCTGTCGACATTCACGGTGAGGGCGTTATCACCGATTTCTATGGAATCGAGACAAGTTCCCGCGTTTACAGCTAGGTGGCGGTGTCTTAATTCCATACGAAACGGCGCACCGTGAATGTTGGCAGTCAGACACCAAAACTCGCACTTGCCACTCTGAACTCAGAACAAGGACTATCTTAGAATATTCCTTTTCAAAAAGTAGAATATCAAGCCACATCATTCACTGATTTGGCTAACACTTTGTTGTCCCCAAACTTGTTCAGGTAGCGCAAAGGCCTGATCCCGTGCATCTGAAATTACAGAAAAATAATTATCATGTTTAACCAATGAGAACTGATTCAATTAAGCTTTTGTTATGGGATTTAGACAACTGATTAACATACATCAGTATAAATTCAAAATACATACATGTCATAAATAGAAATCATCCCAATTTCGAAACAAATATCTGGGATCACACAAATATTATTTTTTTCTCTAAATATATCTGAACCTGTGGAATTTGAATCCGGGACATCAGCACAGCATTAATATGCCATTCAAATATAACCAGCCAAGTTCAAATTGGTCTCGCGCACAGAGGGTTTCGTACCAATAAAACGGAAAAAATCATATTTGTTTATGAGAGATCCCGTAAATATTTAGTATTTATTTTATTATATAAGAGAAAAAAGAGGCTTTTTCTCTTACTTTAATATTTATTATTATAGCGGAATCAGAAATATCTACATCATCTGTGAAAATTGCAGCTCTCTATATATTACGGTTCTTGAGATACAGTCTCGTGATGTATATACAAACGGACGGCGAAGTCGCATGAATAGGACCGCGTTTTAACTTTTGGGTTCGGATCCCTGAAAACAGAGTATTATCTCTAGTTTCAACATTGAATTGCGTATTTTTTTTTATTTATTTAAACTTTCTGCACAAATCAATTTGTACAAAGGCGGACTTAATGCCGAAGACATTTTCTACCAGTCAACCTTTGGGTGATGCAGAGATAAGGTAAAGTAGGTGCTTAAAGTATACTGACGAAAGTTAAAGTATAAAATGGTACAAATTACAAGTTTCATAAAAAAAACCAATATTGAGAACTTACAGTTACCAAGTACTAAGGTACATATATATGTATCATATTATATTATAAAGATGAAATATATATCTACGTCATGTATAAGATAAAAAATGCAGATAAATACCCTACATGTATAAAAAAATCATTATTAAATAGATATTAATATAAATATATAGATAAAAAAATACAAACAGGATAATCCTAAACAATAATATTAATATTCTGCCTATGGGACCATATAGAGTTGACGTACTCTGTTCTTAAACGATAAGCGGTTTGTCGATGTCCTGATTTCGAGAGGAAGGGCATTCCAGAGAAGAATGGATCGCACTAGAAAAGAGGAGTGGACAAGACTTGAAGTGTGAGTTGGACAGTGCAGAAGAAGATTATTAGAAGAGCGTAGATATTTGTCATGATTAGAGCCAAGCAGATGAAGTTGAGATTTTAAGTAAGTAGGGGCATTGGGAGAATTAAGAAGTGAAAAAATTAAACATACAGCTCGCAGACTACGCCGTCGTCGAATAGTTACCCCCAGCTCCTCACGAAAAGCCGAAACATGGTCATACTTTCTAAGATTGTAGACGAATCGAATGCAGTTATTGAGAAGTCGGTCGAGTTAATTGAGCAGATCAGCATTCAGGTCGAGATAGCACACATCACCATAGTCGAAAATCGGGAAAATTAAAGTCTGCATAAGCATTGTTTTGGTTTTGGCAGGCAGAAAGTTTTTGAGACGATAAAGCGCCCGAAGTGTCCCAGTCACCCTTTGGCTGACTTTAGTGACCTGAACCCGCCAACTCAAGGTTGAATCAATATGTAAACCCAGATTCTTAACACTTACAGTAATAGGAATAACTTTTCTGTTAAGGGTTATGGACGGAAGAGTCAGTTTATTCAAACAGTTAACCATGTGATTAGTCCCGATTATTATGTAATACATTGGCATTTGTCGGGGTTGACAGCGTATTAATCAGTGTTTCTAATCACGGCAAGTCAGATTACAGATATATTACCAAATGTCTGGTGATGTAAATCATGAATCACATGAATGCAAAACGAAGGTGCATAGCAAGGAACCGAATCGACAGGTGGCTGCTACATGATTCATATTGCTACATTCGAGTTGTCTTAGATCAGTGCATATAGGATCAATGAAAAGAAAGTCAGGATAAAATACAAAGAAAACGCTAATAGTTCTGCTGATTTAGTATTGCTTACTGCAGTAATCATCTTTCACTATGGATGATCCTCGAAAGGAATCACTTCAAAGTTGATAGAAGCTCTGCTAAGAAAACCAAAGCCAGTCTCACCTGCAGGTGTACATCTGGTGACTGGCGGACACGATCGTGACAATGAGACGAAAACTTTGGAATAAACTTGTGCCAATCATAATGGCTAACATGATACAGCAAGGTAAAATCTTTTCCCACAGCAACGAACATGGTGTAAGGATTACTAAACTCAGTGGTTGGTGGTTGGTAACAGTTTTATTAGAACCCCAATTAAATTGTTTGCAACTTCAATCTATCTAGTCCAATTTCCAATACCGCAAAAGGGTCGTCAAATAAAAATTCGTTGGCTGACAGTCGTAAGCCCTTGATCCACGTTATATTCGCAGTCAAACACCATTTTGACTCAGACCCACATCAATCACGACTGAAGAAAATTTTATTCTGAAGTGTAATTGAAATTTTGACTCAAGTTCCCCGCGACCTAGTACTGTAGCCCGTTCCCGTTGGGATTAAAATATTTTTCGGGATAAAAAAGTAGCCTGAGGCACTTTCCAGACCTAAAACTATTTCTGTACAAAAGTTATGCAAAACTATTGCGGTGTTAGGATGTTAAAAAAGAGGCAAACGATTGAACTTTTTTCACGATTATTTCATTCGTACAGTGATACTCCTACAAGTATAATTTGGTAATACAATTACAATTTATAACAGGTTTATCTTATTGATATTTTATTTTAGGCAACCAAAATTAGATATTTTACATAATACAGATTGAGACCATAATGAGATTGTAATACCATTGTTGTTGGGCGGTAGAATACCTATGTCCGGGAGAATTGGAAATATATTAAACATACTTAACGAGATTTTGTGCAGACAAACGTAGATTCGTGCTGCAAGAGAAATTTTCACCTTGTTAAAAATTACAGTGAAACATAATTATTACATTATATTGACATTATTACTATCTAAATAAAACCTAAATAAGGCCCCTGTGGCATTATGCCATTTTTACCTCAATATTATATCAAACCAGCCTATGGTAGTTATATACTAGACATAGTCCGGCTCCAATTGACGATTAAATTAACCAATTTTATTAGTCAAGCTATTTTATTTTAGACCCATGTCTCATACGGTAATGAAAATATATAACTACCATCTTACGCTTGCGGCAATATCAATCCTACTGATCCTACTGATATTATTAATGTGACAAGTTTTTGATGATGTTTTTCACTTAATCACTCTTTTTAATATTAAGGACATCTCATACACCGCTGTCTGATCCCAAAGTAAGCTGAGAATAACCTGCTTGTGTTATGGGTATCAGACCACGGATATTAATACTTATATACTTTTAAATACATACATACATATTATACATAGAACTCTGTACGGGATCAACGGATTTAACTGAAATTTGGTATAGGAATAAATTTATAGTCTATACAAATATTATAAAGAGGAAAGATTTGATTGTTTGTTTGTTTTTTTTGTTTGTATCGAACAGGCTCCGATACTACTGGACCGATTTGAATAATTCTTTCACTGTTGGAAAGCTACACTCTTTGCCGTGTACATAAGCTATATTTTATTCCTGTGTTCCCACGGGAACGGGAACTAAGTGGGTGGAACCGCGTGACGTCCGCTAGTCATAACATAATAATATGCTACTTTGGAACCGAATTACTCGCCGGCAAAGTGGTGACCATGATCTGTTTCCCATTAATTAGTGAATACCTTCCAATTATTGTATTCAAAATGAAAGTGGTATACCGAATATCAAATCAATCTGTCAACAGAAGGAGACTTAATCCCAAATCTAATAAATCAAACTAAATAAAGCCGTTTAAATAGTAAGCACAAAATAATTTAATTGTGCGCACAATTTCTATTAGAAGCCATTAATCTTAGATCTTGACATGATAAGCGTTCGGTTACGTCTTATGTCTAGCTCAGCCAATCTCAGCAGTGTGAAGAGTAGGTATAATTTATTGTGTGGGTAGGACAGATCATTGAAATGTACATGTACAATCGAGTGGTATGTAACCTAACTTGGTATAATTAATACCGAGTTGTTTTAAACTAGACACGTAAAGACATCTGAAGCCATTGGTACAGTACATTTTATATCGCAGTAGATAAAACTATAAGAGTAACCGTGGGGATGACTTTTCACACGTAGTATATGTTTTTAAAAAAACTAAAGTGGTTTTTTTATACCACTAAGGTGGCAGGCGTACTGGTGATCGCCGTAGCCTATGGACGTTTGAAACACCAGAGGCGCTACACTCGCGCTGCCGACCCTGTAAAAACCTTCTAAGACTATGGTTAATGCCCTGGTTTGTTGCTGTAATACTCAGTGCCAATTCTGGTGCCATAGAGTTTTTTTTTCTTATATTAAGAAAGAAAGAAAGAAAAATATTTTATTCAGGACACGCACAATGAATATAAACAAAAGTAATCTTAAACTAAAAAACAAAGAAAATAAATACACACTGTGCGAACCCCTAAATATGGCCACCATCTCAGCATAAATGCCGCACATACCCACCCACCACTCAGTGATGAGCAGGCATGCGAAGCGCTGGTTTTCAGATGGCACCGTAAGTGTACATCTGGTGACTGGCGGACACGATCGTGACAATGAGACGAAAACTTTGGAATAAACTTGTGCCAATCATAATGGCTAACATGATACAGCAAGGTAAAATCTTTTCCCACAGCAACGAACATGGTGTAAGGATTACTAAACTCAGTGGTTGGTGGTTGGTAACAGTTTTATTAGAACCCCAATTAAATTGTTTGCAACTTCAATCTATCTAGTCCAATTTCCAATACCGCAAAAGGGTCGTCAAATAAAAATTCGTTGGCTGACAGTCGTAAGCCCTTGATCCACGTTATATTCGCAGTCAAACACCATTTTGACTCAGACCCACATCAATCACGACTGAAGAAAATGTTATTCTGAAGTGTAATTGAAATTTTGACTCAAGTTCCCCGCGACCTAGTACTGTAGCCCGTTCCCGTTGGGATTAAAATATTTTTCGGGATAAAAAAGTAGCCTGAGGCACTTTCCAGACCTAAAACTATTTCTGTACAAAAGTTATGCAAAACTATTGCGGTGTTAGGATGTTAAAAAAGAGGCAAACGATTGAACTTTTTTCACGCTTATTTCATTCGTACAGTGATACTCCTACAAGTATAATTTGGTAATACAATTACAATTTATAACAGGTTTATCTTATTGATATTTTATTTTAGGCAACCAAAATTAGATATTTTACATAATACAGATTGAGACCATAATGAGATTGTAATACCATTGTTGTTGGGCGGTAGAATACCTATGTCCGGGAGAATTGGAAATATATTAAACATACTTAACGAGATTTTGTGCAGACAAACGTAGATTCGTGCTGCAAGAGAAATTTTCACCTTGTTAAAAATTACAGTGAAACATAATTATTACATTATATTGACATTATTACTATCTAAATAAAACCTAAATAAGGCCCCTGTGGCATTATGCCATTTTTACCTCAATATTATATCAAACCAGCCTATGGTAGTTATATACTAGACATAGTCCGGCTCCAATTGACGATTAAATTAACCAATTTTATTAGTCAAGCTATT
Organism: Miltochrista miniata; assembly: GCA_933228765.1. Classification (NCBI taxonomy): domain Eukaryota; kingdom Metazoa; phylum Arthropoda; class Insecta; order Lepidoptera; family Erebidae; genus Miltochrista; species Miltochrista miniata. The sequence goes on along the minus strand of OW121754.1, from coordinate 8,361,900 downwards.
TTATTTTAGAACCATGTCTCATACGGTAATGAAAATATATAACTACCATCTTACGCTTGCGGCAATATCAATCCTACTGATCCTACTGATATTATTAATGTGACAAGTTTTTGATGATGTTTTTCACTTAATCACTCTTTTTAATATTAAGGACATCTCACACACCGCTGTCTGATCCCAAAGTAAGCTGAGAATAACCTGCTTGTGTTATGGGTATCAGACCACGGATATTAATACTTATATACTTTTAAATACATACATACATATTATACATAGAACTCTGTACGGGATCAACGGATTTAACTGAAATTTGGTATAGGAATAAATTTATAGTCTATACAAATATTATAAAGAGGAAAGATTTGATTGTTTGTTTGTTTTTTTTGTTTGTATCGAACAGGCTCCGATACTACTGGACCGATTTGAATAATTCTTTCACTGTTGGAAAGCTACACTCTTTGCCGTGTACATAAGCTATATTTTATTCCTGTGTTCCCACGGGAACGGGAACTAAGTGGGTGGAACCGCGTGACGTCCGCTAGTCATAACATAATAATATGCTACTTTGGAACCGAATTACTCGCCGGCAAAGTGGTGACCATGATCTGTTTCCCATTAATTAGTGAATACCTTCCAATTATTGTGTTCAAAATGAAAGTGGTATACCGAATATCAAATCAATCTGTCAACAGAAGGAGACTTAATCCCAAATCTAATAAATCAAACTAAATAAAGCCGTTTAAATAGTAAGCACAAAATAATTTAATTGTGCGCACAATTTCTATTAGAAGCCATTAATCTTAGATCTTGACATGATAAGCGTTCGGTTACGTCTTATGTCTAGCTCAGCCAATCTCAGCAGTGTGAAGAGTAGGTATAATTTATTGTGTGGGTAGGACAGATCATTGAAATGTACATGTACAATCGAGTGGTATGTAACCTAACTTGGTATAATTAATACCGAGTTGTTTTAAACTAGACACGTAAAGACATCTGAAGCCATTGGTACAGTACATTTTATATCGCAGTAGATAAAACTATAAGAGTAACCGTGGGGATGACTTTTCACACGTAGTATATGTTTTTAAAAAAACTAAAGTGGTTTTTTTATACCACTAAGGTGGCAGACGTACTGGTGATCGCCGTAGCCTATGGACGTTTGAAACACCAGAGGCGCTACACTCGCGCTGCCGACCCTGTAAAAACCTTCTAAGACTATGGTTAATGCCCTGGTTTGTTGCTGTAATACTCAGTGCCAATTCTGGTGCCATAGAGTTTTTTTTTCTTATATTAAGAAAGAAAGAAAGAAAAATATTTTATTCAGGACACGCACAATGAATATAAACAAAAGTAATCTTAAACTAAAAAACAAAGAAAATAAATACACACTGTGCGAACCCCTAAATATGGCCACCATCTCAGCATAAATGCCGCACATACCCACCCACCACTCAGTGATGAGCAGGCATGCGAAGCGCTGGTTTTCAGATGGCACCGTAAGTGACGTCACCAACGCACGCCCACATAAAGGTAACACAAAATAAAAACAAATTAAAAACAAAAATAATAACAATATCAAAAATTTTAACATAGGCTGAAAACAAATAAAAAGGCACTAAACAAACAATCGCACATATATTATCATCAAAACTTAGCCCATTCGCACATTTTCATGTAAATAAATGTGTAGCTTACACTCTGTCAGCGCACTTCGTCGCGTGCGTTCCATTTAGAGTCTGTGGCAGCAGCTTATGTAGCCAAGCCAAAAACTATTTTAAAACTACCAACTTATTACATTATGGTAATTGGTAAACAAAAAACTGCGCCGCGCAAGGCGCAGCCTCTGCCTCTTGTAGTTGTAATGTAAACACAAAAATAAAATGGCTGCCGATTGCCTATGTTTCTGCTACACTTTACTACATTATTTCTGAATTAAAAATTGCACTATGTGTGTTTAAGAGTGCTGTAATCATGCATTATTGTGACTATAATAATATCTCGAAAGTGTAAATAAATAGAAGCGCCAGCATGATCATTACTTATAAGAGGAAACTTGTCAAGCAATATGGCGCGTAGAAATAAGAATTTTATCTATCAGACCCAAGACAGAAGCCGCAGGCAACCCAGGCAAAGCGCATCTTACCGATTTCCCACAATAACAACGATCCAGAATCTACCACTACCGTGTCTAGCGTGCATTTCCAGAGTAAGTTATTATGTCTATCCATTCAATTGTTTAGAGAGGAGATGTTGTCGATACTTGTTTCTGAATGATTTTATTGTTTTCAGAGCACGGATTGGCGGTGGCAGGTCATTCCATATATGACTCGCTCTGACTGTAAAGCTTCTTTTATACGATGAAGTTTTATAGATCGGTATTAACATAAGGTAAGCAGATGCCCTTGTGCCATACCTGTTGCAGTTTCTCGACCAGGACAGCCTGTCGTATAAGTACCCGGGCCTGTGTCTCAATACTACACCAAACAGCAAGGTTGCGAAATGCAACTCCCTGCGCTCAGCCATTTTCATCATGTTGCCGCTGTTCAGAAAGGGTGTTACATGCGTTCGTGGCGGAATTCTAAAACAAAACCGTGCACAAGCATTCTGCACTCTTTGAATGACCCGTTCCGTTCTACTCAGCAGACAGTTCCCATACACAGTATCAGCATAGTTGAGCTTCGAAAGTATGAGAGATTCACATAATAGCTTTCTTATGCTGACACTGATGTATGGGCGGATTCTATATATCACTTTCAACCTGTAGAAACAATTTCGGACTGCTTGTATAATATGTGTCTCGAACAGCAACTGCTGATCAAATACTATTCCCAGATTTCGCGCCTCCTTTACCTGTATATGTATATTAACTTTTAGTTTACCGATGTGACGATCGTGCAACGATAAGTAGCAAAATCAAGACCATAATTAAAACACAAAGCTGATTTGTACTTCAACAAACAATGATTTTGCCATGAAAATTTGCATTGTATCAAGCAATAAAAATTATGTATTGTAATTTCGCTAAAGACGTAATTTCACTACAAATAATGTGAACATGGGGCGGTTGATGATTTATTTTGGCAATAAGTGCCGTGTTAAGCTTCACCATTATTGCTGCACGTGGTGGTGGATTAAACGTCAGAGGGAGTTAAGAGGTAAACTATAAGAGGACTGGCAAGAAAGAAAAAAAAAACCTGTCAAGTGCGAGTCAGACTCGCGCAGAGAGGGTTCCGTACCAAACAAGAAGCCGTGAGATCGTTCTCACCGGACTGCCCCTCTCTAACACGTTTATTGTGAAGGTTCAATCCGATTGACGTTGTTATTTTTGTTTTTTCAAACTTTGAACAGATGATCCACGTGACCTAGTGACGTAGTTTAATGCGACAGAGTCACAGCCCCTCTGCGCTCTATTTTATAGAGAGGGTCTAAAATGGCTAAAAATCATGTTTCTTAATTTTTGTTATAGTGGCAACTTGGACATCTTCCGAGGGTTTACCCCGGGCTCCCAACAGTATGCTGTTTGGCGTTACGTGAGGTTTTTTAGTCGGTAAGAGTCCGGCATAACATCCATGAAGGATTTTCCCTGACGTTAATAAAAAAAAAGTGGCAACTGAAATACATTTATCGGTCAATATTTCAGCTTTTTAGATACCTATCAAGATTCCTGATATGCAGTCTCATGACGGACAGCGAAGTCTCATGAATAGGGTTCCGGTTTTACTGTTTGTGTATGAAACCTTAACTAGCTATAGATACTAAAGCTGGATATTCTTTTCAAAATTATAGGAATAAAAAAAAACTTATTATATTCAAAACTAAGTTTCCTTATCGTGCCTCATCGCCGCTTACAGTTGAGGTCACTTGGACTCCGGTGATCTTGGTGGGCCTCTTACACCTAACTTTTATAATTTACCTATCTCTTGTAATAGGGCATGCTACGATGGTTCGGGCATGTGGAACGAATGGGAGATGAAAGAATGACACAACAGATATACAACGCGAAAGTGGATGGACGTAGGAGTCGGGGAAGGCCACGACACACCTACCACGACCAAATTAATCGTGTGTTAGTTGAAGGTGGTGTCAAGAGCCGAAGGAACCGACGTGCATGCATGAAAAGAAAAATGAAAGTTGAAGAAGCAAGTGTGGTGTGTATGGACCGTGCCGTGTGGCGCTCGGTTCTCTCTGCCTACCCCGCAAGGGATATGGCGTGAAGATAGTATAGTGTAGTATCTATCTCTTGTTTAATCTTAGTATATTTTTTTAAATCTAAAAAACAAGATAAAGGAAATGTCGGAAAAAGTCACGGTAAGTATTACATGTCGAAGTTTAGCAAGATGGAACATTTTTCTATCACATGATGAAAAATTAGTTTTGTAAGAGAATTTAATTCTTCCAAACTTTCTTAGTTGTTTATTATAGCTGTTTACAAACACCATAGACCAAAGTAAAGCCAAGGGAAACAATGTTTACAGCGTTAGTTAAATAAGCTGTCGTGATTGACGTCTTTTTAATAAAAGTCTAATAGATTGTTTTTTCGAACTTTGTTTGTATTTTCGTCTATACCCTACGGCGGAACCCCTTCGATGTTATTATTTATTGAATCCTAAAACCACTAAACATACTTTTTATTGTTTCGCAATACAAAATCCTTCAACTAAATCTGCTTTAGTTGTGACAAGAATAAAGCCCTTTTTTTTCTTATAGTTCTTTTTTAGAGGAGAGGACAGCTCGTTTTGATCACCGACGCAAAAAGACGGCCGTATGTGAGTGGTATGTGAGTGCATTGGGTGCGCCAAAGTTTACCTAAATTTTCAACTCCGATAATTGGAAATTCTTCCTAACATTTTTATCCTAACAATCACAAATCCTAACTACTCTGTCTCTAATGTTCATAATTTCGTAGCATTCAACTTTATAATGTCAGTAGCAATAAACATACTTCTATTAGTTTTCCTATATTTTTTCAACAAAACCATCTTTTACACTATTATTCAAAGTCATATCTTTTTTGTTTAGATTTCTTTTTATTCATAATAATCAGCTTTTTGAGTAACTTTTATTAAGACATTTTATTCGGGCTTTTAGTATTAGAATTTGGTAAATGCTAGGTTTCACCGCTGACAGCTAGCAAAAGTTGGTTTTAGGAATAAAACAAAGATTAACTCGTATTCAAAACAAGTAAATTATCTTCACAAACCTACTTTGGTGACCACCCCCCGCAATCCGATTTGGATAGGTTATAGGCGGGAGCGGAGCTCCCGCATTAGCCTTCGTGGTTTTTTTTTTTATACCACCTAAACAATTCCACGTCAAATACGAATTATTACACTGATCGTTCTGAATAACATAGACACAAACATAAATCACATTATGGTACGTGTTCAAACGTTAAACAATCGACTGCGCCTACTTATAATATGCCATTTTCAACATTTACCGTGACTTTAATGTAAAGTGGCAAGCCACTGTACATTAAAGTCACGGTGGCTTACAAGTAACGTAGCTTTAAAGTATGTTGAAATTAAAACTATAAATACATCTTCTACCCACATATATTTTTTATTACACTTGGTAATATTTCTTTCCGAGTAGGTATGAGTGATAATATTATGGTAATTAGGTTTAGGGATAAAAGTGTTATGATAAAAATAGTAGGAGTTTTAATATATTTGCATATCTATACTAATATTTTAAAGAGGAAACATTTGTTTTTTTGTCTGTTTGTTTGTAACGAACGGGCTCCGGAACTACTGGACCGATTTGAAAAATTCTTTCACTGTTAAGAAGCTACACTCTTTGCGGTGAACATAGGCATTTTGTTCCCATATTCCCACTGGAACGGGAGCTACGCGGGTAAAACCACGTGACGTCCGCTAGTATTATAAAATGTTATTAATTACGATTTTGGGAAATATTAGTGTTACGAACATCGCCGGCAGCACTACTAATAGTATGAATAAAAACTTATGGTTCAAAAATTTTAGGACGAGTGATCATTCGGATTAGAAATCATTAGGAAGAACAATTTCGGGTAAAGAATTTTAGATGAGTCAATATGGACCCGAGTGCATTGTGTACCTATGTGTATCATTCTATCTATTATTCTTCAAGGACAGCAAGAAATTTCTTGATACATTTTTTATGAAACTATTCTGTTCTTCGATTAATATACTAGTTATTAATGGTAATTATAATTTTAAGGAATTCACGGCGTTTGATGTACGTATTTGTTTAAAATATTCAAATTCAAACTAAATTATTTTATAATCGAATGCGCTATAATGAGAACTTTCTGAAAATATGAAATGATACCCTTGAGTCTCATCTATCCTCGCAGCTTTGCTATAGAAAGTTTTACATAATTTACACTATTATAGTCCCTCCTTTTGTAGTACACGCCCACACTTCAACTGAAACTTGTATTATCGTAGGTGGTGAGCTTAATTTCAAAGGTAAATATGCTTTACAACTGGAATTCAAAAATCTTAAACAAAGTATTGAACAAGTATAGTTCTATATAATTTTGAAAAGCATTTTGTATGCTGACTCAATCACAAATTTAATGTGAAATTTTTTTTGTCAAATTCTTTCACCAAATTACGTCTTTTTGATGGTCAGATGGACAGAATTTGACGGTCGAGAGTAGTTTCTCGGTGGTCCAACGGTTAAGGCCGGCAACGAGTTCGAGTCCTGCTCGAGACCAAAATATTTTTCGCATAAAATTAGAATAGTTCTTCTTGTACCTGTATTATCCATACGCATTTTACACCCCACTGTCTCCAGCAGTCCATTCGCGGCTAGATTCCCAGGTGAGCGCGTGTCGCAGCGCGCTGGGTGGGTTGGTGGGAAGGGTGCGGAAAGTGAGCGCTGCGAGGGGCGCCGTGGTACATCTATACTAATATTATAAAGAAAAAAGATTTGATTGTATGTTTGTCTGTTTGCATAGAATTGAATCCAAAACTACCGAACCGATTTGAAAAATTATTTCCCTGTTGCAAAGCTACGTTATTCCTGGAGAAGTAAACTATATGTTATCGATTCCTACGGGAATGGAAATTTCGCGGGTGCAACCGCGTGACGCGCTCAGTTCTCAACTAAACAAAGCGTTCAACTTCCAATTAAGCCACCGGAGATTGCTGTTCTAACTAAGCAAGATGAACGATAGAGTGACAGGATAATTGGTGAAGATTATTTGCAGACTAATTGTAGGTTTCATTTGGCTTTTCTAAGAAAAATTCTGTAATTTTCTATCAAAACTAGATTTGGTACTTGTTGATGCACGCGGCTCCGAATATGTAGTGAAGTTCTCCGTACGTACCTACTTTTTCCAGCAGAAACTTGTGTCTGAGATAAAAGCAAAAATAGTATAAAAATAGTATTACATGCAGATAGACAACTCTCTGCCCTCCATTGAGCAAGCCCCCAGTGCAATATAATCGAAACGTGTCGTCGAAAGTTTGAAATGTATAAACAAAAAGAACCGAAACCTATGATTATGTTATATATAAAAGTTTAAAAGAAGTAAAATTTGTTGACATAGATAAAATTCGAAATACTAACATACCAGCCGTGTATTCGTAACTAATGGCCTCGACTACATTCCGTATAGTTCACAATTATAACAATCCAAACAACCCTATTATGTTAGGATAATACACTTTATACAAGGTCATTTCCTACACATAACATTTAGACGTATAATATTATAGGTATGATCATGAGAGGCGGCTGTTATTAATATAATACGAAAATATATGTACATGTTATTTTTTGATAATGGAAAAACATGTCGGTTTTAAGCAGGATTCGAACCCGCGTCTTCTCGCATACCGTGCGGACGCCTAAACCAATGCAGGTTAAGAAACACTAATGCAGATCTAAAGTAGTAGAAATGAATCGCGGAGTGCCGCAGGGGTCTATTTTAGGGCCAATATTATTTATAACAGTAACAAATGACCTAATGAACATGTTAGAAAAGGCGGAGCTAGATGTTGTACATATAATACGAAATTATATTTACATGTTATTTTTTTGATAATGGAAAAAGAATCGGTCTTCAGCAGGATTCGAACCTGCGTCTGCTCGTATACCGTGCTAAGCCTTAACCAATGCAGGTCAAGAAACAATAATGCAGATCTAAACAGTAGTCAAAATGAATCGCGGCGTGCCGCAGGGGTCTGTCATTTATTAAATTTTTAACACACGAAATATTTAAAAAAAAATAATGTATTAGTTTATATTTACCTTCACTCACTAATCTCGCTTCTTGGTGGTCATCACAGTTCCCCAGTATCACATACAACTCCGCTACACTTTTAATACTGCAAGTTTGTGCTATTTTTTGTGACATAATATTTTGTGCTGATTTTTAGTAAAATTAAAATTTCTGGCTGTTTGTTTTCAATTATAGCACAGTGATGTTAGTAAACACTGAGTATCCATATAAAAATCACAATGTATAACATGAAAGAAGAACTACGCATTTACATTGAAATTATTTGTATTTATTTTTTTACTGTACACACATAAACATTATATACAGAGAAATACAAGAGAATATTAGTGCGAATTAATAAAAATTTGTGAATTCTACACAAGTTTCGGACGGAATGCTAGTCTTCATAATCATAATAAACATTAAAATAAATTGTTTAGTTCACATTAACTACCGTAGACTGAACTTGAATAATGAATTATTGCTTTCTTTTTAGTTTCATCCCAGTTTTAGTTCTAATACCATTAAGTAGAATCAGGTGGATTCCTTTTAAACCACTTGTTCAATCGTTCCATTATTGGCATCGGAAAGCTTTCAAAGAATTAGCTCGGTTTAATTGTGGAGGAGTGGATGTCCGCAGCATATCACCCCGTTCGCAAACAGAGACGCTTCTACAATTGTTTTCTAAACGGTTTTCCTCCTTCCATTTAATTCATTTCCAATATTTTTATCGCAAATTTTTCATTTGTTTGAGAAGGAAATTTTTCTATACGCTTTTAGATGTTTTATATGTTTGATTTTTACTCATCATTTTTGATTATTTATTCTGAAAGATACTCATTTTATTTCTTCTATAAGTGAAATAATGTTTTATCATGTAGTTCCTAGTGGTATGTTCACTTCTCAAACTACTTCAGAACATGGACTCATGATTTATTTCAAAATTCAATAACTTTAAATGCGACACTGACAACACGCGAGTCTGAAATTTATGCTAAAAATGTCACGAAACATAATACTCAGTGGTTGTTATATTTTCTGACGGCTTATGTCTTCCCGAAGGACTTTCATGAGATTTGGCTCCTGCAACCTTAAGTAAGGTCGTCAGTTCACTTTGCTGGAGGCTTTCCACCTTTATCCCACTATCACTTGACTCAGGCAATCCTTTCGGTTTTTCATTTTTCTTCTATGTGGATTCGATCATAGCTCTACAGCACTCATAGTATAGCCATTTTTATTGCCCACTGAGTGACAACAAGCTTTTCAGTGACGACCACCGCCAATAGCCACAAGTAAATACCATAAGGGCTCGTTTAAGGAGACGCGAGGCGTCAAGCTTCGCGTATGGCGTGGCTTGCAGCGGCGCGTCAAGCAATTTGACCGTTTATAGTGAGGCGGCGCGTAAGGAGGCCCGCGTCGCGTCACGCGCAAACTCAAACATATGGAAATGCCCGCATTCTTTAAGTATGAGTGTTAAAAGCCGCAATAGTTTGAAGCGCTCGTGGCCCCGCGGACTCAGTGTTCTGTAAACGATCACTGCAGTAAGCTACTTTCACTATGGCCAGTCCATGGATGGGTGACCATCCATGTGATCACTTTGTGACATTTATTTGAGCGTTTCCGTGCTTCGGAAGGTACGTTAAGCCGTTGGTCCCGGTTGCCAGTAAAATGGCAGTCGTTAAGCCAAGTTGAAGGCTTTATTTCAACAGCAGGCATTTACAACCTGCGCCTGTCCATTTAAACACGGCAATACGGCTCACAACGTATTACGTGGGACAAATTATAAAAAGGTGAAATGTGGGCATATAATATGCCTCTGCCTACTCCTTCGGGGATAAAGGCGTGATGATGAACCTGAACCTTATAACACAATGATGTTACTCACCAACTAGTGCGAGGTAGCTATGCAGAGAACTCTTTCCCAGGGCGCCTTGTTACAGAGTTTCTAGTGGGTGCGCAAGGGAGGCCAGGGTTCTGACGAAAACAGCCAATAGGGTGTACACACATATATTTATACAGTACACAGTACACTACAGAGACAATGAGATTACATAGATACAGAAAGCACAGACATACATAAGAGTATTACAGGTTTAGGTACTAGTAGTACAGCACTACACTAATTCAGCGTGAGGAAGTAACCTAAGCGGCTAGACTACACGTATTAGTATGGGTGACAAGTACTGGCCTTCGAGTCGAGCTGACAGCGACCCCGCACGCTGTCAAGTCCAGTTGAAGTTGGCAGGCCTCTCTCGCAACAACCTCGCTCGTGTGGTCCACGTGTTTTCGGGTGTGGTTCAGAACTGTGGCTGACTAACTTTTCCCCGTACAAAAAAACCCTGTCATGAAAGAAACGACAAATTAAGATACTGACTGCGCGACAGACGACAATCGACCTGCTTTGCAAATAGTTAATTGAAACTTACCAGAATCTGGGTATTGGTTACCACAGAGTTTACTTCTTTCTGAGAAGAATAGGTGAAACGCAGGAAATTCTCCTTAACAAGTCCTCAGGTTAGAACTTATAACCTCTAAAGAAAAATTAAGGTGTGCTACTCAGAGTTATTTCAAAATTCACTAATGCTTAGAGGATGGTAAAAGAGGCTTGGAACTTCATAGCAGGGCTATTTATATCCCCTCTCACGCGGAATAGTCCAGAATTCTCTCTCAAAACCCGTTTTCCTTGAATGCAAAACGTCTCGTCACCGATACGCATGACATCCTGTCATCCTGACAGCAAATGTCACCACAGACAACCGATTAAAAAACGATAGATCGATTAGGGTGCTTTCACACGCACAATGCTGCATCTACAGAAAATAAATGCTACAACCTAGTTTAAAAATAACATTAGCAATAATTAATCGTTTAGATATTTGTATGATGTCTCAAAACCACAGCTTGACATCTATAAGGCTGATCGTCAATAAGGCTTACCAACTATATGGTTTCGTAATGAGGGCAACCAAAGACCTTAAACTTCCAGAAACTGACAGCTATCTATTTAAATCTCTAATTCGTCCATAGCTTAAATATGCAGCTTTTATTTTGGACCCATACTATAAGAAGTACAAGACAAAATAGAAAAGGAACAAAGAAAATTTCTTCGAGCATTACAATTTTTTTTTGTTTAACGTGAGGGAAGGTCCTCATGGATGTTATGCCGAACTCCAACCGACTAAAAAACCTCTCGTAATGCCCAACAGCCTATGGCTGGGAGCCCCGGGTAAACCCTTGGAAGGATGTCCCAGGACTCCCAACAGTCGCGCTTTAGAACTCATTGAAACTACTTGATATAATGGACAGTTGTTGATAAAATAAATGTAAATCAGTGCCAAGTGAACCTATAGGTTTAGTATTATTAATCTCTCATAGAAATATTGGCACCGACTTCAGTATTACATTCAATAATATCAGTCTGATAAATCTAAATATACTTACCCATTACTTTGTGCTAAGTTAATTTTATTTTTCATTTTTTAGTTTTTGTTGGAAGTCGTTTTTTTTTTGTTAATTTTTTTTTTCATTATTTTTAGTGACGGGAAGACTGAAAATATATTGTTCTAGGGGTATTGTTCTCCTCAATACAAATTAATCAAGCCCAAACACAAGGTAGCTGCTGTAAATCGTTAAGGAATTCCCTCGATTCGAGGGATTTCTTCGATTTCTCCAGAATCCCAACATCTGACTTCCTGTATATGGGACCACATGGGAAGCACCAGCTTTCAAAAAAAAAATTTTTATCCAAAACGGGTAACTCCTTCAAGCGATTTGCCGGTAACAAACATAAATAAAAATAAAAAAATAAAAAATACAGACGAATTGAGAACCTTCTCCTTTTTTGGAAGTCGGTTAAAAATAGTGAAATGAAATGAAATGAAAAATCTTTATTCATATAGGTCGCAATGTAACGCTTATGAACGTTCAAATGATTGCTTCTACATTTACATTTACTGCCAGATTCGCAAAGCAATAGGTAGAGCTGGAGAAAAAAGAACCTGGCAATAAAACTCCGGCAAGTATCTACTCGTAAGCGATTGTTAAATGTGGTGAACTTTATGAATGTTATTCACAACTATTAGAAGCACTCATAGCCCCGTTTACTTAGTGCCATGTATACATATACTACGTTTAGGTATAATAATGACTGTTACCACTTTGTGACATTTTTATTTTTGAGTGATTTCGTGCTTCGGAGGGCTCGGGGCTAGACAAATTTCAACACAGGAAAGTTGCAACCTGCGACAGTCTCTCATAAAATGGTAAAACGCTCACCGCCTATTGCGTCGTACACATACATAGTGTCACTCCTTTATATCTGAAGGGGTAGGCAGTGGCATAGTGTACTCCCACGTTTCAATTTATAGCTATTTGTCCTACGCATTAGGTGGAGAGACTAATATCGTGTTGTGAGGGGCAGTCGCAGGTTGTGACGGTCTTGTAAGCCCCCTTATTGCCCCGAAATTCGTTAAAGACAATAATACGGTTGTTAATCATAATGACAATCAGATGTACCGGACACTAGGTATCCTGTGGAAGCCTTACACAGGCAAAATATTTTGAAACTATTCTATAATCCGAATCATTATTCAAACAACTAAAATAGATGTTAGAGATCGACATCCACGTTAACCCAGAGGATTATTATTTTAAATGGAAATGATGGTGTTTTTCTATAAACATAAAGAGTTATTTTGAATGTTTATGCATTCAATTCAATTTAAAGGTTATATAAAAGGTCTGATTGAAAGAGGCTCTAAAGGTACAATGCTAACAGAAGTGTAAATGTTTTGTAAATAAACGAAATACGTTTTTAGGGAAGTCCTCGGCATCCCGACGAAATTACCTAAACAATTTTTTATTGAAGGATAAACTGGCAAAGAAATTTGATACATCGATTGTCCCAATTCTTTGGAAGATCATCACATCACCATCAAAATCGGATCCGCTTTCAACGCTTCTCCCTCTCTACATCAACACTATGTTCTGTAGTACCTACCTAGTGAGGGCAAGCATACGCATGGTCATCTTCCATCAGTCAAGCCACAGATTTTATCTTATTTTTCTGCCACTACAGGGGGGGGGGGGCTGATATTTAAGATAAAATTCAAGGTCACTGCTGAGCTGACGCATAGTCCTATAGTAAGTATCTAGCTAAACTGACACGCGAGCATACTAGGCGTAGTAGTCGTCTCCCTAACGCAGTGGGTTACCTACATAGTTACCTATCTAGTACCTTGTTTTTTAATTATTTATGTTTTTCTAGTTTTTATTTGTAAACTAGAAAAACAAAAATAATCAAAAAAACGAGTTATTTTATGTTTCAAGACATTAATCACAACGTCATTACCTCACTATAGAGCCCTCACAACAGACTGGTGCTCCCTAAAACATTAATGGTATTGACATGACTAATTTTCAACGAATAATATCTACCAAAATTGCATTAAATGCACGTTCACGTGACTCAAAATTGCCTGAAGTACGTATATTAACATTTCAATGGTATTTGTTCAACAATAATAACATGAAATTATTATGCAATACGACTTTTAGAGTGTTATTGTAGACTACACAACAAACTGTTACTCAAGCTTATTTCGTCACTTTACTCCTAAGATAAGGCCATTCCCCGGTCATACTTTCATCAAAATTAATGTATAAAACAATTGATGAAAATAATTACATCCAGTTTTTCAAGTTATTAGTGAGCAGTACCTAGATAGACTGGTGCTTATGTAACAAAGATCCCTCAAATTAATTTCTAAGAAGATCATTGACCATATTATTGATGCTTTCGCTACGAAAATTCCCATGATGAAATAAGTAACCTTTGGTGAAATTTCCGTTTACAGGGTTACCAGTTGCAGCAAGCAAGTTGTAAGTATCATATGAATAATAATATCTGTCTTAAAACACTTTTGGCTATATAGCAAAATTGACATTGATAATAGGACCCAGATTTAAGGGCCGGATTCCACCAAATCAAAGACGAGAGAAGACGAATTGTGTTTTGATAATCAATCAGATTTCATATTTCCACATCTCAGATTCGTGACATGAGTATTATGGTATTACGAAAGCGGATTCGTTATTAAAACACATCTCGTCTCCACGTTTGGTGGAACCGGGTCTTTAGTACATTAAGCCATCAGAAAGAGAGTTCCATTTAATTAAAAATGAAATTTGGTTCACTGCTTTGGGAAGATATAATCATTCGATTGAGAATCAAATGGAAATACTTCCTTTTAACACAATGGGTGGTACAGCAATGGGTGGTAGGTCGAATAGTACTATGAAAAGGTTGATACTAGTTTTATAGTCTGAATAGTGGGAAAGTCTATATAGGAAGCTATTATTACGCGTTTAATGGTAATTGGTTTAGTTTCAAATGGAAGTGATAGGATATCAATGACGAATTTGTGCGATAGCAAAAAAGCTTTGAAAATAAATAATTACACATTATCCAGTAGAAGGACATCTATATTGGCTCTGTACATTGAGCTATGTTGCGAAATACTATAAATAATGTTTCATTACAAAAGTTTGAAAAGTTACTATAAACTAGTATGTCAAACTAATCGGCCAAGCGCGAGTCAGACCAAAAAGCCACATTTGTGGTATGGGAGCCCCCCTTAATCCCCGATTTATTATTCTGATTTTAGTATCTGACACCTACTTGCAATTACTTCAAATTAATATTTATTTAATATTTGTGAACATTCTCACACAACACCATCTAGCCCAAATTAAGCAAATAATATAAGCTTGTGCTATGGGATGGAGACGACTGATAAATCTGTATATATAAAAATGTTGTGTGCGTTTAAGTACCTATTAAAAACTCAAAATTTACTGAATCGACTAAGCTTAAAATTGGACACGATAGTACAACAGGATTCAGAAATGGTTTAAGGCTACTTTATACACTTTTATCATAACAGCAATAGATGGCGCTGGTCGTTTTTTTTTAATTATATTCTGCCAGCTTCAAAACAAAATATTATAAACAACCTATTTAGAAGGTACCTACCAGATTGCTGTTTTTTAAAAGAAGTTTGATTGCAGCCTCCTTGCATTCAGAATAATTAAAGAGGTACATGAAACCACCTTAAAAAAGTCACAGCGAAGCGTGGCAGGGAACCACTAGTATACTTAATAAATAAATATTATAGACTAGCGGTTGTCACGCGGTTTCACCCGCGTAGCTCCCATTCCCGTGGGAATACGGGAATCATATATAGCCTATGTTCACCGGAAATAGTGTAGCTTCCCAACAGTAGAGGAATTTTTCAATTCAGTCCAGTAGTTTCGGAGTCTATTCGATGCAAACAAACATATTTGTATAGATGTTATTTTTTATATGTAATACTAGCTGATGCCCGCAGCTTCGCCTGCGTGAAATTTTGTTCCTAGACTATAACATATCTCTGTAGGCACCAAATTTCAGCCAAATCCGTTCAGCCGTTACAGCGCGAAAGAGTAACAAACATCCACACTCACAAACATTCACATTTATAATAATATCTAGTTAGATAGATAACATAATAATATGAGCTAAGTAAATTTATTTATTAAATAGGTACATTTCTTAATTCAATGGCAAAACTACTACTTGACACAACTTCTCTTCTAAGCAAATTGACGTGTGATACGTGACTTAGAAAAGTGTAACACCGAATATCACGTCCCCGTAAGATTACGAATTCGAAACACTTAACAACGAATGCACGCTACCACGAAAAACTATACGCCGTAGTAATGCGATTTCGAATAACTAAATCTCTAATTCACTTTTTCCGAAACACATAACAACGAATGCACGCTACCTCGAAAAACTTAACGCCGTAGCCATGCGATCTCGAATAACTAAATCTCTAATTTCACCTATTCGAAACACTTCACAAAGAATGCACGCTACCACTAAAAACTGCACACCGTAGCCATGTGATCTCGAATAACTAAACCTCTAGGTCATCGTAAAAAATCTTTATGTACATATATTAGGTATTATAACAATCAACTAAATAGAGAAAAAGAAGTCATAATGTTGCGTCAATCTGTCAATCAATAAAATACATAATTAAATTTATTCTAAAAGGGTACATGGGAAAAAATATTAGCTGTATTACCCGTTCTTACAATACTTGATATGGGAATTTGCGGTCGGTGATGATGGCGAACTTACAATTTCTATTATCTAAAAAGAATAAAAGACAATTGCTACACGAAGGCTATTTCTTTGCTGTCACGGGACATCCTTCCTGAGGGCTTACCCGGGGCTCTCAACCATAGGCTGTTAGGCGTGGCGTGAGGTTTTTTAGTCGGTAAGAGTCCGGCATAACATCCTATGAGGATTTTCCCTCACGTTAAACAAAAAAAAAAAAAAAAAAAAAGTGGGCATACTGTTGTGGATCGCGAATAATAACTCAGGTGAGAAGTATTATTCACTATTGTACATACAAGTTGCATAATTTTATTTACACTAGCTAGATGACCGCAGCTTCGCCTGCGTGAAATTCTGTTCCTAGACTATAACCTATCTCTGTAGGTACCGAATTTCAGCCAGATCCGTTTAGCCGTTACAGCGTGAAAGAGTAACAAACATCCACACTCCCAAACATTTGCATTTATAAAAGTAGTTCAATTTTAAAAAAGTTTAAAGTTTAAAAAAAGTTTAAAAGTTTTTTAAAGTTTTTTCTTGTTCGATTTGGTTGATTGTATTGTATGGACAAACGATTGATTTGGCTGATTGACAAAAAGTTATAATTTCTTTTTTTTTTATTTTAAAAACTTTTTTTCGTATTTAGTTGATTGTTATTGTTATAATTATATGAATAAAGACTACCATGTCGACTAAGATTCGAACCTGCGTCTTTTCGCATACCGTGCGGACGCCTTAACCACTGAAGTAGGCTTAGGTGGCCGCGAGTGGTTAAGTCCACACGGTATGTGAGAAGAGGCAGGTTCGAATCCTGTTCTATTCTTTTTCCATATTTAAAAAAAATGAAGACTTTTTACGATGACTTAGAGGTTTAGTTATTCGAGATCACATGGCTACGGTGTGCAGTTTTTAGTGGTAGCGTGCATTCTTTGTGAAGTGTTTCGAATAGGTGAAATTAGAGATTTAGTTATTCGAGATCGCATGGCTACGGCGTTAAGTTTTTCGAGGTAGCGTGCATTCGTTGTTAAGTGTTTCGGAAAAAGTGAATTAGAGATTTAGTTATTCGAAATCGCATTACTACGGCGTATAGTTTTTCGTGGTAGCGTGCATTCGTTGTTAAGTGTTTCTAATTCGTAATCTTACGGGGACGTGCTATTCGGTGTTACACTTTTCTAAGTCACGTATCACACTCCGTCGTGGAGAACTTAGTTCCTTCTTCAGGTAGTCAGAGCCTACGATGACGTTTGGACAAACCGAACTACTGTAAGCTTTGTGATCCTAATACAGATGGTCCAACTAAGACCTGGTAACGTAATAACAATGTAAATTTCATCAACTGAGCGTTCATGTTCATTGTAATGGCTCTTTTCAGCTCTGTCTAATTTAGTCTACGTAGAGGCCATTCCCGTATTTTACAAAGACTTAGTGAGTCTGTTTCCTGATAGAATGCAGTCGGCACTATGTGTAGAATAAAGTTCATGCCTTCCATGACCAGTCGCTTAGGGCTGCTGACAATCTTTGTCATAAGGATTGAGCGTAGATGATAACATACGGTGTTATTTTATTGACCAGCGGATACTACCTGAAGCGTGGTCTTTCATTTTTTCTGGCTAGCCATCTTAGAATTTTCTTCTTTTCACAAATGTATTTTTGTCACACAAAATTTGAATAAATTAGCAATAATACTTTCATAAAGCATATTTGGTTAATATTATACCAAAATAGCCCTTTTTATTTAACGTTATGGCTATGTAGTAAAATCTCAAAATCATCTGTTTGAAGTTTGAAAAAAACATAAATGAAAACGTCAATTGTATTGAACTTTCACAAATTAAGTGTCAAAATAAAAAGTAATTTAAGTATAAAATAACAGTATTTAAGGAGTATTGATATCAACTCCGGAGAAAATCAGCCCCAAAATAATTTACATTCCCTTTTTAGCTCGTTAAAGTATAAATTTCAATAAAATACGAAACACGTCTTCCATCAATTATGTTAATAATGCTACATGCCAAATTTTATGTAGATCGGACCAAGGAATCACGTTGTCCCATACAAACTTTACCCTCCTTTCTTATACCTTTGGAGGTGGAATTTGCAAAAATATTAAAATTACTTTTTTCAAATTGTAACAAACAACGCTCATGCTTACTTTCATCACCGTACCATTAACCGTTTAAGCAATAATTGATAATAACTTTGGGTCTAGGGATCGAACCGCAAAATTAAGTTTGGTTTGAATTCTATATACTTTTCCGGGATAAAAAGTATCCAGTATGGTGCCCAGGCTAATAATTATACCAAGTTTCATCGTAATCGAACTGTTAGTTTTTGCGTGATGCCTGAACAAACAGACAGACAGATAGACAAAAAATTATTTAATCACATTTTTGGGTTTAATGTCGGTCTAGTAACACCCCCTGCTATTTTTTTTTTTAATATTTTGAATGTACAGAATTTTCACTTCTATAGATTTATTATAAGTATAGATAAATTACACCCAGAAACAGAACAAATCAATGTGCTCATCACACAAAGAGATTTGTCCAATATCCAGTGGGTGGGAATCGAACCCACGACCTCCGAATCCGTTGTCAAGCACACTAATCACTGAACCATGAAACCAGTAATTTTTTTGTTGCTCTACCACTGCCCCGTACGTACCATAGGAAGTACTAGAGTACTTCCTATGGTATGGTAGACCATAGGGTAAGCCCTCAGAGGGTAGTCCCAGGAAATCGGAAAGATGTCCCAGGAAAGTATGATGACTTATATAAGTACGAGTAAGTTCCCAGATACAAAGCTTCTCATAAAAAATTTTCGTCGTGCTTATATTCGCTGATATTTTCATGTCTCATAAATAATTATGTAGAGTGTATTTGTGTATTTTCATAGCTCCGTGGCACAGTCGCTAAAACAGTTTTTATGATAATCGATTTTGATAATAATAAAAGAAAGTGCAAACATAACGTTTTATAAGATGATATAAAACGCACTTAAGTTAATGGAACGTCAGTATTTTTCAAATGGATTCGTTCAATTTATTTCACACTCGCCATTTGTAATTTACAATTGAATAATAGTGTTATGACTATGAGGGTAAGAATTCCTTTTAAGATTTTGCATTAGCATCGTAGCTTAGTAGTTTCTTTTAACGACGTTATTTTTTTTTAATTAATCATGGTCATTTTTTTCACACAACGCTATCTGATCCCAAAGTAAGTTAAGAATAACCTGCTTATGTTATGGGTATCAGACCACGGATATTCATACTTATATACTTTTAAATACATACATATTATACATAGAAACACCCAGACTCCTGAGACAAGAAATTATGGGTTACACAAATATTTGTCTCCGGTGGGAATCAAACCCACGACCTCCAGCGCCGCAGGCGGTATCACTACCGACTGCGCCACAGAGGCAGTCAGAGTTTGACTTTCTAAATAATGTTAAATATGTTATTAATGTGAGTTTGTGCAGATTGTTTGGATATACCTATTATGTAACTGTTTGTTACTCTTTCACGATTATCCCAAAAAAAACGAAATTCAACAAACGGTCCGTTGTCATGTAACCTTTAAAATAAGGAAAATTGCAAAAAACCTGTCATTGAATTCATGATAATACAGAGTCACGAGTCAAACTGTTAACACATTTTCTAGCACTCGAAGTTAAAAAACCGGCCAAGTGCGAGTTGGACTCGCCCATGAAGGGTTTCGTAGCAGCAAGTAATATAATATAAAAGTTCTTATATGTAGTTCGTTGTAACTTTGATGTTTTAACACATTCGCAGTGGTAGTGATTTTTCTAACCGAAAATTGCGGTTTATGACGTATTAAAAAAAACTACCAGCTCTATCTCGTTCAAACCAATTTTCGTTGGTAGTTTTTATAGCAACGTACATCATATATTCTTTTTAGATTTATCATTCTCTTAGTTTAGAAGTTAGAGGGGGGGGGACACACATTTTTCCACTTTGGAAGTGTCTCTTGCGCAAACTATTCACTTTAGAAAAAAATGATGTTAGAAACCCCAATAACATTTTTGAAGACCTATCTATAGATACCCCACACGTATGGGTTTGACGAAAAAAAAAATTTTGAGTTTCAGTTTGAGTATGGGGACCCCCAAAATTTACGTCTTTTTTTCTAGTTTTATATAAGAATCTTAATGCGGTTTACAGAATACATCTAGTTACCAAGTTTCAATAGCATAGGCCTTATAGTTTCGGAGAAAAATGGCTGTGACACACGGACGGACAGACAGACAGACAGACAGACAGACAGACAGACAGACAGACATGACGAATCTATAAGGGTTCCGTTTTTGCCATTTGGCTACGAAACCCTAAAAAGGAAAATCGAATGAAACTTTTTATGCAAACAAGTTATAATAAACTCTATTTCCAAGAAAGTTAATGTGATCGTGGGTATTCTCAAAGTAATGTGTTGTTTTACTGTCAGCCCATTTTAAGTAGGTACTATGGAAACGAGGGAAAACTACAATTGTCTCGCGAATAGTTCCAATTGTCTCGCGAATAGTTCTATATTATCTATGGAATTCGTGTACAAAATGTTGTCGACAAGGGTTAACAATGTGATAATATGTCGGTATTTAGTACTGGTTTTACTTGACATAGCGATTATTTTTACTACCTTTGTAAAGGATAATTATCATTATAGGTCATTGTTGATTCCATAATTTATTATGGTCAACAACCAATCGTGTTCTTTTTTTATATTCACGCTTTTCACTCAAGTCTCTGACAGCTATTTGAAACGATTGACGTTAGCTTTCAGCACAGGTAGCACAGACGTTTGAACAGGGAAAATCACGATTTAACAATAAAATGACTCAGTCTCAATCAAATGAAAACTACGTGACCCAACTAAATTCATGTTTCAGTTTCATGGAATCAAGAATCCTTACTACAAAATAATGCTTTTTTTCTGTTCCTTTTCCGTAAATAACACACACACACACACACACACACACACACACACACACACACATACACAACAAATTTGGCATAATTTTGAGTTAACTGTTCCACGTCAGATGGATTATACAAGGTTCTATTCTAAGTTCTCTTGGTCTTTTAAATGTCCGAAGAGCTCTATTGTACCCTATTTACAGTTACTGTTACTTATTTATAACAAACTTATTTGTCCATAAAAGTATGATTAGATACTTAATTCTGTTGCAACTCCTCAGTGCCTTTCAGTTACTTTTCATAGCTGTCAAACGTTCATTCGTGGTTAATTTTCTCTATAAATAACCCTCAAATATTACCAATTTTAATGTTTATATTCGTTGAAGTATCGATCAGTTTTACAGACACTACAACCTTATGTCGCTGTCGTAGGTATTAATTATTTAATATCGCCGGTTAACTTTGGTATAGAAATTTAGACAGTTGAATGAGTCAATGTAACCAGATAGTAAGGACAATCATATTGTAATAACAGGGCTGTCATTTAATAAATTAACTGTCTGTTTTCGATTACAAGTGAAGAGCAGCGAAGTGAAGCGCTCGTGTCCCCGCGGACTCAGTGTTATGTAAACGATCACTGCTTTAAGCAACTTTCACTATCCCCGGTCCTTGGATGGGTGACCATCTATGTGACCACTTTATGACATCTATTAGAGCGTTTCCGTGCTGCGGAAGGCACGTTAAGCCGTTGGTCCCAGTTGCCAGTATAATGGCAGTCGTTATGCCAAGTTGAAAGCATATATTAAAGGCGGCTTGAAAAATTTCTACAGCAGGCAGCAGTAACCTGTGCCTGTCCATTTCAACACGGTTCACCACCTTTTACGTGGGACAAATTCTAGAAATGTGAAATATGGGCATATAATATATCTCTGCCTACTAAAGGCGTGACTATTAGGTATGTATGTATATATGAATTTCGATTAGAAGACATTTTGATGTTATGTCTTGTTATGCCTTTGGTTTGGTTTCTACAAAATATTTTAACTACGATTTCAAAACATGATCCTACAGATCCATCTTTATGAAGCTTACTTATCTGTAGGTAAGAAAAAATAGTAGGTATGTTTGTCTGCTATGAGTATTCAGTAATCTATATAATGCCAGCCTTTGTAGCATATAACGCTGTCGGGCATGGTTTAGAAACATCTGACGCAGCTTGAGTATTGATTGGCATCGGTATAGTCGAGCCGCACGTGGGCTGAAAAGACTGGAATATTTTATACGTGGTTTTAATTATTAGTAGAGATGCGCCGAATGTTCGGCCGAATATTCGAATTCGGTACGTTCGGCAAGTTTTGGAAAGTTCGTATTCGGCCGAATATTCGGTTTATTTGCCGAATAATTACCGAATGATGCAATTATTATTAACAAATTATTAATTATTCAATAGGTAGACATTTTCCCATAACTAACGTCATGATACAGACATGTTTGATGACGCTTATTAACGCAGCCATTTCGGTGATTAAGCCAATCTGGCGTCCAAAAAGCTCGAAGTTGCTTCCCAGAAACATTGCCCGGTTTTCACCGCTAGCAGAGCAGACCCACTATTGAATTTGTTTAACTTCCAGTCGCAGTTAACTCACAAAGTCCTTCATACTTATAGAACTCGGGACTTCACGCGAAACAAGTTTACTTACAAACACCGACCGACCGTAAAAAAGTGCGAAGTCCTTGTTTTCCCACCAATAAATGGTCGAGATGAAATCATTTTTTTTAATTTAAATAATGAACTGAGTGGAAAAAATTGTAGCAATGCGCTGACTTAGTTCTAGATAGTGGTCCGAGGCTTTATGCAGTCAGTACTTTACTGTTCACTTGATTTCGTGTCACGCGACATTATCACTAATACGCTACAAAATACGACCGCACTCAACCAGTTCAAAACTCTGAACTAATCTAACTCTCTGTGAAAAAGAACTGATTTTTTTTACATTTCACAAATAACTGTTACTCACTTCACTCATCTCAATCCTCATTTTTATTTTTAAACTCTTCGTTGGTGGAAAACAAAACTCATTTCATCAAAATGAGCCCGTTCAGCTCACCATCTCCCGCTGATTATTCTATCGGCGCTTGTCGCCACACATAGAGTGCTGTTGTCATTTTTGAGCTCGTGCTCCTGAGTACCAGCTTTGTCCGTTCGACTCGGTATAGAGGCGTGCTATGAGGCTTATTAACGATTCTCTACTTAGGGGCCTTAGCGATAACTTTGATTTTTTACAGCTTGAAGGATCTCTAGAACTAAGTGAACCACTAATATAATAGCAATAGAGAGGCGATTCTCTGAGTCTGCATAGACATTTACTGGTGAAATATTTGTGATTAAATGTGAGACAACAGACATTTCGACTTTCTTCACGCTTGCAAGTCGTTCGATTGAAAATCGGCGGCCTGGGGTTGAAGGCTGCGCGCTCGGCGCTGAAAGAATGTCGCCAGCGTCGTCAACTGACCTGTACTAACCTGTTTACCGCTTTAATTTGAACCGAATAGTTCGGCCGAATATTCGGTTCGGTACATTTTATACCGAATATTCGGCCGAATGTTCGAATTCGGTTCAACCCACATTCGGCGCGTCTCTAATTATTAGGTATTTACACATGTCTGCTTTTATGTGACAGACTGACTTAATGTTGTAAGTGGACTCAATATTGTAAATGATAGCAGCATTTTAATTTTTGAGATAGTTTTAAACTATGCATAACAAACTAGCATTTGCATAGACATGACGAAATTATCACATTTCAAATTAATTTAAAACGTGATCATTTCATCATCTTTTCACACAAATTTCAAAGCAACTTTATTTCAGCAGAAATAAACAATAATAAACAAACAATTAGACAAGGAAATGATGAATTCGTTTTACGAATTCCACTGAGCAAACAACATTAATTCATTTACAAGATGATTGTAATAAACTTTTAATGGGCACTCTAAGGAATCACAAACCAATAAACCGGAAGAATTTTTCCATTGGGTACATTGCGGGTATATTCAAATTGTATGTAAATACGGCACTTTCTATGTAGAGACATCAGACGGTATTATGGAAATGTGGTGACGTCAAGGTGCGGCACAGACGACAGACAATCCGCGACGCACGGTCTGTGAAAAATCTGGCATGGCTAAAAAATAATATTCATGAACAT
Organism: Miltochrista miniata; assembly: GCA_933228765.1. NCBI lineage: Eukaryota > Metazoa > Arthropoda > Insecta > Lepidoptera > Erebidae > Miltochrista > Miltochrista miniata. Next base: position 8,337,367 of record OW121754.1, on the reverse strand, counting down.
TTTTACGCAATATATTTTTAAACAACGCTATATTATTCCAAACTAAGCTAGGTGTAACATACTTGTGTTGAGAGTACCTTTCAGACCAAGAATATCAATTAATGGTGCCCAACCGCATTCCCCACGTCACCAAAAATAAAGACCACCGATATTTATACTTATATATATTCTCTTGGCCTTGCGGACACAGTGTTCTGTAAACGATCACTGCTGGTTTCACTATGGCTGGTCCTTGGGTGGGTGACCATCCAAGTGACCACTTTGTGACATTTATTTGAATATTTCCTTGCTTCGGAAGGCACGTAAAGCCGTTAGTCCCGGTTGCCAATAAAATGGCAGTCGTTAAGCTAAGTTGAAGGCCTTTATAGGTGGCTTGAAAATTTTCAACAGCAGGCAGTCACAACCTGCACCTGTCTATTTCAACGCGGCAATACGGCTCACCACCTATTACTTGGGACAAATTCTAAAAAAGGTGAAATGTGGGCACATAATATGTCTCTGCCTACCCCTTCGGGGATAAAGTCGTGACTAATGTATTTTGAAATACATACTTATGAAACATACAGACACCTAGACTCTCGAGATAAATATTTATGAATCACAAAAATTTTTGTCTCCGCGGGGAAGTCGCACACTGAGCCAGCCAATGAGCGCCAAGCGGTTTCTTTGTGCGGCGCAGACTCGATTGCACAAAAGTCTATTGTCTACGCTGCATGCAACTGCGAGTGGTTAATCAAGTCGTGGCCTGTGAGATGAGTAGTGTATAGTCTACGTCTTGCGATTGGGCACTGTCAATAGAAATGGTATTGTCCACAATTGATGATCTGTCTTTGACGAGTACGGGAGCTCAGTGAACGGATAGTGAATGGTGTAATAATAACACTAGTAGTGCCAGCAGATACAAAGTAGGTTTATATTTGTGGTATCGCAAAGTTAAACAAGATGTTAAAAAATTAAATTATTATAAACCACATACTGAAAATCAAAACTTGTACTGTTCCACAATATTTATTAATTACACCTGGGGGCCTACCATAAACTTTTCCTAAAACTGCCAAGCGCAGAGCAGCTGAACTCGACACGTAACCTGGCAGGTTTTACATTCGTACCATGACGTCTTTTCGGTTGAGCTGTAAAGTATCGAATTCTGACACGCGTAATTATACTCCAGCAGGCGAGCCGCGGCACTCGGATTATTATAAACTGTACTACCCGCGCGTGATACGTTGATTCACACTAGGTAAGAAACTCTTCCCAAGCGTGTCTCAACTTATCGCGCACGCATATTGCATGTGTTTGTTTAACTAGAAAAGTATTTACCTAATCAAGTGTTATCAACTATTCTTGAACGACATTTTGACTTATATTGACGATTGGAATGTGCGACGGAGTTCGTTTAAAACCGTGGATTATTTTTGTGAAGTTTTGGTGTACCTAGTTATTTAAATTCTCTAGCCCCTAAAGCTTTATTGTTTGTGTACAATCATCATAGTTAGTGCCGGTCGCATACGTTCGTAATTCATTGTGACATTGTGTGTACTTACATTATGGAATTAAATATTTTTCTTTTTGCACAACTCAAGTAAGTCCATAGTTTTTAGACAACTTTTGATTTATTACTCGTTTTCTTTATCGAGTTTTTAAAATCATCCTCTGAAAATCTAATAGGTATTTCATCTTCATCACACATCTAAAATAGTTAAATACAGTGAAATTTAGTGTTTAGATTAATCTTTAATGATATCAGTATAATATTGTAAACACAAATTAATCAAAACATTAGTTTTTCAAGTAAAATTAAAGAAAACAGTTCAATTAAAGTTACTTTTGTACGCCTGCTAAATACGACAGCGCGGCAGCTCAGTTGTCGGTAGTAAATTGGTCAAGAATCACTTCATGGTAACGCCAAGCCGCTGAAATGCTCAATCACGTGACGTCTGACCGGCAATCGCTCACTCGTCTGCTGTTCATCGCGTTTATGGTACGAAATAAGACGTCCGTTCAATTATCGGCTAATATTGGCCTGTTTTAAGAGCTTATGGTAGGCCACCTGACCGGTTTCGAATTACGGCATTCTCAAAGGTTTACACCAAACGCCATCAATCTGCTGTTATAAAAATAATCTGTTATGAACCCCTTTTTACATGTTCAGGACAATCTAAACACACAAAAGGATTTATTTTTCCATTTCCTTGTAGAGCCCATTCAAGCAGCCTTTCGCAGTTTTCTGCTCTGCCGTGCCAAGAGTGCCAAGACAATAATACACTGTATCTAAAAACTGGTCAGTTTTCAGAAATCGAGATTTTTATTTATTGTCGGATTTTTATTTGTCGGATTCCTTTGAATTTTGGATATCTCAATCATCAGATCAGCTTCTAGTTAGCGACGTAAAAATAAATCTAGTTTTTAGGTAATTTCGTATGTTTACGCCCATAAACGTATTTTGCCAACCTTAACCCTTAACCGGATTCGCAAAACAGGGCCACCTAATTGGTGTCGGGGGTAAAATGTGACCCCATGTGAATTTACCTCTAAAATTAGGAATAAATTATTTTTTTATTTTAGTATCTACTTTTATATAGTAAAACTACTTTTAATCTGTGCAACAAAAAACTTTTCTTACACTTTTAAATAAAAAAATAACTTATTTTTAAACATTTTATAAACTCTCTAATTTTTAGCAATATTTTTGAGAGTCGAGTTTAGTACTCCTAAATTCCATAAAAAAATAACAATTACGGAAAACTAACTCTATAAACTATTTTCTTATATAATCGTTAAAACAAATATAGGAATTTTGTAAGAGATCAATGAAATAATAAAAAAATGACAACTTAAACGAATTTACTATGAAGCGAGAAAATTTTACACTACGAACTAGTTCGCATTTGGTACATGTAATGGCTATTGCAGTATGTTTTTTACATATGAAAAGAGAACATTTGCTACACTATTTGGTACACTTTACGTCCTTTTTGCAATTACACCTTCCTCTTTTACGGTTGTTTATTTCAAAGTCATCAGAAGGTACATTTTGTTGCTGGTCTGCTGGTTTGCTGCTGTTGTGGTTTCACAAACAGTCTCTGCATCAGAATTATGGTCCTAGTCTTCCTATAAATGAGCAATTTGAACCTCATCTAAAAAACCGGCCATGACTATGGTTATTTACTGAAAAAAAAATAAAAAACATTTTAACTATAGTGTCAATGTAAATAACTATACTTGGTGTCGGGGGTGATTTTTGACCCCAGCAGTGTACGTACCTCTGTTTCCAGTAATGTTAGAGCGACCAACGTCCGTACCCCGCTGCACCCCGCGACATAATGAGATTAGCTAGATGCGCCAGAGTGTAGGTTATAAAACTGCAAAGTTTTGTTACGAAATATGTTGCACTGGGGTAAATTTTGACCCCCGATACCAGTTAAGGGTTAATAAATAAATGTACAGAGAACATTGTTATTACAGAACACTGTAATTATAATTGCAGTGTTATGTCATAACAAAATATGCTTAAACTTAGACGAATTTTTTAAATGTAACATCAACATCCATAATAATTAGCCTCATCAACACACAATTATTGTGATCGCCACTGCTTAAAGTTCTTGGGTGAGTCCTGCAAATTCCGGGACGTCCAGTATCTTCATAGCCCCGATTCGTTTGATCTTACTTGAATCCAATATGTAGCCTCCAAGTAGAAAACTATGACCACGCATCAAGGCTGGGCATTTGGTCAGGATGTGCACAGGTGTTTCATCGGCCTCCGGACATAGCCTACACTGTCGTGTGTCACTAGTCCCCAAATTGTGCATGTGTTTGTTTAACCCACAATGCCCAGTAAGTGCCCTAAGCAGGAATCGCAAGTTATTCCTGCTCAACGGCAAGCCTTCCGAGGAAGTCTTTTTGTGGTAGGCAGGAATTAGTTTCTTTGAGTGTTCCATTCCTGGGGTATTTCTCCAGAGCTCGAAAGCTGCAAAGACACAGTAGGTATCCAGGGTGAGCTTAACATTACGACCCTTTGGTATACCGCAGATCGGTTCTGGACCAAAGCTCCTCTGCTCGGCTCTTGCTGTAGCGATCTTATTGCCCTCGTACAACGCATGACCTGGCACCCATCCAAAAATCACCCTGTTCTTATCTCCCGGGGTGTTTAGTAATTGCATGCAAATTTCGGCCAGTCTCGTGGTGAGAACATCTGAGACCGCGGCCAATAATGCTGCCTGTCTATCTGAATGTATTACACTCGAGAGCAATGAATCCGGGTCACTTAAAGAATGTTAAAAATCTCGGAAACTAAAAATGATAGGTTAATGCAATAAATTGTATTTAATAGACAATGTAATACTCCTTAAATGAAAGTAAAAAAAATATGAGTCACCATACATTTTATTAACACAAAATTACATAAAGAAAAAACTGCTGATCTCTCCTTAAAACAAAAATAGGAAACATGAAATTTTTGAACTTTATTACGATTTTCTTGAATTTTAATACTTCGTATTGCCTCCTCGTGCTTCCATTACTGCGTTTACGCGGTTTGGCATGCTGTACACCAAGTTCCTTATACGATTTTGGGGAATATTCTCCCATTCCTCTGTGAGAGCAATTTTGAGCTCACGAAGCGTGATTGGGGGAGGGTTTCGTTGTTTTACGCATCTGCCTAGCTCGTCCCAAGCATGCTCGATCGGGTTGATATCCGGGCTGCGCGCTGGCCACTCCATACGAGTAATGTTCATCTCTTGAAGGTAGTCATTCACAATCCTACCTGTATGAGGTCGGGCATTGTCATGCATAAATATAGCATCCTCACCTAAATTGACCATAAATGGACCAACGTGATCATTGAGGATTTCTTCCACATATCTTACGCTAGTTAAAGAGCCGTTTTCTATGATCACCAGCTCTGTGCGACTTTCAGAAGAAATTCCGGCCCACACAAGTACAGACCCACCACCGTAGGCTACTTTTTCTTCGATGCATGCTTGCTTGAATCTTTCCCCTGGTCTTAGATACACTCTGTGTCTTCCATCGTGCTTGTAGAGCATAAATTTTGATTCGTCGGAGAACATAACTTTTGACCAATCTTCAATACTCCAATTTACGTGGCTCTGGGCATACCTTAGTCTCGAAATACGATGCCCACGCTCCAGTTTAGGGCCGTTTGCAGGTCTAAGGGGTTTTAAGTTAGATTCAGCAAGCCGACGTCTTACTGTCCATGCACTTGGGTTACTTCCTCCGAGGCGTCGAAACTGATTGGTGAGTTCAGTTCCTGTGAGAAAGCGATTTCGAAGCATGGTGTTCACCAAGTATCGGTCTTCTCGTGCTGTGGTACACCTGGTTCTGCCCGTTCCTGGTCTGCGTAGGTTAGAACCAGTTTCTTCGTAACGTCGGAGAACTCTTTGTACTGTTGACAGCGACACACCGACAGTCCTGGCTGTATCGCGCTGACTCCGGCCGGTTTCCAGCATTGTAAGTATTCTGGTGCATTCTTCAGGCGTAAGCGACATAATTTCAGCTTGATTAATGAATATAGAGCACTATCAACATGGTTTATGTACCCACATAAATGACAGATTACAAACAAAAGCAACACCAAATGCTGTAATTTCGTAGTTCCATCTTCGAAAGTGGCCCTTTTTCAAATTTGATTTTTTTATGATATAACTTTACAATAACTAAGAAGTTTTAATACCTTCATTTAAGGAGTATTACATTGTCTATTAAATACAATTTATTGCATTAACCTAGCATTTTTAGTTTCCGAGATTTTTAGGATTCTTTAAGTGACCCGGATTCATTGCTCTCGAGTGGATAGTTCTGTTAAAGCAGTTGCTTTGCTGATTCATTGCTGCACATTCAATGATGGCGTTAACCTCTGCCTGGAATATTGAAGAGTGCCTTCCAAGATTGACACTCAGTCTTCTTTTAGGTTCCTCCCCATAAACTCTGCATCCTTAGTACCGGATTTTGATCCGTCTGTTTACCATCTGAGCCTGCACTGGATTCCAGGTAATATTACCCTCGCTCCAGTCCTATCTAGACAGAGTTTTCCCAGAATATAGTTTCTGTGTATGGATTTTTGGGTGCATTGTGTCCAATGGCATGCCCAAAACTGGGATATCATTAACAGCGTCCTGTGGTATCTCACGTTTTGTGAGAGCCATGTCACCTTCTCTGTGCATGTTGGCCTTGCCTCTCTTCAAGTAAATATGTAAAGCAGGAAGACTTAGCAGTGCTTCTAGTGCCTTGATCAGCGAGGTTGACATGGCCCCTGTTGTGAAAATACAAGCAGCCCGTTGTAGGCTGCCAAGCTCATAGAGCCAGAGGGCTATATGAGGTTTTAGTCCTCACCTCCCTCCTGCAAGCCTGTTGCATATCATCAGGGCAGATTTTGCCTTTTGTATGGTACCATCTACATGAGTGTTCCAAGCTAGATTGTGGTCAAGCATGTGTTTACCCCCAGGTATATAACTTTACACGAGAACGGGATTATTTTTCCATTTAACGCTAAGCTTTTTAGGTTTTCCAGCCTTATCTTCCGTGTTAATGGAATTATAGTGGTTTTATCAGCATTAATGCTGAGTTCATTGTCCTTACTTCTTCTTCTTTCAGTGCCACTCCGCTACCGGAGGTTGGCTGTTAACTTTTGAAATTCTTCACGGTTTTGAGCAAAACGGAAGAGCTCCCTTGATTGTCCTTACATCACTGGTTAATTATGATAAGGGCCCTCTGCACTTGATATGACAACATATCCAGGCAGTTTCCCTGCACCGTGACCACAAAGTTTTTCAAGTATCCTTGGGCATCGATGAGTAGTTCTGCCAGTTTATACAGGAGGAGACAGAACACCTCCCTGCGGACAGCTTCTGACAGTAGCCGATTCTAGTGTGTAATTGTATACTTAGTTCAAGATGAACTATTCTCATGGAGAGCATTTCGATTACCCATCTAAGCGTTGTAGAGTCTACGTCTCTTTCGCACAGTCCTCTAATCAAAGTACCAGTGGGCGTATTATCGAACGCACCCCGTATGTCAAGAAATACTGACAGCTATTTAATTTCTTTATGATTCAGTGCCTTTTCCAGTCTATCTACTAGACTTAGCAGGGCTGTTGCCTGTTGCCATAGATCTGCCTTTGCGACAGGCATGCTGGCTATAGTGGATAGGCTTGTCCTTAAGATAGCCCTCCCTGATGTGATTATCTTATACCTTCTCCATCGATTTCCAGAGAAACGAGGAGAGGCTAATGGGTCTGTAGGATTTCACCTCAGTGTAGTCCTTCTACTAGACGGGAGATTGTTATGGCAAAACACTGTATCTATAGATAACGAGCTACTAAAGCGTAAGCTGTGTTATGACATAACACTGTACTTAGTGTTACAGTGTTTTATCAAAACTGATCTTTATTATTTTTGAGATACAGTCATTATTGCCTTTAATTTTCTCAGGATTTATAAGACTTTTAAGAAAAAAATAAAGTCATCCCTATGTAAAAGAGTGTAAATAAGCGATTTATACATGTTATTACAAAACACTGTATCTGAAGATACAGTGTATTGTCATGGCACGGCAGTGCTGTGTGTAGACCTCTGCCATTTAGTTTTGAAGGTTGGTTGATCTCACTGTCTGTAGCTAGAAATGCTGGACCGGTTGGTACAGGGTGTTGTTTTGAGTTTTCCATCTCTTTGCCATGACCTCGTCGGTTAATAAGCAGGTACAAAACTGCCATTGAACATGCATTTTATAATATAAGACTGGCTTGGAGAGGCAAATCTATATAGTCACCCATCTTCAAACCTATTTAAATTCAATGTTCAATTAATTATACCATATATTTTATTAGGTATATATTTTAAATTTGATTTGAATAAAATCCAATCAGAAGGAATATTATATAGAACAGGGTAACTTTGTTGCGTTTGATGACCGCTGCCTGAATTATAGGGTGAAAGCTTCCTTTGTACGCATTAATTTTGTAAATGTTTGGACTGGATACGAAAATTTTTGTGGTTCACTGAATTTAAACGTATTTGAAATATCTGGAGATAAAATTGAATTATACTAATCGGAAGAAATAATGGTTAAATGACAAAAATGTTTCTTTTTTATCCGTGGCTTTTGATTATCCAGGGCAGGTAACACTCTGACCAGCGCTACAGACGCACCAAAATCACAGTTACCGGGATAATTATAGCCCCATGACAGGCAAACAGACAGACGGAGAGGGAGGTCGTAATAAAGTCGACTGCCTCTGTGGCGTAGTCGGTAGTGATACCGCCTGCGGCGCTGGAGGTCGTGGGTTCGATTCCCACTGGAGATAAATATTTGTGTGACCCATAGCTGTTTGTCTCAAGAGTCTGGGTGTTTCTATGTATAATATATGTATGTATGTATTTAAAAAGTGTTAATATCCGTGGTCTGATACCCATAACACAAGCAGGTTATTCCTAGCTTACTTTGGGATCAAATAGCGTTGTGTGAAATAAAAAAAAAATTAAAAATTGTCCTGATTTTACCATTCAGATAAGGAACCATGAAACGGGACCGTGTTACTGAGATTTTGCTCACCCGTCTGTCACCGAGTCATCTCATGAACCATGATATACAGTTACATATGAAAGACAGTTGAAATTTCACAGGTTTTTTATTTCTTTTACCGCGGTTTAATGGTTTTGGTATCTACCAAAAATATTAAAACAATTAAGGGGAACTCCCACATAGCAAGTACGTATACCACGTAATTTTAATGACCGTTTTTTGATATTCCAAAAAAGAACATCCTATTTACATAAGTGATTTTATACTGTAAATTGTTGCATTACATTACAAAATTATTTTAATGAAATTATTATCTTTTCAACTAACTGTATTGTCTATCTAAAGTGTTTATCGGTAATAACTGTATGAAAATAGACTTGCCTTTATTTTAATAGATACAGGAGCAGTATACTAATTAGCCGTAATATCAAATATGATGATGGCGTATTAGTATCAAGATGGGAGTAATAAAAGAACAGTATTAAATGAAAAGGGTCTATAATGAAATGGTAACGGTTATTGGAGTAGAAGATGTGAATATTAATATGTGAAGAAAATGCTTCTTACATTTTACGATCATAATATTTACAGTTTATATATTTCCATAGAATTTGTGCATCTCGAAAAATCATGGCGACATTTAAAATCGTTTACAGAACATCATTTGACGAGTTAAGTTCACAATGAACAGCTACCAACTTTTTGCAACTTTTTTTTTAATACTCCTACGGTGGCAAACAAACTTATGGCTCACCTGATGTATTGGGTCACCGGAGAGTATGAACGTTTACAAAAATAGACGGCGCTACCTGCAAGAACCTTCTAAGACCCCTTTTTGAAGAACTGTAGGCGTTTGGAAAACCCGACGCATGGAGATCAGTTCACAATTGAAATGTGCTTGGAAGAAAGCTTCCTTTCTTTTAACTTTCAGTTCTTATCCAAACAGTCAGTTTGAATAACTGTATGTTTTTTGTGGTGTGAGTATTTCAAATAAGCCAGTTGTAGTGGATTTTAGGCATAAGAATTAAAACACGTAGTGCCCGCAGCGAAAGATACAGTAACAAGGTTATAGTCAGGAATCATTCGATTTATATTTATTTTCCATCCATACGATAACATTTTGATCGTCCTTATTTACCTTGTTACATAGACTTGTATCTTGAGGGCAGAATCTTTTTTAGGGTAAAAGATATTTCTGTTGGTAAGAGCGTATTTATTTGAATGAGAAACTGATTCGTGTTTGCCGTCATAGTATCTTCTTGTATTTTTATACCGGTAAAATGAACTGAGTTTGTCTCAGGTTCACTTCTATCCAAATTTGTATTTGTGTATAAATGTCAAAGTTGTCCGAACCACTCATCCAATTCCCATGAAATTTATCACAGAGATAGATCTTAGCTTGGTGAAAGGTACTTTTTTTATCTCAGTAACAAGTTCCTTTAAGAAACGGGCACGTCGAAGTTTCTGCGAACATTAGCTAGAAATTATACAATCGACAAAAAGGTACAAGTTATCTTCGAAAATGAAACAAAATTCATGAAATAATGGTCATGTAAGGGTCCTGAAACATCCTTCCGAGGGCTTACCCGGGGCTCACAACGATAGGCTGTTGGGCGGCTCGTGAGGTTTTTTAGACGGTAGGAGTTCGGCATAACATCCATGAGGATTTTCCCTCACGCAAAATAACAAAAAAATAAAAAAAATGTCATGTAAGGACATAATATAAATACGCTAACGTTATGTGTTGATTAACAGCACAGAAATCAGAAAAAAATCTTTTCTGATGTCTGTTATTAATTGACTGTCCTCTAATTTAAAATCCTTACTTTACGACTTTTCAAGTTTATAATGCCTTAATCCACAAATAATCTATTTTTTCCGAACTCTCGCACAACTAACATAAATGAGAGTTACAACTCTGGGATCAAGTCACAATTTATATTCTAAAACCTATAAAGACAGTACGTGCGAGAAAAAGTCACATATAAAAGTAGTAAAATCTCTGATTTTAATCGTTTAAAAACTATGAACTTTAAGCTGAAAGCAAACGTGTAATTACCCTTCTAAAACTACGGCTATTAAAAAAGCATCATTTATCTTATTGAGATTTTAAAAACAACAGTGGTTTTTATAGATGCAATGGTACCCTACCGAAATCTTATTGCCTCAAACTAGATTTTGGATGAAACCTGTAAGTGGTGCACCTACTGACTAAAACAGACTGAAAACAGATTATATTATGTATTATCTCAAAATGTTGTCCGCAGCCCACCAGAATGGCTATTAACCCCATTAAAATCCGACACGCAAATTCTGCCAAATCAAGATAAAACCCAAACAATGACACATCTTACCTCAACTTAAAACGGCTCAAAACTTCAAGCAATCAATGTGGGTTAATATCCGGTTGTTAGAGATTGCCCGATAGAAAGTTCCTCTAATCTTCTGGGGATCAACTCAATACTACGTGAGGGGTGATTGAGCTATAGGATAGTGTTCAGCGCGATTTAGTTAATCGCTCTGCGGTAATCAAACGTGCAGGTAATATAGCTGAGTGTTTAATAGTTCGGGACTAATGGAACGAAATTTTAATTAGCAATAAATTAAAGTACAAAGTTCCTTTGACATTACCGATTTATTGAAGTGAAACTTCTTTATCGGCGTTGGAAAAAAATTTGCGTCACGTCACGTCACGATTTTTGGTTACGCGCCATCTTTGTTCTGTTCTCCACCACGGTGGATTCGAATTAAGAGTACTTTATCCAGGGATAGCATGTCATTTGAGGGTTTTTGGACTTTTGGACTTTTGGGCTTTTGGACTTTTGGACTTTTGGATGGGACATTGGTACTTTGGGTCTTTGGGACTTTGGAACTTTGAGACTTTGGGACTTTTGAACTTTTGAACTTTTGAACTTTTGAACTTTTGAACTTTTGGACTTTTGGACTTTTGGATGGGACCTTGGTACTTTGGGTCTTTGGGACTTTGGAACTTTGGGACTTTGGGACTTTTGGACTTTTGGACTTTTGGACTTTTGGATGGGACCTTGGGACTTTGGGACTTTGGGACTTTTGGACTTTTGGACTTTTGGACTTTTGGACTTTTGGACTTTTGGACTTTTGGACTTTTGGACTTTTGGACTTTTGGACTTGGACTTTTTGGACTTTTAGACTTTTAGACTTTGGGACTTTGGGACTTTGGGACTTTGGGACTTTGGGACTTTGGGACTTTGGGACTTTGGGACTTTGGGACTTTGGGACTTTGGGACTTTGGGACTTTGGGACTTTGGGACTTTGGGACTTTGGGACTTTGGGACTTTGGGACTTTGGGACTTTGGGACTTTTGGACTTTTGGACTTTTGGACTTTTGGACTTTTGGACTTTTGGACTTTTGGACTTTTGGACTTTTGGACTTTTGGACTTTTGGACTTTTGGACTTTTGGACTTTTGGACTTTTGGACTTTTGGACTTTTGGACTTTTGGACTTTTGGACTTTGGGACTTTGGGACTTTTGGACTTTTGGCCTTTGGGACTTTTGGACTTTTAGATGGGACCTTGGTACTTTGGGTCTTTGGGACTTTGGAACTTTGTGACTTTGGGACTTTGGGACTTTGGGACTTTGGGACTTTGGGACTTTTGGACTTTTGGCCTTTGAGACTTTGGGACTTTGGGACTTTGGGACTTTGGGACTTTGGGACCTTGAGACCTTGGGACTTTGGGACTTTTGGACTTTTGGCCTTTTGGACTTTTGGACTTTTGGACTTTTGTACTTTTGTACTTTTTGACTTAATTTAAGGTGAGGTGAAAATTAAGTTTATGAAGAAGTTTCACTTCTTACGTGTGTACACTAAGTACACGCAATTTTTTTTTTATACTGCTAAGGTGACAGACAAGCTTATGGCCCACCTGATGGTTAGTTACAGTAACCTATTGATGTTTGCAACACCAGAGGCGCTACACGCTTGCTCTCTACCTAGGTGCAAGTTGTGACGACTGATTTGATTTTTTTCAAGCCGCCCATAAGGTCTTCGTCTTAACGTCTGTCATATTACAGACAACCGGAAACAATAGCTAAGCCTTCCGAAGCTTAAAAATGCTCGCAAATAAATATATCACGTGGTTGTCAGCCTAGGTGAGCCAACAAAGTACCGGATGCAAAAGACTTAGAAAGATGAAATTCTATAATTATTATGTAATTAACAAATATTTATTTTACGTCTGGGATTCTTAAAAACGTATAAATCTGGTAAATTTAGTAATATTTCTAGTAAATTTTATTATGATAATTTATATATGTATAATGTGTGTTACCAAAATAAAGGTATCGATTTAATACAAAACTTATTGCTAATAAAATTTCAAACAAATAAAAACGCATTATAAAATACTGGTAACTATTACAAATTATAATTTAAAGTGTTTCATAAACTATTTTCAAACGAAGTCACATTACATTAAACCAAATTTGGACTTTCAAACAAATAAATAGTAAATCTAACACAGCTTTTCTCAAGCTTCAAACATCATAACACGGTTAAAGCTAAGACACCACAATTTAATCTGTGATATTTTTATTTAGAGAAAGATTTTCGTTTCATTTCATTTCAAATACTGAACCTTTAGACACTGCGAGTTGAGAAAATAAAATAAGACTTTACCACAGATAAAAATTTTACTACGTTTTAATGTTATTAAGTGTACCAATTTTTTGGGCGGCGTATTATATGCCCAAATTTCGTACGTAGTGGATGGTAAGCCGCATTGCTGTGTTAAAATGGACAGGCGCAGGTTGTGACTGCCTGCTGTTAAAATTTTTCGAGCCGTCTAAAAAGGCCTCCAAATTGGCTTAACGACTGCCATTTTTACTGGCAAACGGGATCAATGGCTTAACGTGCCTTCCAAAGCCCGGAAACGCTCGTCGCAAACTGGTCACACGGATGGTAACCCATCCATGGGCTAGCCATAGTAAAAGTTGCTTACTGCAGTGATCGTTTACAGAACACTGAGTCCGCGAGGCCACGAGCGCTTCTTTCAAGTATTATTAATGAAACTGTTAAATTCCAGAATTACATAATAATTTTCTAGAATCTATTTCACTACACATTCAAAGTCAAAGCGCTCGTGGCCCTGCGAACTCGGTGTTCTGTAAACGATCACTGCAGTAAGCAACTTACTAAACTTTCACCTTGGCCGGTCTATGGATGAATGACCACCGTGTGACCACTTTGTGATATTTTCTGCGAGCGTGTCCGGTGTCCATACTTCGTAACGTGCGTTACGCCGTTCAGTCAAGCCGTTTATTCCGGTTGTCAGTAACATGAGTAGGGTCGGCAGCGCGAGTGTGGCGCCTCTGGTGTTGCAAGCGTTCATAGGCTGACTACCGGTCCTTCTGGTGGAACGTATGCTTGTCTGCCACCTTAGTAGTATAAAAAAAAATGAGAGTCGGAAGACCAAGTAAAATACCTTATTCGTCAGTTACTTCGGAGGCTTATTCGTCACAAACTGCGCCTGGGTCGGCAGAGTGTGTGTTGCCTCTTTTACGAACGTATATAAACTGATACGTTTATAATGCTACTGTAACTAACCATCAGGTGGGTCGTAAGCATAAATGCCACACAATCTTAGAGCATTTCCTCATGAAATGGGAAATCTATTTATTTATTTGTGATCCTTTCATAACAAAAGGCAGAAATTGATTGACATAACTTTTGTACGGGGGTAGATTTGGATCTAGGAAATGCTAAGAATAGGATCTACGTCCATGGAAAACATCTTATTCGCACGAGAAACCCGTTTTGCGAAAACCAAATTTGACGCGGATACCCATCTTTATATCTTATACAGTAAATTGCTCCACCTACTCATATTGCTTTAACAAAGTTGAGATAGGACAGAAAACTTATATTGGGTCAACGAAAAGACGCGTATAACGTTATCGCGGCAAACAAACGGCTTACAAGTTCCTTGCTCACTTATAATTTTATCTTTCGTCTAAACAGTGGCGTTATCCTGCTCTTGTTTATACAAGATGCTCAACTTGTCCCGACTTGCTATTTGTTAAATTAAAATGTTATATAGTCCGACATCCGAAGCATTTTGTTTGTGCTTTTAGTATACAAGTATGTACTTTTAGGCAGGTTTCTTTTAGGACTATCCTATTATATAAATATGTTTGTGAGCAGAAAAAGAAGGTCTACAGCCGAACAAATCTAATTTGTTTTCGTGTTTGAGTATATGAATATGATAATTTTGTACATTTGAGACACTAACAATATTAGTTTACCTCACACGTTTCTAGAACACACAAAAAGTTCTTACAGTTGTCTCTTCGCTTATTTTTAGTTTTTCTAATTTTCAGTCAAAACTAGAGTTTTGACTCAATCATTAATAGGTAATTGAGTCACGCGGAATTTTTATTAGCACTTATCTATAAGTGCTAGAAAATTTTCCGTGTGACTCAATTACCTATTAATGATTGACCGAAACCTAAAATATAGTAGTTTATGATACTGTTGCATAATAAGGATTCTTATAACATGAGTGTATTTTAAAAAAACGAGCCGTAGGCGAGTTTTTTTATAGTATCACACGAGTCTTATTAGACCAAGTTATGTATAGTGTCATACACTACTTTATCTACTCTCATACTATAATACCTGATTTCATTTTCTGATATATAGTTGCTCCTAGATTTCGCCGGTAACAGGTTCATGGTCATGTTTGACGCAGCTTCCAGAATGTCTGGTGGTGTACGATTACCACTATCTCCGCTTTTAGACATGTTTTTACACGAAAACTAATTTATTTTACAAAAAACCAAACTTTGTTTAATTTTAATGTAAAATGTTGGCGCCAACAAGGCGGAGGCGCAAACATCGATTGCGCATGCGTGTTTCTTTTTTTTTCAGGCTGCGGAAGCACTACCTTTTTTAAAGTAGAGGTTCAACCTGCTTGGGCTAGCTGGAGGCTGTATAGGTGTATCGTTATGATTAAAAAGTTATTTAATGATATAGGTGTCCATACAAGCCCTGTATCGTAATATAATTTTTTTTTTTGGTCTGTTCGTAATGTTTGTCATAAGAGTTTTGATTTCAATTTTATGATCTTTGTATTATAGTATCAGAGTAGATAAAGATATTTTAATGGATCATAAAACGCTGAGACCCGCTAAGCAAGAATATCTCAATATTAGACCCCTGAAGGGTAATAATTTGCTACCTATTTGAGACTTAGGTAAGTACTCGTTTTTTATAATTTAGGATTTTTTACCAAAGTGTTCAAAGAGGTATATCAAATCAAACTATACCTGTTAACGTCTTTCTATGTAAATATACAGTTTGAACTGAAACAATAGGTAAGGATAAAGAAATAATTAATAAAAACACAAGCATGTAAAATGATTCGAACTTATGAAACCATTTTTTTGGGTCTTTTTCGTTATTTTAAAGTTCGTTCGCTGAAACTGTCGATTAATGCAGTGAGCTGGAAGAAGCAGTTAATGAGCTCAGTACTATGCTTCTACAAATTACATGAGAAATATTTCGCTTTATTGGCGTTGTCCTACAGATGGTCTCAAAAGAATCATAAAAGTAAAATATGAGGGATAAAATTAGGAGCCGTTATTGCTCCTTAATCGCTGTAAATTTTTTTAACTGCATCCGACGCAGTGGTAATTGTATACAACGGCCGTGCTACAGTTCGATTTCCGTGTCAGAATATTATTTGTCTAATAATGTTATCTAGAAAAAAAAAACTATATTTGTAAGTTGCATAGATCCTATAGCACAGACTCTATGTAGGCAAGCATCAGAAAAATTTGGTCTATATTAAGTTGGGTGAGAATTATGCACGACTTTGGTACAACACGAGTAAAATTGCGTTCAGACAGCTAGTAACTAAAGTTATGTCAGGGGTATTTTAGGCTGACGTGTTTGCTATATCATAAAAGAGCTAAGGTTATGAATTGTAACTATTCAGTCCACGCACATGCATGTCGTGTGAATTGTTTTACTACAGACTTTATGAAAGTTTCGAATGCATTTTTGAGCCTGTGGAATAAAGACACCTCCCCCACCTAATCTCTCTCTTTCTCTCTCTTATTTGACGTAAATGAAGTTGAGGGGCTCAGCTAGTTAGAAAATATTTCTTAAATAACAAATTCACTGTATGTGGTTCTGAGAAAAACGAGAGAGGTCTACCCAAGACCGGTAGATTAGGCTCTATACCGTAATTTATATAAATTATATACTGCATATTTTTGCAAGTATACCCAAAAATAATGAAGCTTAGACCCCATCTAACAATGGCAGTGGGCTCTCATAATAATAAACGACGACCCGAATAATAACCACATAGGTACTATGTACATAATTTATACACTTTCATTTATATGTTGCCTACCTTCTTCATATAACAGCATTAGGTAAATTGTTTACGTACTCCAGTTACTGAATATAAAATGACTGAATCCGAGCGAATGTCTGCTAAGTATATGATTATAGCGTAACGCACTTGACACTACGGTTAACTCTGCGATGGGTGATCGCTTATGGTATTTAAAATTCATAATAGCCGTTAAGTCATATTGCGGCTCTTTTATGCCATTAAGGCGACAAGTAAGTATGGTCATCCATCTCAGCGCTAACAAAACTGTAAATATAATATGCTGAACACACTGGTTGTTCACCTTTCAATAAGCAAGAAGGGCTGCGAAATCTCCATAAAAATGATGAAAAATAGGATCACGTATAAACTGTGTCTCAGACGATAGTCTAGAACTAACCAATGGATCAACACTTGTTATAACTTTTTCTTACTGATGAGAATCGTTGTAACTTTGCCTGTTAATATCGTAATGTATATGCTCGTAGGCACAGTATTATATATTTAGTAAGTTAAGGAATGATATTTGTACGACCTTGTTCTCAATTTTCTTTTACTTTCTCGACTTGCTTACAATTAATAAGATCCATGCTTGCACAGATAAGACCATAAAACCTGATAAGGAAATGAAGTGAATTATAATATTTCCAACTTTCCCAAATAACGTTTGGATAAATTGGATATTGGTTCTAAGGTAATTGAAAGTTGATGCTTCGATTCGATGCGTTGGAGAAATTACTTTTACAATTTTAAATTGCATGGTGGTAGAAAATATTTGTACTTACAGCTTTCTTTATTTCTACGTGGGGAAATCCCTCATGGAGGTCTCCCTAGTATGTATGTAAGGAATCCCTATGGTGGACTCTTAACGACTAAATTAACATGAAGTCCTAACAATGGCTATTGTCTGGAGCGTCGGTTAAGCCCTTGGAAGCGTGTCCTAGGTTATATTTTTACTGCTGTGATAACCAAATAGTATTCACTTAATTTGAAGCTGTGTAAATTTCAAATCGAATTGCACTTAATTGTAAATATACTGCTGCTACATGTCCTTTATAAGTACCTTTTGTTAATGGAATAAGGAAACTTGGACATTTCTTGAATATCATTCGCTAGGATTAAGGAGAACGTTATTATGTTTTGTTGGTTCTTTCTTCAACATCCCTCTTCTATTTTCATTCAAAGAAGTTTAGTCCAAAAAACTTTCATAACTTAATTGAAATGTTATGAATTGTAAAACAAAATGCAAACCAACCATAAGAGCATTACCAAATTTGTATAAATAAAGCCATAAAATGTGTTTATTTACAAACCATTAACTCTACAAAACTTATTCGAAGCTTTCAAAGGTAAACTATTCTATGAAAGTGAACCCTCTATCCGCCTACAAAATATTAACCTTTCGTACATAATTAACGTAAAGACTACAAACCACGGTTACTCGACAGTTATTTTCTATTATAAGAAACATTTTTCCATTCAAGTTAATTTTAAGTAGGTACATTTTAACCTCATTCCAAAATAAGGTTAAATGTATCGATGAATAAGGGTAAAGAAAACATTTTGAAGCTATGCATTAGAGGTAAGCACATACATATTTAAAAATATTTTAATGTTTACCAATTGATCTGTATGTCTATGTATCCTAAGTGATTTACACTTAGGAATTCGAAAAGTAGGCTAACTTTTACTAAAATAACTTGTAACCGAATTGGGTTGTGTATGTATTCACACTAACTGTCGTTAGTGTGAATAAATAAATAAACAAGATTGTATAATCGTTACTCAATTGAGCAGAAACCGCCGAATAATATCAGTTGAAATTTTGTGAGATTATAATACACGGATTTAACGAAAAGGCCGGTTTATCCTGGTAATTTGTTCAAAAGGTCAGCACTCCAGTATAAGTTATTTTGGAATATAAGCAGGCTAACATGCAGTATGTACCTACAATGTGGTTCGAGGCGTAAATCATAACTGCGGCTAAAAGTTGAAACAAGCCTGTGTCTAACTTTGTCGGTCTGTCGGGAGATGTTCGTGCTTTGGTATCGTATTTTGTTGGTAATAGAGTGGCGGGCATTTGATACTCATAACTGACAAATAAAATCATTTTTTACCTTACTGATCAGTGCAGTTTCGTTAACGTTACTCCTGAGATTGAGAGGTTGGCGTTAAGAGATACAAATAGAGAAAGAGGGAGAGAGAGAGAGAGAGAGAGAGAGCGAGTATTATTTCTCTTAAATCAAACATAATATTTTCAAGTAGGTACAGTAGCTGCATATCTTTAATGACTGTTGGTTTTAGTTCAAAATCATTTGAAATTTCCAAAAAGAACAGAGCGTAGTCGGTCTATCCTTGGTTCCTCACAATTTCGAAAGACATAAACTAGGTAACTGTTGTATAAACATAGAATAGATTCTGTGTATCGAACGTTTATCGCGTATTTTATTACTTTGTCCGTAGTCGGGAATCGAACCCCGTTTACGATGCCAGCTATAAACTAAGACGTAGAAGCTTTCCTGTCGCTGTTAAAATGTATTGCTTAACGATGTTCCGTTAATGGTTTTCGGTATTTCAACTTATATTATTTTATGTAAGTGTTACTTTACTGCTTTTCAGCCAAGTTGTTGAAGTGAGATTCAGAGCTGTTTTAAACCAGAAGCGCTAAGATATAATAACCGAAGGGAAATGATATCATACTAAAAAGTGAAGATATTGACGTTTAATTGCCATCAATAAATAAGGATATAGTTAGTTGCCTCTTACTATATACCTATATTACGATTCGTATAGTTCCAAAAATGAAGTTTCATCCCATCTTGTCATTTTGGTTCAACTAAAATACAATTTTGTATAAAAGTATATTGTGCCCTTAGTGAAATTAGGTCGTTAAAGGGTAAATATATGCATAAAGGAAACCACAATAACCCTTTACAGTATTAGGTTAAGTAACGTAAAATATTGCCATACGAAATATTGAAGTGGACCTACGACATCGTAAAATGCGATTTTACGATTCTATGAAAAAATGTTCGTTAAAACATATTTTAAGGGAATTGAGTTGATGGTCAATAATATTGTATCTAGAATACTGAGTAGGATTCTTTATGTTACAAATACATGTGTAGAAGTCAAAATATAAACATGTCATGGTCCTTAATCTACCAACTAGTAAACTAACTCGGCTTTTCATTTGTATTATATTAGACATCTTTGGTCAAAATTGTACTTAAATCTTTTCGTAAGTTTTTGAGTACGTGTTAATACAGTCAGATAATTTTTTTTCACGTGGGGAATTTGTTTTGAGTACATACAATGATTTTCACTCTATCAGGTTCCTTCCGGATACCGAGGGTGAGTGTGGGACCACCGATCTTACTGGTCTACCAACTAAGTCGGTGACTGTTTTTTAATAAATGTAATAATAAGCATGGACACTGCAGTTCACAAAGTATATATTGAAAGAAAATAATAAATTCTCCATTTTTTCTTTTAGAAATCCTTACGAATACCATGTCAGACTTCTACATACTAAAACCACACGGTGCCTTGCCATCCTTCCGAGGGCTTACCCGGGTCTCCCGGCCATAGACTGGTGTAGGGCATTGGGTGGTTTTAGTCGGTGGGAGTCCAGCATAGCATCTATGTGGGATTTTCACACATTAAAAAAAAACGTCTAAGGACCGAAGTCCCAGCTTCGCCCTCGGAAGGAAAACCATCAACCATGTTAATTCTCTATCGCGGAGTCGGCATCGCAAATACGCGGGAATATTTTGACAAGTGACTAATTCTGGAATTCGTAACCTTACTTCTTTGTTTGACTTCGATTTTACTGAGTTAATATTATATGTACTCCAGTAATTGAAATGTTGACCTTCAAACAAAATGTAGTAGGTACCTTTGTGTTGTACTATTTATTAAAGGTTCCTACTGTGTTATTCTGTCTAGTTAATACATAGACGGCTTACAGCCTGAGGCTGTGTTATCCTAACCTAAATGTCAGTTACATTAAATTTAGTTTCCAGTTTACAAACTCGCATCGCTCAAGTTTCATACACCAGCCAAAAGTTCAGCACACAGCTAGTTAAATTCTACACTTTAATCTATACTTATAATAAATCTGTAGAGAGGTCAATTCTGTACATGAAATATATTTTCAAAATAACTATCAGGGGGTGATTAGTGATCGATACTGATGCCAAAAATGCAATCAGTAAAATTTTTGTCTGTCAGTCTGTCTGTCTGTCTGTCTGTATGTTCCTTATAGAAATAAAAACTACTCGACGGATTTTAACGAAAATTGATACAATTATTCTTTATACTCCTGGGCAGGTTATAGTATACTTTTCATCACGCGAAAACGAATAGGAGCGGAGCAGCAATCAAGAATGTTTTGAAAACGGGGAATATTTTTTAGCGTCTGAGAGCTTCCGAGGCGTACGCTGCGTAAATGGTTACAGTTAGGTAAAAATTGTGTATTACGAAATTGTTTCTCTTAAAAAGTTCTAAAAAAAAGTTAGCGACAGCATATGTCTATCTTTTAAGGTTCGCTCACAATAACCTAATTTGTCTTTCTCTTAAGGTTTGCTCACGATATAATGAAACTGAAGAGTTTGTTTGTACTAGGATCTCAGAAACTACTGGTTGCATTTCAAAAATTATTTTACAGTTTAATAGTCCATTTATTAAGGCTGGCTAATGGCAATATAACATCACGCTAAGACGAATGGGAGCGGAGCAGCCATTAATAATGGTTCGAGAATGGGGATTATTTCTTTCTTTTGAGAGCTTCCATTGCTGACGCTGCATAAATAGTTAAAGTTACGTAAAAATTTTATGCTACAAAATTGTTTCTCTTAAAAAGTTATAAAAAAAAGTCCTTGACGGCATATGCCTATCTCTTAAGGTTCACTTCCAATATCCCTCTTATTAAGTTTTAAGGGTTCGTTCACACAGACCGGCTCGGAGAGCATCGGCGCGCACTTTTGTTTTCACACAGACCGGATCGTATACGCTCGGAGCTGGTCAGAGCGGAGCCGCCAACTATTTCACATAGATAGATAGATAGATAGATATTCTTTATTGTAATACCAAAATACAATTTATACTACTTATATCTACTTACACTAAATTGGTTTTACAATTGGCGGCCTTATCGCACAAGGCAATTTCTTACAGGCAACCTTATATAGAAATTAATTTATGATACTAATTCTGGGGTAGCAAGATTAACATTTTAAGATAAAAACTTTACGTAGATATTTATATACATACATACACACATACACAAACACACATACATACATATATATGAAACACAGAAATACTCATATATACACAAATAGAATATAGATATATATATATTCCATTATACATTATAATTATATAACTACACATATACCTAACCATTAACACACTTCCATAGATACACCCATAGATAGACAAAATACACAGTATTAGAAAAAAAAAAAAACAATAAAAATGTTAGTTTGCTGGTAGGCACAACTAAATATAGCCAATGTTTCTCAAGTAGTGGTCGTTCACTAGCCTCTTAAATGTGGCCAGACTCTGAGCACGTCTGATAGACACAGGGAGAGCATTCCACAACCGAACCGCTTGAATGGAGAAAGATTTGTCCATAAAGGTAGTGGAATGTCCGGGCATCTTTAGTCTCAAATTCTTCGACGATCTCAGAAATTTATTGTGAGAGTTGCTCAGAAAGTCAAAGCGTTTTTTAAGATAGGAAGGAGTAAAGGGGTTAAAAAGTGCATTGTATAACAACGATAGGTTACGGGTATTCCGGCGAAGGCGAATTGGTAACAACTTGAGTTTTTTACGAAATTCAGAAACGTGATCATATTTGCGCAGTCCAAATATAAATCTTATACAGAAGTTTTGGAGTCTCTCAAGTTTATTTAGTTGGTCCTCATTAAGATCCAGATAGCTGACGTCTGCATAATCAAGGATGGGAAAAAGAAGTGATTGCACAAGCGCAACCTTAGTTCCAATAGGTAGGAAATTTTTCAACCTACGCATGGATCCCGCTGCAGCAAACATTTTTCGACTCAGTTCTTGCAGCTGGGGCTTCCAGGATAAGCAAGAATCTAAATATATTCCCAAATTCTTGACCTTATCGCCATAGGATATGGCAGACACATAGACCGGCTGGAAGCGATCTGAAAGCGGATGCGCTCGGAGCCGGTCGGATGCCCTCGCAGCCGGTCGGATGCTCTCACAGCCGGTCGGATGCACTCGCAGCCGGGTGGATTCACTACAAAAGCAGTACCAGTATCCACGCAGTCCAAGTTTTGTTTTCGGTGTTAACGTGTGCTTTTTGGAACATGTTTGTAGATAGCACTGATGAAGAAATATATTAAGTTTTTATCAGTGATGTTTTCGTATAAGTACACACAACTGTTCTGTTTAAATTGTGCTATCAAAATGGCGGTCGGCGTGGGGCGGCGCGCACGCAATCGGAGCCGATCGGCTGCGCGAGCGGGAAAGAGCACGCAATCGGAGCCGATCGGCTGCGCGAGCGATAGAGCATGCAATTGGAGCTGATCGGCTGCGCGAGCAAGAAAGAGCATGAAATCGGAGCTGAACGGCTGCGCGAACGAGAAAAAGTACGCGATCGGAGCCGGTCAGCTCCTCTTATTATTTCACACCAAGCGCGTTCAAGCATTCTTAATGACAAAAGCAGTGCACATGCAAAAATAAACCTTACTTCAAACACTAAAAACTCTGTTTTCAACGTGATAAGAATCTGCTCTCCTCTCCGAGCCGGTCTGTGTGAACGGACCCTAAAGTATGAGCGACGTGACGTGAGTAAATTTGGTCTGCCGTGGCAGCCAGTCAACTGAACGATCAAAACCGGCCAAGTGCGAGTCGGACTCGCACGCGATGAGTTCCATACCGGAAAACGAATGGGTGGAAGTAAAAGCGACGGGAAACATTATATCACTCACTTTAACGAGAGGTGTTAAAGTCACATCCTTCTTACTCTCATGTGATGCGCCATAATGAATACAAGCGACGCGACGCGACTATAATAAGCGCGACGGGGGTAAATGCAACGGGAAACATTATAATACCTACTCGAAATATTAATACCATACCTCACTTTCATGTGACGCAAACGAAGTTGCGCGGGTCAGCTAGTGTATACTAAGAGTATAACTGCGGTAGATTTTATGACATTCTGAAGTTTATAATAATTGCTACAGTTTGACGTAAAAGTCTAGAAATTGATAAATATTTTGAATGTTGGTGACTTTGTCGAAATGTTATCAAAAACGTAATTTGTCAGTTAATAAAGTACCTACTACCCGTTCGCTCTAACTTTGCCGCTGGCGTAGAGGCGTATACCCGAATTGTTAATTAGACG
Organism: Miltochrista miniata; assembly: GCA_933228765.1. Taxonomy (NCBI): domain Eukaryota; kingdom Metazoa; phylum Arthropoda; class Insecta; order Lepidoptera; family Erebidae; genus Miltochrista; species Miltochrista miniata. The sequence goes on along the minus strand of OW121754.1, from coordinate 8,313,066 downwards.
AAGTAAATTGACAGTAGCTAATGTCATTTTGTCATAGAAAATACGCAACATTGTATGAAGAAGTGACATTAGTTGCTGTCAATTACTTCGTCTAATTAAAAATTCGACTTTAGTATGGAGCCGAGCGGCAAAGTTAGAGCGAACGAGCAGTACTGCAATTTGTGTAATACAAATCAGCGTCTAATAAAATTTAATGATTATTGCTTACGGGTTGCCATAACGTACAGCAAAGTGGCGTCTTTATTATTTTTTATTTTTTTTGCGAAGTTGTAAGGTTTATCAGCATCTTTAAGTGAAAGCGAGTGAATTGGTTAGCTGCTGAGTGACGAACATCATTTGTCAGTTAATAAATTAAGTACTGCAATTTGTGTAATACAAATCAGTGTCTAATACAATTAATAATTATCTCTTACGGGTTGCCATCATGAACAGCAAAGTGGCGTCTTTATTATTTTTTACTCTTTTTGCGAAGTTGTAAGGTTTATCAGCATGTTTAAGTGAAAGCGAGTGAATTGGTTAGCTGCTGACTGACGGATATCAACATTAATCCAGCACTATGGTTCCAAAGATAACATAAGGTTGTCTGGAAGAGATCGCTCTTAGCGATAAGACCGCCCTTTGTACTCTCATTGTTAGCTAATATGTTTTAATTAAGAATACTGTATGTAATGGTGTACAATAAAGAATTATCTATCTATAAGTATAACATTACGGTGCTTAACAATAATCAATTTCATTTGAGTAGGTAACTAAACACGACCCTGACGGCCAGCAATGAGGCTAGACTGCTGAGCCCGCAGAGAGTGATGGCCGTCAGGGTGATAAGAGGATACCGCACGATCTCCGGTGAGGCGGCATGTCTCCTAGCCGGGACCCCTCCATGGGACCTGGAAGCGAGAGCACTTGCGTCACTGTTCAGATGGCGCAAGGAGGCGCTGGAGCGGGGCCAAAAGCCTGCGTCTCGAGAAATCGAGGCCCAGCGGACCCTGCTACACCAGGAAACCGTGGAGACATAGGAACCACGGCCGAGTGTCAGCACTGCGAGGACCGCAGCGATGACACGGCGTGGGCACAACAGCGCCAGGTCCTCGTAGTGGATCTGGGCGTGGACACTCTCTCGCTTGAGGCCATGGTACGAGCCATGCTCTCCAGCGGGAGTAAGTGGGACTGCGCCGCCTCTTTCTGCGAGCAGGTCATGCTCGCAGAAAGTCGTGTCTTCGCCGAGGACTATCGGCCTCCATGACCGGGGGTCTGAGGACGGTGAGAGGGCCACTCACCGTCCTTACAGAAGCAGGCCCATGACGGCAGCGTGACGTGAGGAACTCACGCACGACCCCCCTTAGAAGCGGGATCACACCCGAAACCCACCCCCAAAGACGCGGATTAGCACCCGAACCACCCCCTGGGCGAGGCTGCAGAGGCGGCTGTAGGTCTGTTGGGAGTCCTGGGACATCCTTCCGAGGGCTTACCCGGGGCTCACAACCATAGGCTGTTGGGCGTTGCGTGAGGTTTTTAATAAGCTTTTATTAGGTCGTCGTGTATTTAACTAACAATGTAAATCTAAGGAAACTAATTTAACCATCTTCCAAGGAACGTAGCGTCATGAAAATTGGCAGATGTATGTAGTTTTGATGACAATACAATAATATGGTACCTACTGTCAAACCGATATGATGATGGAGCCGGAAGATAGGCACTGAAAACAGGTGGAATCTAAGGTAGCTAATTTAACCAGCTTCCAAGGGTCGTAGGGTCATGAAAATTGGCAGCTGTATGTAGTTCTGATGACAATACAATAATATGGTACTGTCAAACTGATCTGATGAAGGGGTCGTAAGATATGAACTGTAACTTCATGATTGAACATTATATCATAGCTGTGTTTGGATTTGTTTGTTAGAAAAGTCGTGTAATGAACTTTGACCACGATTAGAGTTTAAGGTTAAAACAATACTGTTAGTTATTGAAGTTAATATTGAGTGTAAATATTGACATAAATACCTGCATAAAATGTATATGTATTAGAGTAATAATGAAATATTTTCACATTAGTCGAACTCAGACAAAACACCATGTAATACAGAAATCCCTACTAATATTATAAATGCGAAAGTAACTCTGTCTGTCTGTCTGTTACGTTTTCTTGCCTAAACCACTGAACCGATTTTGGTGAAATTTGTTATAAAGATAGTTTGAGTTTAAGGGAAGGACATAGGCTACTTTTTAACTGACTGCGCGAAAGGAGGGTAATGCTTTTATGCGATAACGACTTCTACGCGGATGAAGCCGCAGGGAACAGCTAGTAAAGGTATAAATGTTGTGACTAAAAAGTATAAAATAAATAAATGGTTGAAAAAACCCTAGAAAAATACGCTTTTATAATGCACGAAAAAACCGAAAATAAATTATGGATCGTGCCTCTATTTCTAGGCTGAAGTGTAAACTATGTGCTTTTAGTTATAATATTTGATTGTAAAAGCGTGGGGCGCTAGAACAAGAAAGACTTTTTAGTAAGCAAAATCCTATTAATTAATACTAATCCTTATATAATAAAAATCCTGGCGAAAGCTGCATGAGGTCGCACAAGAGCATAACGTTTATGCTGCCAAAGGGAACGCCTCTTCTTTCAGGCAATTAAGTAGATACATGAGGGGAATACGTTAACAGTGACAAAATGTAGAGTTCTTGTTCGAGAACGAGATATCTTTGGTTACCGTTAAAAACCCGCTTAGGGATATATGCGTTTGTATTCTTATTACATACTCGCTGAGCCCGCAACTTCGTTTACGTCACATAAGGTGTATGAAGGGAGAGGTACTTCTTCATCAGACTCATCAAGCAGCGTGTGAAACTGCCCTGTTGGCTTAATCATAAAAGAGCTTAAAGATTAAGTCTATTCTAAAACATTAAGCTCTTCTATGATTAAGCCAACACGCCAGTTTAGATTTACCCACTTTTAGATTCATGTGTCTATGTATGATTCTTTAAAGTGATATAACTTTCTTATTTATAAACCTATTGACATGAAATAAACACTAAATGTTAAGCGGAGCTAACCTTAACACAATAAAGAAAACCGCATTGCAATCGGTTAAGCGGTTGCTGAGATTAGCGTGCACAAACGTACAGACAAACAGACATACAGACATACAGACAAACAGACAAAAATTCTAAAAATCATTGTTTTGGGTTCCATTGCGTTCATAAAGCCCCCCTATAATATTTTTTCTCATTTATCTTTCATGTACAGACAGCGACCTGTTACGATTTTATTATATGTATTGATTTACTACATATTGTACTAAATATCTCGGAATGCCGAAACTTTAAGGACCTACCTATAAATTATCTAATAGAGATCCGTAACGGTAATAGGTTTGCTCCTATTACGCGGGCGTCACGAAAAACTGGCAAAAGTGGGTGTTGAAAATGCGTAGGCGTGATTAACTACTTTACTTTTAAAGTAAGTATGTTATGCATTTCAATTAAAGCCTATCATCGTTAATACATTTCCGAAATTTAAAATTATAATAATAATAGTAAAAGTCACAATAGATATATTAAAGCGTGACAGTGTAAATTAATAGTTTAAACACGAGAAAAACACGCTTTTATTAATGTGACCTTATCCTTAATCTGACAAGACACTTTCCTGGCGGAAGCTGCATGCTTCCGCCAGGAAAGTCTTTCCTGTTCCAGCACTCCACGCTTTTGCAATCAAATATTATAACTAAAAGCACATAGTTTACACTTCAGCCTAGAAATAGAGGAAACTTGAACGATCCATAATTTATTTTTGGTTTTTTCGTGCATTATAAAAGCGTATTTTTCTAGGGTTTTTTAAACCATTTATTTATTTAGTCGGTAAGAGTCCGGCATAGCATCCTACGAGGATTTTCCCTCACGTTAAAAAGAAAAAGGTAACTAATCACACAATTTTTATCAAAGTGATAAATAAGTACTTGTAATTGGTTTACAAGACGGCCGTAATTTTCACTTAATCTAAATAAAGCTCTAATTATCTAAACTAAAAGCGAGATTAGAAGAGAACATCAAAGGAAAATCTTCCTTTATACGAAGTTTAGAACAACTTACAGAGTAAGTGAACCCGAGTAGAAAATGAGTAATTGTTATTAAAATACTGACATAGTAGTGATTTCTTTGTTTACTTAAATACTTTTATTGAGTCGGATCTTCATCATCATGATCATCTGCCTCAACTGCTTTGGTGGCGCAGTCGGTAGTGTTATCGATTGGAGCGCTGATGTCCTTGTTCGATACCTGGGTCGGACCAAATATTTCTGTGATTCACGATATTTATTACCGGGTTTGCGCATTCCTCATTGTACCACGCTATCGACCCCGGCACTTACACGCCCATGGAATGATAAAAAAAAATTTCCATAAAAAATAAAACCGACTTCAACCAAGTCCTGAAAAATTAAATTTAGTTAGCCCAAAGTAATATGTATTTTGATTTATCAGATTTTATACAATATCATATTGAAGTCGGCGCCAAGTAAACCCATAGTTTTATGTAGGTATTATTCATGGCACCAACTTCAATATTATATTGAATAAAGTCTGATAAACCAAAATACATATTACTTTGTGCTAAGTAAATTTAATTTTTCAGGAATTGGTTGAAGTCGGTTTTATTTTTTATTGAAAAAATTTTTTTTCATTATTTTAAGTGACGGGTGAACCGAAAAATATATCTATCTAGGTGAAAGTTCTCATCAATACAAATCAATCAAGCCCAAACACAAGGTAGCTGCTGTAAATCGTTAAGGAATTCCCTCGACTGTCTTTCGGTTCCATCATCAGATCGACTCCAGACATTCATTAAATTGTAGTACCTACATTAAAGCACTGAATTTAAAAGTTAACAAACGCACTAGTTGTCCCTACAATTTTCGGTGGTTGCCCTCGATTTAAGAAACGAATGAAGTAAACCCTATTTAACAAAAAAAGAAATTTTGAAATCCGTCTATAATTGACGGAAATATCGCTTGACATACAGACGAATTGAGAACCTCCTCCTTTTTTTGAAGTCGGTTAAAAAACAGGTCTCTATATGTGTATGTGTTTAGAAATATACATAGTCGAGATCCCATAGCACAGGCTTATAGTAGCTTAATTTGTGCTAGATGGCGTTTTGTAAGAACGTCCCGCAATATTTACTAATTTATTTATCATCGTCTCAGGTGATTTGACGCCAACTGCTGGTCAAAGGCCTCCCTCGAGGATAGCCACCATATTTATTATTACGCCGTTGCACATTTGTTAGTCATATGTACACTCTAAACTTATCTGAACTTGATTTATATAGATGTAAACATGATTTCTGAATTAATAATTTTCTATGAATGGTAAAATCTGGCAACCTACACTCCTCCACCTATTTTATTCCGTCATACACTGAGTGCATAATGACAGTGTTAAGATATACATCAATAGAAATTTGTCAAGTACTTCTCTTTCGTTTAAGATACCAAAAATATTTTTAATTTACAAAACAAAAGTGGAAAAGCAAAAATAAAGTTATCTTGCACAACCATAGAGCAACGCGATCTTTAGAGAGGTGTCGCGTAGCTGTGTGTGCACATCGTAGCATCGTAGTATCGTAGCATACTGCGGCTATCATCGTAGTGCTACGATGCTACGTAACCGGAGCTTTGCAGAGCGTAGCATGAGGTACAAGCGCTTTGCCACTCAATAAAAATCTTTAGGCGGTAAGCTTATACAGTCTACTTCTACGAGTATTATATAGTTGTACGTACAGTAGTCTTGTATTTTATCTCGAGAAATTTAAAAACATGGATTGTTTTTTTCTTTCATGTCTGTTTGATAGCGATGGACGTAATTGCTATTGAACGGATTTTTATTTTATTGTTTTTGTCCCGTGTGGGTGGTAATCGAACCTAATACCTTTTGATATGCAGTATACGACTCGTGATACGACCTATAACGCCCTTAGCACATCTCCGCCGCGAAACCATGATAGCGGAACCGCAGTAATTCCGCCAAGTTCTGTCATATGTAGGAGGAGCGGAACACTAGCGAAACCGCCTGTTCTAATGCATAGATTTAACTATCTTCTATCTCTTTCACCGCACGGTTTTGCCAATCTGCTCCTACGCCAGTCAAACCTCCGCGCTTCGGCCGCCTTGTTATTGCGGTGCCGCGTTGTCTACGCGCCGGTTTGTCAGAAATGACAGAAATACAGAGCGGAACGGCGAAACTAATATTTTTTCAGTAAATGGACGTGAAGTTCACGGAAAAACTACTTCAAGCCATCAGAAATAGACCTTTTATGTATTTATTAAGTCATCCAGATAATAAAAATAATATGAAAAAATTGCGATAGCGTCACATCGACTAACTCGTGTCAGGTTCCGTTGCCCAGTTCCGCTGTTCAATCCACACTTGATCACAGCGGAATTCATTCAGCGGTTCCGCTGTTCTGGTTTCGCGGCGGAGGTGTGCTTAGGGCGTTAACCAACGATGCAGTTAAACGTTACTCTCTGAACAATTTCAATTCAGAAGTTCAATTTATTTGGAAAATTTATCACGACGGTTGTTAGTCAGTGGAAATAATTATATTAGGGACGGAATTCACCAAAACCGTTGAAATAATTATATCATCAACCGCGCGTTATAATGTCCGTCCAGTACTGAGTTGAGAGGTGATACACGAGGCTTTGTGTCAATTTGACCTTACCTGCCTTTTTATGAGTCCTTGTAAGGGTATCGTTTTGTTTTAACAGCCTACGGTTGGAAGTCCCGGGTAAGCCCTCGGAAGGATGCCCCAGGACTGTAAGAGTAACGTACTCAAAAGCAAAAGGCGGGACCTTATGTCTGTTTCCTTTTCATGAACCATCATAGTGTGATAGATGATTTTTTCACAGAGCACTAGTAGACTGAGATTAATTAATCGGTATACCCATAAAAAGACACTTCATAAAGCATTGCTGGTTCTATTGAGTTCTTTTTTTCATTACTGTGGTGTCCTAACGGGTCATCAATCGGCTTCGGTAACCACTTTCCATCATCAAAGCCTAAAAATGTTTGCAACCCCTGAAGCGTAGCAATTTAGGTGAATATACGATGTGTAGAACAAAGTGCAGGTTGTGACAAACCAATGAAGATACATTTTAAAGCCATCCATATGTATTTCAACTTGGTTTAACGACTGTCACGTCACTGACAACCGGGACTGTCTGCCGATGCACGGAAACACTCGCAAATAAATGTCACAAAGGGTCACGTGGTGGTTAATCATCCAAGGATCGGCCATGGCGAATCTTGATCACTGCAGTGATCGTTTACACTTCAGTCAAATTTCTAGAGTAAATTATCAGGAAAGAATGCATAAACACTGATCTTCTCATTCAGTTGTAATTCAGCTTCAAGTTTCCAGCAGTATATCAACTTACCAAGCACAAACATATTATTATCATTTAAAACTCACTGGCAAGGAAATAATACGACGCCACAGGTTATGCCGAATAACATCATCTGGAAGTTCGTCCATATTCTGTTCTGTTGGTAGTTGTGCCACAATACAAATATCATGGCAGTATAAACACTCGTTTACATTCAAGTAAATTAAACTTTCATGGCAAACTGTAAAAGTTTGATAAACTTACATACTGTTTTGATTTTGGAAGTTATACTTTTGTAGTTTATTCTAATTTTTTAAATCTATTTACAAATTTGAGAAGGAACATCCTGTCTGTTAAAGAGGACAGTCTAATTCCATTGCACTAATGAAATTGCCATTTACAGCCATCTGTGGTTTATATCAGGAGTATTTTGCGATCTAGTTAAGGTGAAGGAAAACACAGTGGAAGCTTGTGGGCAGAGTGAAAAATCACACAGAAAGCAGTACTCACTCGAATCACTTATAGGTACATTACTTAAGTAGAAGCAATAGTTCTATACCGAGCCTTCTTAACATAATGAGATGTTAAACGTCAACACTTTTGTTATAATTTTGAAAGGATATTGAAACGACTTGTGTCTTCGTAATATTAATTTATTAAACCGCTTGCCACTATGTCGAAACATCAGAAATTCAAAATCACACAATGGTTATAAAATTGTTAAGTTTTTCACTAATGTAATAAGGTCCTGTTACTATTTAAAGTATTCAATATAATTGACATTCTGAATATTTTCTGTCGTATGTCTCTATAGTATGATTCATCCAATATGCATGAGTATGCGTCCAGGTGTACCATTACTTTCTGTGGTTTGCATTTACGTTGAAACATGTGGCTTAGTTTAATTTACTCGTCGTGTGATCATGTTTTTATTGTCGGACCTGTAATTTATATGAGTTTGAATAGAGTTATTTACCTGGTTTTCTATATTTAATGATAATGCTGCACTCTCTTGGGTAATACTCAATTTTTTTTATTAAAGTCAGTGTTTTATATTGCTATCTCTTAAAGCTTATCACTCAATTATAAATTTATTATTATGGTGTGGATTGGATTGGACGTTCATATTTTTTTTAGTACTTTAGACTAGAATAGAGCTCTACTGGTGGGTAATAGTCTCTAATTAAATACGTAGTGGACGAGTACACAAGGAAATAATTTTGCTTAAAGAATGCAGCAAGCCGCCAAGATCCCTCAAGTTCCTAGTAGCCCACTTGCTCACTACGGGTGGCCCTTCAGGTCGCGTGTCTTATTAAAACGATATTTACGTAAGGTGCATGTTTCACGCATTATTTCCTCGCCCCAACTATAGACTGTTTTAAAAGAGGTATGTTTAACTTGCCCCAATTGTTTATTTGGGTCAATGTAATAATTGAAATTTAACCTCCTTTCTTTTGACAGATTAATCTTATACACACAGAGTTGTGATGACAGTACAAAATTTAATACATTCTGTATCATTTTAATTCAAGAATAGGTGGCACTGGTACAAAATGGTGGATACATTATAATTAAAGGCAACTCCACTTCAACGTGAGAGTGAAAGAGAGAGAGAAAAATCGGCCAAGTTCGAGTTTGATGTATGCGAGTCTCTCTCAAATATTTTTTCTTCCGATTTTAGTGTTTCATGTTACAGCTGAAACAATTTCAGCTGTCTATCTATCACGGTTCAGGAGATATAGATTGGTGACAGACAGATATCAGAGACCCAGTAATAGGGTTCCGTGTATACCCTGTGGGTACGGAACCTTAAAAAAAGTAAGACAAACAAACAAATAAACAAACAAAAATAAATTTATTTCACTTAGGCATATACAGATGCACTTGAAAAAAAGTCACGAATATAAACCAAAGAATTACCACCAGTTCACAACGCGACCCACCTGAGAAGAACTGGCAATGTACATTACTATAGGTACCTACTTACTAATACTAAATAATGCTGCCTGTTCCAAATAAATTTAAGCACGTAATCCAAATCTCACATACCGAACCACCAATAGGAACTCTTCTAATCAGTATGTGTGAGCGACCACATGAGTTATGGCCAAGCCTGCATCTGCACACATCATAAATTCCCCGCAGTCGTTGCGCTACGGAACCCCGAATACCGATGAGCACCGTCTTCATGCAGATTTCGGGATCCTGTTGGATTTTATAGTCACGATAAATTGATATTGCTTAGTTCAAAGTTCCTTGAATTTATTAAGTATGGTTGCATGTGATTGTAAAATGATTACGATAATCTTACATTTTACCCCTCTGGCCTCCTTTTTAACCGACTTCAAAAAAAGGAGGAGGTTCTCAATTCGTCTGTATGTATTTTTTTTTTATGTATGTCAAGCAATATTTCCGTCAATAATACACCGATTTCAAAATTTCTTTTTTTGTTGAATAGGGTTTACTTCTGAGGTGGTCCCATTTTCACCAGGTCAGGGTCTGATGATGGAATCCAGGAGAAAACGAGGGCAACCACTGAAAATTGTAGGGACAACTAGTGCGTTTGTTCACTTTTTAGGGTTTCGTAGCCAAATGGCAAAAACGGAACCCTTATAGATTCGTCATGTCTGTCTGTCTGTCTGTCTGTCTGTCTGTCTGTCCGTCCGTGTGTCACAGCCACTTTTCTCCGAAACTATAAGGCCTATGCTATTGAAACTTGGCAAGTAGATGTATTCTGTGAACCGCATTAAGATTCTTATATAAAACTAAAAAAAAAGCAGTAAATTTTGGGGGTCCCCATACTCAGAACTGAAACTCAAAATTTTTTTTTTCATTTAATCCATACGTGTGGGGTATCTATAGATAGGTATTCAAAAATGCTATTGAGGTTTCTAACACCATTTTTTTCTAAAGTGAATAGTTCGCGCAAGAGACACTTCCAAAGTGGAAAAATGTGTGTCCCCCCCCCCCCTCTAACTTCTAAACTAAGAGACTGATAAATCTAAAAAGAATATATGATGTACATTGCTATAAAAACTACCAGCGAGAATTGGTTTGAACGAGATACCGCTGGTAGTTTTTTTTTTAATACGTCGTAAACCGCAATTTTCGGTTAGAAAAATCACTACCACTGGGAACGTGTTAAAACATCAATCAAAGTTACAACGAACTATAAGAACTTTTATATTATGTTACTTGCTGCTACGAAACCCTTCATGGGCGAGTCCAACTCGCACTTGGCCAGTTTTTAATTAAGTACTTTAATGTTTTACACTTTAATGAAGGTCTGGAGTCGACCTGATGATAGAGTCGAAAGACAGACGAGGGCATTCCTTAACAATTTACAGGAGTACCTTGTGTTTGGGCTTGATTGATTTGTATTGATGAGAAATTTACACATAGATTGATAGATCCGACTTAAAAAAAAAAGGAAGTTCTCAATGTTTTATGTATGTTCACCGATATTTCGTCAATGATAGACGAATTTCAAATCTGTTTTTATTGGATTGAGTTCACTTCTGAGGTGGTCCCATTTTAACCAGATCAGGTTCTGATGGTGGGATTCAGGAGAAATCGAGGGCAACCACCGAAAATTGTAGGGAGAACTAGTGCGTTTGTTAACTTTTTAATTCAGTGCTTTAATGTACTACAATTCAATGAATGTCTGGAGCCGATCTGATGATAGAACCGAAAGACAGTCGAGGGAATTCCTTAACGATTTACAGCAGCTGCCTTGTGTTTGGGCTTGATTGATTTGTATTGATGAGAACTTTCACTTAGATATATTTTTCGGGTCACCCGTGACTTAAAATATTGAAAAAAAAAATTTTCAATAAAAAATAAAACCGACTTCAAAGTAATCCTGAAAAATAAAATTTGCTTAGCACGAAGTAATATATATTTTGATTTATCAGATTTTATTCAATATAATATTGAAGTTGGTGCCATGAATAATACCTACATAAAACTATGGGTTTACTTGGCGCCGACTTCAATATGATATTGAATAAAATCTGATAAATCAAAATATATATTACTTTGTGCTAAGCAAATTTTATTTTTCAGGATTTCTTTGAAGTCGGTTTTATTTTTTGTTTAAAAATTTTTTTACAGTAAAATAAACATAGTTTTTATTCATGAATTTATCTATTAGGAGAAGTACTGTAATTACGATAATGCTAGCCACGATGTCGTTATCTTTACACGTGTTATCCAATATGCTGCTATGTATCAAACTCAGACATTAGCAACACGACCAATGGCTTAACGACTGCCATTTTACCGGCAACTGAGACCATCGGCTTAACGTGTCTTCCGAAGCACGGAAATGCTCGCAAATAAATGTCACAAAGTGGTCATGTGGTGGTTACCGATCCATGACCGGCCATAGTAAATTTTGCTACAGTGATCGTTTACAAAACACGGAGTTCGCAGGGCCACAAGAAAGTCTATAGTAAAATATTAGTTTAATCACTAACCAATACTGCCTAATTCAAATTACATCTTACAAATACTTCAAACATATTATAAGCCCCGCAATATGAACCCTTGATCGCAGTGATCAATTTCCCTTGGAATTCTATTGGTTCAAGTACCTAGAGGGTGACTGGATCTCTAGGAATTTGACCCTTTCGCCGCGAGCGTGTACTCCTCTGCGCATTCTTCAATTTGCTACGTGACACCATGTCTGAAATACCGATGTTATACTCGAACTTCAAGTTCCTGGTCTTCATTGTATCTTATATAAATAGATACAGACGTATATACATAGCTTTTACTCACTGGCAGGCATGCCATATGCTCACATTTCACTTTGCATTTTTAACCGACTTCAAAAGAGGAGGAGGTTCTCCTTTCGTCTGTATGTTTTTTTATGTATATTAGCCAAGTTACCCCTTAGTGCCGAGGAATCATTTAAGTACTAAAATTTAATTTTTCAGGATTTGTTTGAAATCGGTTTATTTTTTTATTTTTTTTTTGTTTCAATAAGTGGTACTGTGCATATTGCCGTGTTGTAGCAGTACCTGCCTACTAATAGTTTATTCTGTGTTTAACTGTGGTTAAACGCAGCGACTGAAATTTTTCAAATCGCCTTTTAACGTAGATTTACGACTAGGTACTGATGTTACTGACAGCAAGAATCAACGGCTTAACGTGCCTTCCGAAAACCGTCATCCGTTTATAAACCGTCACAAATCTCAGAATCAGACCCTATAGCTGTGTAAAATTATTACAGTGATTATTTGTTACTTATCTTCTATTGAGTTTCAAGCCAGCCATCCAACAGAAGAGGCGGCATGCTTTATCCCACTTGCTCCCGCTGGTCTTTTCATACGGTTACATTAGATAACTATCTTCCTCTATACACATTAATGACGAGCTTTTACATATTTACATTTTTACGGATAAAAATCCTCATGGATGCTCTTCCTGACTTCTACTGGATAAATCCACCGGAGCCCGCCTTGCGAACATAACTCCGGGGCTACATTAAAATTGCCATGATTGTGTAATACAAAATTTTCTCACAATAATGTTAATCAGAAACAATGCAAAACAAATAAAAAATTGATACCTATCTTGAATGTTCCAAACAGTGTTATCACGATCGTATTATTATTTTATTGCATTTCGCTATTCCTTCTTGACTTATGATCCTTTTTATCTTGAAATCGAATCCTTTTACAGATTGAGATCATTGCTTTGAGGACATCATTTATAGACTTTTAAGACGAAGATGATTCGACGTACATTGTTGGGTTATCATTCTTATGTAAAACAGTTTCTTAAAATCTAGGTTAACTTTATTGTACTGTATCAAACTACAAAATATAATGTTTCGCTTCGCCACTTGTTACGAAGGATTTTATTCATGTGTCTATTTTTAATAGTCCGATTAATTTTTATACTTATGCCTTGAGTTCTGATCTCAGAACAAGAAATATCTTAGAATATTCCTTTTCAAAAAGTGGAATATCAAGCCACATCATTCACTGATTTGGCTAACACTTTGTTGTCCCCAAACTTGTTTAGGTAGCGTAAAGGCCTGATCCGTCCGTGCATCTGAAATTACTGAATAGTAATTATTATTTTAACCAATGAGAACTGATTAAATTAAGCTTTAGTTATGGGATTTAGACAACTGATTAACATTCATCAGTATAAATTCAAAATACATACAATATACATGTTATAAATGGAAAACATCCCAACTTCGAAACAAACATCTGGGATCACACAAATATTATTTTTCTCCAAATTATATCTGAACCTGTGGGATTTGAATCAGGGACCTCAGCACAGGATTAATGTGCCATGCAAATAAAACCGCCCAAGTGCAAATCGCACTTGCGCACAAAGGATTTCGAACTAATAAAACGGCAAATAATCACGTTTCTTTTATGGGAGCCCCCGTAATACCTCCTTTTGCTCTGATGACCTACATCATCCGTAAGAACTGCAGCTCTCTAGCCATAACAGTTCCTGAGCTACAGCCTCGTGACGAACAGATAGACGGACGGCGAAGTTTCTTTAATAGGGTCCCGTTTTAACTTTTGGGTACGGACCCCTAAAAACCGAGTAAGTATTATCTCTAGTTTCAACATTAAATTGCGTATTAATCAGTGCTTCTAATCACGGCAACCAAGTCAGATTACAAATAGATTAGCAAATGTCTGGTGATGTAGATCATGAATGCAAAATGAAGGTGCATAGCAAGGAATCGAATCAACAGGTAGCTGCTACATGATTCATATTGCTACATTCGAGTTGTCTTAGATCAGTGTATATTGATCACTACAAAATCTAAAAGCAAGTCAGGATAAGTTTACAAAAGAAACGCTTTTTTTTTTTGTTTAACGTGAGGGAAAATCCTCATAGGATGCTATGCCGGACTCTTACCGACTAAAAAACCTCACGCCACGCCTAACAGCCTATGGTTGAGAGCCCCGGGTAAGCCCTCAGGAAGGATGTCCCGTGACTCCCAACAGACCTACGGCCGCCAATGCGGCCTCGCCCAGGGGGTGGTTCGGGTGCAATCCCGCGTCTATGGGGGGTTTCGGGTGTGACCCCGCTTCTAAGGGGGGGGGGGGGGGCGTGCGTGAGTTGTTCACGTCACGCTGCCGTCATGGGCCTGCTTCTGTAAGGACGGTGAGCGGCCCTCTCACCGTCCTCAGACCCCCGGTCATGGAGGCCGATAGTCCTCGGCGAAGACACGTCTGCGTAAATCGGGTGGGAGAGTTCTCTCTCGCACCCGGCCCGCCGCCTCCTTCGCGAGCATGACCTGCTCGCAGAAAGAGGCGGCGCAGTCCCACTTACTCCCGCTGGAGAGCATGGCTCGCACTATGGCCTCAAGCGAGAGAGTGTCCACGCCCAGACCCACTACGAGGACCTGTCGCTGTTGTGCCCACGCCGTGCACTCCACCAGCGTGTGGAGCGCCGTGTCATCGCTGCGGTCCTCGCAGTGCTGACACTCGGCCGTGGTTTCCCGGTGTTTTCGCCACAGATACCTACCGAAGCTACCGTGCCCGGCAAGCATCTGTGTCAACCGGTAGGAGAGAGCACCATGTCTTCTCTCCAGCCACTCGTCCATGACCGGTCTGACGGCCGCGATTGTGGCGAATCCCCCCTTTGGTTGCTCAAGTCGCACCTTCCATGTCTCCACGGTTTCCTGGTGGAGCAGGGTCCGCTGGGCCTCGATTTCTCGAGACGCAGGCCTTTGGCCCCGCTCCAGCGCCTCCTTGCGCCATCTGAACAGTGACGCAAGGGCTCTCGCTTGGAGGTCCCATGGAGGGGTCCCGGCTAGGAGACATGCCGCCTCACCGGAGATCGTGCGGTATCCTCTTATCACCCTGACGGCCATCACTCTCTGCGGGCTCAGCAGTCTAGCCTCATTGCTGGCCGTCAGGGTCTCCGCCCATACGGGAGCCCCGTACAGTGCCATGCTTCGCACGATCCCCAGGTAGCAAAAGAAACGCTAATGGTCTTGCTGATTCAATGTTCTGTAAATGATTACTGCAGTAATCATCTTTCAAAGTTGATAGAAGCACCGCTGAGAAAACCAAAGCCAGCCTCACCTACAGGTGTACATCTGGTGACTAGCTGAACCGATCGTGACAATGAGAAGAAAACTTTGAAATAACCTTGAGCCAATCATAATGATATGATATAGCAAGGTCAAATACTTTCCCACAGCATCGCAAATGGTGTAAACATTACTAAACTCGGTGGTTGGTGGTTGGTAACACTTTTATTAGAACCCCAATTAAATTGTTTGCAACTTTAATCTATCTAGTCCAATTTCCAATACCGCAAAAGGGTCGTCAAATAAAAATTCGTTGACTGACAGTCGTAAGCCCTTGATCCACGTTATATTCGCAGTCAAACACCATTTTGACTCAGACCCACATCAATCACGACTGAAGAAAATTTTATTCTGAAGTGTAATTGAAATTTTGACTCAAGTTCCCCGCGACCTAGTACTGTAGCCCGTTCCCGTTGGGATTAAAATATTTTTCGGGATAAAAAAGTAGCCTGAGGCACTTTCCAGACCTAAAACTATTTCTCTACAAAAGTTATGCCAAACTATTGCGGTGTTAGGATGTTAAAAACAAAGACTTCTATATAAACTGAGGTAGACATGCCCTACGCATCGATTTTTGAAACCTATAAACTGAGCTAATTAGCAGCGTTGGTCGCACTGTTGTGAGTCAAAACTTCGAGAGTAGGTACTCGGCTTGCAATCGGAGTCCATACGCCTTCTCTTTTACTCTTGTTCTATTTGTATATTGCTAATTGTGTGGTGACAATTACGTAAATATTATTTATAAATAAGTGTAGTCTTAGCAATGTGTGTGCTTGAGGATTGCTTTTGAAATCTCGTTTGTTAGAGTACGGCGCGTCTACCTCAATTTATATAGAAGTCTTTGGTTAAAAAAGGCTTTTGAACTTTTTTCACGCCTTTTTTCATTCGTATAGTGATACTTCTACAAGTATAATATAGTAATACAATTACGATTTATAATAGGTTTATCTTATTGATATTATCAATGATATTTAAGTAAAGATATGCTACCTTCATACAAAACAGCGTTCAGTTTTTGTTGAGTTATAATTTCACGTGTTTACCTATCGTTACTTAATAGATTTCATCTATGAATGCGATAGAGAATACAAAACGTTTAAAACAGAGAGGGATAGCTATCTGTGTCGTTTTGCACACAGCAGCAGACCACAACACGACTTGTTTCGCTCGCAGATATTAGCCGACTAAATGGAATTACAACAATTGTGTGACTTTGTCCGCAACAGTTTTTGAGCGGTAATGCGATATCTACCTCTTTTTCACTATAACATCATTGGATATTATATATTTAGGCAACCAAAATTAGATATTTTACATATTAATAATACTGATTGAGACGATAATGAGATTGAAATACCATTGTTGTTGGGCTGTATGATACCTATGTCCGGGAGAATTGGAAATATATTATACATACTGAACGAGATTTTGTGCAGAAAAACGTAGATTCGTGCTGCAAGAGAAATTTTCACCTTGTTAAAAATTACAGTGAAACATAATTATTACAATATATTGACATTATTACTATCTAAATTAAACCTAAATAAGGCCCCGTGGCATTGTGCCATATTCACCTTAATATTATACATATCAAATCAACCTATGGCAGTTCTATACTGGACATACATAGTCCAAGGCCGTGGGTAGGCCTAACGACCTTGACCATACAAAACACGTGTCCTTTAGGCTAGTAAATGTAGCATTTTATAGCTTATTTTAGTTATAACAAGCATTAGCTTTTACCTATGTTATAAATTGGTTTTCTCCGATTTTGAATAAGTATAAGTATTAACTTATACTTATTAGGAGATTATTAGGAGAAAACCAATTTATAGGTATACATTTTCTTCATAATGTTGGCATATTTTTATCTTTTGCGTCGATAAGAATTGAAGTCATAAAATGCATTTATCTAAAAATTTGGAGGTGACTCTTTGCTAGTTTTACACACTATGTATAATTAATATACAATTTACAACAAAACCAAATTTTGACAAACATCTTGTAGATTAACAATCTATTTTTGGCAATAATTTTCTGTCTATTTAGGCAGACAAAAAACGCTTTCATTTGCACCTCTTATTCGTTATTTTCTAAACTAGTCCCCTTAACCAATTTTATTAGTCAAGCTTTTTTATTTTATACCCATGCCCCATAGGGTAATGAAAATATATGTATAACTACCTACCATCTTACGCTAGCGGCCACATCAATCCTACATCCTACTGATATTATTAACGTGAAAGTTTTGAAGAGGTTTCTTATTTAATCACTCTGTGTGGGATCTTTTGATTTAACTGAAATTTGGTACAGGGATAAATAATTATAGTCAAAACATAATAATTATGCTACTTTGGAACCGAATTACACGCCGGCAAAGCGGTGACCATGATCTGTTTCACATTAATTAGTGAATATCTTCCAATTATTGTATTCGGAATAAAAGTGGTATACCGAATATCAAATCAATCTGTCAACAGAAGGAGACTTAATCCCAAATCTAATAAATCAAACTAAATAAAGCCGTTTAAATAGTAAGCACTAAATAATTTAATTGTGCGCACAATTTCTATTAGAAGCCATTAATCTTAGATCTTGACATGACAAGCGTTCGGTTACGTCTTATGTCTATCTAAGCCAATCTCAGCAGTGTAAAGAGTAGGTATAATTTATTGTGTGGGTAGGACAGATCATTGAAATGTACATGTACAATCCTGTGGTATGTAATGGAAACTGGGGACACTTGATCCCCCCTTTTGTTTTTTATCCCTAATTTCTATTTTGAGTATCCGTTTTAAAAACAGTTGGTACTAAAATACGTGAAATTTATTTGCTTACAATTGCTGTAAGATCCAAAGATATGAATATCTAAATTTAGGAGTTATTTGACTAAAATCAATAATAAGGAATCGTACCATGTATCCCGTATATACGTAAGACTTGATCCCCCTGGTCTGGGTGACTTGATCCTGGGGGATCAAGTCTCCCATATTTAGGATCACATGATACCATTACTAAGGAGTTAAATAAAAAATGCCTTGTCTGTTTATTTATTTTCGAAATCACATATTTCTTCATATATATCTATATCACGGTTTATTGGTAACGCTCGTGGCCCCGCGGTTTCAGTGTTCTGTAAACGATCACTGCAGTAGCGACTTTCACCAAGAGACAGTCCTTGGATGGGTGACCATCCATGTGATCACTTTGTGACATTTATTTGAGAGTTTCCGTGCTTCGGAAGGCACGTTAAGCAGTTGATCCCGGCTGCCAGTAAAATGGCAGTCGTTAAGCAAAGTTGAAAGCCATTTAGGCGGCTTGAAAAATTTTAACAGCAGGCCACTTCACAACTCGTTTGCTCCACCGACCATCGGTTCTCTTACAGAGATGTGGCCAGCCCACTTCCTTTTGAAGACGCATACTTCTGCGAGCTATGTCGACCACTCTAGTCCTCTGATGAAGAACATCGTTCCAGATTTTATCCCTTAGTTAGAGACATCCATAGCATAGCTCGTTCAATTGCTCGCTATGCGACTTTAAGGGCATGGACTATAGCTTTATTTTCGTTCCTGGCACCATTTTTCGGGCACCTTCTCTGGTTTTGTAGGCTCTTGGCATATTGTTCTGCAATGAATTGAAAAAAAAGGTAGGGTACACTCGAGCTAGGTGGATCAAATCTCCCATAATAAAGTGTACCAAGTGTACCCTGAGCTATTTGAGGTTATAAACAAAAACATTTTCAAAAGTTTATAATATTACCACTTTATTACGTAAAGAATGGCTAATAATATAGATAATGGCTCGTATTAAATGCATACACACTTAAAAATCCTATTTTAAATAACTGTTTGGTCACATTAAAAACTAATCAAAATTTTCTTTCTGCCGCAACAATTACTTACTCGCCCGCCATTTGCCAAAGTGTCAAACATGATAGGTTTACCATCTTTAGAAAGTTATCGTGTACCATATACAATCGATATTGCCACCATATAAATAAATAAGACTTATACAGGTTCTGTAAATCTTGTGTACCTAGTCTCCCGTAAGGATCAAGTATCCCCAGTTTCCCCTAACCCTAACTTGGTATAATTAATACCGAGTTGTTTTAAACTAGACACATAAAGACATCTTATGCCATAAGTAGTACATTCTATATCAAAGTTGATAAAACTATAAGACTAAACGAGGAGATGATTTTTCACACGAAGTATACTTTTTTCTAGAATAAAGGCGCTTTTTTATAGCACTAAGGTGGCAGACAAGCATACGGCACACCAGACGTACTGGACGGTGATCGCCGTGTCCTATGGATGTTTGAAACACCGGAGGCGCTTCACTCTCGCTGCCGACCCTGTAATAATCTTCTAAGACTCCTTCTGAAGAACCCGGGACTCCAGGGCTAGACTGTTGTAAATGTTGGAAAAAAAAAAAAAAAAAAAAAAAAAAAAAAAAAAAAAAAAACTCCGTGCATGAAACACTCGCTCTGTGATTTTAAATTGTTATTTTTCTGTAATTACAAGAATTATGTGTTAATTATGTGGAAGTTTACTCAAGTTAACCGTGACATTATCCTGACGGTGCTATTTCTGAAAAATTATGAGTATTACACTGAAACACTAAGTGCATATCAAACATAAGAACAATCCTACCATCGGCTATTATGAAGTGAAAACAACACTAAATCAATAAGGATTTATCGCTCGGGGTAAGCATTGGAACTCACACGATAATAAAACCCCACATATTTTAACTAATGGTGTAAAATTAAAATTGTGTCTCCCAAGATTTCGTTTTTTCACCTGCATTCAAAAATCAAAACAAAACATTGTCAACATTAACAGTACTACCAACCTACCCGATTGAAATAAGGAACGCGTTCCACTGCACTGTGCAACTGTATCAATCAACACAAATGATTGAGGTCAATATATCGAATGAAGTCATGACTATAACGCCATCTATGATTGCAGTATTGAATCTTCGGCTTTGTGACTTCTTTTGAGACAACAACAAACTTTGAGTTACTGACACTTATGTTTCTGGGGGATTTTTTCTGTGTTGTTGTTGTTTTTTGTTATTATTACTACGATGGCAAATAATGTAACATTCCGAAGACATCCACGAACAAGAACTAAATCTGGGGATAACAAGAATAATTTACTCGAGTCTACGTCTTCAGAGGATTTATTAATAAAA
The DNA here is from genome assembly GCA_933228765.1 of Miltochrista miniata. Classification (NCBI taxonomy): domain Eukaryota; kingdom Metazoa; phylum Arthropoda; class Insecta; order Lepidoptera; family Erebidae; genus Miltochrista; species Miltochrista miniata. The sequence continues at coordinate 8,292,396 of OW121754.1, read as the reverse complement.
AGTTTGGATTTATCGACAAATGTTGACCAATATACGGAAACTCTAAATAATGAAATTGAGGCACTGAAAGGTAATTTGGATAGTACGCAAACTGAGCTAGAAAATGTGATATTGGAGAATAATGAACTTAGGAAAGAGCTGTGTCAACTCCGAAAGGAAATGGAGGTCCTTAAGCATCTATGCACCAGTCCATTATCGTCGGCTAGAAAATCTCAGCGCCAGAATGGGGGTAAAACACATTGCTTAAATGAAAAAAATATTGTTAATAGTGTAATGGTCAACAACGTACTTTCTCAATCTATGTCACAACCAACCACACAGACCGTTAACAGACAACAACCTGAGCCTAATGACATTAGACCCATTTTATACAAATCGCAGATAAATAGCATAGAAAATTTGGAAAGTAACCATGACGCCTTGCAAAATAATCACAGCAATACACAGAAGAAAAGAGTACTAATACTATGCGACGAACAGGGGCGCGGCTTGCGTGATGTCCTACAAAAGCTTCTTGGAGAAAGTTTCGACGTGTTATCTTTAATCAAGAGTGGCGCACAACTTGGCGAATTATTGTCTTCATTTACAACCTATATTAGAACACTCACCGATCACGACTATGTCCTAGTTTTAGGTGGCACAAATGATAAGAATCCCTGTGAAATAGAATTTAACTTACGATCTTGGTTAACTGCTTTCAGGAACACAAATATTGTTATCAGCGAGGTTCCATTTAATAAATACCTACGAGAAACCAAACTAAATCACCTGTTGAAATTCATATGTAAAGGATATAAAGCTACCTTTCTTGACATGAACTATTCAAGGTTTATACCCTATAAGTCAAATTTTACATTGAATTTAGCTAGGTGTTTGTTGAAAGAAATATTGCGCATTGACTATTTTCACAAACAGCTAGATTATCAAAAAAGACTTCAAATGGAAATAATCTATATTGACAAATGCACTCAAACTGACTTTAATTTAAACTCAATAGACACAATTTCTGAACTACCGGACTTAGCAAAAAAAACTACAGTATTTATTCCAAATCAGTTATTTCGTGCATAAACATATCAATGTATTACACCAAAATATAGACGGGTTAATAAACAAGTCGGATATGCTTACTGTACATTTGAATGAATTAGCAGTGAAGGGTACCCCAATAGACATCCTGTGTATATGTGAACATAATATGATATTGGACCATGATGCCTACCACATCTTGCCAGGTTATAGACTAGTGTCTTATTTCATGAGATCAAATAACTATGGAGGCACGTGCATATTAATTAGAGATAATTATCAATTTAGGGCATTAACTGATATTAACAAAATGTCAATGACTAACATATTTGAATGTTCTGGTGTTGAATTAACACAGCACCAAATAAATGTTTTATGTATATATAGATCACCAAGTAGTTCAATAAATATTTTTCTTTTAATGTTAAGCAAAGTATTGAAAAAGCTATGCAATAATGGTAAAAAACTTATAATGTGTGGAGACTATAATATAAATGTTTTGAAGAAATCACGAGAATGCAAAGATTTCACGGATTTACTCGCAAGTTTTAATCTAGAATTACAATTTCACCAACCCACACGTAGGGCAAGTCAGAAATGCATTGATAATATCGCCCATAATCTCAAAGGATGCAAAGGTGAAGTCATAGATTTTGGGTTATCAGATCACTCTGCCCAAATATTATCATTTCCAGTAAAAAAGACGTGTCTTATTACACATTGGTTTACTATGAAACGCTATTTCACAAAAACCAATAAAGAGCTATTTTTGGAGAATCTCAAAAAAATATCGTTCCAGAATGTCTATGAAATTACAGAGCCAAATAATGCTTATAATTTATTCTTAGACTTATTCACTCAACTTTATAATTTTTCTTTTCCACTAAAAAAAGTTCGTGTAAGTACTACCACTAAACCCAAGTGGCTTTCGAAAGGTATACGACTGTGCAGTAGGCGTAAGCGTGATCTATTATGGAAGTATAGAAAGCAATCTAACAACGAAAACAAAGTTATTTATCAAAATTATATCAAGCGCTATAAAAAAATTATAAACCTTACCAAAAGATGTCAGAATAATTACCTCATTACTTCCTCCGTAAATAAGAGCAAAGCAACATGGAAAGTTATCAACAACTCTAAATGCAAATACCCCAATGAGGGCGTTCAGAAACTTGTAATAAATAATAAACTAATAACCGATGCTACGTGTATAGCAAATGCTTTTAATGATTATTTTGTTAATCCAATCACATCAGGTAATTATCTTCGATCTCCACTACGAACAGATAAACGTACTTGCTCAACTAAAATTCTATATAACTCTACTTCTGTGTTCATGCCTCCAACAATCCCGTATGATATTTGTAGAATTATATATTCACTTAAGAACACTTTCAGTGTCGGACATGACGATATTAATACACAAATAGTAAAATACGTAGCCGACTTTATAGCACCTCCTCTAAGTTACATAATAAATCTCTGTATAGAAAACGGCATATATCCGGACAGTTTAAAAATAGCAGCAGTGAAACCACTTTACAAAAAAGAGAATAAAACGATAGTTAGCAACTATAGGCCTATTGCACTGTTGCCAATTTTTTCAAAAATTTTTGAAAAAGTTATTTATAGGTGCATATACAGTTTTTTTGAAGCAAATAATCTATTCACATCATGTCAATACGGTTTTAGAAAGAGCAAGTCGATTAATCTAGCGGTATTTAATTTTTTGAACGAAGTCATGACAAATATGGATAGGCGGTCACCAGCGTTGGCACTCTTTATGGATATGTCAAAAGCATTTGACCGGGTCAATCACAAAATTCTTTTGGACAAGTTATACGCTTACGGTGTAAGAGGCAATGTTCATAAAATTATTAAATCGTACCTAAACAATAGAAAACAGTATACAGAAATAAGAAGGGTATCTGTTACTGGCAAAATTGAGGAAATACATAGATCTGACTTAAAATATAACCACTTAGGAATACCACAGGGGAGTATTTTGGGTCCTCTTTTGTTCCTTATTTATATTAATGACATGCCTCAAATTACCTCTTATAAGATGACTCTATTTGCTGACGACAGTACTATACTTTATACTGGACATAATTTGCGTGTACTAGAAGACGAAATGAATGTAAGCTTGACCAAAATAATAGAATGGCTTGAAGAAAATGAATTGAGTATTAATATACAAAAAACTAAACTTATGCTCTTTAAACAACGTGACAGATTGGAAACCAATATTAATGTATCGTATTTAAGTTCAAATATTGAACAAATTGATGCTGCTAAATTTTTGGGTCTCTACATTGATGGTCAGCTTAATTGGAAATCTCACATAGAACAAGTCTGCTTAAAATTAAATAAATACTCATATGCACTGTATAGATTAAGTAAAATTGCCAACCAACCTACAGTCTTAACGGCTTATCATGGTTATGTTGCATCTACTCTCCGATATGGAGTGATTTTTTGGGGTAACTCCACAGAAAGACACCGTGCATTTGTTGCTCAAAAGCATTGTATCAGGAGTATGTGTAATCTACAAAAGACTGACTCATGTAGACCCCACTTTAAGTCATTAAGAATTTTAACTTTACCGGCTCTATATATCTACGAGGTTGCTTTATTTGTTAAAATACACCTGGATTTATTTCAATTCCGGGATAGAGCTCGGCACAAGGATAAGTTGTGTATGGTGTCAAGTAAGACTAAGCTGATGCACAGCAGTGTGTTCTGTTTGGGCCCAAAGATATATAATAAAATTCCATTTACAGTTAGAAAGCTAACAGAAATAGATGTTTTTAAAAAGAACTTGCAAGCACTGCTAATTCATAACTGTTATTACTCACTGCAAGACTTTTTAGATGACAAATCATTATAATTGGAGTTTGTGTGAATTTCTTTCAATTACCTTTGGATTTAAGTAATTAATGCATTTGACATATTATCACTGGTTCGACATTTTTTCTGTACAATTTAGACTGAATTATTTGTTTTGACATTATCAATTTTAATATTGACTCCTAAATGATTTTTGTTTTGACATATATTTAATTGTTTATGTTTTTTCATTTTATTTTATGTGATAATAGATATTCATGCTTTCCATATTTTTGTAAGTTATTAAGTTATTAATGTATGTAATAATTGTTTTGTATGTCTATATGGCGGGACATAGCCGGAGAATTGGAATTGTAACATCTTTTGTACCTATGATCCACAATAAAATGATTTATGATTTATGATTTATGTAAGGCATTGTGTGGTTTTAATAAGTATGGTCAGAGTCTGGCATAGCATCCATGATGGATCCTTTTAGGTATGAAAATATGGTGTCGGACGGACGGAGTAACCATGGATCACCTAGGTGGACCAAAAGTAAAAAAAAAATCGTGGAATACCTAGGTGGAACAACGTGACTCGAGTTAATCATGGACCACTTAGGTGGACGAAATAGGTGTACCGCCGTCAGTCACCGCAAAATCATGTACTACCCGTTCGCTCTAACTTTGCCACTGGCGTAGAGGCGTATACCCGAATTGTTAATTAGACGAAGTAAATTGACAGTAGCTAATGTTACTCCGTCATAGAAAATAAGCAACATTGTATGAAGAAGTGACATTAGTTGCTGTCAATTTACTTCGTCTAATAAAAAATTCGACTTTAGTATGGAGCCGAGCGGCAAAGTCAGAGCGAACGAGCAGTAAGCAGCGTGACCATAATAATAAAACATGAAACCTTAATATTACTTCAACAAACAATGATTCTGCCATGAAAATTTGCATTGTATCAAGCAATAAAAATATGTATTGTAATTTCGCTAAAGGCGTAATTTCACTACAAATAATGTGAACAACACGTGGGCCTGTTGATTATTTATTTTGGCAATAAGTGTCGTGTTAAGCTACACCATTATTGCTGCACGCGGTGGTGGACAGAACGTCAGAGGGAGTTAAGAGGTAAAATTAAAGAGGACTGGCAAGAAAGATATACTAACGATGAAAAACCGGCCAAGTGCGAGTCAGACTCGCGCAGAGAGGGTTCCGTACCAAAAAATGACTAAAAATCATGTTTCATCATTTGTTGTTATAGTGGCAACTCCAGGGACATCCTTCCGAGGTTTTACCCGGGGCTCACAACCGTAGGCTGTTAAGTGTTACGTGAGGTTTTTTAGTCGGTAGGAGTCAGGCATAGCTTCCATGGAGGATTTTCCCTAACTTTAATAAAAAAAAAGTGGCAACTGAAATACATTTATCGGTCAATATTTCAGCTTTGTAGATACCTATTTGCTTTTTAGATGCCCATTTCCTGATATGCAGTCTCATGACGGACAGCGAAGTCTCATGAATAGGGTTTAGTTTTTAGGGTTTCGTAGCCAAATGGCAAAAACGGAACCCTTATAGATTCGTCATGTCTGTCTGTCCGTCTGTCTGTCCGTCCTTGTGTCACAGCCACTTTTCTCAGAAACTATAAGGCCTATGCTATTGAAACTTGATAACTAGATGTATTCTGTGAACCGCATTAAGATTCTTATATAAAACTAGAAAAAAAGCAGTAAATTTTGGGGGTCCCCATACTCAGAACTGAAACTCAAAATTTTTTTTTCATCAAATCCATACGTGTGGGGTATCTATAGATAGGTCTTCAAAAATGCTATCGAGGTTCCTAAAATACTTTTTTTCTAAAGTGAATAGTTTGCGCAAGAGACACTTCCAAAGTTGAAAAATGTGTGTCCCCCCTCTCTAACTTCTAAACAGAGATAGATAAATCTAAAAAAAATATATGATGTACATTGTCATAAAAACTACCATCGAAAATTAGTTTGAACGAGATAGAGCTGGTAGTTTTTTTTTAATACGTCATAAACCGCAATTTTCGGTTAGAAAAATCACTACCACTGCGAACGTGTTAAAACATCAATCAAGTTACAACGAACTATAAGAACTTTTATATTATGTTACTTGCTGCTACGAAACCCTTCATGGGCGAGTCCAACTCGCACTTGGCCGGTTTTTTTACTATTTGTGTTCGGAACCTCAACTAGCTAGGTACAGATGCTATAGCGGGATATTCTTTTCAAAATTATACGAATAAAAAATAATAACTATTCGAAACTAAGTGTCCTTAGGGTGCTTCGTTGCCGCTTACAGTTGAGGTCGCTTGGAACCTGGTGATCTTGGTGGGCCCCTACACCTAACTTTTATAATTTATCTGTCTCTTGTTTAATCTTAGTATATTTTTTAAATCTAAAAAGCAAGATAAAGTAAATCTCGGAAAAAGGTGATGGTAAGTATGCTATTGTATTTCATGTCGAAGTTTAGCAAGATGGAACATTTTTCTATCACATGATGAAAAATTAGTTTTGTAAGAGAATTTTATTCTTCCAAACTTTCTTAGTCGTTTATTATCGCTGTTTACAAACACCATAGACCAAAGTAAAGTCCAGGGAAACAATGTTTACAGCGTTAGTTAAATAAGCTGTCGTGATTGACGTCTTTTTAATAAAAGTCGAATAGATTGTTGTTTCGAACTTTGTTTGTATTTTCGTCTATGCCCTACGACGGAACCCCTTCGATGTTATCATTTATTGAATCCTAAAACCACTAACGATATTTTTTTATTGTTTCGCAATACAAAATCTTTCAACTATATCTGCTTTAGTTGAGATCAGAAGAAAGCCCTTTTTTTCTTATGGTTCTTTTTTAGACGAGAGGACAGCTCGTTTTGTTCACCGACGCTAAAAGAAGGCCGTACTAAAGGGTGGTATGTGAGTGCAATGGGTGCACCAAAGTTCACCTAAATTTTGAACTCCGATAATTGGAAATCCGAAAATGTTCTTCCTGACATTTTTCATCCTAATAATCACAATTCCTAACTACTCTGTCTCTAATGTTCATAATTTCGAAGCATTCAACTTCATAATGTCAGTAGCAATAAACATATATTATACTTCTTATAGTTTTTCTATATTTTTTCAACAAAACCATCTTTTACACTATTATTCAAAGTTGTTTAGATTTCTTTTTATTCATAATAATCATGCTGATTATTATGAACATGTAGGATTGAGTGGTGTCAGGTGGCCCGTTGCTACATTCCGATGTAACCATCACTTTGTAGGTAGTTCGGCGAGGAAACCAGGAATCGTGGTATAAAGAAATAATGCGTGGTTTAGTTAACACTCATTTAGTAAATCGTATAACTAACACTAAACACAAAGAACCTCCTAGGACTAACTAAATCTACACTGTTATAACATTCCACCAGAGCACGTGGGCGCGTGCGCACCGGTCGATCGTTGCACCAATAATGACCGAGACTCGACTGACGACGTCCTGATATGTCGTGCGTGGCCGCCCCTCCAGCGCTCGGTGTTATGTCACCTGTCAATGTCACTTGTCATTAGGATCACATTTGAAGTGTGCCGTCACGGCCAACCCTGACTATCGCACGTCCTCGGGCGAAACACCTGTAGAAATTTAAGAATGCGTTAATGATCGCTCGTCCATTCCTGACAGAAATTGTGAACTTAACTTCCTTTCCCAATAAGCCGGGCGTACTAAGCCCTTTAAACCAAATAGTACTTGAAACGGGTTGAGGCATCCGAGGCCTCTTAAACTAGCTAGCGCAACACACAGACATGGCTCAGGCATACGAGGCCTTCCCCACCAGTCCAACCTTCAACAAAGACGTGGCCCAGGCGTACGTACCTCTTTTAACCAGTCTAAGTAGACGTGGCCTGTGTATACGCAGCCTCTTTAACCAGCCCTACCAACATAGACGTGGCTCGGGCGCACGTACACATTTCAAGCGTACGCGGCCTCTTTAACCAGTCCGACCAACACAGACGTGGCCCGGGCGCACGTACACATTACAAGAGTACGCGGCCCCTTCAACCAGTCCGACCAACACAGACGTGGCCCGGGCGCACGTACACATTTCAAGCGTACGCGGCCCCTTCAACCAGTCCGACCAACACAGACGTGGCCCGGGCGCACGTACACATTTCAAGCGTACGCGGCCCCTTCAACCAGTCCGACCAACACAGACGTGGCCCGGGCGCACGTACACATTTCAAGCGTACGTGGCCCCTTCAACCAGTCCGACCAACACAGACGTGGCCCGGGCGCACGTACACATTTCAAGCGTACGTGGCCCCTTCAACCAGTCCGACCAACACAGACGTGGCCCGGGCGCACGTACACATTTCAAGCGTACGCGGCCCCTTCAACCAGTCCGACCAACACAGACGTGGCCCGGGCGCACGTACACATTTCAAGCGTACGCGGCCCCTTCAACCAGTCCGACCAACACAGACGTAGCCCGGGCGCACGTACACATTTCAAGCGTACGTGGCCCCTTCAACCAGTCCGACCAACACAGACGTGGCCCGGGCGCACGTACACATTTCAAGCGTACGTGGCCCCTTCAACCAGTCCGACCAACACAGACGTGGCCCGGGCGCACGTACACATTTCAAGCGTACGTGGCCCCTTCAACCAGTCCAACCAACACAGACGTGGCCCTGGCGCACGTAACCTTTTCAACCAGTCCAACCAGACGTGGTCTAGGCTTACGCGGCCTCTCCAACCAGTCTGACCAACAAAGACGTAGCCCAGGCGCACGTATCCTTTTGAACCAGCCTAAACAGACGTGGCTCAGGCATACGTGACCTCTTCAACCAGTCTTCCCCATAACAAAAGCGTGACTTTGTATAGCGGCAGAGGTTCATACATAAATCGACTCACGAATCTGTAGAACGTGAAAGAGGCACACAAAGGTCGCAAATCCTGGCGATTCGCTTCAGAAAGAAAAGGAACAGTCTCACCGGATGACGTCAGCAGTGCACCTCCAGCTGTGATGTTAGTTCTGCGACACGGCCATCACGACGACTCACACGTCCTCGTGTGAAGCATCGCAAAAATTTACAGCATCTGAAACAACAGTTTATCCAAAGTACAGAATCTTTTGCTCGACCTTCCTGACCGAAGAGTCGGGCATCAGCTAAATAAACTCGACATATTAAGTCTGCATTTTTTTTATTCTAAACAGTTCGCAACGCTTATTAAATCTGATCACAATACATACATACAAACACATACACACAGTCACGCTCCCATAGGCAGAGGCACAGTATACGCTCACATTTCACCTTATGGTTTTATGTCCCACGCAATAGTTGGTGAGCCTATTGCTGTGTTTCTGCTATTTTTTTTTACTCTTGATTATTTTGATCTCTTGAGTATTGCTGATCACAATAGGTACTCAATTAAATCGAAATCGGCGAGTTCAGTATGCAATACTCTTAACTCAACCTAAAGCCTCCATCCGGCCAGGTAGTGGGACTTCCATCCTGTACCCACTTCAGATAATGGTATGAATTGAACCAGAAAATGCCTACCTTCGGCACTTTTTTTTTATACCACTAAGGTGGCAGACAAGGACTGGTGGTCACCGTAGCATATGAACGCTTGCAACACCAGAGGCCCCTTTCAAAGAACCCTATGCTGTAGGCTTTTCCTTACGGCTTGACGACGTAGATCACTATAAAGACCCATGGCTAGCACGAATCTGCGCGCGGCCAGAGTAATTCGCATACTACACTCACTCACTCACGTGAAGGTCTTACTCCTTCATCATCATTAGTCAGGTAAGTCTTTAAAGAATCTACTCACATGAAGGTCTAACCCCTTCGTCATCTCAACGACCTACTTAATGGAAAAAGAAAAGGACTACGTGACCTGTAATTTGCAAGGTCCATCCTCGTAGCACGTCGATCTTCATAACTACCCAGCAGCTCGATGAGGATACGCCTCCCGTAGCTCCGGCACAACATAATCTGCTAGTGACCGCGCCGCCCTTCCGCACGCTGTTAGTTTTCACACCAGTGCTCGCGCAAGCCGCTGTCAACCCGCGCTCTGCTTCTCCGCTGCGCTGGCGATGGAGCACCCACAGCGGCCACAGCGCAACCGTTCACGAAGAAGTTACATGAAAATTAACAAAATTTAGAGTTAAAGTACACCGGTAACAAGTTACTGTACATGTCTTCCGCCAAAACGTTATGAGGGATGACATAATATTGGTTCCATTCCCTGAATAGATTATTTTTTGCCCATTATATAAGCGGCGGTTGCTCATACCTACATTTCATTATTTATAACCAATATTTTGAGGAAAGATTATGTCACATTGGAATAATCAAACCATTCGAACTTGTATCACTCCTGGTCAACAAAACACTCATTGGGCAACCATTAAACCATCTTGTAGCCGGTACCGTCAGTTACAACTAAAATCACTGGTCTGATAATTACACTAAGAAATTACGATCAGATAACACAGGAGTCATAACTTGTAAGCGAATTTTATTCACAGCTTGTAATCTATCAAAAATTTAAACCTTACAATCTTATCTATTAAAAGTTCTAAGGGACTAGCCTGCGTGACCTAATTCATGGTGCAATTGAGAGAGAGCTGTACGTTTGAACAGAGCATCCCGTCACGAGCGACTACTTAGTTCCATATATGTTCATACATGGAGTTCATCTTCAGTATCTCGGATTCTCTCTTCCTGGTTGTAGGCTTTCGAATTACATGTTGCTATTAAATAAAGCTTGATAATAACGGACTCACAAAATTCCTTGAAGTCTCTGCTGGCGGAGTACCGTCCTTGATCGCCAATCATGTAGATAAGTATGCCGAATGACGAACACTATAATTCAGTGTCTTATACTGCTGCTTATATCGATGCTAAGTGTAGGATGAAATGATGCGTACTTAGTACCTGGTATAATGACAGCCATTTCATCGACAACCGGGACCTTACCGCTAACCTCCGAAGCCCGAAAGTGCTTGTACATGAAAGAGTCACAAAGTGGTTACCCATCCAAGGACTGCCACAGTAAAAGCTGCTTACGACAAAATGAATTTACAGAACACCAAGACCGCAGGACTACAAGCGCTTCTATTGAACTGATAACTTCCTTTTGGTTGTTCATACACTAAGTTTTCTGGTCGCATCAATGTGTGTGGTGTGTCAGGCTAGTGCCACCCTGGTATTGGTGTTCGTTTTAACCTGTACTTTACCTGATAAATGATATCGCGCGGCTGTCTGTAAATTTATTTAAATTTTCTTATAACCCTCGGCATGTTCTTGAAGCAATAAAGTTCATAAGCGTGAACGCAGTAACCTCTCGTGGACATCGTTGATGACAGAACATCAGAACGATCTAAGGACCATTTGCAAACAAAGAGTTTTACCAAATCGCTAGATTTCCGGTGTAGCACATCTGATCCTGGCCCTTTGGGTCCTGAGTGATCCCCGAGGAAGCTTTCCATTATTCAGGTAGGATACGAGTTTTAAGAGCTCTCCATCCTTCTGCTGTTCCGCAATCAGCTATTGGTCAGCAAATTCCGCTGATTGATCAATACACTCTCTTTGCAGTACTGTAGGGGATTATTTTCTGAAAAGAAGTGTGCATGTAATATTTCCTAGCCAATGCCTTCCTAACCAATTCGACATCACCATATGAAATTCAAATGAGACAAGCGGCACTTTGTCCGCTTTCGCCCATGTGGACTGCATGAATGCAGTCTTTGACCACACCAAACTTGCTGTTATGCAAATGATGATAACATAATTTCCAACTGCATGAGTGAGAGCTTCGAACCTTTTCTGACGCTAAATCTAAGATCGTAGAGAGATCGACCTCCATGTAACCTTACTAATTGTTCCGAGAAGCAACAAAAAAATATAACGGTTTAGGACTGTGTCTCCTCAATCGCAGACGTAGTCTACACACATCCTGTCCGTACAGTCTTGTTTCATTTTAAACTACAGAATGGAACTTGCAAATAATGATCAACTACAGCGAATTATATTGGCTCTTAAGTATGTACGAGAACCGACTGGTGTGCTCCTCCAGGGTCAAACTGCAAGGGTATCACCGATAATAAACGTGTGATTGAAGAATTCAAGTTTCTGATTTCAGTTTCCTTATAGGAGGGATGTTATTGTCTCACGTACTGGTCAATCTAATTTCTATTTTTTATGAAGGGCGCCATGTGATACGATTTGACGTAAATGTAGGATTGAGTGGTGTCAGGTGGCACGTTGCTACATTCCGATGTAACCATCACTTTGTAGGTAGTTCGGCGAGGAAACCAGGAATCGTGGTATAAAGAAATAATGCGTGGTTTAGTTAACACTCATTTAGTCAATCGTATAACTAACACTAAACACAAAGAACCTCCTAGGACTAACTAAATCTACACTGTTATAACATTCCACCAGAGCACGTGGGCGCGTGCGCACCGGTCGATCGTTGCACCAATAATGACCGGGACTCGACTGACGACGTCCTGATATGTCGTGCGTGGCCGCCCCTCCAGCGCTCGGTGTTATGTCACCTGTCAATGTCACTTGTCATTAGGATCACATTTGAAGTGTGCCGTCATATTTTTTATGTTAAAAATTTAATGATTGCCAGACCCCTGCGGCACACCGCGATTCATCCATACTAATATTATAAAGAGGAAAGATTTGGTTTTTTTTTGTTTGTTTGTTTGTTTGTAACGAATAGGCTCCAGAACTACTGGACCGATTTGAAAAATTCTTTCACTGTTAGGAAGCTACACTCTTTGCGGTGAACATAGGCTAAATTTTATTCCCGTATTCCCACGGGAACGGTAATGACGCGGGTGAAACCGCGTGACGTCCGCTAGTTTTGAATACTTTGGATCTGCATATTGTTTCTTGGCCTGCATTGGTTAAGGCTTCGCACGGTATGCGAGCAGACGCAGGTTCGAATCCTGCTAAAAACCGATTTTTTTTCCAGTATCAAAAAATAACATGTAAATAGATTTTTGTATTATAATAATAACAGTAGTGGGTGTAGTGGGGCCCTACCAACACCTCCGGGCCCAAGTCAACCTCACGTGCAAGCTCGTGCACCTGCTGAACAACGGACGAGGCTCTGACGTTGGCGGTCCATTTCAACACGGCGATGGGCTCACCACCTGTTACGTGGGACCGAATTGTACACGGTGAAATGTGGGCCGGTATAGGCCTCTGCCTACCCCTTCGGGGATAAAGGCGTGAGTATATGTATGTATGTATGTATGTAATAATAACAGCCGCCTCTCATGATAATACGGCTAAATGTTGTGTATAGGAAATGCCCTTGTATAAAGTGTATTATCATAACATAATAGGGTTGTTTGGATTGTTATAATTTGTGAATTATACGGAATGTAGTCGAGGCCATTAGTTACGAATACACGGCTGGTATGTAAGTATTTCGAATTTTATCTATATCAAAAATTTTACTTCTTTTAAACTTTTATACGATCACTAATCACCCCTGATAGTTATTTTGAAAATATATTTCATGTACAGAATTGACCTCTCTACAGATTTATTATAAGTATAGATATAGATGTACCACGGCGCCTCTCGCAGCGCTCACTTTCCGCACCCTTCCCACCAACCCACCCAGCGCGCTGCGACACGCGCTCGCCTGGGAATCCAGCCGCGAATGGACTGCTGGAGCCTGTGAGGTGTAAAATGCGTATGGATAATACAGGTACAAGGATAACTATTCTAATTTTATGTGAAAAAAGTTTTGGTCTCGAGCAGTCGCGTCTTTGGTTTGCCGGACCAAACGCCATAACCGTTGGAGGCGTTGGACCACCGAGACACTACTCTCGACCGTCAAATTCTGTCCGTCTGACCGTCAAAAAGACGTAATGTGGTGAAAGATTTTGACAAAAAAATTTTCACATTAAATTTGTGATTGAGTCAGCATACAAATTGCTTTTCAAAATTATCTAGAACTATACTAGTTCAAGACTTTCTATTAGATTTTTGAAATCCAGTTGTAAAGCATATTTTCCTTTGAAATAAGGCTCACCACCTACGATAATACAAGTTTCAGTTGAAGTGTGGGCGTGTACTACAAAAGGGGGTGACTATAATAGTGTAAATTATGTAAAACTTTCTATTGCAAAGCTGCGATATTGTACGATAGACGGATAGATGAGACTCAAGGGTATCATTTCATCTTCTCAGAGAGTTCTCATTATAGCGCATTCGGTTATAAAATAACTTAGTTTGAATTTGAATATTTTAAACAAAAACGTACAACAAACGCCGTGAATTCCTTAAACTTATAATTACCATTAATAACTAGTATATTAATCGAAGAACAGTAATAGTTTCATAAAAATGAATCTAGAAATTTCTCGCTGTCCTAAAATTTTTCATCCTCAAGTTTTCATTCGCTGTCGTCGATGTTAATAACACAAATATTTCCGAAAATTGTAATTAATAACATCATATATAATGTAAATGCCAATAATATTAAAACTTCTACTGTTTTTTATCATAACACTTTTATCCCTAAACCTAATTACCATAATATTGTCACTCATACCTACTCGGAAAGAAATATTTACCAAGTGTAATAAAAAATATATGTGGGTAGCCGCTCAATCCCGCCGGTGGCGTGGTCACGCCGTCGTATCCATAGGCGGTGCCCACGCCCTTGGCGGGAACGGCGGCTGCACGCCGGACGTCACACAATATAGGATATATTCTTTTACAGGAGTCGTACTACATAAATACTTACTGTTTCATCATGCTGGATAACTGACGAAAATAACTACACTAAATCCGAGAACACCCCATGTGTAATGGATTTATGATATTTGGCCGAAAATTAGGATGGGGAAAATGAAGGAGTACTCTCAGATTTTACCATGTAATTCAAAATAAAAAGCAGTTATCTAACATAAATTATTTTATTTACAAAATATACACATCAACAATTCACTTTCACCAAAAAAATAATAATCTGTAGATATAAAATCTCCGAAAATAAAATAAAATATTACTGCCTATTTATTTGTTTATTTTTTTGTTTATTTTGGGGATATCGAGGCTATGTAATCTTAAATTATTAAAAAAAAACCCCCTCCATTTTTATTATTGATTTTCACATAAATTATTCATATGTTAAATGTTAAATGGTATTTTGACAAAAGATTATAGTTTCTATTGAGAAAATCTCAACAAATATCGGTTAAATACGAGCACTGCACAACAAAAACAACAACAAAAAATAATGGTGACCTTCGCGTGTTATTTTATCAAATTTTACAAATTTAACTTCGAATTACACTGAAAATATTTATCACAGCTGTTAAACAACATGACAGGATACTTTTAAATGCAAAACAACAATATTTGAAACAGAATAAACGAAAATATTCAAAATTAATCGTATTAATACTTTCTAGGAACGGCGCCAAACAAACAATAAATAATGACAGCGATCAAATCGTGATTTCGACTTTTTTTTTCATTACATTCACTCGGCAAGCTATCTCATTCAGTACCATAACCAATTCTACACATTAATTTATACAGAAAGACTTAGACCCGCGACCATACAGCCTTAGATATCGAAAAATGTGCGAGGAGAACCAAACGAAAAAAGTTGGCCGCCTTGGTTGCCAAAGCAATCGACTGTGCGGGAGATTGGCAACTCGGGTTTCATGCGGCATTCAACGGGTAGAAGATGATATTTATAGTTTTAATTTGAACATACTTTAAAGCTACGGTACAAGCCACTTTACATTAAAGTCACGGTAAATGTTGAAAAAGGCAAGTTATTGGTAGGCGCAGTCGATTGTTTAACGTTTGAACACGTACCAACGTAGCAACAATTGGCACTATACGGCTATATGCGCCGCGCCGCGCTGATTTCTTACGATCGTAAAGAAATTTGAAAACCGAATTAACGCTCTTAATGTGATTTATGTTTGTGTCTATGTTATTCAGAACGATCAGTGTAATAATTTGTATTTGACGTGGTATTGTTTAGGTGGTTATAAAAAAATAACCACGAAGACTAATGCGGGAGCTCTGCTCCTGCCTTAGCCTTCTAACCTAACCTATTCAAATCGTATTACGGGGGGTGGTCAGCAAAGCTAGTTTGTGAAGATAATTTACTTGTTTTGAATAAGAGTCAATCTTTGTTTTATTCCCAAAACCAACTTTTACTAGCTGTCAGTGGTGAATCCTAGCATTTACCAAATTCTAATAGTAAAAGCCCGAATAAAATGTCTTAATAAAAGTAACGCAAAATTAATGTATTATGTTTGACGGCACACTTCAAATGTGATCCTAATGACAAGTGACATTGACAGGTGACATAACACCGAGCGCTGGAGGGGCGGCCACGCACGACATATCAGGACGTCGTCAGTCGAGTCTCGGTCATTATTGGTGCAACGATCGACCGGTGCGCACGCGCCCACGTGCTCTGGTGGAATGTTATAACAGTGTAGATTTAGTTAGTCCTAGGAGGTTCTTTGTGTTTAGTGTTAGTTATACGATTTACTAAATGAGTGTTAACTAAACCACGCATTATTTCTTTATACCACGATTCCTGGTTTCCTCGCCGAACTACCTACAAAGTGATGGTTACATCGGAATGTAGCAACGGGCCACCTGACACCACTCAATCCTACATCAGAAGTGGGATGAAACTCAGTCGCCCACGTGGCGATAGAGTATGCATTTTTATGGCGATACAGAAACGTAAATATGGCATTTTCTGTTGAAGCAGCAGTAACGCGGTAATTTCTGTCACAGAAAGTACGCACGCACCTTCAGGATTACTTTGGTGAGCAGTTTCATGTTTATTTCTATTCTGATACCGAATATTCGGCAGTGGAAGAATCTATCTTCTGTAAATTTAAGAATTAAAGACTTTGTTATAGTGTGACTGCAACAGATACTGGATTAACTCTCGTGAGATCGCCTGTAGAAATTCTGACCACTGATACTGATGGCGTAACTTTTGAAATCCCTTTTTTTTTTGTTTTACTAGGCCACTAGGCTGGCTAGAAACGATCATGATTTGACGTAATTTTACGTCCAACCGTATCACATGGCGCCTTTCATTAAAAAAAAAGACGTGTGGCACTCGGGGACTGCCGCGGTAAAGCTATTACATAGCATTTTTTACCGACTATGCTAGTATAATTATTTCTATATAAGAATACTAGCTGATGCCCGCAGCTTCGCCCGCGTAAAATTTGTTACCGCGGGAAGTTATTCCCGGGATAAAAGGTAGCCTATGTTTTATTCCAGACTATAATGTATCTCTGTTACCAAATTTCAGCCCGATCCGTTCAGCGGTTTGAGCGTGAAAGAGTAACAAACATCCACACTCACAAACATTCGCATTTATAATATTAGTAAGATTTTAAGGCCTATGTTCAACAAAGTAAAGTACCAAGTACCTACTTGACTGTGGACATTTGGGCTTTTGGACTTTTGGCCTATTGGCCTTTTGGACTTTTGGACTTTTGGACTTTTGGCCTTTTGGACTTTTGGACTTTTGTACTATTGGACTTTTGGACTTTTGGACTTTTGGACTTTTGGACTTTTGGACTTTTGGACTTTTTGACTTTTAGACTTTTGGACTTTTGGACTTTTGAACTTTTGGACTTTTGGACTTTTGGACTTTTGGACTTTTGGACTTTTGGACTTTTGGACTTTTGGACTTTTGGACTTTTGGACTTTTGGACTTTTGGACTTTTGGACTTTTGGACTTTTGGACTTTTGGACTTTTGGACTTTTGGACTTTTGGACTTTTGGACTTTCGGACTTTTGGACTTTTGGACTTTTGAACTAAAGTCCAAAAGGCCAAAAGGCAGGAATCTTAGCATTATGTTATGTAGCCTATAGCCACTATCAATTAATGTACCTACTTACTATCGAACAGTTTTTGAAACCCTACCAGTAGTTTCAGTAAGACTTGCCTTGGTATGATGTGATCGTGGTCCCTTTGCAGCGTGTGTCCAATCTAGCGCAGCAGCTACACTTCCGACGTTTGATCTGTTGGTGGATAGGGGTCTCACTGCAGCGTTCCAATAGTCTTACGTTCGTGATGTTCTCGGGCCCGTATGTACCGAGGATCCATTGGAGGCAGCGTTTGACGAAGACTTATTGCTGGTAGCTGGTGCGAAATGTCTTTAGTGACCTTCCATGTCTCGCATCCGTATAGCAGTTAGCAGTACAGTTTTAACGTTTACTTTGTTTTGAGTTTCACTCTTCGTGTCTTTTGGACTTTTGGACTTTTGGACTAAAGTCCAAAAGGCCAAAAGGCAGGAATCTTAGCATTATGTTATGTAGCCTATAGCCACTATCAATTAATGTACCTACTTACTATCGAACAGTTTTTGAAACCCTACCAGTAGTTTCAGTAAGACTTGCCTTGGTATGATGTGATCGTGGTCCCTTTGCAGCGTGTGTCCAATCTAGCGCAGCAGCTACACTTCCGACGTTTGATCTGTTGGTCTCACTGCAGCGTTCCAATAGTCTTACGTTCGTGATGTTCTCGGGCCCGTATGTACCGAGGATTCATTGGAGGCAGCGTTTGACGAAGACTTATAGCTGGTAGCTGGTGCGAAATGTCTTTAGTGACCTTCCATGTCTCGCATCCGTATAGCAGTTAGCAGTACAGTTTTAACGTTTACTTTGTTTTGAGTTTCACTCTTCGTGTCCATTTTCGCAACTGCCCACGGGGCGCGGCTGTGTAAAGGTTGTTCTGGCCTTGGCGAGACTCGAAATGATGTAAGGTACTCTTCTATCCCATCAGTTTCTGACAGGACACTCCCGAGGTACGTGAATTAGTGCCTCCACCACATCTCTTGCGTCTGTCGATTTTAATTTCAGTCCAGCCATTCGCTGCCTCATCCTGCTCGTTGTCCTGCACGTTGTCCTGCAGACATGCATGACGGCGTGTGTGTGCCTCAGCAGGCACAGGACATCGGCATCATTTAAATCCTCCAGGATATCAGTATAGGCCCCATTCTATGCCGCGCCGATTGTTCTTTGCGGTATTCAGCATTATACCATCTATTTTCTATGGATGGTTGTTAACTATCCTGTTATCTTCATAACGATCCTCTAAGGTAGGTACAGTACGTATTTTCAAAAGAGTTTGTGAACTCTATTTTTAATTTCTTTTTCAGAATATTGATGACATTTGATTGATGTCATTTTATACACGTTACGTCTACTACATCGATACATGTAATAAAATTCTAACACAGTGTTTGTATGTAAATTGTTTATACTGAGGAAAATTCTATACTGAGGAATAGCTTTAACCATTAAGCTCTATTTTGATTAAGCAAACAGGGCAGATTCACACGCTACTTGATGAGTATGATTAATAAATACCTCTAATTTCATAGACCTTGTGTGACGTAAACAAAGTTGCGAGGGTCAGCTAGTTAAAAGATAAAACAATAGGTTTCTTCTTAAAAACTATTTTTACAAATTTTATGGTAATAATAGACATTCTTTGAAATATGCATGTATGGTATTGTTGTGACTTTTATGACACGTTTAAAGTACATAGGTATGAGATAGATGGCGCTCGCGGCTACGTCAGCGTGAAATTTTCTTCCCGCTTCCCATGGGAACGTACTCCCGGGTTTGGTTATCTTTATAGCAGTATTATATATAAATTAACAAAACAAAAAATAATACTGCATTGGTGATAATAATAATAAAATGTATGTATATAGAGTACTCACCTCTTATATTTGCTCCATGGTACTCACTCATTTTCTTTCACTATTTTTCGTGACTTTCTTCATTAATAACTGCACTTTGTTTATTCATATTTAAAACACTTTTTACCCAAATTATACGAGTACAGTTCACTGTTGTACATAGATGATGAATACCTATACACCTATAGTCGAATTTTTATTTAGACGAAGTAAATTGACAGCAACTAATGTAATTGACAGCATCGAAATTGTCATTTCACATTATGAACTCTAAATTCAACCAGCAATCTTAATTCAACTTTGGTCGAGTGGTTAAGACGCGGATCGGTACGCAGAAGGCGCAAGATCGATTCTAGGTACAAGCATCAATTTTTGGATTATTTGACACAATATAATAATATTATAACGACTGCAGAGTTCATAATTGACGTAAACAAAAAATTTATGAAGTGCGAGACGAGATACACGAACGTGGCCGAAGGTAGCCGAGAGTGTGACTCGTTTTCGTGACACAATTTCTGGATTCGGTCTCCACGCAAGGCCCGCGATAGAAGCTATGCAATAGCTTAAAAAAAAAAGACGTGTGGCACTCGGGGACTGCCGCGGTAAAGCTATTACATAGCATTTTTTACCGACTATGCTAGTATAATTATTTCTATATAAGAATACTAGCTGATGCCCGCAGCTTCGCCCGCGTAAAATTTGTTACCGCGGGAAGTTATTCCCGGGATAAAAGGTAGCCTATGTTTTATTCCAGACTATAATGTATCTCTGTTACCAAATTTCAGCCCGATCCGTTCAGCGGTTTGAGCGTGAAAGAGTAACAAACATCCACACTCACAAACATTCGCATTTATAATATTAGTAAGATTTTAAGGCCTATGTTCAACAAAGTAAAGTACCAAGTACCTACTTGACTGTGGACATTTGGGCTTTTGGACTTTTGGCCTATTGGCCTTTTGGACTTTTGGACTTTTGGACTTTTGGACTTTTGGCCTTTTGGACTTTTGGACTTTTGTACTATTGGACTTTTGGACTTTTGGACTTTTGGACTTTTGGACTTTTGGACTTTTGGACTTTTTGACTTTTAGACTTTTGGACTTTTGGACTTTTGAACTTTTGGACTTTTGGACTTTTGGACTTTTGGACTTTTGGACTTTTGGACTTTTGGACTTTTGGACTTTTGGACTTTTGGACTTTTGGACTTTTGGACTTTTGAACTAAAGTCCAAAAGGCCAAAAGGCAGGAATCTTAGCATTATGTTATGTAGCCTATAGCCACTATCAATTAATGTACCTACTTACTATCGAACAGTTTTTGAAACCCTACCAGTAGTTTCAGTAAGACTTGCCTTGGTATGATGTGATCGTGGTCCCTTTGCAGCGTGTGTCCAATCTAGCGCAGCAGCTACACTTCCGACGTTTGATCTGTTGGTGGATAGGGGTCTCACTGCAGCGTTCCAATAGTCTTACGTTCGTGATGTTCTCGGGCCCGTATGTACCGAGGATCCATTGGAGGCAGCGTTTGACGAAGACTTATTGCTGGTAGCTGGTGCGAAATGTCTTTAGTGACCTTCCATGTCTCGCATCCGTATAGCAGTTAGCAGTACAGTTTTAACGTTTACTTTGTTTTGAGTTTCACTCTTCGTGTCTTTTGGACTTTTGGACTTTTGGACTAAAGTCCAAAAGGCCAAAAGGCAGGAATCTTAGCATTATGTTATGTAGCCTATAGCCACTATCAATTAATGTACCTACTTACTATCGAACAGTTTTTGAAACCCTACCAGTAGTTTCAGTAAGACTTGCCTTGGTATGATGTGATCGTGGTCCCTTTGCAGCGTGTGTCCAATCTAGCGCAGCAGCTACACTTCCGACGTTTGATCTGTTGGTCTCACTGCAGCGTTCCAATAGTCTTACGTTCGTGATGTTCTCGGGCCCGTATGTACCGAGGATTCATTGGAGGCAGCGTTTGACGAAGACTTATAGCTGGTAGCTGGTGCGAAATGTCTTTAGTGACCTTCCATGTCTCGCATCCGTATAGCAGTTAGCAGTACAGTTTTAACGTTTACTTTGTTTTGAGTTTCACTCTTCGTGTCCATTTTCGCAACTGCCCACGGGGCGCGGCTGTGTAAAGGTTGTTCTGGCCTTGGCGAGACTCGAAATGATGTAAGGTACTCTTCTATCCCATCAGTTTCTGACACGACACTCCCGAGGTACGTGAATTAGTGCCTCCACCACATCTCTTGCGTCTGTCGATTTTAATTTCAGTCCAGCCATTCGCTGCCTCATCCTGCTCGTTGTCCTGCACGTTGTCCTGCAGACATGCATGACGGCGTGTGTGTGCCTCAGCAGGCACAGGACATCGGCATCATTTAAATCCTCCAGGATATCAGTATAGGCCCCATTCTATGCCGCGCCGATTGTTCTTTGCGGTATTCAGCATTATACCATCTATTTTCTATGGATGGTTGTTAACTATCCTGTTATCTTCATAACGATCCTCTAAGGTAGGTACAGTACGTATTTTCAAAAGAGTTTGTGAACTCTATTTTTAATTTCTTTTTCAGAATATTGATGACATTTGATTGATGTCATTTTATACACGTTACGTCTACTACATCGATACATGTAATAAAATTCTAACACAGTGTTTGTATGTAAATTGTTTATACTGAGGAAAATTCTATACTGAGGAATAGCTTTAACCATTAAGCTCTATTTTGATTAAGCAAACAGGGCAGATTCACACGCTACTTGATGAGTATGATTAATAAATACCTCTAATTTCATAGACCTTGTGTGACGTAAACAAAGTTGCGAGGGTCAGCTAGTTAAAAGATAAAACAATAGGTTTCTTCTTAAAAACTATTTTTACAAATTTTATGGTAATAATAGACATTCTTTGAAATATGCATGTATGGTATTGTTGTGACTTTTATGACACGTTTAAAGTACATAGGTATGAGATAGATGGCGCTCGCGGCTACGTCAGCGTGAAATTTTCTTCCCGCTTCCCATGGGAACGTACTCCCGGGTTTGGTTATCTTTATAGCAGTATTATATATAAATTAACAAAACAAAAAATAATACTGCATTGGTGATAATAATAATAAAATGTATGTATATAGAGTACTCACCTCTTATATTTGCTCCATGGTACTCACTCATTTTCTTTCACTATTTTTCGTGACTTTCTTCATTAATAACTGCACTTTGTTTATTCATATTTAAAACACTTTTTACCCAAATTATACGAGTACAGTTCACTGTTGTACATAGATGATGAATACCTATACACCTATAGTCGAATTTTTATTTAGACGAAGTAAATTGACAGCAACTAATGTAATTGACAGCATCGAAATTGTAATTTCACATTATGAACTCTAAATTCAACCAGCACTCTTAATTCAACTTTGGTCGAGTGGTTAAGACGCGGATCGGTACGCAGAAGGCGCAAGATCGATTCTAGGTACAAGCATCAATTTTTGGATTATTTGACACAATATAATAATATTATAACGACTGCAGAGTTCATAATTGAAGTAAACAAAAAATTTATGAAGTGCGAGACGAGATACACGAACGTGGCCGAAGGTAGCCGAGAGTGTGACTCGTTTTCGTGACACAATTTCTGGATTCGGTCTCCACGCAAGGCCCGCGATAGAAGCTATGCAATAGCTTAAAAAAAAAATTAGATTGACCAGTACGTGAGACAATAACATCCCTCCTATAAGGAAACTGAAATCAGAAACTTGAATTCTTCAATCACACGTTTATTATCGGTGATACCCTTGCAGTTTGACCCTGGAGGAGCACACCAGTCGGTTCTCGTACATACTTAAGAGCCAATATAATTCGCTGTAGTTGATCATTATTAGAATGGAACTTCCATTCTGTAGTTTAAAATGAAACAAGACTGTACGGACAGGACGTGTGTAGACTACTGCGATTGAGGACACACAGTCCTAAACCGTTATATTTTTTTGTTGCTTCTCGGAACAATTAGTAAGGTTACATGGAGGTCGATCTCTCTACGATCTTAGATTTAGCGTCAGAAAAGGTTCGAAGCTCTCACTCATGCAGTTGGAAATTATGTTATCATCATTTGCATAACAGCAAGTTTGGTGTGGTCAAAGACTGCATTCATGCAGTCCACATGGGCGAAAGCGGACAAAGTGCCGCTTGTCTCATTTGAATTTCATATGGTGATGTCGAATTGGTTAGGAAGGCATTGGCTAGGAAATATTACATGCACACTTCTTTTCAGAAAATAATCCCCTACAGTACTGCAAAGAGAGTGTATTGATCAATCAGCGGAATTTGCTGACCAATAGCTGATTGCGGAACAGCAGAAGGATGGAGAGCTCTTAAAACTCGTATCCTACCTGAATAATGGAAAGCTTCCTCGGGGATCACTCAGGACCCAAAGGGCCAGGATCAGATGTGCTACACCGGAAATCTAGCGATTTGGTAAAACTCTTTGTTTGCAAATGGTCCTTAGATCGTTCTGATGTTCTGTCATCAACGATGTCCACAAGAGGTTACTGCGTTCACGCTTATGAACTTTATTGCTTCAAGAACATGCCGAGGGTTATAAGAAAATTTAAATAAATTTACAGACAGCCGCGCGATATCATTTATCAGGTAAAGTACAGGTTAAAACGAACACCAATACCAGGGTGGCACTAGCCTGACACACCACACACATTGATGCGACCAGAAAACTTAGTGTATGAACAACCAAAAGGAAGTTATCAGTTCAATAGAAGCGCTTGTAGTCCTGCGGTCTTGGTGTTCTGTAAATTCATTTTGTCGTAAGCAGCTTTTACTGTGGCAGTCCTTGGAGGGGTAACCACTTTGTGACTCTTTCATATACAAGCACTTTCGGGCTTCGGAGGTTAGCGGTAAGGTCCCGGTTGTCGATGAAATGGCTGTCATTATACCAGGTACTAAGTACGCATCATTTCATCCTACACTTAGCATCGATATAAGCAGCAGTATAAGACACTGAATTATAGTGTTCGTCATTCGGCATACTTATCTACATGATTGGCGATCAAGGACGGTACTCCGCCAGCAGAGACTTCAAGGAATTTTGTGAGTCCGTTATTATCAAGCTTTATTTAATAGCAACATGTAATTCGAAAGCCTACAACCAGGAAGAGAGAATCCGAGATACTGAAGATGAACTCCATGTATGAACATATATGGAACTAAGTAGTCGCTCGTGACGGGATGCTCTGTTCAAACGTACAGCTCTCTCTCAATTGCACCATGAATTAGGTCACGCAGGCTAGTCCCTTAGAACTTTTAATAGATAAGATTGTAAGGTTTAAATTTTTGATAGATTACAAGCTGTGAATAAAATTCGCTTACAAGTTATGACTCCTGTGTTATCTGATCGTAATTTCTTAGTGTAATTATCAGACCAGTGATTTTAGTTGTAACTGACGGTACCGGCTACAAGATGGTTTAATGGTTGCCCAATGAGTGTTTTGTTGACCAGGAGTGATACAAGTTCGAATGGTTTGATTATTCCAATGTGACATAATCTTTCCTCAAAATATTGGTTATAAATAATGAAATGTAGGTATGAGCAACCGCCGCTTATATAATGGGCAAAAAATAATCTATTCAGGGAATGGAACCAATATTATGTCATCCCTCATAACGTTTTGGCGGAAGACATGTACAGTAACTTGTTACCGGTGTACTTTAACTCTAAATTTTGTTAATTTTCATGTAACTTCTTCGTGAACGGTTGCGCTGTGGCCGCTGTGGGTGCTCCATCGCCAGCGCAGCGGAGAAGCAGAGCGCGGGTCGACAGCGGCTTGCGCGAGCACTGCTGCACTGGTGTGAAAACTAACAGCGTGCGGCACGGGCGGCGCGGTCACTAGCAGATTATGTTGTGCCGGAGCTACGGGAGGCGTATCCTCATCGAGCTGCTGGGTAGTTATGAAGATCGACGTGCTACGAGGATGGACCTTGCAAATTACAGGTCACGTAGTCCTTTTCTTTTTCCATTAAGTAGGTCGTTGAGATGACGAAGGGGTTAGACCTTCATGTGAGTAGATTCTTTAAAGACTTACCTGACTAATGATGATGAAGGAGTAAGACCTTCACGTGAGTGAGTGAGTGTAGTATGCGAATTACTCTGGCCGCGCGCAGATTCATGCTAGCCATGGGTCTTTATAGTGACCTACGTCGTCAAGCCGTAAGGAAAAGCCTACAGCATAGGGTTCTTTGAAAGGGGTCTTTGAAGGTTTTTACAGGGTCGGCAGCACGGGAGTGGTGGCGCCTCTGGTGTTGCAAGCGTTCTATGCTACGGTGACCACCAGTCCTTGTCTGCCACCTTAGTGGTATAAAAAAAAGTGCCGAAGGTAGGCATTTTCTGGTTCAATTCATACCATTATCTGAAGTGGGTACAGGATGGAAGTCCCACTACCTGGCCGGATGGAGGCTTTAGGTTGAGTTAAGAGTATTGCATACTGAACTAGCCGATTTCGATTTAATTGAGTACCTATTGTGATCAGCAATACTCAAGAGATCAAAATAATCAAGAGTAAAAAAATAGCAGAAACACAGCAATAGGCTCACCACCTATTGCGTGGGACATAAAATCATAAGGTGAAATGTGGGCGTATACTGTGCCTCTGCCTATGGGAGCGTGACTGTGTGTATGTGTTTGTATGTATGTATTGTGATCAGATTTAATAAGCGTTGCGAACTGTTTAGAATAAAATAATGCAGACTTAATATGTCGAGTTTATTTAGCTGATGCCCGACTCTTCGGTCAGGAAGGTCGAGCAAAAGATTCTGTACTTTGGATAAACTGTTGTTTCAGATGCTGTAAATGTTTGCGATGCTTCACACGAGGACGTGTGAGTCATCGTGATGGCCGTGTCGCAGAACTAACATCACAGCTGGAGGTGCACTGCTGACGTCATCCGGTGAGACTGTTCCTTTTCTTTCTGAAGCGAATCGCCAGGATTTGCGACCTTTGTGTGCCTCTTTCACGTTCTACAGATTCGTGAGTCGATTTATGTATGAACCTCTGCCGCTATACAAAGTCACGCTTTTGTTATGGGGAAGACTGGTTGAAGAGGTCACGTATGCCTGAGCCACGTCTGTTTAGGCTGGTTCAAAAGGATACGTGCGCCTGGGACACGTCTTTGTTGGTCAGACTGGTTGGAGAGGCCGCGTAAGCCTAGACCACGTCTGGTTGGACTGGTTGAAAAGGTTACGTGCGCCTGGGCCACGTCTGTGTTGGTTGGACTGGTTGAAGGGGCCGCGTACGCTTGAAATGTGTACGTGCGCCCGGGCCACGTCTGTGTTGGTCGGACTGGTTGAAGGGGCCGCGTACGCTTGAAATGTGTACGTGCGCCCGGGCCACGTCTGTGTTGGTCGGACTGGTTGAAGGGGCCACGTACGCTTGAAATGTGTACGTGCGCCCGGGCTACGTCTGTGTTGGTCGGACTGGTTGAAGGGGCCGCGTACGCTTGAAATGTGTACGTGCGCCCGGGCCACGTCTGTGTTGGTCGGACTGGTTGAAGGGGCCACGTACGCTTGAAATGTGTACGTGCGCCCGGGCCACGTCTGTGTTGGTCGGACTGGTTGAAGGGGCCGCGTACGCTTGAAATGTGTACGTGCGCCCGGGCCACGTCTGTGTTGTTCGGACTGGTTGAAGGGGCCGCGTACGCTTGAAATGTGTACGTGCGCCCGGGCCACGTCTGTGTTGGTCGGACTGCTTGAAGGGGCCGCGTACGCTTGTAATGTGTACGTGCGCCCGGGCCACGTCTGTGTTGGTCGGACTGGTTAAAGAGGCCGCGTACGCTTGAAATGTGTACGTGCGCCCGAGCCACGTCTATGTTGGTAGGGCTGGTTGAAGAGGCTGCGTATACCCAGGCCACGTCTACTTAGACTGGTTAAAAGAGGTACGTACGCCTGGGCCACGTCTTTGTTGAAGGTTGGACTGGTTGGGAAGACCTCGTATGCCTGAGCCATGTCTGTGTGTTGCGCTAGCTAGTTTAAGAGGCCTCGGATGCCTCAACCCGTTTCAAGTACTATTTGGTTTAAAGGGCTTAGTACGCCCGGCTTATTGGGAAAGGAAGTTAAGTTCGCAATTTCTGTCAGGAATGGACGAGCGATCATTAACGCATTCTTAAATTTCTACAGGTGTTTCGCCCGAGGACGTGCGATAGTCAGGGTTGGCCGTGACGGCACACTTCAAATGTGATCCTAATGACAAGTGACATTGACAGGTGACATAACACCGAGCGCTGGAGGGGCGGCCACGCACGACATATCAGGACGTCGTCAGTCGAGTCCCGGTCATTATTGGTGCAACGATCGACCGGTGCGCACGCGCCCACGTGCTCTGGTGGAATGTTATAACAGTGTAGATTTAGTTAGTAGGAGGTTCTTTGTGTTTAGTGTTAGTTATACGATTGACTAAATGAGTGTTAACTAAACCACGCATTATTTCTTTATACCACGATTCCTGGTTTCCTCGCCGAACTACCTACAAAGTGATGGTTACATCGGAATGTAGCAACGTGCCACCTGACACCACTCAATCCTACAAATATTTAAAAAAGTTATTGTACTAGTTTATATTTACCTTTTTTAACAAGACTGAATCGACTCACTAATCTGGCTTCTTGGTGGTCATCACAGTTCCCCAGTATCACATACAACTTCCCTACGCTTTTAATACTACAAGTTTGTGCTATTATTTGTGACATAATTTTGTGCTAGTTTAAGTAAAATTAAAATTTCTTGCTGTTTGTTTTCAATTATAGCACAGTGATGTTAGTAAACACTGAGTATCCATATAAAATATCACAAAGTTTAACATGAAAGAAGAACTACGCATTTACACAGAAATTAAATAATTTGTAATACCTGTACAAATTAAGTTTCGGGCGGAAAGTTAGTCCCATAGTCATTATAAACATAAATTAATTGTATAGTCATCACATTAACTACAGTAGGCTGAGCTGAAATATTGAATGATTAATTTCTTTTCAGTTTCATCCCAGTTTTAGTTCTAATACCATTAAGTAGAATCAGGCGGATTCCTTTTAAACCACTTGTTCAATCGTTCCATTATTGGCATCGGAAAGCTTTCAAAGAATTAGCTCGGTTTAATTGTGGAGGAGTGGATGTCCGCAGCATATCACCCCGTTCGCAAACAGAGACGCTTCTACAATTGTTTTCTAAACGGTTTTCTTCCTTCCATTTAATCCATGTCCAATATTTTTATCGCAAATTTTTCATTTGTTTGAGAAGGAAAGTTTTCTAAAGGCTTTTAGATTTTTTATATGTTTGATTTTTACCCACCATTTTTGATTATTTATTCTGAAAGATACTCATTTTATTTCTTCCATAAGTGAAATAATGGTTTATCATGTAGTTCTTAGTAGCATTTTTACTTCGTAAACTACTCCAGATCATGCACTCATGATTTATTTCAAAATTCAATAACTTTAAACGCGACACCGATAACACGCGAGTCGGAAATTTATACTATAAGCTGTCACGACTCATGATATCCAGTTGTTGTTATATTTTTTGATGGTTTATGTCTTCCCGAAGGACTTTCATAAGATTTGGTTTCTGCAACCTTAAGTAAGGTCGTCAGTTCACTTTGCAGGAGGTTTTCCTCCTTTATCCCACTATCACTTGACTCAGGCAATCCTTTAGGTCTTTGCTTTTTCTTATATGTGGAGTCGATCATGGCTCTACAGCAATATTATTGCCCACTAGTGACGACAAGCTTTTAAGTGACGACCACCGCAAAAGCCACAAGTCAATGCCATAACATAGTCGCACTGGCTCTAAGGAGCTGCTCTTGACCAATTGCAATATTTTGAATGAAACGATGCTTAGATAGTTTTATGTATACTCGTAACTAGCTGACCCCGCAACTTCGTTCACGTCACATAAATAAATAACAAAAATCACATAATTAATAACACTGTCAGAAGTGGCACCCAATCGCTAGATGCGCCACGGCTTTTCATCAGGCTGGTGGCGACGTCAATTTGGCGAGCTAAATATAAAAAAAAAACAAAAAAAAAAGTAATGTGTTTGAAAGGAGAGGTTTTTCTTCATCTGACTCATCAAGCAGCGTGTGATACTACCCTGTTGGCTTAATCATAAAAGAGCTTAATAATTAAGGCTATTTTAAAATAAGGCGTGGACTGTATTGTTTTAGAATAGACCAACACGCCAGTTTAGATTTACCCATTTATATTAGATTTATATGTAATAGATTCTTTAGAGTGACATAACTTTTTTATTTATAAACCGATTGACAATAAAAAATGCCGCATTGCAATCGGTTAAGTGGTTACTCAGGTTAGCGTGCACAAACGTACAGACAAACAGATATACAGACATACAGACAAACAGACAAAAAATCTAAAAAACATTGTTTTGGTTTCTATTGCGTTCATAAAGCCCCCCATAATATTTTTTCTTATTTATCTTCCATGTACAGACAGTGACCTGTTACGATTTTTTTTATTATATGGATTGATGATGATATAATAGTTTTTCAATTTATCATTGGCCTTTTTTTAAATATTTAAAGCAATGAGTATGCTAACTTTTTCATAATATTTTATTATAAAGTGAAAAAAGTCAACTTGGCCCAGACGGGACTTGAACCCCGCAACCTTTGCCTAATCCAGGGCAATGCTCTAACCAATTGAGCTACGGGAGCCGTACTGATACAAGTTGAAATTCTTCACCTTATTGTAACCGCCATTTAAGAGTATGGCACAGAGCCATCTATCGAGCTACTTAGCAACTCTGATATCAATGAACGATATTGCAATCATTTTTATACATTGACTAGCTGATGCCCGCAGCTTCGCCCGCGATGGCGCTGTATGTGAAAAATGAGATGCTTTTCTGTTGAAATTTTTCCTGAATTTTCTTTGCTATAAACCTCACGGAGCCCGAGACCTTTCCAACGAATGCAAAACCGTGGCAATCGGTTCGTGCGTTCTGGAGTTATAGCGTCAGGAAGGAAAACCCGACTTATTTTTATATAATAGATTTGATGTCTCCGACTCAATCTATCGATTTTTTTTTCACTTTATAATAAAATATTATCATAGACCTATAAGTAAAATTACTAATCAGGGTTACTCTTTCACGCTCTAACGGCTGAACAGATCTTTCTGAAATTTGGTACAGGGATAGATAATATAGTCTGAATTTCGTGATTGCATTGGTTCCATTTGCACATAATTCAATGCCTTGGGGAATGACAGATTGCAACACAGGATAGTCTCAAGCAGTGACTATCCCTTACAACATGGAAAAAGGCACACATTTTTGAAGTCCCCATAAGGCCATGAAAATCCTTAACGCCTGTAGTACGCTTGTTATGATTGTCATACCGGACACTAAATATCCTGTGAAAATATTTGAAAATTTTCTGTAATTCGAATCTTTACACCAACAACCAGTACAGATGTTAGGCTTATCCAGGGTTCCCAAGCATAGGCATTTGGTAGGGAACGTGTCAGTTTTAACTCGGCAAGAGTCCTTCATAGAATCCATGACGGATATTCCATAGGTACGTAAAAAAATACAGATGTTATAGATTCACAAACACCTCTTACTCAGAGCATTATTATCTTCTATACTTATAATAAATCTGTAGAGAGGTCAATTCTGTACATGAAATATATTTTCAAAATAACTATCAGGGGGTGATTAGTGATCGATACTGATGCCAAAAATGCAATCAGTAAAATTTTTGTCTGTCTGTCTGTCTGTCTGTCTGTCTGTATGTTCCTTATAGAAACAAAAACTACTCGACGGATTTTAACGAAAATAGATACAATTATTCTTCATACTCCTGGGCAGGTTATAGTATACTTTTCATCACGCTAAAACGAACAGGAGCGGAGCAGCAATCAAGAATGTTTTGAAAACGGGGAACATTTTTTACTGTCTAAGAGCTTCCGAGGCGTACGCTGCGTAAATGGTTACAGTTAGGTAAAAATTGTGTATTACGAAATTGTTTCTCTTAAAAAGTTCTAAAAAAAAGTCCGCGACAGCATATGTCTATCTTTTAAGGTTCGCTCACAATAACCTAATTTGTCTATCTCTTTTTTTTTTTTTTTTTGTTTAACGTGAGGGAAAATCCTCATGGATGTTATGCCGGACTCCTACCGACTAAAAAACCTCACGTCACGCCCAACAGTCTATGGTTGGGAGCCCCGGGTAAACCCTCGGAAGGATGTCCCAGGACTCCCAACAGACCCACGGCCGCTACTGCGGCCTCGCCCAGGGGGTGGTTCGGGTGCTATCCCGCGTCTTTGGGGGGTTTCGGGTGTGATCCCGCTTCTAAGGGGGGGGGGGGCGTGTGTGAATTGTCTCACTCACGTCACGCTGCCGTCATGGGCCTGCTTCTGTAAGGACGGTGAGCCGCCCTGTCACCGTCCTCATGCCCCCGGTCATGGTGGCCGATAGTCCTCGGCGAAGACACGTCGGCGGCGCCCAGGCCGCCGACTGCGGAACTCGGGTGGGAGAGTTCTCTCCCGTACCCGTCCCGCCGCCTCCTTCACGAGCATGACCTGCTCGCAGAAGGAGGCGGCGCAGTCCCACTTACTCCCGCTGGAGAGCATGGCTCGCACCATGGTCTCGAGCGAGAGAGTGTCCACGTCCAGACCCACTACGAGGACCTGGCGCTGTTGCGCCCACGCCGTGCACTCCACCAGTGTGTGGAGCGCCGTGTCATCGCTGCGGTCCTCGCAGTGCTGACACTCGGCCGTGGTTTCCCGGTGTTTCCGCCACAGATACCTACCGAAACTACCGTGCCCGGCAAGCATCTGTGTCAACCGGTAGGAGAGAGCACCGTGTCTCCTCTCCAGCCACTCGTCCATGACCGGTCTGACGGCCGCGATTGTGGCGAATCCCCCCTTTGGTTGCTCAAGTCGCACCTTCCATGTCTCCATGGTATCCTGGTGGAGTAGGGACCGCTGGGCCTCGATTTCTCGATAAGCGGGCCTTTGGCCCCGCTCCAGCGCCTCCTTGCGCCATCTGAACAGTGACGCAAGGGCTCTCGCTTCCAGGTCCCATGGAGGGGTCCCGGCTAGGAGACATGCCGCCTCACCGGAGATCGTGCGGTATCCTCTTATCACCCTGACGGCCATCACTCTCTGCGGGCTCAGCAGTCTAGCCACATTGATGGCCGTCAGGGTCATTTGTCTATCTCTTAAGGTTTGCTCACGATATAATGA
Organism: Miltochrista miniata; assembly: GCA_933228765.1. Classification (NCBI taxonomy): domain Eukaryota; kingdom Metazoa; phylum Arthropoda; class Insecta; order Lepidoptera; family Erebidae; genus Miltochrista; species Miltochrista miniata. The sequence goes on along the minus strand of OW121754.1, from coordinate 8,259,494 downwards.
AACTGAAGAGTTTGTTTGTACTAGGATCTCAGAAACTACTGGTTGCATTTCAAAAATTATTTTACAGTTTAATAGTCCATTTATTTAGGCTGCCTAAGGCAATATAACATCACGCTAAGACGAATAGGAGCGGAGCAGCCATGAATAATGTTTCGAGAACGGGGTTTATTTCTTTCTTTTGAGAGCTTCCATTGCTGACGCTGCATAAATAGTTAAAGTTACGTAAAAATTGTATACTACAAAATCGTTTTTCTTAAAAAGTTATAAAAAAAAGTCCTTGACAGCATATGCCTATCTTTTACCACTTACAATAACCCTCTTATTAAGTTTTAAAGTATTAGCGACGTGACGGGAGTAAATTTGGTCTGCAATGGCAGCCAGTCAACTGAACGATCAAAACCGGCCAAGTGCGAGTCGGACTCGCACGCGATGAGTTCCATACCGGAAAACGGATGGGTGGAAGTAAAAGTGACGGGAAACATTATATCACTTTAACGAGAGGTGTTAAAGTCACATCCTTCTCACTCTCATGTGATGCGCCATAATGAATACAAGCGACGCGACGCGACTATAATAAGCGCGACGGGGGTAAATGCAACGGGAAACATTGTAATACCTACTCGAAATATCAATACCATACCTCACTCTCATGTGACGCAAACGAAGTTGCGCGGGTCAGCTAGTTTTTAATAGAATTGATTGTGTATACATAAAGAGCTATTTCGAATTTTATGCATTAAATTCAATTTAAAGGTTATATAAAAGGTCTGATTGAAAGAGGCTCTAAAGGTACAATGCTAACAGAAGTGTAAATGTTTTGTAAATAAACGAAATACGTTTTTAGGGAAGCCTTCGGCATCCCGACGAATTTACCTAAACATTTTTTTGTTGAAGGACAAATTGGTAAGGAAATGATAAATCGATTGTCCCAATTCTTTGATAGATCGTCATCGTCAGAATCGGATCTGCTTTCAACGCTTTTCCCTCATTTCGTGAACACGATTTTCAGTAGTACCTAGTGATGGCAAGCATAACCATGTCATCTTCCATCAGTCAAGCCACAGGTTTTCGTATCTTACTTTTCTGCCGTTACAGGGAGGGGGGGCTGATATTTGAGATTGAAATTCAGAGTCACTGCTGAGCTGACGCATAGTCCTATAGTAAATATCTAGCTAAACTGACACGCGAGCATACTAGGCGTAGTAGTCGTCACCCTAACGTAGTATATTGTATATACTCTCAGGGACAAATTTAGAGGAACGCAAAAAAAAGGTCGACTACGTTAATTTTTTTATACTTACACACTGGCCAACTATAACAGCATTTGTATTATTTAAAGAAAGACATTTTATCGTCTTTTGTTTCAGAATATCATTTGTTTTTTTTTCTCTACGTAGTAATGTAATAAATGTGTGTCGTAACTTCGTAAGAGAACAATTTAAGAGTTTATTTTCGTATTTGAAAACTTTAGTAAATCTTTTTTTTTACAAAAAATATTCGTCAGAGTGTTACTTAGAGACTTTTTAAAAAGACTGAAGTGATAATGCCGGATCTCAACGTAGCACAGGTGTCCAAAGCTGTAACTTTAATCGAACAAGGTTACACTTACAATCAAGTGGCTCAAATGTTGCGAGTTTCCAAATCAGTTATCTTTCGCAACGTAAAACGATACCGGCAGACAGGAGTACACAAGATGCAGAGGACAAGGGAGAAAAAAGAAGACCACAGCTAGGGACGATAGATTTATCGTAAGCAGTGTGCTAAGAAATCGTACCTCGACGTCTTCTGAGGTAAGAGCAAGGGTCCAAGAAGTCCGAAATGTGGCAGTTAGCACTAAAACGATACGAAGAAGACTTAAAGTAGCCGGAATAGGGGCATTTATACCTGCCAAAGGACCTCTTCTTACCACAGGTCATCGTGTAGCTCGGAGTAACTTTGCTCGCATTCACCGTCACTGGAATGACAATGACTGGGGAAGAGTATTATTCACTGATGAGTCCAGATTTTGCCTTAAGCCAGGTGATGGAAGGGTGAAAGTGTGGAGACGACCAGGAGAAAGATATGCACAGTGTAACATTGTCGGAAGAGAACCTTACGGTGGAGGGTCAGTGATGGTATGGGGCGGCATTTCCTTAGGAGGACGTACGGAGCTCCACGTCTTCGAAAATGGATCTCTGACCGCAGCACGCTACGTAACTAACATTTTAGAAGAAATTGTGATACCATTTGTCCCATACATAGGTAATAATTTTCTACTGATGCATGATAATGCTCGGCCACACACTGCCGCTCTAGTTTCAAGATACCTTCAAGAGAAATCGATGTTTTGGAATGGCCAGCCCACTCGCCAGACTTAAACCCGATTGAACATGTCTGGGATAAACTGGGAAGACAAATAAAAAAAAGAATCCCTGCAATAACCAACTTACGACAACTTAAAACGGCGTTGGTAGAAGAATGGGACCAAATGCCACAAAATTTCATAGACGAATTAATAAAAAGTATGCCCAGACGATTGGAGGCAGTTTTAACAGCAAGAGGAGATAACACCAAATACTGAACGTGCCTACGAGTGGTCATGTTAACTTTTACTAGAGAAGAAACCAGACATTCCATAAATTTCATGATAAGATTAAATTTCATTGTTTCCTTAACATTCTCGTTAATAAGCGATAACTTTAATATTTGTCTATTTTTAACAGTAAATTGTACATTTCTGTATTTTAAAAAGTTAAATTAATTAAGAATACTCAAATGAAACTGTATTAAACATAAATAAATCGTTTATTTTATTACTACCTGAACATTTCTTTGCGTTCCCCTAATTTTGTCCATGAGTGTAGTAGTATATAGTATAGTTTTTGTTTTTGTGAGCTAGAAAAACAAAAATAATTAAAAAAAACTAATTATTTCATGTTTCAAGACATTAATCACAACATCATTCCCTCACTATAGAGTCCTCACAATAGACTGGTGCTCCCTAAAACATTAATGGTATTGACATGACTAATTTTCAACGAATAATATCTACCAAAACTGCATTAAATGCACGTCCGCGTGACTCAAAATTGCCTGTGTAGTACGTATATTAACATTAGAATGGTATTTGTTCAACAATAATAACACTAAATTATTATGCAATTTGACTTTTAGAGTGTTATTGTCGACTACACAACAAACTGTTTCTGAAGCTTAGATATGTACTGCACTATATTTCTTCGGTGAGGTAATTCCTTAGTCATCAAAATTACTGCATTATTTTTTTATACTACTACTGTGGCACACAAACTAACGAGCCAACTGATACTGTAGTCTGTGTACTTTTGCAACACCATTGGCGCTAAATATGCGCTGATAGGTATATACGACTGTCTTGTTACTGACAACCGAGACCAACGGCTTAACGTGCCTGCCGAAGCACGGAAACGCTACCAAATAAAGGTCACAAAGTGGCTACATGATTGTCACTTGTCCATGAACCATCCATAGTGAAAGTTACTGACTGCAGTGATCGGTAACAACTTACATGTTTGTCGGAATTAAATGCATTTTTCTTTCTTTTCTTTCTTTCTTCTTTCTTACAGAACACTAAATCCGCGGGGCCACGAACAAATTAGATGAAAAAAATTACAGCCAGTATAATAAGTTACTAGTGAGCAGTAGCCTGGTACTTAACTAACAAAGCGACCCTTTAATATATTTCTATCAAAATGATTGACCATATTTTGATATAGGTAATCGCTACAGTAATTCCTGAGAAGAATAACCATTACTGCAATTTCCGTTTAAGGGGTTACCAGTAACATGGAACTCGTTAAGCCAAGTTTTAAGTATAATATCAATAATAATATCTTTCTTAAAACTGATAAATGTTGTGGAACAGTACAAGTGGTGTTATTCAATACGTTCTTAAAACATTTGTCCATAAAACAAAATCGACTTCGTTAATAGGACCCAGATTTTAGGGATTTTCCACCAAATCAGAGACGTGAGAAGATGAATTGTGTTTTAGTAATCAATCAGATTTCATATTTCCACATCTCAGATCTGTGACATGAGTATTATGGTATTACGGAAGCTGATTCGTTATTAAAGCACATCTCGTCTCCGCGTTGGTGGAAAGCGCGACTTTAGTAAGTACCTTAAGCTTTCAGCAAGAGAGTCCAATTTAATTAAAAATGAAAAGTTCACTGCTTTGGTAAGGTGTCTTGGGATCTTTCGATAGAAAATCAAAGAGAAATACTTTCTTCTAACATGCAATGGGTGGTAGATTGTTAATATCTGTTGAATAAGTGCTATGGAAAGGTTAATACTAGTTTAGTAGTCTTAATAGTGGGAAAGTCTATTTTGGGAGCTATTATTACACGTTTAATGGTAATTGGTTCAGTTTCAAATCGAAGTGATAAGATATCACTTACGAATTTGTGCCATGGCAAAAAGACTTTGAATATTCAGAACTACATTATCCAGTTGAATTATAAGTAGATAGAATTGTTTATTTATTAAAAAGAAGTAAGGTAGAGTCTTGTAATTGCAACTAAATATATTGGAGTCTTTATGTCACCGCTTGATATTTCCATATTCATAAGCAAAATGATTTTTTTCAAACATTTTTCATGAAGTAAATTTTATGTAGATTACTACACATTATTTAAACCAATGTGATGTTACTGTCCAGAATTCCATTAATAAATACCGAGTTAACCTGAAATAAATAATTTATTTTTATATTTATAAATTTGTTATAAAGGGCAAATTTTTGAAGGTGAACACTAGTATTTCTTTCGATAAAATATTTTTATCGTAGTAGACAATTTCACTGTCGCATCACTAGCATTATCATCTATATATATAAAAATCAATGCCACTTTTCGTTGTAATTTTATAACTCGAGATCGGGCTCACCTATCCAAACCAAATGTTTAGGCTTTGTTCGGACTATTTAGTAGATGGTTTATGTGAAGTTTGCACAAAATCGGTCGAGCGGTTCTTGATTTATCACGCAAATGAAGTTGCGCGGGTCAGCTAGTACTTCATATAAAAGTGGTCAGATAATTGCAACTACCCTAGAAATTAAAAAAATAGTTGCAATAACCTGACTTTTGATTTTTGGTCTGGTAAATGTAACTGAACTCATAATTTTAGCTAGCTTTATCATGGAATGAAACAAATACGTAAAAAATAACTTACCGTGCTAGATAATCACTCCTTAATGAAGAAACCAACCAAAAACCACGAAGAAAAAACAATAAATGCTAATTAGGAACTGCTTGCACGCAACGTCAACTCAAGCAAAATGACGGTTTGACAAAAAGTCATGTCAATCGCACAGTTTAATAGCTATCAGTGCCACCTTTATTTTTTTCATTAGCATTAGGGTTGAAGAACAATATAACACCAGTCATGGTTTGAAACAGTAATGATAGATGCAGTTATTTATATTAGTTGCAATTACCAGATAGTTGCAATTACAAGACTCGACTTTACGCGAAACAACTACCAATCATTACCTTAAACCAATTTTCTCCATCCAAAGGTTGCCTGGTAGAAATCGCTTTTAATGATAAGGCCGCCCATTGTACCTTCCTCTTGTACGGAATCTATGTACTCTATTTATATTTACATGGTGTACAATAAAGTGTATAATAAATAAGTAAATAAATATCTAAATTAGGTCTGTTCATTGAGCTATGTTTAGAAATATTATAAACTAGCTGATGCCCGCAGCTTCGCCCGCGTAAAATTTGTTCCCGCGGGAAGTGTTTCCCGGGATAAAAGGTAGCCTATGTGTTATTCTAGACTATAATGTATCTCTGTACCAAATTTCAGCCCGATCCGTTCAGCGGTTTGAACGTGAAAGAGTAACAAACATCCACACTCACAAACTTTCGCATTTATAATATTAGTAAGATGTTTCGTTACAAAAGTTTGAAAAGTTACTGTAAATTAGTATGTGCGAGTCGGACTTGCGCACAAAGGCTTCTGCACCAAAAAAAACAACACGTTTGTTGTACTAGAGCCCCCTTATTACTCCATTTTATTCTGATTTTAGTATCTGACACCTACTTGCGATTTCTCCAAATTAATATTTATTTAACATTTGTGAACATTCTATCACAACATCATCTAAACGAAATTAAGCTAATAAAAGCTTGTGCTATGGGATTAAGTGTAATCTCTCATGGATGCTATGCCGGATTCTAACTGAATTAAATCACACGTGCTCTTCCTCTGCCTACGGCAGGAAGCCTCGGGTAAGCCCGCAGAGGGTCGTCCCAGGAAATCGGAAAGATGTCCCAGGAAAGTATGAAGACTTACATTAATTAGTACCAGTAAGTTCCCAAGTAAGTTCCCAGATACAAAACTTCTCATAAAAAATTTCGTCGTGCTGATATTCGCTGGTATTTTCATGTCTCATAAATAATTATGTAGAGTGTATTTGTGTATTTTCATAGCTCCGTGGCACAGTCGCTAAAACAGTTTTTATGATAATCGATTTTGATAATAATAAAAGAAAGTGCAAACATAACGTTTTATAAGATGATATAAAACGCACTTAAGTTAATGGAACGTCAGTATTTTTCAAATGGATTCGTTCAATTTATTTCACACTCGCCATTTGTAATTTACAATTGAATAATAGTGTTATGACTATGAGGGTAAGAATTCCTTTTAAGATTTTGCATTAGCATCGTAGCTTAGTAGTTTCTTTTAACGACGTTATTTTTTTTTTAATTAATCATGGTCATTTTTTTCACACAACGCTATCTGATCCCAAAGTAAGTTAGGAATAACCTGCTTATGTTATGGGTATCAGACCACGGATATTAATACTTATATACTTTTAAATACATACATATTATACATAGAAACACCCAGACTCCTGAGACAAGAAATTATGGGTTACACAAATATTTGTCTCCGGTGGGAATCAAACCCACGACCTCCAGCGCCGCAGGCGGTATCACTACCGACTGCGCCACAGAGGCAGTCAGAGTTTGACTTTCTAAATAATATTAATTATGTTATTAATGTGAGTTTGTGCAGATTGTTTGGATATACCTATTATGTAACTGTTTGTTACTCTTTCACGATCATCCCAAAAAAAACGAAATTCAACAAACGGTCCGTTGTCATGTAACCTTTAAAATAAGGAAAATTGCAAAAAACCTGTCATTGAATTCATGATAATACAGAGTCACGAGTCAAACTGTTAACACATTTTCTAGCACTCGAAGTTAAAAAAGGAAAATCGAATGAAACTTTTTATGCAAACAAGTTAAAATAAACTCTATTTCCAAGAAAGTTAATGTGATCGTGGGTATTGTCAAAGTAATGAGTTGTTTTACTGTCAGCCCATTTTAAGTAGGTACTATGGAAACGAGGGTAAACTACAATTGTCTCGTGAATAGTTCCCTGAAACAAGATAATGTACGGTGCGAAAATTTCTATATTATCTATGGAATTCGTGTACAAAATGTTGTCGACAAGGGTTAACAATGTGATAATATGTCGGTATTTAGTACTGGTTTTACTTGACATAGCGATTATTTTTACTACCTTTGTAAAGGATAATTATCATTATAGGTCATTGTTGATTCCATAATTTATTATGGTCAACAACCAATCGTGTTCTTTTTATATTCACGCTTTTCAAAGTAAATTCTCAAGTCTCTGACAGCTATTTGAAACGATTGACGTTAGCTTTCAGCACAGGAGGCACAGACGTTTCAACAGAGAAAATCACGATTTAACAATAAAATAACTCAGTCTCATTCAAATGAAAACTACGTGACCCAACTAAATATTAAAGAAAAAAGTTAGGGTCTAACTATGTCATAACTAAATAGTTATTTTGCAGAGCTTTATCGATTCATACCCACTTCTATGAAAGTGGTTAAGAATCTTTCTCAAACATATCAGAAAAAAATATATCTTCATCGCGTACCTACACCAAATAGTACGGACGTACGTACAGCACAAATCTATAGCTTTCTGTAGAAATGTAAAAACTTAAGACTATGTTTCATGGAATCAAGAATCCTTACTCCAAAATAATGCAAGCTTTAATTTTATAAAGAACTGTTTATTTCTGTTATTTTTCCGTAAATAGCACACATACACACACACACACACACACACACAACAAATCAATCAGTCTTTCACAGTGTTAAACTCGTCATTCGAGGCCTCTCACAAATATTGGCAGCATTTTGAGTCTACTGTTCCACGTCAGATGGATTATACAAGGTTCTATTCTAAGTTCTCTTGGTTTTTAAAATGTGCGAAAAGCTTTATCGTACCCTATTTACAGTTCCTGTTACTTATTTATAACAAACTTATTTGTCCATCAAAGTATGATTAATTAATTCTATATTGTAACTCCAATGCCTTTCAATTACATTTCTTAGCTGTCAAACTGTTCATTCGTTGTTAATTTTCTCTATGAATAACTCTCAAATATTACCAATTCAAATGTTTATATTCGTTGAAGTATCGATCAGTTTTACAGACACTACAACCTTATGTCGTAGGTATTAATTATTTAATATCGCCGGTTAACTTTGGTATAGAAATTTAGACAGTTGAATGAGTCAATGTAACCAGATAGTAAGGACAATCATATTGTAATAACAGCCTGCGTTGTCAATTCATAAATTAACTGTCTGTTTTCGATTAGAAGTGAAGAGCAACAAAGTGGTGCGCTTGTGTCCCCGCGGACTCAGTGCTCTGTAAGCGATCACTGCGGAAAGTAACTTTCACTATAGCCGGTCCTTGGATTGGTGACCATCTATGTGACCACTTTGTGTCATTTATTTCAGCGTTTCCGTGCTTAGGAAGGCATCTTAAGCCGTTGGTCCCAGTTGCCAGTATAATGGCAGTCGTTATGCCAAGTTGAAGGCATATATTAAAGGCGGCATGAAAAATTTCTACAGCAGGCAGCAGTAACCTGTGCCTGTCCATTTCAACACGGTTCACCACCTTTTACGTGGGACAAATTCTAAAAATGTGAAATATGGGCATATAATATATTTGCCTACTAAAGGCGTGACTATTATGTATGTATATATGAATTTCGATTAGAAGACATTTTGATGTTATGTCTTGTTATGCCTTTGGTTTGGTTTCCAATCGTGTCTACAAAATATTTTAATTAAGATTTCAAAACATGATCCTACAGATCCATCCTTATGAAGCTTACTTATCTGTAGGAAAGAAAAAATAGTAGGTATGTTTGTCTTGTATGAGTATTCAGTAATCTATATAATACCAGCCTGTGTAGCATATAATGTTGTCGGGCATAGTTTAGAAACATCTGACGCAGCTTGAGTATTGATTAGCATCGGCATAGTCGAGCCGCACGTGGGTTGAAAAACCTGGAACATTTATACGTGGTTTTGATTATTAGGATTAGAAATCGCTCGTGACCCCGCGGACTCAGTGTTCTATAAACGATCACTGCAGTAAGCAACTTTCACTATGGCCGGTCCATGGATGGGTGACCATCCATGTGATCACTTTGTGACATTTATTTAAGCGTTTCCGTGCTTCGGAAGGCACGTTAAGCCGATGGTCCCGGTTGCCAGTAAAATGGCAGTCGTTAAGTCAAGTTGAAGACTTTATTTCAACAGCAGGCAGTCACAACCTGCGCCTGTCCATTTAAACACGGCAATACGGCTCACCACCTATTACGTGGGACAAATTATACAAAAAATCTTGAGAGGTGTCAAGGGACACCCGGATGGAACGAAGTTCCTTTCGATTAAAGTGAAGGAATTGTAATAAAATTTTATTTTAATTTTAAAATTTTATTGTAAGCAAAAACAAAAAAAAGTGAGTGCGTGTAACCTTTACGCGCGACTGAAACTGAACAGAGCGAAACTCCTATTTGCTTTGGTGTTGCTCGTAGAGTTCATGTTCATCCCCTGGCTAGCACTAGCACTACCACTATCACTACCAAAAGTGTCGTTACAACTTTTCGTGAGAATTTTTTCCGTCTAGCCCCCTTTCACAACGCGCGATAAGGAACTTCGTTCCAAAAGGTGAAATGTGGGCATATAATATGCCTCCGCCTACCCCTTCGGGGATAAAGGCGTGACCATATGTATGTATGTATGTTGATTATTAGGTATTTACACATGCCTGCTTTTACGTGACAGACTGACCTAATAAATTGACTAATATTATAAAAGATCATAGCAGCATTTTTATTTTTGAGATAGTTTCAAACTATGCACAACAACCCAGCATTTGCATAGACATGATGAAATTATCACATTTCAAATTAATTTAAAACGTGATCATTTCATCATCTTTTCACACAAATTTTAAAGCAACTTTATTTCAGCAGAAATGAACAATAATAAACAAACAGTTAGAAAAGGAAATGATGAAATCGTTTTACGAATTCCACTGAGCAAACAACGTTAATTCATTTAAAAGATGATTGCAATAAACTTTTAATGGGCACTCTAAGGAATCACAAACCAATAAACCGGAAGAATTTTTCCTTTGGGTACATTGCGGGTATATTCAAATTGTATGTAAATACGGCACTTTCTATATCAGACGGCATTATGGAAATGTGGTGACGTCAAGGTGCGGCGCAGACGACAGACTATCCGCGACGCACGGTCTGTGAAAAATCTGGCATGGCCAAAAAAATAATATTCATGAACATTTTTGCGCAATATATTTTTAAACAACGCTATCTTATTCCAAACTAAGCTAGGATTAACATACTTGTGTTAAGAGTACCTTTCAGACCACGGATATTATTTGATGGTGCCTAACCGCATTCCCCACGTTACCAAAATTAAGACCACCGATATTTATACTTATATATATTCTCGTGGCCTTGCGGACACAGTGTTCTGTAAACGATCACTGCTGGTTTCACTATGGCTGGTCCTTGGGTGGGTGACCATCCAAGTGACCACTTTGTGACATTTATTTGAGCATTTCCTTGCTTCGGAAGGCATGTAAAGCCGTTAGTCCCGGTTGCCAATAAAATGGCAGTCGTTAAGCTAAGTTGAAGGCCTTTATAGGTGGCTTGAAAATTTTCAATAGCAGGCAGTCACAGCCTGCACCTGTCTATTTCAACGCGGCAATACGGCTCACCACCTATTACTTGGGACAAATCCTAAAAAAGGTAAAATGTGGGCACATAATATGTCTCTGCCTACCCCTTCGGGGATAAAGTCGTGACTTATGTATTTTGAAATACGTACTTATGAAACATACAGACACCTAAACTCTCGAGATAAATATTTATGAATCACAAAAATTTTTGTCTCCGCGGGGAATCAAACATACAGCACGTGATCAGAAGTCGCACACTGAGCCATCCAATGAGCGCCAAGCGGTTTCTTTGTGCGGCGCAGACTCGATTGCACAAAAGTCTATTGTCTACGCTGCATGCAACTGCGAGTGGTTAATCAAGTCGTGGCCTGTGAGATGAGTAGTGTATAGTCTACGTCTTGCGATTGGGCACTGTCAATAGAATTGGTACTGTCCACAATTGATGATCTGTCTTTGACGAGTACGGGAGCTCAGTGAACGGATAGTGAATAGTGTAATTATAACACTAGTAGTGCCAGGAGATACAAAGTAGGTTTATTGGTATCGCAAAGTTACACAAGATGTTAAAAAATTAAATTATTATAAACCACATACTGAAAAACGAAACTTTTCCAAAACATTTTTTTATTAATTACACCTGACCGGTTTCGCCTTATGGCATTCTCAAAGGTTTCCACCAAACGCCATCAATCAACAGCATAAAAATAATCTGTTATGAACCTCTTTTTACATGTTCAGGACAATCTAGACGCACAAAAGGATTCATGAATTTTAAAGTCTTAGTTTTTCCATTTCCTTGGAGAGTCCATTCAAGCAGCCTTTCGCAGTCTACTGCTGGGTGTAGACCTCTACCATTTAGATTTGTAGGTTGGTTGGCCTCACTGTCTGTAGCTAGAAATGCTGGATAGGTTGGTACAGGGTGCTGTTTTGAGTTTTCCATCTCTTTGCCATAACGTCGTCGGCTAATCAGCAGGTACAAACTGCCGTTGAACATGCATTTTACAATATAAGACTGGCTTGGGGAGGCAAATCTTAGTCACCCATCTTCAAACCTATTTAAATCCAATGTTCAATTAATAATACCTTATTTATTAGGTACATGTTTCAAATTTGTTTCGAATAAAAATCCAATCAGTAGGAATATTATATAGAAAAGGGTAAATTTGTTGCGTTTGATGACCGCTGCCTGAATTATAGGGTGAAAGCTTCCTTTGTACGCATTAATTTTGTAAATGTTTGGGACTGGATACGAATTTTTTTGTGGTTCAATGAATTTAAACGTATTTGAAATATCTGGAGATAAAAATTGAGTTATACTGATCGGAAGAAATAATGGTTAAATGACAAAAATGTTTTTTTTTATTCGTGGCTTTTGATTATCCAGGGCAGGTTACACTCTAACCAGCACTACAGACGCCCCAAAATCACAGTTCCTGAGATAATTATAGCCCTAATGACAGGCAAACAGACAGACGGAGAGGGAAGTCGTAGTAAAATTGTCCCAATTTTACCATTCAGATAGGATACCTTGAAAGTCTGTCACCGAGTTATCTCATTAACCATGATATACAGTTTATCATGATAGACAGTTGAAATTTCACAGATTTTGTATTTATTTTACCGCCCAGATACTAAAATACTAAAACAATTAAGGGAACAATCCCACACAACAAGCGTAATTTTAATAACCGTTTTCTGATATTCCAAAAAAGAACATCCTATTTAAATAAGTGATTTTATACAGTAATTTGTTGCATTACATTGCAAAATTAATAAAAAAAAACATTATCGTTTCAACCAACTGTATTGTCCATCTAAAGTGTTTATCGGTAATAACTGTATGAAAATAGACTTGCCTTTATTTTAATAGATACAGGAGCAGTATACTAATTAGCCGTAATATCAAATATGATGATGGCGTATTAGTATCAAGATGGGAGTAATAAAAGAACAGTATTAAATGAAAAGGGTCTATAATGAAATGGTAACGGTTATTGGAGTAGAAGATGTGTATATTAATATGTGAAGAAAATGCTTCTTACATTTTACGATCATAATATTTACAGTTTATATATTTCCATAGAATTTGTGCATCTCGAAAAATCATGGCGACATTTAAAATCGTTTATAGAACATCATTTGACGAGTTAAGTTCACAATGAACAGCTACCAACTTTTTGCAACTTTTTTTTTAATACTCCTACGGTGGCAAACAAACTTATGGCTCACCTGATGTATTGGGTCACCAGAGAGTATGAACGTTTACAAAAATAGACGGCGCTACCTGCAAGAACCTTCTAAGACCCCTTTTTGAAGAACTGTAGGCGTTTGGAAAACCCGACGCATGGAGATCAGTTCACAATTGAAATGTGCTTGGAAGAAAGCTTCCTTTCTTTTAACTTTCAGTTCTTATCCAAACAGTCAGTTTGAATAATGTTTTTTGTGGTGTGAGTATTTCAAATAAGCCAGTTGTAGTGGATTTTAGGCATAAGAATTAAAACACGTAGTGCCCGCAGCGAAAGATACAGTAACAAGGTTATAGTCAGGAATCATTCGATTTATATTTATTTTCCATCCATACGATAACATTTTGATCGTCCTTATTTACCTTGTTACATAGACTTGTATCTTGAGGGCAGAATCTTTTTTAGGGTAAAAGATATTTCTGTTGGTAAGAGCGTATTTATTTGAATGAGAAACTGATTCGTGTTTGCCGTCATAGTATCTTCTTGTATTTTTATACCGGTAAAATGAACTGAGTTTGTCTCAGGTTCACTTCTATCCAAATTTGTATTTGTGTATAAATGTCAAAGTTGTCCGAACCACTCATCCAATTCCCATGAAATTTATCACAGAGATAGATCTTAGCTTGGTGAAAGGTACTTTTTTTATCTCAGTAACAAGTTCCTTTAAGAAACGGGCACGTCGAAGTTTCTGCGAACATTAGCTAGAAATTATACAATCGACAAAAAAGGTACAAGTTATCTTCGAAAATGAAACAAAATTCATGAAATAATGGTCATGTAAGGGTCCTGAAACATCCTTCCGAGGGCTTACCCGGGGCTCACAACGATAGGCTGTTGGGCGGCTCGTGAGGTTTTTTAGACGGTAGGAGTTCGCCATAACATCCATGAGGATTTTCCCTCACGCAAAATAACAAAAAAATAAAAAAAATGTCATGTAAGGACATAATATAAATACGCTAACGTTATGTGTTGATTAACAGCACAGAAATCAGAAAAAAATCTTTTCTGATGTCTGTTATTAATTGACTGTCCTCTAATTTAAAATCCTTACTTTACGACTTTTCAAGTTTATAATGCCTTAATCCACAAATAATCTATTTTTTCCGAACTCTCGCACAACTAAAATAAATGAGAGTTACAACTCTGGGATCAAGTCACAATTTATATTCTAAAACCTATAAAGACAGTACGTGCGAGAAAAAGTCACATATAAAAGTAGTAAAATCTCTGATTTTAATCGTTTAAAAACTATGAACTTTAAGCTGAAAGCAAACGTGTAATTACCCTTCTAAAACTACGGCTATTAAAAAAGCATCATTTATCTTATTGAGATTTTAAAAACAACAGTGGTTTTTATAGATGCAATGGTACCCTACCGAAATCTTATTGCCTCAAACTAGATTTTGGATGAAACCTGTAAGTGGTGCACCTACTGACTAAAACAGACTGAAAACAGATTATATTATGTATTATCTCAAAATGTTGTCCGCAGCCCACCAGAATGGCTATTAACCCCATTAAAATCCGACACGCAAATTCTGCCAAATCAAGATAAAACCCAAACAATGACACATCTTACCTCAACTTAAAACGGCTCAAAACTTCAAGCAATCAATGTGGGTTAATATCCGGTTGTTAGAGATTGCCCGATAGAAAGTTCCTCTAATCTTCTGGGGATCAACTCAATACTACGTGAGGGGTGATTGAGCTATAGGATAGTGTTCAGCGCGATTTAGTTAATCGCTCTGCGGTAATCAAACGTGCAGGTAATATAGCTGAGTGTTTAATAGTTCGGGACTAATGGAACGAAATTTTAATTAGCAATAAATTAAAGTACAAAGTTCCTTTGACATTACCGATTATTGAAGTGAAACTTCTTTATCGGCGTTGGAAAAAAATTTGCGTCACGTCACGTCACGATTTTTGGTTACGCGCCATCTTTGTTCTGTTCCCCACCACGGTGGATTCGAATTAAGAGTACTTTATCCAGGGATAGCATGTCATTTGAGGGTTTTTGGACTTTTGGACTTTTGGGCTTTTGGACTTTTGGACTTTTGGATGGGACATTGGTACTTTGGGTCTTTGGGACTTTGGAACTTTGAGACTTTGGGACTTTTGAACTTTTGAACTTTTGAACTTTTGAACTTTTGAACTTTTGGACTTTTGGACTTTTGGATGGGACCTTGGTACTTTGGGTCTTTGGGACTTTGGAACTTTGGGACTTTGGGACTTTTGGACTTTTGGACTTTTGGACTTTTGGATGGGACCTTGGGACTTTGGGACTTTGGGACTTTTGGACTTTTGGACTTTTGGACTTTTGGACTTTTGGACTTGGACTTTTTGGACTTTTAGACTTTTAGACTTTGGGACTTTGGGACTTTGGGACTTTGGGACTTTGGGACTTTGGGACTTTGGGACTTTGGGACTTTGGGACTTTGGGACTTTGGGACTTTGGGACTTTTGGACTTTTGGACTTTTGGACTTTTGGACTTTTGGACTTTTGGACTTTTGGACTTTTGGACTTTTGGACTTTTGGACTTTTGGACTTTTGGACTTTTGGACTTTTGGACTTTTGGACTTTTGGACTTTTGGACTTTTGGACTTTTGGACTTTTGGACTTTTGGACTTTTGGACTTTTGGACTTTTGGACTTTTGGACTTTTGGACTTTTGGACTTTTGGACTTTTGGACTTTTGGACTTTTGGACTTTTGGACTTTTGGACTTTTGGACTTTTGGACTTTTGGACTTTTGGACTTTTGGACTTTTGGACTTTGGGACTTTGGGACTTTGGGACTTTTGGACTTTTGGCCTTTGGGACTTTTGGACTTTTAGATGGGACCTTGGTACTTTGGGTCTTTGGGACTTTGGAACTTTGTGACTTTGGGACTTTGGGACTTTTGGACTTTTGGCCTTTGGGACTTTGGGACTTTGGGACTTTGGTACTTTGGGACTTTGGGACCTTGAGACCTTGGGACTTTGGGACTTTTGGACTTTTGGCCTTTTGGACTTTTGGACTTTTGGACTTTTGTACTTTTGTACTTTTTGACTTAATTTAAGGTGAGGTGAAAATTAAGTTTATGAAGAAGTTTCACTTCTTACGTGTGTACACTAAGTACACGCAATTTTTTTTTTTATACTGCTAAGGTGACAGACAAGCTTATGGCCCACCTGATGGTTAGTTACAGTAACCTATTGATGTTTGCAACACCAGAGGCGCTACACGCTTGCTCTCTACCTAGGTGCAAGTTGTGACGACTGATTTGATTTTTTTCAAGCCGCCCATAAGGTCTTCGTCTTAACGTCTGTCATATTACAGACAACCGGAAACAATAGCTAAGCCTTCCGAAGCTTAAAAATGCTCGCAAATAAATATATCACGTGGTTGTCAGCCTAGGTGAGCCAACAAAGTACCGGATGCAAAAGACTTAGAAAGATGAAATTCTATAATTATTATGTAATTAACAAATATTTATTTTACGTCTGGGATTCTTAAAAACGTATAAATCTGGTAAATTTAGTAATATTTCTAGTAAATTTTATTATGATAATTTATATATGTATAATGTGTGTTACCAAAATAAAGGTATCGATTTAATACAAAACTTATTGCTAATAAAATTTCAAACAAATAAAAACGCATTATAAAATACTGGTAACTATTACAAATTATAATTTAAAGTGTTTCATAAACTATTTTCAAACGAAGTCACATTACATTAAACCAAATTTGGACTTTCAAACAAATAAATAGTAAATCTAACACAGCTTTTCTCAAGCTTCAAACATCATAACACGGTTAAAGCTAAGACACCACAATTTAATCTGTGATATTTTTATTTAGAGAAAGATTTTCGTTTCATTTCATTTCAAATACTGAACCTTTAGACACTGCGAGTTGAGAAAATAAAATAAGACTTTACCACAGATAAAAATTTTACTACGTTTTAATGTTATTAAGTGTACCAATTTTTTGGGCGGCGTATTATATGCCCAAATTTCGTACGTAGTGGATGGTAAGCCGCATTGCTGTGTTAAAATGGACAGGCGCAGGTTGTGACTGCCTGCTGTTAAAATTTTTCGAGCCGTCTAAAAAGGCCTCCAAATTGGCTTAACGACTGCCATTTTTACTGGCAAACGGGATCAATGGCTTAACGTGCCTTCCAAAGCCCGGAAACGCTCGTCGCAAACTGGTCACACGGATGGTAACCCATCCATGGGCTAGCCACAGTAAAAGTTGCTTACTGCAGTGATCGTTTACAGAACACTGAGTCCGCGAGGCCACGAGCGCTTCTTTCAAGTATTATTAATGAAACTGTTAAATTCCAGAATTACATAATAATTTTCTAGAATCTATTTCACTACACATTCAAATTCAAAGCGCTCGTGGCCCTGCGAACTCGGTGTTCTGTAAACGATCACTGCAGTAAGCAACTTACTAAACTTTCACCTTGGCCGGTCTATGGATGAATGACCACCGTGTGACCACTTTGTGATATTTTCTGCGAGCGTGTCCGGTGTCCATACTTCGTAACGTGCGTTACGCCGTTTATTCCGGTTGTCAGTAACATGAGTAGGGTCGGCAGCGCGAGTGTGGCGCCTCTGGTGTTGCAAGCGTTCATAGGCTGACTACCGGTCCTTCTGGTGGAACGTATGCTTGTCTGCCACCTTAGTAGTATAAAAAAAAATGAGAGTCGGAAGACCAAGTAAAATACCTTATTCGTCAGTTACTTCGGAGGCTTATTCGTCACAAACTGCGCCTGGGTCGGCAGAGTGTGTGTTGCCTCTTTTACGAACGTATATAAACTGATACGTTTATAATGCTACTGTAACTAACCATCAGGTGGGTCGTAAGCATAAATGCCACACAATCTTAGAGCATTTCCTCATGAAATGGGAAATCTATTTATTTATTTGTGATCCTTTCATAACAAAAGGCAGAAATTGATTGACATAACTTTTGTACGGGGGTAGATTTGGATCTAGGAAATGCTAAGAATAGGATCTAAGTCCATGGAAAACATCTTATTCGCACGAGAAACCCGTTTTGCGAAAACCAAATTTGACGCGGATACCCATCTTTATATCTTATACAGTAAATTGCTCCACCTACTCATATTGCTTTAACAAAGTTGAGATAGGACAGAAAACTTATATTGGGTCAACGAAAAGACGCGTATAACGTTATCGCGGCAAACAAACGGCTTACAAGTTCCTTGCTCACTTATAATTTTATCTTTCGTCTAAACAGTGGCGTTATCCTGCTCTTGTTTATACAAGATGCTCAACTTGTCCCGACTTGCTATTTGTTAAATTAAAATGTTATATAATCCGACATCCGAAGCATTTTGTTTGTGCTTTTAGTATACAAGTATGTACTTTTAGGCAGGTTTCTTTTAGGACTATTATATAAATATGTTTGTGAGCAGAAAAAGAAGGTCTACAGCCGAACAAATCTAATTTGTTTTCGTGTTTGAGTATATGAATATGAAAATTTTGTACATTTGAGACACTAACAATATTAGTTTACCTCACACGTTTCTAGAACACACAAAAAGTTCTTACAGTTGTCTCTTCGCTTATTTTTAGTTTTTCTAATTTTCAATCAAAACTAGAGTTTTGACTCAATCATTAATAGGTAATTGAGTCACGCGGAATTTTTATTAGCACTTATCTATAAGTGCTAGAAAATTTTCCGTGTGACTCAATTACCTATTAATGATTGACCGAAACCTAAAAATATAGTAGTTTATGATACTGTTGCATAATAAGGGTTCTTATAACATGAGTGTATTTTAAAAAAACGAGCCGTAGGCGAGTTTTTTTATAGTATCACACGAGTCTTATTAGACCAAGTTATGTATAGTGTCATACACTACTTTATCTACTCTCATACTATAATACCTGATTTCATTTTCTGATATATAGTTGCTCCTAGATTTCGCCGGTAACAGGTTCATGGTCATGTTTGACGCAGCTTCCAGAATGTCTGGTGGTGTACGATTACCACTATCTCCGCTTTTAGACATGTTTTTACACGAAAACTAATTTATTTTACAAAAAACCAAACTTTGTTTAATTTTAATGTAAAATGTTGGCGCCAACAAGGCGGAGGCGCAAACATCGATTGCGCATGCGTGTTTCTTTTTTTTTCAGGCTGCGGAAGCACTACCTTTTTTAAAGTAGAGGTTCAACCTGCTTGGGCTAGCTGGAGGCTGTATAGGTGTATCGTTATGATTAAAAAGTTATTTAATGATATAGGTGTCCATACAAGCCCTGTATCGTAATATAATTTTTTTTTTTGGTCTGTTCGTAATGTTTGTCATAAGAGTTTTGATTTCAATTTTATGATCTTTGTATTATAGTATCAGAGTAGATAAAGATATTTTAATGGATCATAAAACGCTGAGACCCGCTAAGCAAGAATATCTCAATATTAGACCCCTGAAGGGTAATAATTTGCTGCCTATTTGAGACTTAGGTAAGTACTCGTTTTTTATAATTTAGGATTTTTTACCAAAGTGTTCAAAGAGGTATATCAAATCAAACTATACCTGTTAACGTCTTTCTATGTAAATATACAGTTTGAACTGAAACATTAGGTAAGGATAAAGAAATAATTAATAAAAACACAAGCATGTAAAATGATTCGAACTTATGAAACCATTTTTTTGGGTCTTTTTCGTTATTTTAAAGTTCGTTCGCTGAAACTGTCGATTAATGCAGTGAGCTGGAAGAAGCAGTTAATGAGCTCAGTACTATGCTTCTACAAATTACATGAGCAAATATTTCGCTTTATTGGCGTTGTCCTACAGATGGTCTCAAAAGAATCATAAAAGTAAAATATGAGGGATAAAATTAGGAGCCGTTATTGCTCCTTAATCGCTGTAAATTTTTTTAACTGCATCCGACGCAGTGGTAATTGTATACAACGGCCGTGCTACAGTTCGATTTCCGTGTCAGAATATTATTTGTCTAATAATGTTATCTAGAAAAAAAAACTATATTTGTAAGTTGCATAGATCCTATAGCACAGACTCTATGTAGGCAAGCATCAGAACAATTTGGTCTATATTAAGTTGGGTGAGAATTATGCACGACTTTGGTACAACACGAGTAAAATTGCGTTCAGACAGCTAGTAACTAAAGTTATGTCAGGGGTATTTTAGGCTGACGTGTTTGCTATATCATAAAAGAGCTAAGGTTATGAATTGTAACTATTCAGTCCACGCACATGCATGTCGTGTGAATTGTTTTACTACAGACTTTATGAAAGTTTCGAATGCATTTTTGAGCCTGTGGAATAAAGACACCTCCCCCACCTAATCTCTCTCTTTCTCTCTCTTATTTGACGTAAATGAAGTTGAGGGGCTCAGCTAGTTAGAAAATATTTCTTAAATAACAAATTCACTGTATGTGGTTCTGAGAAAAACGAGAGAGGTCTACCCAAGACCGGTAGATTAGGCTCTATACCGTAATTTATATAAATTATATACTGCATATTTTTGCAAGTATACCCAAAAATAATGAAGCTTAGACCCCATCTAACAATGGCAGTGGGCTCTCATAATAATAAACGACGACCCGAATAATAACCACATAGGTACTATGTACATAATTTATACACTTTCATTTATATGTTGCCTACCTTCTTCATATAACAGCATTAGGTAAATTGTTTACGTACTCCAGTTACTGAATATAAAATGACTGAATCCGAGCGAATGTCTGCTAAGTATATGATTATAGCGTAACGCACTTGACACTACGGTTAACTCTGCGATGGGTGATCGCTTATGGTATTTAAAATTCATAATAGCCGTTAAGTCATATTGCGGCTCTTTTATGCCATTAAGGCGACAAGTAAGTATGGTCATCCATCTCAGCGCTAACAAAACTGTAAATATATTAAGCTGAACACACTGGTTGTTCACCTTTCAATAAGCAAGAAGGGCTGCGAAATCTCCATAAAAATGATGAAAAATAGGATCACGTATAAACTGTGTCTCAGACGATAGTCTAGAACTAACCAATGGATCAACACTTGTTATAACTTTTTCTTACTGATGAGAATCGTTGTAACTTTGCCTGTTAATATCGTAATGTATATGCTCGTAGGCACAGTATTATATATTTAGTAAGTTAAGGAATGATATTTGTACGACCTTGTTCTCAATTTTCTTTTACTTTCTCGACTTGCTTACAATTAATAAGATCCATGCTTGCACAAATAAGACCATAAAACCTGATAAGGAAATGAAGTGAATTATAATATTTCCAACTTTCCCAAATAACGTTTGGATAAATTGGATATTGGTTCTAAGGTAATTGAAAGTTGATGCTTCGATTCGATGCGTTGGAGAAATTACTTTTACAATTTTAAATTGCATGGTGGTAGAAAATATTTGTACTTACAGCTTTCTTTATTTCTACGTGGGGAAATCCCTCATGGATGCTATGGTGGACTCTTAACGACTAAATTAACATGAAGTCCTAACAATGGCTATTGTCTGGAGCGTCGGTTAAGCCCTTGGAAGCGTGTCCTAGGTTATATTTTTACTGCTGTGATAACCAAATAGTATTCACTTAATTTGAAGCTGTGTAAATTTCAAATCGAATTGCACTTAATTGTAAATATACTGCTGCTACATGTCCTTTATAAGTACCTTTTGTTAATGGAATAAGGAAACTTGGACATTTCTTGAATATCATTCGCTAGGATTAAGGAGAACGTTATTATGTTTTGTTGGTTCTTTCTTCAACATCCCTCTTCTATTTTCATTCAAAGAAGTTTAGTCCAAAAAACTTTCATAACTTAATTTAAATGTTATGAATTGTAAAACAAAATGCAAACCAACCATAAGAGCATTACCAAATTTGTATAAATAAAGCCATAAAATGTGTTTATTTACAAACCATTAACTCTACAAAACTTATTCGAAGCTTTCAAAGGTAAACTATTCTATGAAAGTGAACCCTCTATCCGCCTACAAAATATTAACCTTTCGTACATAATTAACGTAAAGACTACAAACCACGGTTACTCGACAGTTATTTTCTATTATAAGAAACATTTTTCCATTCAAGTTAATTTTAAGTAGGTACATTTTAACCTCATTCCAAAATAAGGTTAAATGTATCGATGAATAAGGGTAAAGAAAACATTTTGAAGCTATGCATTAGAGGTAAGCACATACATATTTAAAAATATTTTAATGTTTACCAATTGATCTGTATGTCTATGTATCCTAAGTGATTTACACTTAGGAATTCGAAAAGTAGGCTAACTTTTACTAAAATAACTTGTAACCGAATTGGGTTGTGTATGTATTCACACTAACTGTCGTTAGTGTGAATAAATAAATAAACAAGATTGTATAATCGTTACTCAATTGAGCAGAAACCGCCGAATAATATCAGTTGAAATTTTGTGAGATTATAATACACGGATTTAACGAAAAGGCCGGTTTATCCTGGTAATTTGTTCAAAAGGTCAGCACTCCAGTATAAGTTATTTTGGAATATAAGCAGGCTAACATGCAGTATGTACCTACAATGTGGTTCGAGGCGTAAATCATAACTGCGGCTACAAGTTGAAACAAGCCTGTGTCTAACTTTGTCGGTCTGTCGGGAGATGTTCGTGCTTTGGTATCGTATTTTGTTGGTAATAGAGTGGCGGGCATTTGATACTCATAACTGACAAATAAAATCATTTTTTACCTTACTGATCAGTGCAGTTTCGTTAACGTTACTCCTGAGATTGAGAGGTTGGCGTTAAGAGATACAAATAGAGAAAGAGAGAGAGAGAGAGCGAGTATTATTTCTCTTAAATCAAACATAATATTTTCAAGTAGGTACAGTAGCTGCATATCTTTAATGACTGTTGGTTTTAGTTCAAAATCATTTGAAATTTCCAAAAAGAACAGAGCGTAGTCGGTCTATCCTTGGTTCCTCACAATTTCGAAAGACATAAACTAGGTAACTGTTGTATAAACATAGAATAGATTCTGTGTATCGACCGTTTATCGCGTATTTTATTACTTTGTCCGTAGTCGGGAATCGAACCCCGTTTACGATGTCAGCTATAAACTAAGACGTAGAAGCTTTCCTGTCGCTGTTAAAATGTATTGCTTAACGATGTTCAGTTAATGGTTTTCGGTATTTCAACTTATATTATTTTATGTAAGTGTTACTTTACTGCTTTTCAGCCAAGCTGTTGAAGTGAGATTCAGAGCTGTTTTAAACCAGAAGCGCTAAGATATAATAACCGAAGGGAAATGATATCATACTAAAAAGTGAAGATATTGACGTTTAATTGCCATCAATAAATAAGGATATAGTAAGTTGCCTCTTACTATATACCTATATTACGATTCGTATAGTTCCAAAAATGAAGTTTCATCCCATCTTGTCATTTTGGTTCAACTAAAATACAATTTTGTGTAAAAGTATATTGTGCCTTTAGTGAAATTAGGTCGTTAAAGGGTAAATATATGCATAAAGGAAACCACAATAACCCTTTACAGTATTAGGTTAAGTAACGTAAAATATTGCCATACGAAATATTGAAGTGGACCTACGACATCGTAAAATGCGATTTTACGATTCTATGAAAAAATGTTCGTTAAAACATATTTTAAGGGAATTGAGTTGATGGTCAATAATATTGTATCTAGAATACTGAGTAGGATTCTTTATGTTACAAATACATGTGTAGAAGTCAAAATATAAACATGTCATGGTCCTTAATCTACCAACTAGTAAACTAACTCGGCTTTTCATTTGTATTAAATTAGACATCTTTGGTCAAAATTGTACTTAAATCTTTTCGTAAGTTTTTGAGTACGTGTTAATACAGTCAGATAATTTTTTTTCACGTGGGGAATTTGTTTTGAGTACATACAATGATTTTCACTCTATCAGGTTCCTTCCGGATACCGAGGGTGAGTGTGGGACCACCGATCTTACTGGTCTACCAACTAAGTCGGTGACTGTTTTTTAATAAATGTAATAATAAGCATGGACACTGCAGTTCACAAAGTATATATTGAAAGAAAATAATAAATTCTCCATTTTTTCTTTTAGAAATCCTTACGAATACCATGTCAGACTTCTACATACTAAAACCACACGGTGCCTTGCCATCCTTCCGAGGGCTTACCCGGGTCTCCCGGCCATAGACTGGTGTAGGGCATTGGGTGGTTTTAGTCGGTGGGAGTCCAGCATAGCATCTATGTGGGATTTTCACACATTAAAAAAAAACGTCTAAGGACCGAAGTCCCAGCTTCGCCCTCGGAAGGAAAACCATCAACCATGTTAATTCTCTATCGCGGAGTCGGCATCGCAAATACGCGGGAATATTTTGACAAGTGACTAATTCTGGAATTCGTAACCTTACTTCTTTGTTTGACTTCGATTTTACTGAGTTAATATTATATGTACTCCAGTAATTGAAATGTTGACCTTCAAACAAAATGTAGTAGGTACCTTTGTGTTGTACTATTTAATAAAGGTTCCTACTGTGTTATTCTGTCTAGTTAATACATAGACGGCTTACAGCCTGAGGCTGTGTTATCCTAACCTAAATGTCAGTTACATTAAATTTAGTTTCCAGTTTACAAACTCGCATCGCTCAAGTTTCATACACCAGCCAAAAGTTCAGCACACAGCTAGTTAAATTCTACACTTTAATCTATACTTATAATAAATCTGTAGAGAGGTCAATTCTGTACATGAAATATATTTTCAAAATAACTATCAGGGGGTGATTAGTGATCGATACTGATGCCAAAAATGCAATCAGTAAAATTTTTGTCTGTCAGTCTGTCTGTCTGTCTGTCTGTATGTTCCTTATAGAAATAAAAACTACTCGACGGATTTTAACGAAAATTGATACAATTATTCTTCATACTCCTGGGCAGGTTATAGTATACTTTTCATCACGCGAAAACGAATAGGAGCGGAGCAGCAATCAAGAATGTTTTGAAAACGGGGAATATTTTTTAGCGTCTGAGAGCTTCCGAGGCGTACGCTGCGTAAATGGTTACAGTTAGGTAAAAATTGTGTATAACGAAATTGTTTCTCTTAAAAAGTTCTAAAAAAAAGTTCGCGACAGCATATGTCTATCTTTTAAGGTTCGCTCACAATAACCTAATTTGTCTATCTCTTAAGGTTTGCTCACGATATAATGAAACTGAAGAGTTTGTTTGTACTAGGATCTCAGAAACTACTGGTTGCATTTCAAAAATTATTTTACAGTTTAATAGTCCATTTATTAAGGCTGGCTAATGGCAATATAACATCACGCTAAGACGAATGGGAGCGGAGCAGCCATTAATAATGGTTCGAGAACGGGGATTATTTCTTTCTTTTGAGAGCTTCCATTGCTGACGCTGCATAAATAGTTAAAGTTACGTAAAAATTTTATACTACAAAATTGTTTCTCTTAAAAAGTTATAAAAAAAAGTCCTTGACTGCATATGCCTATCTCTTAAGGTTCACTTCCAATATCCCTCTTATTAAGTTTTAAGGGTCCGTTCACACAGACCGGCTCGGAGAGCATCGGCGCGCACTTTTGTTTTCACACAGACCGG
Organism: Miltochrista miniata; assembly: GCA_933228765.1. Classification (NCBI taxonomy): domain Eukaryota; kingdom Metazoa; phylum Arthropoda; class Insecta; order Lepidoptera; family Erebidae; genus Miltochrista; species Miltochrista miniata. The sequence goes on along the minus strand of OW121754.1, from coordinate 8,233,576 downwards.
ATCGTATACGCTCGGAGCTGGTCAGAGCGGAGCCGCCAACTATTTCACATAGACCGGCTGGAAGCGATCTGAAAGCGGATGCGCTCGGAGCCGGTCGGATGCCCTCGCAGCCGGTCGGATGCTCTCACAGCCGGTCGGATGCACTCGCAGCCGGGTGGATTCACTACAAAAGCAGTACCAGTATCCACGCAGTCCAAGTTTTGTTTTCGGTGTTAACGTGTGCTTTTTGGAACATGTTTGTAGATAGCACTGATGAAGAAATATATTAAGTTTTTATCAGTGATGTTTTCGTATAAGTACACACAACTGTTCTGTTTAAATTGTGCTATCAAAATGGCGGTCGGCGTGGGGCGGCGCGCACGCAATCGGAGCCGATCGGCTGCGCGAGCGGGAAAGAGCACGCAATCGGAGCCGATCGGCTGCGCGAGCGATAGAGCATGCAATTGGAGCTGATCGGCTGCGCGAGCAAGAAAGAGCATGAAATCGGAGCTGAACGGCTGCGCGAACGAGAAAAAGTACGCGATCGGAGCCGGTCAGCTCCTCTTATTATTTCACACCAAGCGCTTTCAAGCATTCTTAATGACAAAAGCAGTGCACATGCAAAAATAAACCTTACTTCAAACACTAAAAACTCTGTTTTCAACGTGATAAGAATCTGCTCTCCTCTCCGAGCCGGTCTGTGTGAACGGACCCTAAAGTATGAGCGACGTGACGTGAGTAAATTTGGTCTGCCGTGGCAGCCAGTCAACTGAACGATCAAAACCGGCCAAGTGCGAGTCGGACTCGCACGCGATGAGTTCCATACCGGAAAACGAATGGGTGGAAGTAAAAGCGACGGGAAACATTATATCACTCACTTTAACGAGAGGTGTTAAAGTCACATCCTTCTCACTCTCATGTGATGCGCCATAATGAATACAAGCGACGCGACGCGACTATAATAAGCGCGACGGGGATAAATGCAACGGGAAACATTATAATACCTACTCGAAATATTAATACCATACCTCACTTTCATGTGACGCAAACGAAGTTGCGCGGGTCAGCTAGTGTATACTAAGAGTATAACTGCGGTAGATTTTATGACATTCTGAAGTTTATAATAATTGCTACAGTTTGACGTAAAAGTCTAGAAATTGATAAATATTTTGAATGTTGGTGACTTTGTCGAAATGTTATCAAAAACGTAATTTGTCAGTTAATAAAGTACCTACTACCCGTTCGCTCTAACTTTGCCTACTAACTAATTGTTAATTAGACGAAGTAAATTGACAGTAGCTAATGTCATTTTGTCATAGAAAATACGCAACATTGTATGAAGAAGTGACATTAGTTGCTGTCAATTTACTTCGTCTAATCAAAAATTCGACTTTAGTATGGAGCCGAGCGGCAAAGTTAGAGCGAACGAGCAGTACTGCAATTTGTGTAATACAAATCAGCGTCTAATAAAATTTAATGATTATTGCTTACGGGTTGCCATAATGTACAGCAAAGTGGCGTCTTTATTATTTTTTACTCTTTTTGCGAAGTTGTAAGGTTTATCAGCATCTTTAAGTGAAAGCGAGTGAATTGGTTAGCTGCTGAGTGACGAACATCATTTGTCAGTTAATAAATTAAGTACTGCAATTTGTGTAATACAAATCAGTGTCTAATACAATTAATAATTATCTCTTACGGGTTGCCATCATGAACAGCAAAGTGGCGTCTTTATTATTTTTTACTCTTTTTGCGAAGTTGTAAGGTTTATCAGCATGTTTAAGTGAAAGCGAGTGAATTGGTTAGCTGCTGACTGACGGATATCAACATTAATCCAGCACTATGGTTCCAAAGATAACATGGAAGAGATCGCTCTTAGCGATAAGACCGCCCTTTGTACTCTCATTGTTAGCTAATATGTTTTAATTAAGAATACTGTATGTAATGGTGTACAATAAAGAATTATCTATCTATCTATCTATAAGTATAACATTACGGTGCTTAACAATAATCAATTTCATTTGAGTAGGTAACTAAACACGACCCTGACGGCCAGCAATGAGGCTAGACTGCTGAGCCCGCAGAGAGTGATGGCCGTCAGGGTGATAAGAGGATACCGCACGATCTCCGGTGAGGCGGCATGTCTCCTAGCCGGGACCCCTCCATGGGACCTGGAAGCGAGAGCACTTGCGTCACTGTTCAGATGGCGCAAGGAGGCGCTGGAGTGGGGCCAAAAGCCTGCGTCTCGAGAAATCGAGGCCCAGCGGACCCTGCTACACCAGGAAACCGTGGAGACATGGAAGGTGCGACTTGAGCAACCAAAAGGGGGATTCGCCACAATCGCGGCCGACAGACCGGTCATTGATGAGTGGCTGGAGAGAAGACACGGTGCTCTCTCCTACCGGTTGACACAGATGCTTGCCGGGCACGATAGCTTCGGTAGGAACCACGGCCGAGTGTCAGCACTGCGAGGACCGCAGCGATGACACGGCGTGGGCACAACAGCGCCAGGTCCTCGTAGTGGATCTGGGCGTGGACACTCTCTCGCTTGAGGCCATGGTACGAGCCATGCTCTCCAGCGGGAGTAAGTGGGACTGCGCCGCCTCTTTCTGCGAGCAGGTCATGCTCGCAGAAAGTCGTGTCTTCGCCGAGGACTATCGGCCTCCATGACCGGGGGTCTGAGGACGGTGAGAGGGCCACTCACCGTCCTTACAGAAGCAGGCCCATGACGGCAGCGTGACGTGAGGAACTCACGCACGACCCCCCTTAGAAGCGGGATCACACCCGAAACCCACCCCCAAAGACGCGGATTAGCACCCGAACCACCCCCTGGGCGAGGCTGCAGAGGCGGCTGTAGGTCTGTTGGGAGTCCTGGGACATCCTTCCGAGGGCTTACCCGGGGCTCACAACCATAGGCTGTTGGGCGTTGCGTGAGGTTTTTAATAAGCTTTTATTAGGTCGTCGTGTATTTAACTAACAATGTAAATCTAAGGAAACTAATTTAACCATCTTCCAAGGAACGTAGCGTCATGAAAATTGGCAGATGTATGTAGTTTTGATGACAATACAATAATATGGTACTGTCAAACCGATATGATGATGGAGCCGGAAGATAGGCACTGAAAACAGGTGGAATCTAAGGTAGCTAATTTAACCAGCTTCCAAGGGTCGTAGGGTCATGAAAATTGGCAGCTGTATGTAGTTCTGATGACAATACAATAATATGGTACTGTCAAACTGATCTGATGAAGGGGTCGTAAGATATGAACTGTAACTTCATGATTGAACATTATATCATAGCTGTGTTTGGATTTGTTTGTTAGAAAAGTCGTGTAATGAACTTTGACCACGATTAGAGTTTAAGGTTAAAACAATACTGTTAGTTATTGAAGTTAATATTGAGTGTAAATATTGACATAAATACCTGCATAAAATGTATATGTATTAGAGTAATAATGAAATATTTTCACATTAGTCGAACTCAGACAAAACACCATGTAATACAGAAATCCCTACTAATATTATAAATGCGAAAGTAACTCTGTCTGTCTGTCTGTTACGTTTTCTTGCCTAAACCACTGAACCGATTTTGGTGAAATTTGTTATAAAGATAGTTTGAGTTTAAGGGAAGGACATAGGCTACTTTTTAACTGACTGCGCGAAAGGAGGGTAATGCTTTTATGCGATAACGACTTCGACGCGGATGAAGCCGCAGGGAACAGCTAGTAAAGGTATAAATGTTGTGACTAAAAAGTATAAAATAAATAAATGGTTGAAAAAACCCTAGAAAAATACGCTTTTATAATGCACGAAAAAACCGAAAATAAATTATGGATCGTTCAAGTTGCCTCTATTTCTAGGCTGAAGTGTAAACTATGTGCTTTTAGTTATAATATTTGATTGTAAAAGCGTGGGGCGCTAGAACAAGAAAGACTTTTTAGTAAGCAAAATCCTATTAATTAATACTAATCCTTATATAATAAAAATCCTGGCGAAAGCTGCATGAGGTCGCACAAGAGCATAACGTTTATGCTGCCAAAGGGAACGCCTCTTCTTTCAGGCAATTAAGTAGATACATGAGGGGAATACGTTAACAGTGACAAAATGTAGAGTTCTTGTTCGAGAACGAGATATCTTTGGTTACCGTTAAAAACCCGCTTAGGGATATATGCGTTTGTATTCTTATTACATACTAGCTGAGCCCGCAACTTCGTTTACGTCACATAAGGTGTATGAAGGGAGAGGTACTTCTTCATCAGACTCATCAAGCAGCGTGTGAAACTGCCCTGTTGGCTTAATCATAAAAGAGCTTAAAGATTAAGTCTATTCTAAAACATTAAGCTCTTCTATGATTAAGCCAACACGCCAGTTTAGATTTACCCACTTTTAGATTCATGTGTCTATGTATGATTCTTTAAAGTGATATAACTTTCTTATTTATAAACCTATTGACATGAAATAAACACTAAATGTTAAGCGGAGCTAACCTTAACACAATAAAGAAAACCGCATTGCAATCGGTTAAGCGGTTGCTGAGATTAGCGTGCACAAACGTACAGACAAACAGACATACAGACATACAGACAAACAGACAAAAATTCTAAAAATCATTGTTTTGGGTTCCATTGCGTTCATAAAGCCCCCCTATAATATTTTTTCTCATTTATCTTTCATGTACAGACAGCGACCTGTTACGATTTTATTATATGTATTGATTTACTACATATTGTACTAAATATCTCGGAATGCCGAAACTTTAAGGACCTACCTATAAATTATCTAATAGAGATCCGTAACGGTAATAGGTTTGCTCCTATTACGCGGGCGTCACGAAAAACTGGCAAAAGTGGGTGTTGAAAATGCGTAGGCGTGATTAACTACTTTACTTTTAAAGTAAGTATGTTATGCATTTCAATTAAAGCCTATCATCGTTAATACATTTCCGAAATTTAAAATTATAATAATAATAGTAAAAGTCACAATAGATATATTAAAGCGTGACAGTGTAAATTAATAGTTTAAACACGAGAAAAACACGCTTTTATTAATGTGACCTTATCCTTAATCTGACAAGACACTTTCCTGGCGGAAGCTGCATGCTTCCGCCAGGAAAGTCTTTCCTGTTCCAGCACTCCACGCTTTTGCAATCAAATATTATAACTAAAAGCACATAGTTTACACTTCAGCCTAGAAATAGAGGAAACTTGAACGATCCATAATTTATTTTTGGTTTTTTCGTGCATTATAAAAGCGTATTTTCTAGGGTTTTTTAAACCATTTATTTATTTAGTCGGTAAGAGTCCGGCATAGCATCCTACGAGGATTTTCCCTCACGTTAAAAAGAAAAAGGTAACTAATCACACAATTTTTATCAAAGTGATAAATAAGTACTTGTAATTGGTTTACAAGACGGCCGTAATTTTCACTTAATCTAAATAAAGCTCTAATTATCTAAACTAAAAGCGAGATTAGAAGAGAACATCAAAGGAAAATCTTCCTTTATACGAAGTTTAGAACAACTTACAGAGTAAGTGAACCCGAGTAGAAAATGAGTAATTGTTATTAAAATACTGACATAGTAGTGATTTCTTTGTTTACTTAAATACTTTTATTGAGTCTGATCTTCATCATCATGATCATCTGCCTCAACTGCTTTGGTGGCGCAGTCGGTAGTGTTATCGATTGGAGCGCTGATGTCCTTGTTCGATACCTGGGTCGGACCAAATATTTCTGTGATTCACGATATTTATTACCGGGTTTGCGCATTCCTCATTGTACCACGCTATCGACCCCGGCACTTACACGCCCATGGAATGATAAAAAAAAAATTCAATAAAAAATAAAACCGACTTCAACCAAGTCCTGAAAAATTAAATTTAGTTAGCCCAAAGTAATATGTATTTTGATTTATCAGATTTTATACAATATCATATTGAAGTCGGCGCCAAGTAAACCCATAGTTTTATGTAGGTATATTCATGGCACCAACTTCAATATTATATTGAATAAAGTCTGATAAACCAAAATACATATTACTTTGTGCTAAGTAAATTTAATTTTTCAGGAATTGGTTGAAGTCGGTTTTATTTTTTATCGAAAAAATTTTTTTTCATTATTTTAAGTGACGGGTGAACCGAAAAATATATCTATCTAGGTGAAAGTTCTCATCAATACAAATCAATCAAGCCCAAACACAAGGTAGCTGCTGTAAATCGTTAAGGAATTCCCTCGACTGTCTTTCGGTTCCATCATCAGATCGACTCCAGACATTCATTAAATTGTAGTACCTACATTAAAGCACTGAATTTAAAAGTTAACAAACGCACTAGTTGTCCCTACAATTTTCGGTGGTTGCCCTCGATTTAAGAAACGAATGAAGTAAACCCTATTTAACAAAAAAAGAAATTTTGAAATCCGTCTATAATTGACGGAAATATCGCTTGACATACAGACGAATTGAGAACCTCCTCCTTTTTTTGAAGTCGGTTAAAAAACAGGTCTCTATATGTGTATGTGTTTAGAAATATACATAGTCGAGATCCCATAGCACAGGCTTATAGTAGCTTAATTTGTGCTAGATGGCGTTTTGTAAGAACGTCCCGCAATATTTACTAATTTATTTATCATCGTCTCAGGTGATTTGACGCCAACTGCTGGTCAAAGGCCTCCCTCGAGGATAGCCACCATATTTAATATTACGCCGTTGCACATTTGTTAGTCATATGTACACTCTAAACTTATCTGAACTTGATTTATATAGATGTAAACATGATTTCTGAATTAATAATTTTCTATGAATGGTAAAATCTGGCAACCTACACTCCTCCACCTATTTTATTCCGTCATACACTGAGTGCATAATGACAGTGTTAAGATATACATCAATAGAAATTTGTCAAGTACTTCTCTTTCGTTTAAGATACCAAAAATATTTTTAATTTACAAAACAAAAGTGGAAAAGCAAAAATAAAGTTATCTTGCACAACCATAGAGCAACGCGATCTTTAGAGAGGTGTCGCGTAGCTGTGTGTGCACATCGTAGCATCGTAGTATCGTAGCATACTGCGGCTATCATCGTAGTGCTACGATGCTACGTAACCGGAGCTTTGCAGAGCGTAGCATGAGGTACAAGCGCTTTGCCACTCAATAAAAATCTTTAGGCGGTAAACTTATACAGTCTACTTCTACGAGTATTATATAGTTGTACGTACAGTAGTCTTGTATTTTATCTCGAGAAATTAAAAACATGGATTGTTTTTTTCTTTCATGTCTGTTTCATAGCGATGGACGTAATTGCTATTGAACGGATTTTTATTTTATTGTTTTTGTCCCGTGTGGGTGGTAATCGAACCTAATACCTTTTGATATGCAGTATACGACTCGTGATACGACCTATAACGCCCTTAGCACATCTCCGCCGCGAAACCATGATAGCGGAACCGCAGTAATTCCGCCAAGTTCTGTCATATGTAGGAGGAGCGGAACACTAGCGAAACCGCCTGTTCTAATGCATAGATTTAACTATCTTCTATCTCTTTCACCGCACGGTTTCGCCAATCTGCTCCTACGCCAGTCAAACCTCCGCGCTTCGGCCGCCTTGTTATTGCGGTGCCGCGTTGTCTACGCGCCGGTTTGTCAGAATTGACAGAAATACAGAGCGGAACGGCGAAACTAATATTTTTTCAGTAAATGGACGTGAAGTTCACGGAAAAACTACTTCAAGCCATCAGAAATAGACCTTTTATGTATTTATTAAGTCATCCAGATAATAAAAATAATATGAAAAAATTGCGATAGCGTCACATCGACTAACTCGTGTCAGGTTCCGTTGCCCAGTTCCGCTGTTCAATCCACACTTGATCACAGCGGAATTCATTCAGCGGTTCCGCTGTTCTGGTTTCGCGGCGGAGGTGTGCTTAGGGCGTTAACCAACGATGCAGTTAAACGTTACTCTCTGAACAATTTCAATTCAGAAGTTCAATTTATTTGGAAAATTTATCACGACGGTTGTTAGTCAGTGGAAATAATTATATTAGGGACGGAATTCACCAAAACCGTTGAAATAATTATATCATCAACCGCGCGTTATAATGTCCGTCCAGTACTGAGTTGAGAGGTGATACACGAGGCTTTGTGTCAATTTGACCTTACCTGCCTTTTTATGAGTCCTTGTAAGGGTATCGTTTTGTTTTAACAGCCTACGGTTGGAAGTCCCGGGTAAGCCCTCGGAAGGATGCCCCAGGACTGTAAGAGTAACGTACTCAAAAGCAAAAAGCGGGACCCTATGTCTGTTTCCTTTTCATGAACCATCATAGTGTGATAGATGAATTTTTCACAGAGCACTAGTAGACTGAGATTAATTAATCGGTATACCCATAAAAAGACACTTCATAAAGCATTGCTGGTTCTATTGAGTTCTTTTTTTCATTACTGTGGTGTCCTAACGGGTCATCAATCGGCTTCGGTAACCACTTTCCATCATCAAAGCCTAAAAATGTTTGCAACCCCTGAAGCGTAGCAATTTAGGTGAATATACGATGTGTAGAACAAAGTGCAGGTTGTGACAAACCAATGAAGATACATTTTAAAGCCATCCATATGTATTTCAACTTGGTTTAACGACTGTCACGTCACTGACAACCGGGACTGTCTGCCGATGCACGGAAACACTCGCAAATAAATGTCACAAAGGGTCACGTGGTGGTTAATCATCCAAGGATCGGCCATGGCGAATCTTGATCACTGCAGTGATCGTTTACACTTCAGTCAAATTTCTAGAGTAAATTATCAGGAAAGAATGCATAAACACTGATCTTCTCATTCAGTTGTAATTCAGCTTCAAGTTTCCAGCAGTATATCAACTTACCAAGCACAAACATATTATTATCATTTAAAACTCACTGGCAAGGAAATAATACGACGCCACAAGTTATGCCGAATAACATCATCTGGAAGTTCGTCCATATTCTGTTCTGTTGGTAGTTGTGCCACAATACAAATATCATGGCAGTATAAACACTCGTTTACATTCAAGTAAATTAAACTTTCATGGCAAACTGTAAAAGTTTGATGAACTTACACACTGTTTTGATTTTGGAAGTTATACTTTTGTAGTTTATTCTAATTTTTTAAATCTATTTACAAATTTGAGAAGGAACATCCTGTCTGTTAAAGAGGACAGTCTAATTCCATTGCCCTAATGAAATTGCCATTTACAGCCATCTGTGGTTTATATCAGGAGTATTTTGCGATCTAGTTAAGGTGAAGAAAAACACAGTGGAAGCTTGTGGGCAGAGTGAAAAATCACACAGAAAGCAGTACTCACTCGAATCACTTATAGGTACATTACTTAAGTAGAAGCAATAGTTCTATACCGAGCCTTCTTAACATAATGAGATGTTAAACGTCAACACTTTTGTTATAATTTTGAAAGGATATTGAAACGACTTGTGTCTTCGTAATATTAATTTATTAAACCGCTTGCCGCTATGTCGAAACATCAGAAATTCAAAATCACACAATGGTTATAAAATTGTTAAGTTTTTCACTAATGTAATAAGGTCCTGTTACTATTTAAAGTATTCAATATAATTAACATTCTGAAAATTTTCTGTCGTATGTCTCTATAGTATGATTCATCCAATATGCATGAGTATGCGTCCAGGTGTACCATTACTTTCTGTGGTTTGCATTTACGTTGAAACATGTGGCTTAGTTTAATTTACTCGTCGTGTGATCATGTTTTTATTGTCGGACCTGTAATTTATATGAGTTTGAATAGAGTTATTTACCTGGTTTTCTATATTTAATGATAATGCTGCACTCTCTTGGGTAATACTCAATTTTTTTTATTAAAGTCAGTGCTTTATATTGCTATCTCTTAAAGCTTATCACTCAATTATAAATTTATTATTATGGTGTGGATTGGATTGGACGTTCATATTTTTTTTAGTACTTTAGACTAGAATAGAGCTCTACTGGTGGGTAATAGTCTCTAATTAAATACGTAGTGGACGAGTACACAAGGAAATAATTTTGCTTAAAGAATGCAGCAAGCCGCCAAGATCCCTCAAGTTCCTAGTAGCCCACTTGCTCACTACGGGTGGCCCTTCAGGTCGCGTGTCTTATTAAAACGATATTTACGTAAGGTGCATGTTTCACGCATTATTTCCTCGCCCCAACTATAGACTGTTTTAAAAGAGGTATGTTTAACTTGCCCCAATTGTTTATTTGGGTCAATGTAATAATTGAAATTTAACCTCCTTTCTTTTGACAGATTAATCTTATACACACAGAGTTGTGATGACAGTACAAAATTTAATACATTCTGTATCATTTTAATTCAAGAATAGATGGCACTGGTACAAAATGGTGGATACATTATAATTAAAGGCAACTCCACTTCAACGTGAGAGTGAAAGAGAGAGAGAATAATCGGCCAACTTCGAGTTTGATGTATGCGAGTCTATCTCAAATATTTTTTCTTCCGATTTTAGTGTTTCATGTTACATCTGAAACAATTTCAGCTGTCTATCTATCACGGTTCAGGAGATATAGATTGGTGACAGACAGATATCAGAGACCCAGTAATAGGGTTCCGTGTATACCCTGTGGGTACGGAACCTTAAAAAAAGTAAGACAAACAAACAAATAAACAAACAAAAATAAATTTATTTCACTTAGGCATATACAGATGCACTTGAAAAAAAGTCACGAATATAAACCAAAGAATTACCACCAGTTCACAACGCGACCCACCTGAGAAGAACTGGCAATGTACATTACTATAGGTACCTACTTCCTAATACTAAATAATGCTGCCTGTTCCAAATAAATTTAAGCACGTAATCCAAATCTCACAAACCGAACCACCAATAGGAACTCTTCTAATCAGTATGTGTGAGCGACCACATGAGTTATGGCCAAGCCTGCATCTGCACACATCATAAATTCCCCGCAGTCGTTGCGCTACGGAACCCCGAATACCGATGAGCACCGTCTTCATGCAGATTTCGGGATCCTGTTGGATTTTATAGTCACGATAAATTGATATTGCTTAGTTCAAAGTTCCTTGAATTTATTAAGTATGGTTGCATGTGATTGTAAAATGATTACGATAATCTTACATTTTACCCCTCTGGCCTCCTTTTTAACCGACTTCAAAAAAAGGAGGAGGTTCTCAATTCGTCTGTATGTATTTTTTTTTTATGTATGTCAAGCAATATTTCCGTCAATAATACACCGATTTCAAAATTTCTTTTTTTGTTGAATAGGGTTTACTTCTGAGGTGGTCCCATTTTCACCAGGTCAGGGTCTGATGATGGGATCCAGGAGAAAACGAGGGCAACCACTGAAAATTGTAGGGACAACTAGTGCGTTTGTTCACTTTTTAATTAAGTACTTTAATGTTTTACACTTTAATGAAGGTCTGGAGTCGACCTGATGATAGAGTCGAAAGACAGACGAGGGCATTCCTTAACAATTTACAGGAGTACCTTGTGTTTGGGCTTGATTGATTTGTATTGATGAGAAATTTACACATAGATTGATAGATCCGACTTAAAAAAAAAAGGAAGTTCTCAATGTTTTATGTATGTTCACCGATATTTCGTCAATGATAGACGAATTTCAAATCTGTTTTTATTGGATTGAGTTCACTTCTGAGGTGGTCCCATTTTAACCAGATCAGGATCTGATGGTGGGATTCAGGAGAAATCGAGGGCAACCACCGAAAATTGTAGGGAGAACTAGTGCGTTTGTTAACTTTTTAATTCAGTGCTTTAATGTACTACAATTCAATGAATGTCTGGAGCCGATCTGATGATAGAACCGAAAGACAGTCGAGGGAATTCCTTAACGATTTACAGCAGCTGCCTTGTGTTTGGGCTTGATTGATTTGTATTGATGAGAACTTTCACTTAGATATATTTTTCGGGTCACCCGTGACTTAAAATATTGAAAAAAAAAATTTTCAATAAAAAATAAAACCGACTTCAAAGTAATCCTGAAAAATAAAATTTGCTTAGCACGAAGTAATATATATTTTGATTTATCAGATTTTATTCAATATAATATTGAAGTTGGTGCCATGAATAATACCTACATAAAACTATGGGTTTACTTGGCGCCGACTTCAATATGATATTGAATAAAATCTGATAAATCAAAATATATATTACTTTGTGCTAAGCAAATTTTATTTTTCAGGATTTCTTTGAAGTCGGTTTTATTTTTTGTTGAAAATTTTTTTTACAGTAAAATAAACATAGTTTTTATTCATGAATTTATCTATTAGGAGAAGTACTGTAATTACGATAATGCTAGCCACGATGTCGTTATCTTTACACGTGTTATCCAATATGCTGCTATGTATCAAACTCAGACATTAGCAACACGACCAATGGCTTAACGACTGCCATTTTACCGGCAACTGAGACCATCGGCTTAACGTGTCTTCCGAAGCACGGAAATGCTCGCAAATAAATGTCACAAAGTGGTCATGTGGTGGTTACCGATCCCCATGACCGGCATGAGTTATATTAGTGTATAATCACTAACTAATACTGCCTAATTCAAATTACATCTTACAAATACTTCAAACATAAGCCCCGCAATATGAACCCTTAATCGCAGTGATCAATTTCCCTTGGAATTCTATTGGTTCAAGTACCTAGAGGGATGACTGGATCGCTAGGAATTTGACCCTTTCGCCGCGAGCGTGTACACCTCTGCGCATTCTTCAATTTGCTACGTGACGTCATGTCTGAAATACCGATGTTAATAACTTCAAGTTCCTGGTCTTCATTGTATCGTATATAAATATTCCGGATACATTCATATAGACATAGCTTTTACTCACTGGCAGGCATGTTATATGCTCACATTTCACGTTGCATTTTGTTTCAATAGGTGGTGTGCATATTGCCGTGCTGTACGAGTACCTACCTACTAATAGTTTATTCTGTGTTAAAGGCAGCGGCAGAAATTTTTCAAATCGCCTTTTAACTCAGATTTACGACTAGGTACTGATGTTACTGACAGCAAGAATCAACGGCTTAACGTGCCTTCCGAAGAAAGGAATCATTCGTGGTTTATAAACCGTCACAAATCTCAGAATCAGACCTTATCGTTGTGTAAAATTATTACAGTGATTATTTGTTACTTACCTTCTATTGAGGTTCAAGCCAGCCATCCAAGAGAATAGGCGGCGGGCTTTCTCCCACTTGCTTCCGCTGGTCTTCTCATACGGTTACATTACATATCTATCTTCCTCTATACACATTAATGACGAGCTGTTACCTATTTACATTTTTACGGATAAAAATCCTCATGGATCTCTGCCTGACTTTTACTGACTAAATCCACGCGGAGCCCGCCTTGGAAACATAACTCTGGGGCTACATTGAAATTGCATGATTGTGTAATACAAAATTATCTCACAATAATATTAATCAGCAACAATGTAAAACAAATAAAAAATTGATACCTATCTTGATTGTTCCAAACAGTGTTATCACGATCGTATTATTATTTTATTGCATTTCGCTATTCCTTCTTGACTTATGATCCTTTTTATCTTGAAATCGAATCCTTTTACAGATTGAGATCATTGCTTTGAGGACATCATTTATAGACTTTTAAGACGAAGATGATTCGACGTACATTGTTGGGTTATCATTCTTATGTAAAACAGTTTCTTAAAATCTAGGTTAACTTTATTGTACTGTATCAAACTACAAAATATAATGTTTCGCTTCGCCACTTGTTACGAAGGATTTTATTCATGTGTCTATTTTTAATAGTCCGATTAATTTTTATACTTATGCCTTGAGTTCTGATCTCAGAACAAGAAATATCTTAGAATATTCCTTTTCAAAAAGTGGAATATCAAGCCACATCATTCACTGATTTGGCTAACACTTTGTTGTCCCCAAACTTGTTTAGGTAGCGTAAAGGCCTGATCCGTCCGTGCATCTGAAATTACTGAATAGTAATTATTATTTTAACCAATGAGAACTGATTAAATTAAGCTTTAGTTATGGGATTTAGACAACTGATTAACATTCATCAGTATAAATTCAAAATACATACAATATACATGTTATAAATGGAAAACATCCCAACTTCGAAACAAACATCTGGGATCACACAAATATTATTTTTCTCCAAATTATATCTGAACCTGTGGGATTTGAATCAGGGACCTCAGCACAGGATTAATGTGCCATGCAAATAAAACCGCCCAAGTGCAAATCGCACTTGCGCACAAAGGATTTCGAACTAATAAAACGGCAAATAATCACGTTTCTTTTATGGGAGCCCCCGTAATACCTCCTTTTGCTCTGATGACCTACATCATCCGTAAGAACTGCAGCTCTCTAGCCATAACAGTTCCTGAGCTACAGCCTCGTGACGAACAGATAGACGGACGGCGAAGTTTCTTTAATAGGGTCCCGTTTTAACTTTTGGGTACGGACCCCTAAAAACCGAGTAAGTATTATCTCTAGTTTCAACATTAAATTGCGTATTAATCAGTGCTTCTAATCACGGCAACCAAGTCAGATTACAAATAGATTAGCAAATGTCTGGTGATGTAGATCATGAATGCAAAATGAAGGTGCATAGCAAGGAATCGAATCAACAGGTAGCTGCTACATGATTCATATTGCTACATTCGAGTTGTCTTAGATCAGTGTATATTGACCACCACAAAAACTAAAAGAAAAGACAAGATAAGTTAACAAAAGTCAAGCCAATAGTCCTGCTGATTCAGTGTTCTATAAATGACTAGCTGAACCGCGCAACTTCGTTTGCGTGATAAATGAAGAACCGCTCGACCGATTTTGAGCAAACTTCACATAAACCATCTACTAAATAGTCCGAATAAAACCTTAAAATTTGGTTTGGATAGGTGAGCCCGTTCTTGAGTTATAAAATTACAACGAAAAGTGGCATTGATTTTTATATATATAGATTACTGCAGTAATCATCTTTCCCTATGGATGATCCTCGAAAGGAATCACTTCAAACTTGATAGCAGCTCCACTGAAAAAAACCAAAGCCAGCCTCACCTACAGGTGTACATCTATTGACTAGCTGAACCGATCGTGACAATGAGAAGAAAACTTTGAAATAACCTTGTGCCTATCATAATGACTAACATGATACAGCAAGGTCAAATACTTTCCCACAGCAACGAAAATTGTGTAAACATTACTAAACTCGGTGGTTGGTGGTTGGTAACAGTTTTATTGGAACCCCAATTAAATTGTTTGCAACTTCA
This sequence comes from Miltochrista miniata, assembly GCA_933228765.1. Taxonomy (NCBI): domain Eukaryota; kingdom Metazoa; phylum Arthropoda; class Insecta; order Lepidoptera; family Erebidae; genus Miltochrista; species Miltochrista miniata. The sequence goes on along the minus strand of OW121754.1, from coordinate 8,218,317 downwards.
ATCTATCTAGTCCAATTTCCAATACCGCAAAAGGGTCGTCAAATAAAAATTCGTTGGCTGACAGTCGTAAGCCCTTGATCCACGTTATATTCGCAGTCAAACACCATTTTGACTCAGACCCACATCAATCACGACTGAAGAAAATTTTATTCTGAAGTAGAAATTTTGACTCAAGTTCCCCGCGACCTAGTACTGTAGCCCGTTCCCGTTGGGATTAAAATATTTTTCGGGATAAAAAGTAGCCTGAGGCACTTTCCAGATCTAAAACTATTTCTGTACAAAAGTTATGCCAAACCATTGCGGTGTTAGGATGTTAAGAAAGGCAAACGAATGAACTTTTTTTTACGCCTTTTTTCATTCGTATAGTGATACTTCTACAAGTATAATATAGTAAACAATTACGATTTGTAATATATTTATCTTATTGAAATTATAATTATATTAGGCAACCATAATTAGATATTTTACATAATACAGATTGAGACCATAATGAGATTGTAATACCATTGTTGTTGGGCTGTAGGATACATATGTCCGGGAGAATTGGAAATTATATTATACATACTGAACTAGATTTTGTGCAGAAAAACGTAGATTCTTGCTGCAAGAGAAATTTTCACCTTGTTAAAAATTACAGTGAAACATAACTATTACATATAATGGTTTTAAACTCACACGACTTGCACTACACATTATATTAGTTGCGGGTCTTTTTCGCGTAAACAATTTAAACTTCGCTCACCTCTCGACGTTTCGGCTATGTTACAATAGCCGTGGTCACGAGTAGACTGGGGAATGCAGCGGGCGTCATCCTCTTGTACCGTTGATCTTACAGGTACCCACATATTAGTTTATTAATAACAGTCATTAGGGTCGCGACACACTACACTCACGATATCCGAACGAACGTTAGGCGGTTTTTCGCGACACTTACACATCTTCACTACAGGGTTCCATGTGGACGAAAGTTTATATCCCCCCTCACGGTTGAAATTGTTGTGATGCTTCTTGATTTCAACCGCTTCACGAACAATCCTCGGGTAATATCGGCGTTCAGTGGTCAAAACTCCCGGTGCATGCAACTCCATCCAGTGATTTGACCCCGATAGTCGTCGCCCCGATAAGCCCCGATAAACGTCGAGAGGTGAGCGAAGTTTAAATTGTTTACGCGAAAAAGACCCGCAACTATTATAATGTGTAACTATTACATATCATATATTTACATTAAAATTAAACCCCTGTGGCATTATGCCATTTTCACCTTAATATTATATTATATCAAACCAGTTGATGAACTCTTTCTTTAAGAAGAAGCCCCACAGAAAATGGACTTGGCGAAGCCCCGACAAGGTCACAAGGAACGAGATAGATTTCATCATGACGGACAGGAAGTGTATATTTAGAGATGTCTCTGTGATTAACAAGTTTAATACCGGTGGTGATCACCGACTTGTGCGAGCGTCTCTGAATTTGGACTTCCGAGCTGGAAGGCCCGTATGATGAAGCCTACTCTCCGACCTACCGCGCTCCAGTTAGCCTCAGGGGCTGAGAGGTTCCAGTTAGAACTTCAAAATCGTTTCGATCTGCTGGAAACCACTGGCAATATTCACGATAAGGCCGACAATGTGGTCAGGACGCTACAGCAAGTGTCCCGAAGGTTTTTGTCCGGAAAAAGCAATAACAGGTGCTCTAAGCTCTCGCCCGAGACTCTCGAACTTATGAGAATAAGACGGGAAACGCCATCTACGCACTCGTCTTCGTCAGACCAGCGGGATCTAAATCTCAGAATCCGAAAGCTGATACGACGCGACCTTAGACGGTATAACACCAGTATCGTCGAGGCAGCGATCGAGCAGAACAGGGGTACCAAGGTATTTGCCCAACAGCTTGGAAGACCCCGTCTGACGAAACTGAAGACAGCGGATGGCAGAACCGTGACCTCAAGGTTCGAGATTCTCGAGGAAATTGAGAGCTTTTACAGAGACCTGTATGCATCACGGACAAAAAGGCCGACGGTTCCTACTGATTGTGACCACCGAGCCCCACTATCGCGCCACTATACCGAGGACATTCCGGACATTGACCAGGGCGAGGTGAGGGCGGCTCTCGGGCAACTTAAAAACAACAAGTCCCCTGGGGAGGACGGAATTACAACTGAACTATTGAAGGCGGGGGGGGCTCCGGTCCTCAACGAGCTGACGAGTTTGTTTAATTCGGTCCTCCAACAGGGACAAACACCTGAAGCGTGGGGCGGGAGTGCGGTGGCTCTGTTCTTCAAGAAAGGTGATAAGACCTTGCTGAGGAATTACAGACCCATCTCACTCCTGAGCCATGTTTACAAGTTGTTCTCGAGAGTAGTCACAAACCGCCTCGCCGGAAGGCTCGACGAGTTTCAGCCAAAGGAGCAAGCCGGGTTTCGTAAAGGCTTCAGCACCGTGGACCACATCCATACTGTACGGCAGATTGTACAGAAAACAAACGAGTACAATCAGCCGCTGTGTATGGCTTTTGTGGACTACGAGAAGGCCTTTGACTCTGTCGAAATCTGGGCAGTCCTGGACGCTCTGCAGCGATGTCGTGTAGATTGGCGATATATCGAGGTGTTGAGATGTCTCTACGACAACGCTACCATGACCATCCAGTTAGAGAATCAAAAAACCAGTCCCATTGAACTGCGTAGAGGTGTAAGACAGGGTGATGTGCCCCACGAAACTCTTCACCAATGCGCTTGAGGACATCTTTAAGACACTGGACTGGGAAGGGTGGGGCGTGAACATCAACGGCACGCAAATCTCGCACCTTTGGTTTGCCTATGACGTCGTAATTGTGACGGAGACGCTGGAACAGCTAAGCGGAATGCTGCATAGCCTGAACGGAGCGTCTCGACGTGTTGGTCTCGGCATGAACTTGAAAAAACCAAGGTTATGTTTAATAACCACGTTACGCCGGGGCCAATATACGTCGAGGGATCGAGGCTAGAGGTCGTCCAGGAGTATACTTACCTTGGGCAGGTTATTACACTGGGGAAAGGGAACCTGTGTGGCGTAAATCATAGATTTGCTGTAATTAGTTTATTAGGCGCTATTAAGCGTAGGTATAATGGTTATACTTAGGTCGGTATAAGGGGTGTGTCCTTAATAGTGTCATAGTAGGGATAGTTGATGGAAGGAGATATGGTGGGATGTAAGCTATATATAGGCGTGCGCATTAGTAGAATAAAAAAAAATCAGGAACTAACTAAATTTTTTATTTTACTTCATACTGTCGAAGAAAATTTACATCAAAGTAAATTATTCTGTAAAATATATTCCACTGAAATAATCAGTGAGTGGCTTAATAGCCCAAGTATTTAACTAAATTTTTATATGTGAAAACGGAAGCTCTGGTAAGCATCAACTTCATCAATTTTATTAAGTAAATTAATTGTGGGTAATTTTTATGTAAAAAAGTATATTTTAAGTAAATTTATTTTATCAGGCAGGCGTTTGTGAAATTTAGAAAAGGGGGTAATGTTCTTTGTATATTAAATGTTTTAAAATGGGGTTATAAATAATGTAAGGGAAAGTTTAGGGAAATCTATGGTTGAAGAGGGTGTATATAAAATATATTGTTTGTTCTTTTCAGAATGAGCTTCCAAGTTAAGATTTAAAAAAAAAAACCCTGCCTATACCTACCCTTAAGCAGCTAGTTATTGAAGATATAGGCGTATAGCCGTATTTTACATATCCTGGATAAAGGAAGTGCCAACCCAGAATCCGGATGAGTACATAGATTTTTAAGTTAGATATACGTTTAGTTTATTACTGGTGAATTGTAATAAAAGTATTATTACCTACTCTGAATTCTTGCATTTATTGACTCCAGGACAAATTACCTTACCTAAACTACTAAACCGCCTGGGAACTCTTGGGATCACTCTGGACTTCCCAGAAGCGTGTCATGGCGCCCGAACAAAATTAATTGTCCTGGTAGTTGATAACGTGCGATTAATATCTACAGATTTGTTGGGTCTAGTGACCCATAATTAAAATTTACATTGTAATTTGTTTCCCGCTAGCAGGTAGCCTCCCCCGAAATTCGTGCTACTTCAAGGATTAGACGCCCTTGGCCTATGCTAGTCTGGATGCCCGAAATTTGATCATTTTATTTTGCATTTTACATAATTTTTTTTGGCTAAACGGGTATTCCGAAATTGGAAAATTCTCAACATCATTTTTATTAACGTAGCTTGTCCCCAAATTTAATTACAGTTATTTTATTTTATTTCAAACTGTAATAGTAGTATATCTTTTATTATATTGTTGGCTTATAGTCATATTCATATTTTGTATTGTTCATCATAAGGAAAAAATTCTACCCTCATTGTTTTTTAATATTCCTTGTAATAAATTTAACGCAAAAAATATACCCACATTAATAAAATTGTACGAACCTTCTTGTAGAAGTAAAATTGTTGTTAATGTTTTAAAGATATCTAATGCAAACCAGTCACGGTAGGTTTTGTTTTGTATAATTTGTGTATTGTTTCAGGAAAATCTGAATGATATTGTAGTTCTATGTGAATAGAGAAAGTGATTTGTGTCTTAAAAATTGTGAGTGATTCGGTGCTTACCAGAGCCGTTTAATGTGAATATTATTAAAATTAGGTATTTCTTGCTAAGTAAAAATCAATTAACTTGTGAAGTAGTTATTCGCGGTTATGAGCCGGTTTCTACAGTAATAGTAGGGGGTTCTTTAACCGTTGAATGCCGCATGAAACCCGAGTTGCCAATCTCCCGCACAGTCGATTGCTTTGGCAACCAAGGCGGCCAACTTTTTTCGTTTGGTTCTCCTCGCACATTTTTCGATATCTATGGCTGTATGGTCGCGGGTCTAAGTCTTTCTGTATAAATTAATGTGTAGAATTGGTTATGGTACTGAATGAGATAGCTTGCCGAGTGAATGTAATGAAAAAAAAAGTCGAAATCACGATTTGATCGCTGTCATTATTTATTGTTTGTTTCGCGCCGTTCCTAGAAAGTATTATTACGATTAATTTTGAATATTTTCGTTTATTCTGTTTCAAATATTGTTGTTTTGCATTTAAAAGTATCCTGTCATGTTGTTTAACAGCTGTGATAAATATTTTCAGTGTAATTCGAAGTTAAATTTGTAAAATTTGATAAAATAACACGCGAAGGTCACCATTATTTTTTGTTGTTGTTTTTGTTGTGCAGTGCTCGTATTTAACCGATATTTGTTGAGATTTTCTCAATAGAAACTATAATCTTTTGTCAAAATACCATTTAACATTTCACATATGAATAATTTATGTGAAAATCAATAATAAAAATGGAGGGGTTTTTTTTTAATAATTTAAGATTACATAGCCTCGATATCCCCAAAATAAACAAAAAAATAAACAAATAAATAGGCAGTAATATTTTATTTTATTTTCGGAGATTTTATATCTACAGATTATTTTTTTTTTGGTGAAAGTGAATTGTTGATGTGTATATTTTGTAAATAAAATAATTTATGTCAGAAAACTGCTTTTTATTTTGAATTACATGGTAAAATCTGAGAGTACTCCTTCATTTTCCCCATCCTAATTTTCGGCCAAATATCATAAATCCATTACACATGGGGTGTTCTCGGATTTAGTGTAGTTATTTTCGTCAGTTATCCAGCATGATGAAACAGTAAGTATTTATGTAGTACGACTCCTGTAAAAGAAATAAGGATATATTGTGTGACGTCCGGCGTGCAGCCGCCGTTCCCGCCAAAGGCGTGGGCACCGCCTATGGATACGCCGGCGTGACCACGCCACCGGCGGGATTGAGCGGTTAAAAAGGGTCGTAAAATGGTTTTACAGGGTCGGCAGCATGAGTTTGTCGCCTATGGTGAGGCAAATGTTCATAGGCTGCGGTAACCGCCAGTCCTTCTGGTGGGCCGTATGCTTGTCTGCCACCTTCATAAAATTATGTCTTTTCTAGATCGATAGCCACCGTAGTAATATAATTTGTTGGGATAGGTAACAAATATTCATCATTAAAATCATTCCAATAATGCTGTATAACAGTTAGTAATACGAATATTCCAACTTAATAATTACAAAGAATAATTAATTATAATCCTCATAAAATAATTCAATAATTTAACATTGTAGCTAAAAATAGTCAAAGTAAATCGTAGTATGATTTTATTTTTCTCATAATTATGGGTAGTTATGAATATCATGTGAATATCGTTAGGCTGCTTACAGACTGCATTTCATCACGCTATTATAATTCCATAAGCGTAAGGACAGGATACGGTTTTAATGAATAATGTTGAGATTTAGTGTAAAATTTAAGCTAAATTCTCTTGTATATAAGAATTGCGTCATCATGTGATTGTATTGATGACACAAGTGTGCATGAGTATTTTATGAGCGTGATGTATGAAAGGCACATTAGTCAAGGAATGGGTGAGTCCGATGAATTATGAAAGTTGAAATAGTCAGTAAGTAACTTTGCATACAAATAAACTGCATCGCTAAAAAAAAAAAAAAAAAAAAAAATGTTTTTGTCCCTATTCTTGAACAAAATTAACTTCATTTTATTTTTAGATTTTATCAAATTAAATTAGAGTTGGTTATGACAAGAATAACAATGTCAGGTCAGTTATTTAAAAATGAACGTTAATTTACTTTAGGATGTTCTCGCGGACAGTCAAACATACACGAGAAATTTAAGTCAGTGTGTAAGAGACCTTATGAATAATTGTGAAAATTTATGAGGGTACCTCGAAATATTGTTAAGCTTGAGGTCACATTGTGAATTCATTGTCATGTTAAGTGAAAGTTGTGTACGTGCCGTGAGTTTATAAAATTACAAAGTATTAAGAATTACAAAGTTATGAAAGTTTTATGCACATGCATTATGTTAATAGTGATGCATACGTTCTGAAAACGTTATTACATATTGGATTTGGATTTCAGTGAAATGTTAAGGTTGGTAAATGTGATTTTTTTTTCTGGGTTGTTTGTATATTTTTGGTTAGAATTCTGGTAGGATGATTCTGTAGGTGTATTCAGTGCTATATTTCTGTTTCTTGGTTTTTTTGTAGTAAATACTGCCACTCGGAAGCGGTAAGCTTGCCCTCGCAGATTTACGTGGTACTATAGGAAGCTCTTAAAGGCTTGCTTATCATATGCAAATATATTGCATTCAGTTATATAGACATATACAATGTTATTACATCGTTGTATATGTTGTTATATAAATTTTCTTCTCTGAGACGGTTATAGAAATCTCAGTCTTCAATTTAAGCCATATTCTATATTACATTCAGGCGGTTCGTATTACCTGGATTTCTTAATATTAAGCCTTAAATACGTCTTTTCTTCTATCTATCTTGTGAACACCATCAGAGTTACTCTATTGGAATATTTAAATTATTTATTTTGGGAGACATTATCTAAGTAATACAGTTGTTATAGATTGATTGTTATATACTAATTCAAATTTTTTAAATTGAATTAGTATTCTTAAATTTTGTCTATAGGGACAAAATTTTCTCTTGGGGAGGGGATATTGTGGCGTAAATCATAGATTTGCTGTAATTAGTTTATTAGGCGCTATTAAGCGTAGGTATAATGGTTATACTTAGGTCGGTATAAGGGGTGTGTCCTTAATAGTGTCATAGTAGGGATAGTTGATGGAAGGAGATATGGTGGGATGTAAGCTATATATAGGCGTGCGCATTAGTAGAATAAAAAAAAATCAGGAACTAACTAATTTTTTTATTTTACTTCATACTGTCGAAGAAAATTTACATCAAAGTAAATTATTCTGTAAAATATATTCCACTGAAATAATCAGTGAGTGGCTTAATAGCCCAAGTATTCAACTAAATTTTTATATGTGAAAACGGAAGCTCTGGTAAGCATCAACTTCATCAATTTTATTAAGTAAATTAATTGTGGGTAATTTTTATGTAAAAAAGTATATTTTAAGTAAATTTATTTTATCAGGCAGGCGTTTGTGAAATTTAGAAAAGGGGGTAATGTTCTTTGTATATTAAATGTTTTAAAATGGGGTTATAAATAATGTAAGGGAAAGTTTAGGGAAATCTATGGTTGAAGAGGGTGTATATAAAATATATTGTTTGTTCTTTTCAGAATGAGCTTACAAGTTAAGATTTAAAAAAAAAACCCTGCCTATACCTACCCTTAAGCAGCTAGTTATTGAAGATATAGGCGTATAGCCGTATTTTACATATCCTGGATAAAGGAAGTGCCAACCCAGAATCCGGATGAGTACATAGATTTTTAAGTTAGATATACGTTTAGTTTATTACTGGTGAATTGTAATAAAAGTATTATTACCTACTCTGAATTCTTGCATTTATTGACTCCAGGACAAATTACCTTACCTAAACTACTAAACCGCCTGGGAACTCTTGGGATCACTCTGGACTTCCCAGAAGCGTGTCACTTGTGACAAGGAAATCGCCAGAAGGATACGGTTGGGCTGGGCAGCATTTCGAAAACTGCGTCGAGTCTTCAATTCGCTTTTACCGCAATGCCTGAAGACCAAAGTCTACAACCAGTGCGTTCTACCTGTTATGACATACGGTGCCGAGACGTGGACACTTACAGAGAGGTTGGTCAATGCTCTAAAGGTTGCGCAGCGGGCTATGGAAAGGGCTATGCTTGGGGTGTCTCTGAGGGATTGACTCCGAAATGAGACTATCCGGCAAAGAACTAAAGTGGTCGACATAGCTCGCAGAATAAGTACATTGAAGTGGCAGTGGGCCGGCCATATCTGCAGAAGAACCGACGGCAGATGGAGCAAACGAGTACTGGAGTGGAGACCGCGTCTCGGCAAACGTGGGGTGGGACGTCCACCCGCTAGATGGATCGACTGGTAAAGGTCGCAAGCTGGGACTGGATGCGTAAGGCGCAGGACCGTGGATTGTGGCGCAAATTAGGAGAGGCTTACGTCCAGCAGTGGACTGCGATAGGCTCATTTGATTGATTGAGCCTATGGCAGTTATTACTGGACATAGTCCGGCTCCAATTCACGATTAAATTAACCAATTTTATTAGTCAAGCTATTTTATTTTAGACCCATGTCTCATAGGGTAATGAAAATATATAACTACCATCTTACGCTTGCGGCCATATCAATCCTACATCCTACTGATATTATTAATGTGAAAGTTTTTGATGATCTTTATTACTTAATCACTCTTTACGGGATCAACGGATTTCATTAAAATTTGGTATAGGGATAAATTTATAGTCTATACAAATATTATAAAAAGAAAAGATTTGATTGTTTGTTTGTTTTTTTGTTTGCATCAAATAGGCTCCGATACTAATGGACCGATTTGATAAATTCTTTCACTGTTAGAAAGCTACACTCTTTGCGGTAAAAATAGGCTATAATTTATTCTTGTATTTCCACGGGAACGGGAAGTAAGTGCGTGAAACCGCGTGACGTCCGCTAGTCATAACATAATAATATGCTACTTTGGAATCTGCACAACATAATAATATGAACTGACGGGTGGCGACCTTATTCATCGAACGAAATACTTGCCGGCAAAGCGGTGACCATGATCTGTTTCACATTAATTAGTGAATATCTTCCAATTATTGTATTCAGAATGAAAGTGGTATACCGAATATCAAATCAATCTGTCAACAGAAGGAGACTTAATCCCAAATCAAATAAATCAAACTAAATAAAGCCGTTTAAATAGTAAGCACTAAATAATTTAATTGTGCGCACAATTTCTATTAGAAGCCATTAATCTTAGATCTTGACATGACAAGCGTTCGGCTACGTCTTATGTCTATCTCAGCCAATCTCAGCAGTGTGAAGAGTAGGTATAATTTATTGTGTGGGTAGGACAGATCATTGAAATGTACATGTACAGTACAATCCTGTGGTATGTAACCCAACTTAGTATAATTAATACCGAGTTGTTTTAAACTAGACACATAAAGACATCTTAAGCCATAAGTAGTACCTACATATTATCAATCAATTAATTAACATAATACAAACCATAATACTATATCTTAACCTATATAAAATCAGTGAAAGTTGTGACCTTGCAGGTATACTATTCAGGTTTTTGTGTGTTTTTGTCGGATTATGTGAAATTATCACTAGTGAATATGGAATGTTACTGCTGCTCGATGCACCGAAATTCACAGGTAAAAGCGCTTTTTATTGGTATAGGAACACTATCGTGCTAGTTTCATCTTACTAATATTATAAATGCGAAAGTTTGTGAGTGTGGATGTTTGTTACTCTTTCACGCTCAAACCGCTGAACGAATCGGGCTGAAATTTGGTACAGAGATACAGTATAGTCAGAAATAACACATAGGCTACTTTTTATCCCGGGAACAAATTTTACCCGGGCGAAGCCGCGGGCATCAGCTTGTATTTAATATTGAGGAAATGTGTGTGTACATCGATAATTTTGCGGTTTAAAATTCGCGGCGGTTAACGATTTAATTAACCAACTTGATAATTACCCATTTTGTGAAACTGCGAAATGCAATGCAGACGAGTGTTATGAATTACTCCCGTCATCTACTTCCTGTATAACTATATTGTCGCAGAATATTCGGAGCATATCAGCAAATTTTTCGGGACTTTTGACTCTTTTACAGCGAATCGGTAAAACCTGTGACATTATAGTTTTGTCAGAATGCTGGTTGTGCCATGGCCCTATCATTCCTGTTTTAGATGGATACACATATTACAAATCGGAAATAATTCACAATCAAAATGATGGCGTCATAGTGTATATTAGATCTACCCTATCTCATATAACTGTTACAGAACCAGATTTAAGGGATTGTAGCGGTCTATTAATCTCTGTAGGTAATGACTTGGCGGTTATTTGTATTTATAGACCTCCGGCTTTCAGGGATTCCTCGGGTTTTACGCATTCGCTGGATGTACTTTTGAATTCGCTAAAAAAATTTAGAAACATTGTTCTCGTTGGTGACATAAATATCGACATTTCCTACGGACAATTTGAGACCGAATCGCTCAACTACATGGACACTCTGGCACATCATGGACTCTTTCTTGGTCATACATACCCGACCCGTGATTCTAGATGCCTTGATCACATAAATTTAAAAACCGCTTATCCTGCAAGAGTTTTGGTCATTGACTCGACAGTCACCGATCATTTTGCGGGTATGATTGCTCTGTCATATAAAATGCAGATTTCACCTTGTCGAGAAGCGGTGACTAGGATTGACCACGAAATGTTGAGACGAGATCTAAGCAATATTAACTTTCAAACAGTTTATATGGAATCTGATCCGGATATGGCGGTTAAACACTTGATTGACCCAATACTTCATTGTATTTCTCATAACAGCAGGACGATTAATATGTCACGTAGGCATAGGCCAGTGAAGCCCTGGATTACTCCAGGAATACTAAGGTGTATGCGACACAGAGACCAGCTGTATAAACGGTGTAAAAAGGAACCGACTAATGAAACTCATTTAGTCGTATATAAGCGTTATCGTAATTTTTGCGTGAATCTTTTGCGTAAAACTAAACGTGACTGAGAGAAGCAGGAGTTCAAAAAGGCTGGTAGGAACTCTAAACAATTGTGGAACGTCATTCGCTCAGTCACAAATACCAATAAAGTGAAATCACCACCGTATGACCTATTGGGCTCGACTGGAGGTGAGCAAGCCGTGATCGACGAGATTAATTCCTACTTTTCAAATATAGGCAGACAGCTTGCAGGGGGTATACAAAGGGACTCTATGTCGGTTAAAGGTTTCTCTAAACCACAAATACAAACGAATTCTTTTGTACTACTAGACACGGATGAAACAGAAGTTGACAATATAATTATGTCACTTAAAAACAATACAGCTGCAGGGTGGGATGGCATTTCGTCCGAGTTCTTGAGGAAATATAAACACATAATTATTTCACCTCTGACTTATATATGTAATCTGTGCTTGAAAACGGGGGTCTTTCCCATCGCATTTAAAAGAGCCATTGTTCATCCTATCTTTAAATCTGGGGATCGAAGCTGTGTTGGGAACTACAGACCGATATCTGTCCTACCAGCGATGTCGAAGGTACTTGAAAAAATTATCAACTCCAGACTTACTTCTTATCTTGAGTCGCATAATGTTTTAGCTGTGAACCAGTTTGGATTCAGAAGGAACCTGTCTACTGATGATGCGGTTCTTGGTTTAGTTGACCATCTGGTGAGGAAACTTGATAATGGACAAAAATGTATTGCGCTGTTCTTAGACCTCACGAAAGCTTTCGACACAGTTTCGATTCCCATTTTGATAGCAAGACTCGAGTCATTGGGCATTAGAGGAAACCAATTGTCTCTTTTTAAAAGCTACCTGACTGGTAGATCCCAATATGTAAAAATAGGCTCATACACTAGTAATGAGGCGTCGATTGATTATGGCGTGCCACAGGGGAGCATCCTTGGACCGAGCCTGTTCCTCATCTACATAAATGATTTATGTAAACTTGAACTTGATCAAGGAAAAATTTTTTCTTATGCAGATGACACAGTTTTGGTGTTTTCTTCAGAGACCATAGAAGACACGTACCGACTAGCACAGAATGGTTTTGACACTGTTGGTAAATGGCTTAAAGAAAACCTGCTTTCTCTAAACTTAAGTAAAACCAAGATGATACATTTCACCATCAGAAATTATGCAACTCTTGATGATGAGTCTCTGCGCATAACAGCCGGTCCATCTCTCGACGGTGCTTCTAATGAAGTTGAGAAGGTGACATTTATAAAGTATTTGGGCATACTCATCGATCATAACTTAAGATTCCAACATCATATTGACTACTTGACGAGCCGAGTGCGCAAACTAATTTATGTTTTTAGGCAACTTCGTCAGTCAGCCGAACCTAATACTATGAAAATGGTGTACATGGCCATGTGCGAATCAATTTTGCGTTATTGTATTACCTCGTGGGGCGGTGCGGCAAAGACGCATATGATTTTACTTGAGCGTGCACAGAGGGTTGTGTTAAAGGTGAGCTGCTTTAAACCTCTTCTATACCCCACGACTGAGCTTTATCAATACTGCCAAGTGTTGACAGTCAGACAACTGTACATACAGGCCACTGTTCTTAAGCAGCACTCTTTAGTACAGTTCAAAACAGATCGTGCTCGCCGGAATCATCTTGTCGCAACCTCTACGCGAGTTAGAACATCTTTTAGCTGTGCATTTTTTGTTTTTAGAGGACCCTATCTATATAATGCTATGCACAGATTGTTGTCACTTTATAGTTTGAGTTCTTACAGTTGCAAGGTTTCTGTTCACAATTGGCTTCTGCAACAGACTTATTTTAGTACAGAAAGTATTATGGAAGTCCCGCAATGAGCATGCCTATAGATAAATGATTGTATTGGTCTCTTTTGCTATAGTACACAACTCACATCACGTTATTATAACAAGCGTACGCGTCCTCGCACACATATAGAATTACTCATTTACACGGTCACACGCGCACACACACACACACACACAAACACACACACACAAACACACACACACACACACACACACACACACACACACATACACGCATGCACGCACACACACATACTAAGCACTATTTGTAAATCGGTTTCCGAGTGAAAAAACTGGTGACCAGTATTACAGGTATTTATTACCTAACACAGGCACCAGCAATTCACTACCAGATTGTTTCTTTTTATTTAAAATAGCTTAGCTTTGTAATTATTGTAATAATCTTGGCTGGTGATTGAAAATAAACGATTTTTATTATTATGTCTCTCTTTCACACGGGTATCTTCTTTTTTTTTTCTTACGAAGACACGCGGACTTTTGGTAGGCTTACATGGGGACACAGGTCCAACATGCAGAGGCCCTTTGAGACTTTTAATCTAAAAGGAAATGGGACCCCCACTGCAAAGAATCCACATCCGCCTTATGTAGAAGAACGGTAATGGACCATCTGCAATGGGAGCTAACTATTGTAAAATATGCTAACTACGTAATGGGCTATTGTGATGGGTGTTAGATGGTCTGGTTAACTTAGACTATGGATGAAGACGGCGTCTGCCATTTCAATATACCTATTATTATATTAAAACTTTGGCAGACGGTGACTCGCCAACTCACTAGATGGGCCCCCTATACAATCGCCAAAGGCATTAAGCCTGTAAGGCGACAGAGGGCAACACCGGTGTGAGCGGCTAGGGGTGTCGAGCGGTGCGGCGCCGGTTTCGCCATCACGGGTCAGACCCGGAGCGGGTTTCCCCGTAGTTATGCCCTTGAAAATGACACTTCCACCCCCGAGCATAAAGCTCTGGCTTCCTCCCTCTGACCAGCCAATTAAGGCAAGCCAGAGTTGAGATTTGCTGCACTCCCGGGAGTACCGTCTCCCGTTAGCCCATTAAATGCTAACTGGTCGAGGAGCGCCACAAAACTCTGAGGAATCGGGACCGATGTGTAGCCACGCACATTCAGCTCGCCACAAGCTGCCCTGCGGATGTGTGCTTTTCTATAACCTTGTGAGATATTTTTTGTTGATCTCAGAAAGTGGATGACTCGAAAAGCAAATCTACTATGCCCTCATAGGGATGCGTTAATCCCATGAAAAGATAACGACTGTCCACGAGGGATTTATTATTATTTATTTATTTTTATTTATTATTATGCTCTTTATTCAATAAAATAACTTATATAATACATTTTTAAATATAGTTATAAAAAAAATACATTTAAAAATATAAAATATAGTATCCCACCGGCATCGGGTACAGGGACCAAGCTACCGGTGGTCAGGGCTCCAGAGAGAGGAACCTCCGCACAATGCGTGCCGTGTCCAGTAACACTGCTTTTTGCATCACGCCCTTGATCCAGTTGCCCAACGCGAGCCTCTGAAGGTGTTGGTCGAGGCTCTTAGCTATAAGACCGTTAGCGGAAATAACTATTGGAACAATGATTGCCGTATCGACTTCCCACATGTCGACAATCTCGCGAGCTAAGTCCACATATTTTATTTTTTTGTCGCTCTCAGCCTTCACGAGATTCTCGTCATGGGGGATTGTGATATCAACAATCATTGCTCGCCGCTCAGATCGATCTATTACCACAATATCAGGCTTGTTGGCTACAACAGTCCTGTCTGTGATAATAGATCGATCCCAGTACAATGTGATATGACCATTTTCAAGAACTGGCTCAGCTACATACCTGTAATATGGAACCTCGATATCCACCAGGTAATACTTCAGAGCAAGTTGCTGATGGATGATCCTGGCTACTAGGTTGTGCCTGTGCAAGTACTCGCCGTTAGCAAGACGAGAACAACCAGAAATAATATGCCTGAGGGACTCGCCAGGAAGATGACACGCTCGACATACATCAGTCGTACCATCCCTCAGTATATATTTCTGGTAGTTGTTCGTCATGATAACTTCATCTGCAATTGCACAGACAAAACCCTCGGTTTCTCCAAAGAGATCACCGAATCGTAGCCAGGCCACAGAGGCTATAAGGTCTACATGAGATCCATGCAGAGCCTTATAAAACCTACCGTGGAGCTCCTTGCCCTTCCATATCTCCTGCCGGTCATCAACACCCAGTATTACAGGTTTGCGCCAGTTCTCTTTCGCCAAGGCAAGCGGGGTGAGTCCAGTATCCACTTTGACAACATCCCGATGCACATCCGCATTCATGTGGAGAAAATATTCTCTAAGGTTGCACACCTCGCGGTTATGTAGGGTTTTGGCATTCAAGAAGCCTCGGCCGCCACATTTCCGCGGGATGTACATCCTCATCACCGATGAACGCGGATGATGCATTCGATATGATGTCAATAGTGTACGAACTCTCCTGTCTAAGGCATCTAGTTCAGTTTGAGTCCACTTGAGTATGCCAAAGGAGTACATCAAGAGTGGCATGACCCAGCCGTTAAAAGCACGCACCTTGTTGCCGCCCGATAAAAGACTATTCAATACTTTTCTCAGGCGACTCAGGAAACGTTCTCGCAACGACTGTTTCATGTCAGCTTCATTGATGCCCAACGCTTGTGACATACCCAAGTACTTATAGGTGTCAGATACGAGGAGTGATGTCAGATGAATGGAATCAGAAAGCTGAATACCTTCCGATTCCACTATCCGTCCTCGCTTAACATGCGTAACTGCACATTTATCCACACCAAATTCCATTTTGATTGAATTACTAAAGTTCTCAGTAACCTTTAGTAAATCAATCAAATGAGAATTTGTTGTGGCAAATAGCTTTAAGTCGTCCATGAAAAGTAAGTGAGATATAACCTGACCTCCTCCCCGTAATCTGTAACCTAGCCCTGAACTCTCTAGTAGAGTACTAAGAGGGTTCAGTGCTAAGCAAAACCAAAGAGGACTCAAACTGTCACCCTGGAAGATGCCCCGCTTAATCCTAATCGGCTCATCGTCACCGCAGAACCCCCCACATCCTGGATATGTAAGAAGGGTCCTCCATTGCCTCATACATGACTGTAAAAAGGTGCATAGAGTTGTATCAACTTTATACAACTCCAGCACCCTTAAGAGCCACGTATGAGGTACAGAATCGAACGCCTTCTTATAATCTATCCAGCATGTTGATAGATTCTTACGGTTACGACGAACTTGTTGGCTAATAGTCATATCAATGAGGAGAAGCTCCTTAGTACCCCGAGCCCCACTTCTACATCCATTTTGAGAGTCACTCATAATTTTATTGACATTAATATGTTTATTTATTTTATCTCTCAAAATGGATGTCAGAAGTTTATAGATCGACGGCAGACACGTGATCGGTCTATAATTGCTGGGGTTCGAAGTACTTCCAGATTTATGGAGCAGATTATATATGATTTATTTATTTTTTTTTTTTTTTTTTTTATTTATTATTATTCCTCTTTATTTAATTATTTACATATCAATTTACATTTTTAAATATACATATAAAAAAATACATTTAAAAATATAAAAAAAAAAAAAAAAATAGTATCCCACCGGCATCGGGTACAGGGACCAAGCTACCGGTGGTCAGGGCTCCAGAGACAGGAATCGCCTCACAATTCGTGCCGTGCTCAACAAAACCGCCTTTTGCATCAAACCCTTGACCCAACCGCCTAACGCGAGCCTCTTAAGGTGTTGATCGAGGCTCTTGGCGATCAGACCGTGTGCTGATACGACTATCGGAACAATAATCGCTGAATCCACATCCCACATGTCGACAACCTCGTGAGCTAAGTCCAAATATTTCAACTGTTTATCTTTTTCTGCTTTCACGAGATTCTCGTCATGTGGAACCGTAATATCAACGATTACTGCGAGGCGCTCTGATCGATCTATTACCACTATATCAGGCTTATTGGCTACAATAGTCCTGTCAGTGATAATAGACCGATCCCAGTATAACGTGACACGACCATTCTCTAGAACTGGGTCGGGCACATACCTGTAATATGGTACTTCTGAATCTACAAGTTTATATTTTAGCGCAAGTTGCTGATGGATAATCCTGGCCACTTGGTTGTGTCTATGCAAGTACTCGCCGTTGGCAAGACGAGGACAACCAGAAATAATATGTCTGAGAGATTCACCCGGTAGGTGACATGCCCGACATATGTCAACCGTACCGTCTCTCAAAATATATTTCCGATAGTTATTCGTCATGACAACTTCGTCTGTAATAGCACAAACAAAACCTTCACTTTCACCGAACAAATCTCCGAAACGTAGCCAGGATACGGAAGCTAGAAAATCTACATCGGGTCCATGTAAGGCCCGATAAAATCGTCCATGCAGCTCTTTGCCCTGCCATATCTCCTTGCGATCATTAGTCGTCAATATTACTGGTTTGTGCCAGTTCTCTTTGGCAAGAGCAAGAGGGGTCAGTCCATTATCTACTGCTACCACATCCCGATGCATACCCACGTCAGTATGTTATTATTATTATTATTATTATATCAAAGTTGATAAAACTATAAGACTAAGCGAGGAGATAATTTTTCACACGAAGTGTACTTTTTTTCGAGAATAAACGCGCTATTTATACCACTAAAGTGGCAGACAAGCACACTAGACGTACTGGTGATCGCCGTGTCATATGGACGTTTGAAACACCAGAGGCACTACACTCTCGCTGCCGACCCTGTAATAGTCTTCTAAGACTTGAAGAACCCGGGACTCCAGGGCTAGACTGTTGTAAGGCATTGTGTAGTTTTAGTCAGTAGGAATTCGGCATAGCATCCATGATGGATCCTTTTAGGTATGAAAATATGGTGTCGGACGGACGGAGTAACCATGGATCACTTAGGTAGACCAAGAGTTAAAAAAATAATCGTAGAATACCTAGGTGGACCAACGAGACTCGAGTTAATCATGGACCACTTAGGTGGACGAAATAGGTGTACTACCCGTTCGCTCTAACTTTGCCGCTGGCGTTGAGGCGTATTCCCGAATTGTTAATTATACGAAGTAAATTGACAGTAGCTAATGTCACTTCGTCATAGAAAATACGCAACACTACAAGAAGAAGTGACATTAGTTGCTGTCACTTTACTTCGTCTAATCAAAAATTCGACTTTAGTATAGAGCCGAGCGGCAAAGTTAGAGCGAACGAGCAGTACCGCAGTCAGTCACCGCAAAATCATGTACTACCCGTTCGCTCTAATTTTGCCGCTGGCGTAGAGGCGTATACCCGAATTGTTAATTAGACGAAGTAAATTGACAGTAGCTAATGTCACTCCGTCATAGAAAATAAGCAACATTGTATGAAGAAGTGACATTAGTTGCTGTCAATTTACTTCGTCTAATTAAAAATTCGACTTTAGTATGGAGCCGAGCGGCAAAGTTAGAGCGAACGAGCAGTAAGCAGCGTGACCATAATAATAAAACATGAAACCTTAATATTACTTCAAGAAACAATGATTTTGCCATGAAAATTTGCATTGTATCAAGCGTAATTTCACTACAAATAATGTGAACAACACGTGGGCCTGTTGATTATTTATTTTGGCAATAAGTGTCGTGTTAAGCTACACCATTATTGCTGCACGCGGTGGTGGACAGAACGTCAGAGGGAGTTAAGAGGTAAAATTAAAGAGGACTGGCAAGAAAGATATACTAACGATGAAAAACCGGCCAAGTGTTAAGCCAAGGTTTTTTTTTTTTTTTGTTGACGCGGGGAACGCATTTACGCGCCTTCATCCCAGCTGCGGGGGCAGCTGGGATGGTGTGTGGGACTCCCAGCCCGGTCCGGAATGGACCGTCCTACCCACTAAACCCCGCGGTGTTCCTCCTCACCCTTTAGCCGGGCCGAGGGATATCAAAAGATTTTTTTTCACGTCGACCCGGCTAGGGGCGCCCCGTTTATTCGGGGCTCTCCTCGGGGGAGCCAGATGGGCGGCTCCCCAAAGCTCCCTAAGGAGCTGAAGTCCACGCCTGCACCGCTCTCGAGCGCCCCTCTGTAATAGAGGAGACAGAGAGCGGCTGGCGCAGGCGTGCGCTAATGGGCACCCCTGGAACACGGAAAAGGTGCCCACCGCCATGTGACCGTTGGTGGGCGGGGTCCCCCGACCTTACGCCCACGGTCAAGAAACAATCGGGGGCGCGCAGTAACTCCTCACCGCGGCGCCCCCGAACTGCACGGCAGAGCGGGAGCATTATCGGTTACTCCCGCTCCCCCGCACAGTGCACCTCCCGCTTTGCCGCCATCACCTCGTCAACTGGCGAGGTGACAGCGGCCCAGCACTGTTGCCGCCGGTCGCGCCGTTATTCACGGCCGGCAGCCCGAACTGCATGGCAGGGCGGGAGCATCTACCCAAACTCTCGCCCCCCACGCAGTGCCTCTCCCACTTTGCCGCCATCGTCTGGCCATGAAAAGGAGGCGAAGCGACGGCGACCCATCATTGCTGCTGCCGGCCGTGAATAACGGCACGGCCGGCAGCAACACACACCACCGAGCAACCCACAGGTGGGTTACTCCCGCCTCGGCCGGAATTAGCCAGAGTAGCACAACTCCCCCACAGAGGAAGGGGAGTGGTCGCTACTCCGTTGCCCAGGATGCACCACGAGGAGGATCCGACCCATTGGGGTCCTTAAGATGTTAGTAGGACCCCGCATCCCGTTAAGCCAAGGTTAATACGATTTGAATAGGTTAGGTTAGGTTAGAAGGCTAAGGCAGGAGCAGAGCTCCTGCATTAGTCTTCGTGGTTATTTTTTTATAACCACCTAAACAATACCACGTCAAATACAAATTATTACACTGATCGTTCTGAATAACATAGACACAAACATAAATCACATTAAGGTACGTGTTCAAACGTTAAACAATCGACTGCGCCTACCAATAACATGCCTTTTTCAACATTTACCGTGACTTTAATGTAAAGTGGCTTGTACCGTAGCTTTAAAGTATGTTCAAATTAAAACTATAAATATCATCTTCTACCCACATATATTTTTTATTACACTTGGTAAATATTTCTTTCCGAGTAGGTATGAGTGACAATATTATGGTAATTAGGTTTAGGGATAAAAGTGTTATGATAAAAAACAGTAGAAGTTTTAATATTATTGGCATTTACATTATATATGATGTTATTAATTACAATTTTCGGAAATATTTGTGTTATTAACATCGACGACAGCGAATGAAAACTTGAGGATGAAAAATTTTAGGACAAGTGATCATTCGGATTAGAAATCATTAGGAAGAACAATATTTTGGGTAAAGAACTTTAGGTGAGTCAATATGGACCCAAGTGCATTGTGTACCTATGTGTATCATTCTATCTATTCTTCAAGGACAGCGAGAAATTTCTAGATACATTTTTTATGAAACTATTACTGTTCTTCGATTAATTTACTAGTTATTAATGGTAATTATAAGTTTAAGGAATTCACGGCGTTTGTTGTAAGTTTTTGTTTAAAATATTCAAATTCAAACAAAATTATTTTATAACCGAATGCGCTATAATGAGAACTCTCTGAGAAGATGAAATGATACCCTTGAGTCTCATCTATCCGTCTATCGTACAATATCGCAGCTTTGCAATAGAAAGTTTTACATAATTTACACTAATATAGTCACTCCTTTTGTAGTACACGCCCACAATTCAACTGAAACTTGTATTATCGTAGGTGGTGAGCCTTATTTCAAAGGTAAATATGCTTTACAACTGGAATTCAAAAATCTAATACAAAGTCTTGAACTAGCATAGTTCTAGATAATTTTGAAAAGCAATTTGTATGCTGACTCAATCACAAATTTAATGTGATTTTTTTTGTCAAATTCTTTCCCCACATTACGTCTTTTTGACGGTCAGACGGACTGAATTTGACAGTCGAGAGTAGTGTCTCGGTGGTCCAACGGTTAAGGCGTCTGGTGCGGCAAACCAGAAGACGCGGGTTCGAGTCCTGCTCGAGACCAAAATATTTTTCGCATAAAATTAGAATAGTTCTTCTTGTACCAGTATTATCCATACGCATTTTACACCTCACAGGCTCCAGCAGTCCATTCGCGACTGGATTCCCAGGCGATCGCGTGTCGCAGCGCGCTGGGTGGGTTGGTGGGAAGGGTGCGGAAAGTGAGCGCTGCGAGAGGCGCCGTGGTACATCTATACTAATATTATAATGAAAAAAGATTTCATTGTTGGTTTGTCTGTTTGCAAAGAATTGAATCCAAAACTACCGAACAGATTTGAAAAATTATTTCACTGTTGCAAAGCTACGTTATTCCTGGAGAAGTAAACTATATGTTATCGATTCCTACGGGAACGGAAACTTCGCGGGTGCAACCGCGTGACGCGCTCAGTTCTCAACTAAACAAAGCGTTCAACTTCCAATTAAGCCACCGAAAATTGCTGTTCTAACTAAGCAAGATGAACGATTGAGTGACAGGATAATTGGTGAAGATTATTTGCAGACGTATTGTAGGTTTCATTTGGATTTTCTGTAATTTTCTATCAAAACTAGATTTGTGGTGTATTAGGTAGGTACTTGTTGATGCATGCGGCTCCGAATATGTAGTGAAGTTCTCCGTACGTACCTACTTTTTTCCATCAGAAAATTTTTTTTTTTGATTTTTCGTTAGCCCATTGTAGTACTTTTGAAACTCTGAATCAAAGTGTTTTAACATGAGGTAAATCCTACATGGATACTATGCCGGCCTCCTACCGACTAAAAACCACACGTATCCTACTTATCAGCCTACAGTTGGGAGCCCCGGGTAAGCCGTCAGAAGGATACCCAAGGACCAACAAACCTACGGCTACAACTGCGGCTTCACTTAGGTGGGGGGTGGAAATAAGTTAAAGCCAAATAACAAAACGTGTGAGTGGCAATAAATCTTTATTTCTGAAATCATTCATTTATTAACTATGCGCTATATAATGAACTGGTATAGCATAATATATACCTAATAATACCCAGTAGGTTATAGCGATATATAAATATGTGTTACATTCCACGCAGTTATGACAGTGACACATTGTATTCTATTTTCGGTATTTTAAATTAAGGATATTTGAAAATTTGTATTTTGAATTCTGATATAATAATTATTTGTATTTTAAATTTAGACATTTTACGGTAAGGTGTATTGAAATAAGGTATTTTGAATGTTAAGGTATTTCGAATTCGGGTATTTTGATCTAATGCATTTTAAGTAAAGGCATTTTGATTTCTGGTATTTTAATATATAACCATATAAAATACTTACCTCACTGGAATCGTTATGAAACAAGCTAATGATAAAATAATAGATAAGACCAGTTCTGCCTTGTAATGTATTACTAATTTCTATTAGAACAAAGAATTTGTAATTTTTCACCAGTTTTCTCTACAAAAATTGTAAAAAAAAAAAATGTACAATTCCAATTTTTTTTTTTTTTTAGTTTTTTAAATACATCCTATTTCACAATGTTCAACAGACACAATACAACTCGTAGTACATTTTTTTTTATTTACAAGCTTTTCAAAATACGACTCATTTCGGCGACCCGACCGCCGACCGCCAAAAAAAGGTTAAGTTCATGCCATGATTCTGAGAAAACTGTGCTTCAAGTGGCTTACATTCTTTTTTTATTCATAAGTATGGTCCTTAAATTTTTTTGACAATCGTGTTTAGTTTATTAGAAATTTACTCAGAGGGAGCTTTCAGAGGACTCTTTCCCAGGGCGCCTTTCTTCAGAGTTTCCAGTGTGTGTGCAAGGGTAGGCTAGGGCTCTAACGAAAACAATGCAGTGAAGTGTACACACATATATTTAGAAGGATTACAGTCAGAGCTACAGTACACTACAGATATAGATAAATAAACAACGTACAAAGTACACGTAAAAAGTTACTCAAGAATAGAAAACACAGGAATACATAAGAAAAGTACGGATATAGGCTCTAATACTACTGTACTGATCTAATTAAGCGTAAGGTAGGTATTCGGTAATTAGGTCACCAAGGCGGCTACGCTACAAGCTGGTGGTGAGTAGTTCAGTACTGGCCTTAGGTGTGAGCAGAGAGCGACACAGCACTGTTGCTAATATTAGGCAGAGGCGGCAGGTCTATCTCAAGATGCAGCCCGCTCGTGCCGTCCACGTGTGCAAGTGTGGGTCTCTGTTTGTCGAGACTGGGCCGCTTCTGTCCGTACAATGAAACCCAGTTTCCTGGGTAGAATGTAGCAAAGAAACTTTACTTTCTGAGGAAATCCACTTTCCACTCAGAGTCTAACCTCACTTTCTTAACAGATCTTTAGGTTATATAATGCCCGAGTTCAATGCCATTAGTTTACTCAACAAAGTGCAAAAGCTTGGGATCCCCGAAGCTGGGCTATATATATCCTCTCTCCGTAGAACCCTCGAGAATTTTTTCAAAAAACCTGTTTGCTAACGCAAGTCCCGAGGTGCCATAGACAAAACCGTGTCACTTGCTAACCCAAAGATAAAAATAAAAAAACTAAAGGGGTACTGACACATTCAATTGGGAATTGTCAAGCCCTTAACAAGATATTGTTGTATCCAAAGAAAACAGATGTTACACGTTTAATATGAAAGAAAACCTACGCCTTTACACTGAAATTAACATTATAATTTGTGAATTCTGCACAAATCAAGTTTCGGGCGGAAAGTTTGTCCCACAGTCATTATAAACATAAATTAATTGTATAGTTATCTACACATTAACTACCGTAGACTAAGCATAAATAATGAATGATTGATTTCTCTTTAGTTCATTTCTAGTTTTAGTTCTAATACCATTAAGTAGAATCAGGCGGTTTCCTTTTAAACCACTTGTTCAATCGTTCCATTATTGGCATCGGAAAGCTTTCAAAGAATTAGCTCGGTTTAATTGTGGAGGAGTGGATGTCCGCAGCATATCACCCCGTTCGCAAACAGAGACGCTTCTACAATTGTTTTCTAAACGGTTTTCTTCCTTCCATTTAATCCATTTCCAATATTTTTATCGCAAATTTTTCATTTGTTTGAGAAGGAAATTTTTCTAAACGCTTTTAGATGTTTTATATGTTTGATTTTTCCTCACCATTTTTGATTATTTATTCTGAAAGATACTCATTTTATTTCTTCCATAAGTGAAATAATGTTTTATCATGTAGTTCTTAGTAGTATTTTCACTTCGTAAACTACTCCAGAACATGCACTCATGATTTATTTCAAAATTCAATAACTTTAAACGCGACACCGACAACACGCGAGTCGGAAATTTATACTATAAGCTGTCACGACTCATGATATCCAGTTGTTGTTATATTTTTTGACGGTTTATGTCTTCCCGAAGGAATTTCATAAGATTTGGTTTCTGCAACCTTAAGTAAGGTCGTCAGTTCACTTTGCAGGAGGTTTTCCTCCTTTATCCCACTATCACTTGACTCAGGCAATCCTTTCGGTCTTTGCTTTTTCTTATATGTGGAGTCGATCATAGCTCTACACCAATATTATTACCCACTAGTGACAGCAAGCTTTTAAGTGACGACCACCGCAAAAGCCACAAGTCAATGCCATAACATAGTCGCACTGGCTCTAAGGAGCTGCTCTTGACAAATTGCAATATTTTGAATGAAACGATGCCTAGATAGTTTTATGTATACTCGTAACTAGCTGACCCCGCAACTTCGTTTACGTCACATAAATAAATAACAAAAATCACATAATTAATAACACTATCAGAAGTGGCACCCAATCGCTAGATGCGCCACGGCTTTCCATCAGGCTGGTGGCGACGTCAATTTGGCGAGCTAAATATAAAAAAAAAATACTAAAAAAAAGTAAGGTGTTTGAAAGGAGAGGTTTTTCTTCATCTGACTCATCAAGCAGCGTGTGATACTACCCTGTTGGCTTTCGTAGTGGGTCTGGGCGTGGACACTCTCTCGCTTGAGACCATGGTGCGAGCCATGCTCTCCAGCGGGAGTAAGTGGGACTGCGCCGCCTCTTTCTGCGGGTGATGCAGGTCATGCTCGCGAAGGAGGCGGCGGGCCGGGTGCGGGAGAGAACTCTTCCACCCGAGTTCCGCAGTCGGCGCCCTGGGCGCCGCCGACGTGTCTTCGCCGAGGACTATCGGCCTCCATGATCGGGGGTCTGAGGACGGTGAGAGGGCCGCTCACCGTCCTTACAGAAGCAGGCCCATGACGGCAGCGTGACGTGAGCACTCACGCACGCCCCCCCTTAGAAGCGGGGTCACACCCGAAATCCCCCATAGACGCGGGATTGCACCCGAACCACCCCCTGGGCGAGGCCGCATTGGCGGCCGTAGGTCTGTTGGGAGTCTCGGGATATCCTTCCTGAGGGCTTACCCGGGGCTCTCAACCATAGGCTGTTGGGCGTTACGTGAGGTTTTTTAGTCGGTAAGAGTCCGGCATAGCATCCTACGAGGATTTTCCCTCACGTGTTTTAAAATAGACCAACACGCCAGTTTAGATTTACCCATTTATATTAGATTTATATGTAATAGATTCTTTAGAGTGACATAACTTTTTTATTTATAAACCGATTAACAATAAAAAATGCCGCATTGCAATCGGTTAAGTGGTTACTCAGGTTAGCGTGAATAAACGTACAGAAAAACAGATAAACAGACATTCAGACAAAAAATCTAAAACATTGTTTTGGGTTCTATTGCGTTCATAAAGCCCCCCTATAATATTTTTTCTTATTTATCTTCCATGTACAGACAGCGACCTGTTACTTACGATTTTATTATATGTATTGATGATGATGTAATAGTTTTTCAATTTGTTACCTGTAAGTAAAATTACTAATCTGGGTTACTCTTTCACGCTGTAACGGCTGAACAGATTTTTCTGAAATTTGGTACAGGGATAGATATTATAGTCTGGAATAACACATAGGCTACTTTTTATCCCGGGAATAAGTTCCCACTTAAAGCCAGAACGGGAACAAATTTTCGCGGACGAAGCTGCGGGTATCAGCTAGTAACATCATAAAATTGTACTTAAGATACCTATCATTTAAATAATGTTATTGTGATAGCAATAATTCAAATTTGTTGGACTCAAAATAGTATTCGTGAGCGATTGTTAAGTGTGGTGAACTTTTTATTATTAATCATGAAACTTATGATCGATTGTCAATACCTATTATGATATGAATAACAGACTATTAGAAGCACTCATAGACTGTTACTACCTATGTTTCGAATCTTTCGCTTTAACTAGTCCTCATTGCAACTGGTTATGACCAAAGACGAATTCATCTTGGATCGCAACTGGCTACAAAACATAGTTTTTATACAAAACTCGTATTATTTTTCATTTTTGAGTGTTTTCGTGATTGTGTTGGTTCCATTTGCATCTAATTAATTTAAAAAATAAATTAAACGGGGGGGACTACAGATTGCAACACAGGATGGTCTCAAGCAGTGACTATCCCTTACAATATGGAAATAGGCACACATTTTTGAAGTCCCCATAAGGCACTGAAAATCATTAACGCCTGTTGTACGGTTGTTAAGTTGTCATACCGGACACTAAATATATCCTGTGTAAGTCTTACACAGGCAAATATTTTGAAACTATTCTGCAATCCAAATCTTTATACCAACAACCAGTGCAGATGTTAGGCTTATCCAGGGCTCCCAAGCGTAGGCATTTGGTAAGGAACGTGTCAGTGTTTACTCGGCAAGAGTCCCTCATAGCATCCATGACGGATATTCCATACGTAAAAAATTACAGATGTTATAGATTCACAAACACCTCTTACTCAGAGCATTATAATTTTAAATAGAAATGATTGTGTATTTGTATATACCTAAAGAGCTATTTCGAATGTTATGTATTAAATTCAATTTAAAGGTTATATAAAAGGTCTGATTGAAAGCGGCTCTAAAGTTACAATGCTAACAGAAGTGTAAATGTTTTGTAAATAAACGAAAACGTTTTTTAGGGAAGCCTTCGGCATCCCGACGAATTTACCCAAACAATTTTTTGTTATAGGACAAACTGGCAAGGAAATTTTGATAAATCGATTGTCCCAATTCTTAGGTAGACCATCAACATCAGAATCGGATCGGCTTTCAACGCTTTTCTCTCTCTACGGCACACGATGTTCAGCAGTACCTAGTAAGGGCAAGCATACGCATCTCAGTCATGGTTTTTGGATCTTCCGTTCCTGCCGCAACATTAGTGAGATTGGGATTCACAGTCACTGCTGCTGACGCATTAGTTCTACAGTAGGTACCTACCTAAACTGACACGCGAGCATACTAGGCGTAATAGTTGTCTCCCTGACGTAGTGGGTTACCTAATTACCTACCTAGTACCTCGTTTTTTAATTATTTATGTTTTCTGGTTTGTTTTGTAAACTAGAAAAACAAAAATAATTAAAAAAAACGAGTTATTTCATGTTTCAAGACATTAATCACAACATGATTCCCTCACTATAGAGCTGTCACAACTGGTGCTCCCCAAAACATTAACGGTATGTATTTGTGTATTTTCATAGCTCCGTGGCACTGTCGCTAAAACAGTTTTTATGATAATCGATTTTGATAATAATAAAAGAAAGTGCAAACATAACGTTTTATAAGATGATATAAAACGCACTTAAGTTAATGGAACGTCAGTATTTTTCAAATGGATTCGTTCAATTTATTTCACACTCGCAATTTGTAATTTACAATTGAATAATAGTGTTATGACTATGAGGGTAAGAATTCCTTTTAAGATTTTGCATTAGCATCGTAGCTTAGTTGTTTCTTTTAACGACGTTATTTTTTTTTTAATTAATCATGGTCATTTTTTTCACACAACGCTATCTGATCCCAAAGTAAATTAGGAATAACCTGCTTGTGTTATGGGTATCAGACCACGGATATTAATACTTATATACTTTTAAATACATACATATTATACATAGAATCACCCAGACTCCTCAGACAAGAAATTATGGGTTACACAAATATTTGTCTCCGGTGGGAATCGAACCCACGACCTCCAGCGCCGCAGGCGGTATCACTACCGACTGCGCCACAGAGGCAGTCAGAGTTTGACTTTCTAAATAATATTAATTATGTTATTAATGTGAGTTTGTGCAGATTGTTTGGATATACCTATTATGTAACTGTTTGTTACTCTTTCACGATCATCCCAAAAAAAACGAAATTCAACATACGGTCCGTTGTCATGTAACCTTTAAAATAAGGAAACTTGCAAAAAAACTGTCACTGAATTCATGATAATACAGAGTCACAAGTCAAACTCTTAATACCTTTTCTAGCACTCGAAGTTAAAACAGGACAATCGAATGAAATTTTTTTAGCAAACAAGTTAAAATAAAACTCTATTTCCAAGAAAGTTACCGTGATCGTGGGTATTGTCAAAGTAATGTGTTGTTTTACTGTCAGCCCATTTTAAGTAGGTACTATGGAAACGAGGGTAAACTACAATTGTCTCGCGAATAGTTCCGTGAAACAGGATAATGTACGGTGCGAAAATTTCTATATTATCTATGGAATTCGTGTATTCAAAATGTTGTCGACAAGGGTTAACAATGTGATAATATATCGGTATTTAGTACTGGTTTTACTTGAAATAGCGATTATTTTTACTACCTTTGTAAAGGATAATTATCATTATAGGTCATTGTTGATTCCATAATTTATTATGGTCAACAACCAATCGTGTTCTTTTTATATTCACGCTTTTCAAAGTAAATTCTCAAGTCTCTGACAGCTATTTGAAACGATTGACGTTAGCTTTCAGCACAGGTGGCACAGACGTTTCAACAGAGAAAATCACGATTTAACAATAAAATAACTCAGTCTCATTCAAATGAAAACTACGTGACCCAACTAAATATTTAAGAAAAAAGTTAGGGTCTAACTATGTCATAACTAAATAGTTATTTTGCAGAGCTTTATCAATTCATACCCACTTCTATGAAAGTGGTTAAGAATCTTTCTCAAACATATCAGAAAAAAATATATCTTCATCGCGTACCTACACTAGAGATGTAAAATGACTGAATCTGACCAGTCACGATTGTCAAAAACCGTATTTGACCGGTCATTTATTGTCAAATTCAATCAATTTGACTTATACTCACTATTAATTCTAACTATTAAAGTGACTAATTATGCCAATTTTTCCCGACAGGGGGCACCTTTTCAGTATAATCTATACATATAAAACTGTTGAGGGTCAAGAGTCTGTACATGGAAGCTATTTTGAAAATTTTAATTGTAAGGCATTCTCTAATCGATACTGAAGCCGAAAATGTAATTTAAACTTTTCATGTCTGTCTGTCTGTCTGTATCCCGAATAAGTATCACGCCGAAACTACTGAATCGATTTGAATGAAACTTGGTACAATCAGAGCCTATAATCCGAGGAAGGTTCTAGGATACTTTTGATCCCGATATTTTGCGCGGTTCCTTTGGGAGAGGGGATGAAAGAGAAAAGGTTTTTTTCGTTGTAAGTTTCCAATGCGTGGTCCAATTCCAAAATATTTTTCAGTGTTATCAAGAGAGTACTTTAAGAATTGTTTCACGCAAGTTTCAATATTGAGGGTTTTGTAGTTCAGGAATTAGAGTCATCTCAACTTTCGCAAAACATAGAATTCAAGGGTTTCGTTGAATGTGAGGGTAAATCTTTACGGGCGTGTTGGCTTAATCATAAAAGAGCTTAATGATTGAGGCTATTGTAAAACAATTCAGTCCGCGCCGTAGGCGGGGATTGAATTGTTTTAGAATAGACTTAATCTTTAAGCTCTTTTATGATTAAGCAAACAGGGCCGTTTCACACGTTGCTTGATGAGTCTGATAAAGAAGCATTAGCTCCATTAGCAAACCTTATGTGACGTAAACTAAGTTGCGAGGGTCAGCTAGTCTATACATATAATAAAACTGTAGACTCTGTAGAGGGTCGGGAGTCTGTACATGGAAGAAGTTTTGAAAATTTTAATTGGAGGGCGTTCTCTAATCGATACTGAAGCCAAAAATGTAATTTAAACGTTTCATGTCTGTCTGTCTGTCTGCATCCCGAATAAGTATCACGCCGAAACTACTGAACCGATTTGAATGATACTTAGTACATTTTGAGCTTATATCCCGAGAAAGGTTCTAGGATACTTTTGATTCGGAATCAAAAGTATCCTAGAACCTTGTATTGCGCGGCTCCTGCGCGAGAGGGGATTAAAGATAAAATGGTTTTTCAGTTGTAATTTCTCAACACGTGATGCGATTTCATATATTTTTTTAGTATTGAAAAGGGAGTAGGTACTTTAAGGATTTTTCGACCCAAGTTTCAAGATTGAGGGGTTTGTAGTTCAGAAATTAGAGGCATCTCAACTTTCGCCGAACCTAGAATTCAAGGGTTCCTTTGAATGAGAGGGTAGGTCTAAACGGGCGTGTTGGTTTAATCATAAAAGAGCTTAATGATTAAGGCTATTGTAAAATAATTCTAATAGTCCGCGCCGAAGGCGTGGACTGAATGGTTTTAGAATATCTTCTCTTCATCTTTAAGCTCTTTTACGATTAAGCAAACAGGGCTGTTTCACACGGTGCTTGACAAGTCTGATGAAGAATTAGGTACCTCTCCTTTCGTGCACATTATGTGGCGTAAACGAAGTTTCGAGGGTCAGCTAGTTCAAAATAAATATCAAAAAGCACTCAAGATCAAAGTGACTGTTTATGACCCTTTTTGACAGCAAAATGACCGTTTTTGACCAATTTGACCGTAAATGACAGTCAGTCAAATTCAGTCACTTTGGTCATTTTCATCTCTAACCTACACCAAATAGTACGGACGTACGTACAGCACAAATCTATAGCTTTCTGTAGAAATGTAAAAACTTAAGACTATGTTTCATGGAATCAAGAATCCTTACTCCAAAATAATGCAAGCTTTAATTTTATAAAGAACTGTTTATTTCTGTTATTTTTCCGTAAATAGCACACATACACACACACACACACACACACACAACAAATCAATCAGTCTTTCACAGTGTTAAACTCGTCATTCGAGGCCTCTCACAAATATTGGCAGCATTTTGAGTCTACTGTTCCACGTCAGATGGATTATACAAGGTTCTATTCTAAGTTCTCTTGGTTTTTAAAATGTGCGAAAAGCTTTATCGTACCCTATTTACAGTTCCTGCTACTTATTTATAACAAACTTATTTGTCCATCAAAGTATGATTAATTAATTCTATATTGTAACTCCAATGCCTTTCAATTACATTTCTTAGCTGTCAAACTGTTCATTCGTTGTTAATTTTCTCTATGAATAACTCTCAAATATTACCAATTCAAATGTTTATATTCGTTGAAGTATCGATCAGTTTTACAGACACTACAACCTTATGTCGTAGGTATTAATTATTTAATATCGCCGGTTAACTTTGGTATAGAAATTTAGACAGTTGAATGAGTCAATGTAACCAGATAGTAAGGACAATCATATTGTAATAACAGCGTTGTCAATTCATAAATTAACTGTCTGTTTTCGATTAGAAGTGAAGAGCAACAAAGTGGTGCGCTTGTGTCCCCGCGGACTCAATGCTCTGTAAGCGATCACTGCGGAAAGTAACTTTCACTATAGCCGGTCCTTGGATTGGTGACCATCTATGTGACCACTTTGTGTCATTTATTTGAGCGTTTCCGTGCTTAGGAAGGCATCTTAAGCCGCTGGTTCCAGTTGCCAGTATAATGGCAGTCGTTATGCCAAGTTGAAGGCATATATTAAAGGCGGCTTGAAAAATTTCTACAGCAGGCAGCAGTAACCTGTGCCTGTCCATTTCAACACGGTTCACCACCTTTTACGTGGGACAAATTCTAAAAATGTGAAATATGGGCATATAATATATCTGCCTACTAAAGGCGTGACTATTATGTATGTATATATGAATTTCGATTAGAAGACATTTTGATGTTATGTCTTGTTATGCCTTTGGTTTGGTTTCCAATCGTGTCTACAAAATATTTTAATTAAGATTTCAAAACATGATCCTACAGATCCATCCTTATGAAGCTTATTTATTAGTAGGCAAGAAAAAATAGTAGGTATGTTTGTCTGCTACGAGTATTCAGTAATCTATATAATGGCAGCCTTTGTAGCATAAACGCTGTCGGGCATGGTTTAGAAACATCTGACGCAGCTTGAGTATTGATTAGCATCGGCATAGTCGAGCTGCACGTGGATTGAAAAACCTGGAACATTTATACGTGGTTTTGATTATTAGGATTAGAAATCGCTCGTGACCCCGCGGACTCAGTGTTCTATAAACGATCACTGCAGTAAGCAACTTTCACTATGGCCGGTCCATGGATGGGTGACCATCCATGTGATCACTTTGTGACATTTATTTAAGTGTTTCCGTGCTTTGGAAGGCACGTTAAGCCGATGGTCCCGGTTGCCAGTAAAATGGCAGTCGTTAAGTCAAGTTGAAGACTTTATTTCAACAGCAGGCAGTCACAACCTGCGCCTGTCCATTTAAACACGGCAATACGGCTCACCACCTATTACGTGGGACAAATTATACAAAAAAACTTGAGAGGTGTCAAGGGACACCCGGATGGAACGAAGTTCCTTTCGATTAAAGTGAAGGAATTGTAATAAAATTTTCATTTCTCATACTCGGAAAATAGTGTTTTCTTGATCTGACTATTGGGTGGAAAGTGCTGTTTCCCTCCCTAGGGAGGGAAAAACTCATACAAATTACTTCCCACCCAAGGGCCGGAATGAACTTTAAAAATAGAACTGCTGACAGGTCAGCTGTGATAGTAAAGAGATTTGTGTAAAAAAAAAAAAAAAATGCTGCGGCCATGCGACTTTCCAAACAGCCAGTGTGAACTTAGCGAAAATTTCTTCCGGCCCCATACACGTACAATAATATTGATCAATGTAGCAATAAATTGAACATATTATTGAGGTTTGAACAGACTATATTCGGATGGAAATAAATATTGAATCAATATTGTACGTGTATGGGGCCGGCCGGAGTTCCATATTTAAAATTTAAAAAGTCGACATAATGTAGTTGTTATTATTTTATCTGTAACAGAATTCAAAACAATTGGTAATATAATGTTTTATGGTAAGGTTTGAATCTTATTATTAGTTTTATTTTCCTCGTATTTGAAATGAAAAGTAGAGTGTTTAACTCGGGTAAAAGAATCAATTCCGACTCGGACTATAGCCGTCTAAATACCTCGGGAATTGATTCTTTCCACCCTCGGTTAACAATCTACTATTTATTTTAATTTTAAAATTTTATTGTAAGCAAAAACAAAAACAGAAACAGAAACAAAAACAAAAAGAAAACACATATAAAAAAAAGTGAGTGCGTGTAACCTTTACGCGCGACTGAAACTGAACAGAGCGAAACTCCTATTTGCTTTGGTGTTGCTCGTAGAGTTCATGTTCATCCCCTGGCTAGCACTAGCACTACCATTATCACTACCAAAAGTGTCGTTACAACTTTTCGTGAGAATTTTTTCCGTCTAGCCCCCTTTCACAACGCGCTAAGGAACTTCGTTCCAAAAGGTGAAATGTGGGCATATAATATGCCTCCGCCTACCCCTTCGGGGATAAAGGCGTGACCATATGTATGTATCTATGTTGATTATTAGGTATTTACACATGCCTGCTTTTACGTGACAGACTGACCTAATAAATTGACTAATGTTATAAAAGATCATAGCAGCATTTTTATTTTTGAGATAGTTTCAAACTATGCACAACAACCCAGCATTTGCATAGACATGATGAAATTATCACATTTCAAATTAATTTAAAACGTGATCATTTCATCATCTTTTCACACAAATTTTAAAGCAACTTTATTTCAGCAGAAATGAACAATAATAAACAAACAATTAGAAAAGGAAATGATAAAATCGTTTTACGAATTCCTCTGAGCAAACAACGTTAATTCATTTAAAAGATGATTGCAATAAACTTTTAATGGGCACTCTAATGAATCACAAACCAATAAACCGGAAGAATTTTTCCTTTGGGTACATTGCGGGTATATTCAAATTGTATGTAAATACGGCACTTTCTATGTAGAGACATCAGACGGTATTATGGAAATGCGGTGACGTCAAGGTGCGGCGCAGACGACAGACTATCCGCGACGCACGGTCTGTGAAAAATCTGGCATGGCCAAAAAAATAATATTCATGAACATTTTTGCGCAATATATTTTTAAACAACGCTATCTTATTCCAAACTAAGCTAGGATTAACATACTTGTGTTAAGAGTACCTTTCAGACCACGGATATTATTTGATGGTGCCTAACCGCATTCCCCACGTTACCAAAATTAAGACCACCGATATTTATACTTATATATATTCTCGTGGCCTTGCGGACACAGTGTTCTGTAAACGATCACTACTGGTTTCACTATGGCTGGTCCTTGGGTGGGTGACCATCCAAGTGACCACTTTGTGACATTTATTTGAGCATTTCCTTGCTTCGGAAGGCATGTAAAGCCGTTAGTCCCGGTTGCCAATAAAATGGCAGTCGTTAAGCTAAGTTGAAGGCCTTTATAGGTGGCTTGAAAATTTTCAATAGCAGGCAGTCACAGCCTGCACCTGTCTATTTCAACGCGGCAATACGGCTCACCACCTACTACTTGGGACAAATCCTAAAAAAGGTAAAATGTGGGCACATAATATGTCTCTGCCTACCCCTTCGGGGATAAAGTCGTGACTTATGTATTTTGAAATACGTACTTATGAAACATACAGACACCTAAACTCTCGAGATAAATATTTATGAATCACAATAATTTTTGTCTCCGCGGGGAATCAAACATACAGCACGTGATCAGAAGTCGCACACTGAGCCAGCCAATGAGCGCCAAGCGGTTTCTTTGTGCGGCGCAGACTCGATTGCACAAAAGTCTATTGTCTACGCTGCATGCAACTGCGAGTGGTTAATCAAGTCGTGGCCTGTGAGATGAGTAGTGTATAGTCTACGTCTTGCGATTGGGCACTGTCAATAGAATTGGTATTGTCCACAATTGATGATCTGTCTTTGACGAGTACGGGAGCTCAGTGAACGGATAGTTAATAGTGTAATTATAACACTAGTAGTGCCAGGAGATACGAAGTAGGTTTATATTTGTGGTATCGCAAAGTTACACAAGATGTTAAAAAATTAAATTATTATAAACCACATACTGAAAAACGAAACTTGTACTATTCCAAAACATTTTTTTATTAATTACACCTGACCGGTTTCGCCTTATGGCATTCTCAAAGGTTTCCACCAAACGCCATCAATCAACAGCATAAAAATAATCTGTTATGAACCCCTTTTTACATGTTCAGGACAATCTAGACGCACAAAAGGATTCATGAATTTTAAAGTCTTAGTTTTTCCATTTCCTTGGAGAGTCCATTCAAGCAGCCTTTCGCAGTCTACTGCTGGGTGTAGACCTCTACCATTTAGATTTTTAGGTTGGTTGGCCTCACTGTCTGTAGCTAGAAATGCTGGATAGGTTGGTACAGGGTGCTGTTTTGAGTTTTCCATCTCTTTGCCATAACGTCGTCGGCTAATCAGCAGGTACAAACTGCCGTTGAACATGCATTTTACAATATAAGACTGGCTTGGGGAGGCAAATCTTAGTCACCCATCTTCAAACCTATTTAAATCCAATGTTCAATTAATAATACCTTATTTATTAGGTACATGTTTTAAATTTGTTTCGAATAAAAATCCAATCAGTAGGAATATTATATAGAAAAGGGTAAATTTGTTGCGTTTGATGACCGTTGCCTGAATTATAGGGTGAAAGCTTCCTTTGTACGCATTAATTTTGTAAATGTTTGGGACTGGATACGAAATTTTTTGTGGTTCAATGAATTTAAACGTATTTGAAATATCTGGAGATAAAAATTGAATTATACCGAACGAAAGAAATAACGTACAAAAATGCTTTTTTTTATCCGTGGCTTTTTATTATCCAGGGCAGGTAACACTCTAACCAGCGCTACAGACGCACCAAAATCACAGTTCCCGAGATAACTATAGCCCCAATGACAGGCAAACAGACAGACGGAGAGGGAAGTCGTAGTAAAATTGTCCCAATTTTACCATTCAGATAGGATACCTTGAAACGGGACCGTGTTACTGAGATTTCGCTCATCCTTCTGTCACCGAGTTATCTCATTAACCATGATATACAGTTTATCATGATAGACAGTTGAAATTTCACAGATTTTGTATTTATTTTACCGCCCAGATACTAAAATACTAAAACAATTAAGGGAACAATCCCAGACAACAAGCGTAATTTTAATAACCGTTTTCTGATATTCCAAAAAAGAACATCCTATTTAAATAAGTGATTTTATACAGTAATTTGTTGCATTACATTGCAAAATTAATTAAATAAAATATTATCTTTTCAACCAACTGTATTGTCCATCTACTACTCTGCTACGTGTTTATCGGTAATAACTGTATGAAAATAGGCTTGCCTTTATTTTAATAGATACCTACTGGAGCAGTGTACTAATTAGCCGTAATATCAAATATGATGATGGCGTATTAGTATCAAGATGGGAGTAATAAAAGAACAGTATTAAATGAAAAGGGTCTATAATGAAATGGTAACGGTTATTGGAGTAGAAGTGTTTATCGGTAATAACTGTATGAAAATAGGCTTGCCTTTATTTTAATAGATACCTACTGGAGCAGTGTACTAATTAGCCGTAATATCAAATATGATGATGGCGTATTAGTATCAAGATGGGAGTAATAAAAGAACAGTATTAAATGAAAAGGGTCTATAATGAAATGGTAACGGTTATTGGAGTAGAAGATGTGTATATTAATATGTGAAGAAAATACTTCTTACATTTTACGATCATAATATTTACAGTTTATACATTTCCATAGAATTTGTTCATCTCAAAAAATCATCGCGACATTTAAAATCGTTTACAGAACATCATTTTACGAGTTTAGTTCACAATGAACAGCTAACAACTTTTAGCAACTTCTACTTTTAATTCTCCTACGGTGGCAAACAAGCTTATGGCTCACCTGATGGATTAGGTCACCGGAGACTATGAACGTTTGCAAAACCAGACAGGCACTACCTGCAAGAACCTTTTAAGACCCCTTTTTGAAGAACTGTAGGCGTTTGGAAAAACCGACGAGGGGAGATCAATTCACAATTGAAATGGGCGTGGAAGAAAGCTCCCTATCTTTTAACTTTCAGTTCTTATCCAAACATTCAGTTGAATAATGTTTTAGTGGTCTGAGTAATCAAACAAGCCAGCTGTAGAGGATCATAGGCAGAAGAATGAGGACACGTAGTGCCCGCAGCGTATGATACAGTAACAAGGTTATAGTCAGGATTCATTTCATTTATATTTATTTTCCATCCATACGATAACATTTTGATCGTCCTTATTTACCTTGTTACATAGACTTGTATCTTGAGGGCAGAATCTTTTTTAGGGTAAAAGATATTTCTGTTGGTGAGAGCGTATTTATTTGAATCAGAATATGATTCATGTTTGACGTCATAGATAGTATCTACTTGTATTTTTATACAAGTAAAATGAACTGAGTTTGTTTCAGGTTCAGTTCTGTCCAAATTTGTATTTGTGTATAAAAGTCAAAGTTGTCCGAACCACTCAACCCATTCCCATGAAATTTATCACAGAGATAGATCTTAGCTTGGTGAAGGGTACTTTTTTTATCTCAGTAACAAGTTCCTTTAAGAAACGGGCACGTCGAAGTTTCTGCGAACATTAGCTAGAAATTATACAATCGACAAAAAGGTACAAGTTATCTTCGAAAATGAAACAAAATTCATAAAATAATGGTCCTGAGACGTCGCCCCGGGGGGCTGACCCGGGGCTCACAACCATAGGCTGTTGGGCGGCACGTGAGGTTTTTTAGTCGGTAGGAGTTCGGCATAACATCCATGAGGATTTTCCCTCACGTAAAATAACAAAAAAAAAATGGTCATGTAAGGAAAAAATATAAATACGCTAACGTTATGTGTTGATTAACAGCACAGAAATCAGAAAAAAATGTTTTCTGATATCTGTGATTAACAGGCTGTCCTCTAATTTAAAATCCTTACTTTACGACTTTTCAAGTTTATAATGCCTTAATCCACAAATAATCTATTTTTTCCGAACTCTCGCACAACTAACATAAATGAGAGTTACAACTCTGGGATCAAGTCACAATTTATATTCTAAAACCTATAAAGACAGTACGTGCGAGAAAAAGTCACATACTGCTCGTTCGCTCTAACTTTGCCGCTCGGCTCCATACTAAAGTCGAATTTTTAATTAGACGAAGTAAATTGACAGCA
Source organism: Miltochrista miniata (assembly GCA_933228765.1). Taxonomy (NCBI): domain Eukaryota; kingdom Metazoa; phylum Arthropoda; class Insecta; order Lepidoptera; family Erebidae; genus Miltochrista; species Miltochrista miniata. The sequence goes on along the minus strand of OW121754.1, from coordinate 8,179,475 downwards.
ACTAATGTCACTTCTTCATACAATGTTGCGTATTTTCTATGACGAAGTGACGTGAGCTACTGTCAATTTACTTCGTCTAATTAACAATTCGGGTAAACGCCTCTACGCCAGCGGCAAAGTTATAGCGAACGGGTAGTATAAAAGTAGTAAAATCTCTGATTTTTATCGTTTGAAAACTATGAACTTTAAGCTGAAAGCAAACGTGTAATATACCTTCTAAAACTACAGGTATTAAAAAAGCATCATTTATCTTATTGAGATTTTAAAAACAACAGTGGTTTTTATAGATGCAATGGTACCCTACCGAAATCTTATTGCCTCAAACTAGATTTTGGATAAAACCTGTAAGTGGTGCACCTACTGACTAAAATAGACTGAAAACAGATTATATTACGTATTATCTCAAAATGTTGTCCGCAGCCCACCAGAATGGCTATTAACCTCCTTAAAATCCGACACACAAATTCTGCCAAATCAAGATAAAACCCAAACAATGACACATCTTACCTCAACTTAAAACGGCTCAAAACTTCAAGCAATCAAAGTGGTTTAATACCCGGTTGTTAGAGATTGCCCGATAGAAAGTTACTCTAATCTCCTGGGGATCAACTCAATACTACGTGAGGGGTGATTGGGCTATAGGATAGTATTCAGCGCGATTTAGTTAATCGCTCGGCGGTAATCAAACGTGCAGGTAATATAGCTGAGTGTTTAATAGTTCGGGACTAATGGAACGAAATTTCAATTAGCAATAAATTAAAGTACAAATTTCCTTTGACATTCTTGATTATTATTTTATACTGCTAAGGTGACAGACAAGCTTATGGCCCACCTGATGGTTGGTTACAGTAACCTATTGATGATTGCATCACCAGAGGCGCAACACGCTTGCTCTCTACCTAGGTGCAAGTTGTGACGACTCGTTTGATTTTTTTCAAGCCGCTATAAGGTCATGGTCTTAACGTCTGTCATGTTACAGACAACCGGAAACAATAGCATAACATTCCTTCCGAAGCTTACAAATGCTCGCAAATAAATATATCACATGGTTGTCAGCCTAGGTGAGCCAACAAAGTACCGGATGCAAAAGACTTAGAAAAATGAAATTCTATAATTATTATGTAATCAACAAATATTTATTTTACTTCTGGGATTTTTTTAAACGTATAAATCTGGTAAAATTAATAATATTTCTAGTAAATTTTATTATGATAATTTATATATGTATAATGTGTGTTACCAAAATAAAGGTATCGATTTAATACAAAACTTATTGCTTATAAAATTTCAAACAAATAAATACGCATTATAAAATACTGGTAACTATTACAAAATTATAATTTAAAGTGTTTCATAAGCTATTTTCAAACGAAGTCACATTACATTAAACCAAATTTGGACTTTCAAACAAATAAATAGTAAATCTAACACAGCTTTTCTCAAGCTTCAAACATCATAATACGGTTAAAGCTAAGACACCACAATTTAATCTGTGATATTTTTATTTAGAGAAAGATTTTCGTTTCATTTCATTTCAAATACTGAACCTTTAGACACTGCGAGTTGAGAAAATAAAATAAGACTTTACCACAGATAAAATTTTTACTACCTTTTAATGTTATTAAGTGTACCAATTTTTTGGGCGGCGTATTATATATGCCCAAATTTCGTACGTAGTGGGTGGTAAGCCGCATTGCTGTGTTAAAATGGACCGGCGCAGGTTGTGACTGCCTGCTGTTAAAATTTTTCGAGCCGCCTAAAAAGGCCTCCAAATTGGCTTAACGACTGCCATTTTTACTGGCAAACGGGATCAATGGCTTAACGTGCCTTCCAAAGCCCGGAAACGCTCGTCGCAAACTGATCACACGGATGGTGACCCATCCATGGGCTAGCCATAGTAAAAGTTGCTTACTGCAGTGATCGTTTACAGAACACTGAGTCCGCGAGGCCACGAGCGCTTCTTTTAAGAATTATTAATGAAACTGTTAAATTCCAGAATTACATAATAATTTTCTAGAATCTATATCACTACACATTCAAATTCGAAGCGCTCGTGGCCCTGCGAACTCGGTGTTCTGTAAACGATCACTGCAGTAAGCAACTTACTAAACTTTAACCTTGGCCGGTCTATGGATGAATGACCACCATGTGACCACTTTGTGATATTTTCTGCGAGCGTGTCCGGTGTCCGTGCTTCGTTAGGCACGTCAAGCCGTTGGTCCCGGTTGTCAGTAACATGAGAGTCGGAAGACCAAGTAAAATATCTTATTCGTCAGTTAGTTCGGAGGCTTATTCGTCACAAACTGCGCCTGGGTCGGCAGAGTGTGTGTTGCCTCTTTTACGAACGTATAATGTATACCTACTGATACGTCTATAATGCTACTGTGATGTAGTCCCACTATGTCGAGTCCCGTTACGTCGAGTCTCCGCTACGTCGAGTCGTTCCTTCGGTCGGTGCAATAAAGCGTAGTCGCCTCTACGTCGAGTCGCCGCGACGTCGAATCGTTCCGAGGGCAGGTGCAATAAAGCAAAGTCGCCTCTACGTCGAGTCGCCGCTACGTCGATTCACCCTGAGTGTAAGCACCACCAAGTGGATGTGCCGACACGTCGAGTAGCCTCCACGTCTACTTTGCAAAGTTTATTTTGCGTTTGTTCCATTTATTCCCGCTACGTCGAATCAATGAAAAATGTCTCATTTATTACCGTCACGTCTACTAATTACTGAACGAAGTTCTAATAGTACAGTCGTGTATAAAAGTCATAGTTAGGTTAGGTTAGTATATATATATGTTACGGCTAAAGGTAGGTGTGAACATAAACTTAAGATTAGCCGGCTAAACTTAGGTTTATCTTCGAGAAGCAGCTAAAGTTCGATAACATGTTAGTTTGCGTCGGCATATTCCATCTTTAGCTGGTTAATGTGCACATTAACCGAAACAAAACGGCTAAAAATGTATTCGATGGTGTTGAATGGTTATAAAAAAAAATAACCACGAAGGCTAAGACGGGAGCTCCGCTACGCTTCGCTCCCGCCTTAGCCTTCTAACCTAACCTATCCGAGTCGAGGTTTTCACCATAATAAGTGAATGGTTAACACCCCGACTCAGAGTACCCCGACTCGAGTAGGTTAGGTTAGAAGGCTAAGGCGGGAGCGAAGCGGAGCGGAGCTCCCGCCTTAGCCTACGTGGTTATTTTTTTTTGGTTTTGTCGTTTGCCTTCCACTCTGTTCTACATTTCTACATTTTTAGCCAAGGGCCTTCTACCTATAGCCGGCTAAACTTAAGTCTAACCGCATGGTTAGACTTAAGTTTAGCCGGCTATAGGTAGAAGAAACTAACATAAGTGGTCACTGTTGCAACCTAACCTAATCTAATCATCCTTTATTGCCCTTCTTACCCACCACACTACCAAGCCACACTACCGGTAGTGTGGCTATGATGGGAGTCAATTTAACCATTATTTCTAATAATCCGCTATCACTTTTTACACGACTGTACAAATAAAATTTACTTAAGTAGGTTTTCATTGATTCGACATAGCGGGAATAAATGGAATAAACGCAAAACAAACTTTGCCAAGTAGACGTGGAGGCTACTCGACGTGTCGGCACATCCACTTGGTGGTGCTTACACTCAGGTTTATTCGACGTAGCGGCGACTCGACGTAGAGGCGACTACGTTTTATTGCACCGGCCTTCGGAACAATTCGACGTAGCGGCGACTCGACGTAGAGGCGACTACGCTTTATTGCACCAACCGAAAGAACGACTCGACGTAGCGGAGACTCGACGTAACGGGACTCGACATAGTGGGACTACATCCTACTGTGATGTAGTCCCACTATGTCGAGTCCCGTTACGTCGAGTCTCCGCTACGTCGAGTCGTTCCTTCGGTCGGTGCAATAAAGCGTAGTCGCCTCTACGTCGAGTCGCCGCGACGTCGAATCGTTCCGAGGGCAGGTGCAATAAAGCAAAGTCGCCTCTACGTCGAGTCGCCGCTACGTCGATTCACCCTGAGTGTAAGCACCACCAAGTGGATGTGCCGACACGTCGAGTAGCCTCCACGTCTACTTTGCAAAGTTTATTTTGCGTTTGTTCCATTTATTCCCGCTACGTCGAATCAATGAAAAATGTCTCATTTATTACCGTCACGTCTACTAATTACTGAACGAAGTTCTAATAGTACAGTCGTGTATAAAAGTCATAGTTAGGTTAGGTTAGTATATATACAGGGTGAATTTTTCAAAAGGGATTGGATGGCCAAATCCGAAACTATAAGGAATAGCGAAAAATGCTCAAAGGAGTCACGAGCCCGATTTTGATGAAACTGAAAACCGCATCATTAGAATTTTGTAAAACCAATAATCCTAGCTGGGAATCGAACCCATTGATTATGAAAAAAAAAACACACCCTATATTATTTCACCATACGATAGTGTTGCTATTAAGGGTCCTATTCTGGGAAGTAATGACATACGGCAAACTAAAGGAAAGTGCTTATCTTTAACAAAATACAATTTATTTTGCTTACGTTGACTGATTAATTGTTCAAATGTAGACCATTGTTTTCAATACATAGCTGGATTCGAGACCTCAAAGATAGTACTGCATTCAATATTATTGATTCCGTTTAGAATACTCTCCAAATAATCATTCGGAGCATGATTTAAAACACGGTATAGTTACGATCTATTCTGGGATTTTGAACGAAACAAACTACGATACAAAATTTAGGTACATGAAATATGAATTCTATTAAAATTCTAAACTTTCCTTAAATTTGCCGTGTATCATTACTTCGCAGAATTTAATCCTTATCAGCGACACTATCGTATGGTGTAATAATAAAGGGTGTGTTTTTTTTTTCGAAATCAATGGGTTCGATTCTCAGCTAGGATTATTGGTTTTTCAAAAATCTAATGATGAGGTTTTAAGTTTTATCAAAATCGGGCTCGTGACTCCTTTGAGCATTTTTAGCTATTCCTTATAGTTTCAGAGTTGGCCATCCAAGCCCTTTTCAAAAATTCACCCTGTATATGTTACGGCTAAAGGTAGGTGTGAACATAAACTTAAGATTAGCCGGCTAAACTTAGGTTTATCTTCGAGAAGCAGCTAAAGTTCGATAACATGTTAGTTTGCGTCGGCATATTCCATCTTTAGCTGGTTAATGTGCACATTAACCGAAACAAAACGGCTAAAAATGTATTCGATGGTGTTGAATGGTTATAAAAAAAAATAACCACGAAGGCTAAGACGGGAGCTCCGCTACGCTTCGCTCCCGCCTTAGCCTTCTAACCTAACCTATCCGAGTCGAGGTTTTCACCATAATAAGTGAATGGTTAACACCCCGACTCAGAGTACCCCGACTCGAGTAGGTTAGGTTAGAAGGCTAAGGCGGGAGCGAAGCGGAGCGGAGCTCCCGCCTTAGCCTTCGTGGTTATTTTTTTTTGGTTTTGTCGTTTGCCTTCCACTCTGTTCTACATTTCTACATTTTTAGCCAAGGGCCTTCTACCTATAGCCGGCTAAACTTAAGTCTAACCGCATGGTTAGACTTAAGTTTAGCCGGCTATAGGTAGAAGAAACTAACATAAGTGGTCACTGTTGCAACCTAACCTAATCTAATCATCCTTTATTGCCCTTCTTACCCACCACACTACCAAGCCACACTACCGGTAGTGTGGCTATGATGGGAGTCAATTTAACCATTATTTCTAATAATCCGCTATCACTTTTTACACGACTGTACAAATAAAATTTACTTAAGTAGGTTTTCATTGATTCGACATAGCGGGAATAAATGGAATAAACGCAAAACAAACTTTGCCAAGTAGACGTGGAGGCTACTCGACGTGTCGGCACATCCACTTGGTGGTGCTTACACTCAGGTTTATTCGACGTAGCGGCGACTCGACGTAGAGGCGACTACGTTTTATTGCACCGGCCTTCGGAACAATTCGACGTAGCGGCGACTCGACGTAGAGGCGACTACGCTTTATTGCACCAACCGAAAGAACGACTCGACGTAGCGGAGACTCGACGTAACGGGACTCGACATAGTGGGACTACATCCTACTGTGATGTAGTCCCACTATGTCGAGTCCCGTTACGTCGAGTCTCCGCTACGTCGAGTCGTTCCTTCGGTCGGTGCAATAAAGCGTAGTCGCCTCTACGTCGAGTCGCCGCGACGTCGAATCGTTCCGAGGGCAGGTGCAATAAAGCAAAGTCGCCTCTACGTCGAGTCGCCGCTACGTCGATTCACCCTGAGTGTAAGCACCACCAAGTGGATGTGCCGACACGTCGAGTAGCCTCCACGTCTACTTTGCAAAGTTTATTTTGCGTTTGTTCCATTTATTCCCGCTACGTCGAATCAATGAAAAATGTCTCATTTATTACCGTCACGTCTACTAATTACTGAACGAAGTTCTAATAGTACAGTCGTGTATAAAAGTCATAGTTAGGTTAGGTTAGTATATATATATGTTACGGCTAAAGGTAGGTGTGAACATAAACTTAAGATTAGCCGGCTAAACTTAGGTTTATCTTCGAGAAGCAGCTAAAGTTCGATAACATGTTAGTTTGCGTCGGCATATTCCATCTTTAGCTGGTTAATGTGCACATTAACCGAAACAAAACGGCTAAAAATGTATTCGATGGTGTTGAATGGTTATAAAAAAAAATAACCACGAAGGCTAAGACGGGAGCTCCGCTACGCTTCGCTCCCGCCTTAGCCTTCTAACCTAACCTATCCGAGTCGAGGTTTTCACCATAATAAGTGAATGGTTAACACCCCGACTCAGAGTACCCCGACTCGAGTAGGTTAGGTTAGAAGGCTAAGGCGGGAGCGAAGCGGAGCGGAGCTCCCGCCTTAGCCTTCGTGGTTATTTTTTTTTGGTTTTGTCGTTTGCCTTCCACTCTGTTCTACATTTCTACATTTTTAGCCAAGGGCCTTCTACCTATAGCCGGCTAAACTTAAGTCTAACCGCATGGTTAGACTTAAGTTTAGCCGGCTATAGGTAGAAGAAACTAACATAAGTGGTCACTGTTGCAACCTAACCTAATCTAATCATCCTTTATTGCCCTTCTTACCCACCACACTACCAAGCCACACTACCGGTAGTGTGGCTATGATGGGAGTCAATTTAACCATTATTTCTAATAATCCGCTATCACTTTTTACACGACTGTACAAATAAAATTTACTTAAGTAGGTTTTCATTGATTCGACATAGCGGGAATAAATGGAATAAACGCAAAACAAACTTTGCCAAGTAGACGTGGAGGCTACTCGACGTGTCGGCACATCCACTTGGTGGTGCTTACACTCAGGTTTATTCGACGTAGCGGCGACTCGACGTAGAGGCGACTACGTTTTATTGCACCGGCCTTCGGAACAATTCGACGTAGCGGCGACTCGACGTAGAGGCGACTACGCTTTATTGCACCGACCGAAGGAACGACTCGACGTAGCGGAGACTCGACGTAACGGGACTCGACATAGTGGGACTACATCACAGTAGGATGTAGTCCCACTATGTCGAGTCCCGTTACGTCGAGTCTCCGCTACGTCGAGTCGTTCTTTCGGTTGGTGCAATAAAGCGTAGTCGCCTCTACGTCGAGTCGCCGCGACGTCGAATCGTTCCGAGGGCAGGTGCAATAAAGCAAAGTCGCCTCTACGTCGAGTCGCCGCTACGTCGATTCACCCTGAGTGTAAGCACCACCAAGTGGATGTGCCGACACGTCGAGTAGCCTCCACGTCTACTTTGCAAAGTTTATTTTGCGTTTGTTCCATTTATTCCCGCTACGTCGAATCAATGAAAAATGTCTCATTTATTACCGTCACGTCTACTAATTACTGAACGAAGTTCTAATAGTACAGTCGTGTATAAAAGTCATAGTTAGGTTAGGTTAGTATATATATATGTTACGGCTAAAGGTAGGTGTGAACATAAACTTAAGATTAGCCGGCTAAACTTAGGTTTATCTTCGAGAAGCAGCTAAAGTTCGATAACATGTTAGTTTGCGTCGGCATATTCCATCTTTAGCTGGTTAATGTGCACATTAACCGAAACAAAACGGCTAAAAATGTATTCGATGGTGTTGAATGGTTATAAAAAAAAATAACCACGAAGGCTAAGACGGGAGCTCCGCTACGCTTCGCTCCCGCCTTAGCCTTCTAACCTAACCTATCCGAGTCGAGGTTTTCACCATAATAAGTGAATGGTTAACACCCCGACTCAGAGTACCCCGACTCGAGTAGGTTAGGTTAGAAGGCTAAGGCGGGAGCGAAGCGGAGCGGAGCTCCCGCCTTAGCCTTCGTGGTTATTTTTTTTTGGTTTTGTCGTTTGCCTTCCACTCTGTTCTACATTTCTACATTTTTAGCCAAGGGCCTTCTACCTATAGCCGGCTAAACTTAAGTCTAACCGCATGGTTAGACTTAAGTTTAGCCGGCTATAGGTAGAAGAAACTAACATAAGTGGTCACTGTTGCAACCTAACCTAATCTAATCATCCTTTATTGCCCTTCTTACCCACCACACTACCAAGCCACACTACCGGTAGTGTGGCTATGATGGGAGTCAATTTAACCATTATTTCTAATAATCCGCTATCACTTTTTACACGACTGTACAAATAAAATTTACTTAAGTAGGTTTTCATTGATTCGACATAGCGGGAATAAATGGAATAAACGCAAAACAAACTTTGCCAAGTAGACGTGGAGGCTACTCGACGTGTCGGCACATCCACTTGGTGGTGCTTACACTCAGGTTTATTCGACGTAGCGGCGACTCGACGTAGAGGCGACTACGTTTTATTGCACCGGCCTTCGGAACAATTCGACGTAGCGGCGACTCGACGTAGAGGCGACTACGCTTTATTGCACCGACCGAAGGAACGACTCGACGTAGCGGAGACTCGACGTAACGGGACTCGACATAGTGGGACTACATCACAGTAGGATGTAGTCCCACTATGTCGAGTCCCGTTACGTCGAGTCTCCGCTACGTCGAGTCGTTCTTTCGGTTGGTGCAATAAAGCGTAGTCGCCTCTACGTCGAGTCGCCGCGACGTCGAATCGTTCCGAGGGCAGGTGCAATAAAGCAAAGTCGCCTCTACGTCGAGTCGCCGCTACGTCGATTCACCCTGAGTGTAAGCACCACCAAGTGGATGTGCCGACACGTCGAGTAGCCTCCACGTCTACTTTGCAAAGTTTATTTTGCGTTTGTTCCATTTATTCCCGCTACGTCGAATCAATGAAAAATGTCTCATTTATTACCGTCACGTCTACTAATTACTGAACGAAGTTCTAATAGTACAGTCGTGTATAAAAGTCATAGTTAGGTTAGGTTAGTATATATATATGTTACGGCTAAAGGTAGGTGTGAACATAAACTTAAGATTAGCCGGCTAAACTTAGGTTTATCTTCGAGAAGCAGCTAAAGTTCGATAACATGTTAGTTTGCGTCGGCATATTCCATCTTTAGCTGGTTAATGTGCACATTAACCGAAACAAAACGGCTAAAAATGTATTCGATGGTGTTGAATGGTTATAAAAAAAAATAACCACGAAGGCTAAGACGGGAGCTCCGCTACGCTTCGCTCCCGCCTTAGCCTTCTAACCTAACCTATCCGAGTCGAGGTTTTCACCATAATAAGTGAATGGTTAACACCCCGACTCAGAGTACCCCGACTCGAGTAGGTTAGGTTAGAAGGCTAAGGCGGGAGCGAAGCGGAGCGGAGCTCCCGCCTTAGCCTTCGTGGTTATTTTTTTTTGGTTTTGTCGTTTGCCTTCCACTCTGTTCTACATTTCTACATTTTTAGCCAAGGGCCTTCTACCTATAGCCGGCTAAACTTAAGTCTAACCGCATGGTTAGACTTAAGTTTAGCCGGCTATAGGTAGAAGAAACTAACATAAGTGGTCACTGTTGCAACCTAACCTAATCTAATCATCCTTTATTGCCCTTCTTACCCACCACACTACCAAGCCACACTACCGGTAGTGTGGCTATGATGGGAGTCAATTTAACCATTATTTCTAATAATCCGCTATCACTTTTTACACGACTGTACAAATAAAATTTACTTAAGTAGGTTTTCATTGATTCGACATAGCGGGAATAAATGGAATAAACGCAAAACAAACTTTGCCAAGTAGACGTGGAGGCTACTCGACGTGTCGGCACATCCACTTGGTGGTGCTTACACTCAGGTTTATTCGACGTAGCGGCGACTCGACGTAGAGGCGACTACGTTTTATTGCACCGGCCTTCGGAACAATTCGACGTAGCGGCGACTCGACGTAGAGGCGACTACGCTTTATTGCACCAACCGAAAGAACGACTCGACGTAGCGGAGACTCGACGTAACGGGACTCGACATAGTGGGACTACATCCTACTGTGATGAACTAACCATCAGGTGGGTCGTAAGCATAAATGACACGCAATCTTAAAGTTTTTCCTCATTAAATGGGAAATTATTTATGTATTAGTGCTCCTTTCATAACAAAAGGCAGAAATTGATTGACATAACTTTTGTACGGGGGTAGATTTGGATCTAGGAAATGCTAAGAATAGGATCTAAATCCATGGAAAACATCTTATTCGCACGAGAAACCCATTTTTGCGAAAACCAAATTTGACGCGGATACCCATCTTTATATCTTATACAGTAAATTGCTCCACCTACTCATATTGCTTTCACAAAGTTGAGATAGGACAGAAAACTTATATTGGGTCAACGAAAAGACGCGTATAACGTTATCGCGGCAAACAAACGGCTTACAAGTTCCTTGCTCACTTATAATCTTATCTTTCGTCTAAACAATGGCGTTATCCTGCTCTTGTTTATACAAGATGCTCAACTTGTCCCGACTTGCTATTTGTTAAATTAAAATGTTATATAGTCCGACATCCGAAGCATTTTGTTTGTGCTTTTAGTATACAAGTATGTACTTTTAGGCAGTTTTCTTTTAGGACTAACCTATTATATAAATATGTTTATGAGCAGAAAAAGAAGGTCTACAGTCGAACAAATCTAATATGTTTTCGTGTTTGAGTATATGAATATGATAATTTTGTACATTTGAGACATTAACAATATTAGTTTACCTCACACGTTTCTAGAACACATAAAAAGTTCTTACAGTTGTCTCTTCGCTTATTTTTAGTTTTTCTAATTTTCAGTCAAAACTAGAGTTTTGACTCAATCATTAAGCTAAAATAGGGTTAACCCCAACAAGTCGATTTTGAGATATCATCAAAAAACATGCGAATTGATGTCTCTCAAAAACTATGGAAGTGTATGTAAAAATTCTTGGATATATCTGTAGCTAATATTAAAGGCTTGTAAATGATATTATTTATAAGTAAAATTATTGTAATTTTTATTACTAAAAAGCTTATTTTTTCTTTTAGCTAAGCAGCTTAGTGTTAACCTATTTTTAGCGCAGTAATTTCGTACACGAAATTACTGCGCTAAAAATAGGTTAGGGTATGGTTAACTCTGTTTTAGTAGCGTAACTTGTCCAACTTTAACACTAAGCTGCTTAGCTAAAAGAAAAAATAAGCTTTCCATACAGCAGTAAAGCAGCTTAGCGCGTTTAAAGCCAAGTATTGGCTTTAAACGCGCTAAGCTGCTGTACTGCTGTATAACGAAGGGCAAGTGCTGTTCCTATGGACGCCTTATACCTGTGGACACAATCGATTCCGACGAAACTAACAACCCTAAAATTATAATTTTAACGCGACCGTAAAGCTTTGTCGTTTAGCTTTACGGTCGCGTTCAAATTATAATTTTAGGGTTGTTAGTTTCGTCGGAATCGATTGTGTCCACAGGTATAAGGCGTCCATAGGAACAGCACTTGCCCATATTCAGTATAAAAATGCGGTTTACAGTCATAAGTAAGATTATGGCTAAGGAGTTGTAACGTTTATTTATCTAAGCATTATGACTTTTTTGGAAATATAGAATGAATTTAATAGAATTTTACTTAGCTAAAAATAAGTTACCAAAATCTCAATCACTGTTTACTTTTTATAGCTAAGCAAAGGTGAATGATGAATTGAGAAAAAAATGTGTATAAAAATAAATTTTCATTCTAATTAAACAAAATAACAATGTCTACTTAATCAAAAACTCGTCTTTAAATTATTAAAGTAAAACTTATGTCAATGTTAAAATTATTTCCTGTCAAACAGGAATGAAAATGAGATCAAGTTTCATAAAATAGAGGAAAAAAAATTACGATATGAACAATGTATTGATAAAGGAAAGAGATACACAGATCAGGTCTTTTCCTTACGGTGCTTAGCTGAAAAGCCAAAGCAAAAGCCAAACAAAGTAGTGAGGAATGAGATCAACACTGTCCATGAAGTGAACAACAACTAGATACGACCATTGAAATCTCGCTATGAGGGTTCCGGTGCTTGTGTCAGAATCAATGGAGCTTGCACAAACTCTTTTCCGATCTAAAAAGGTGACGGTGCCTCGGTGAGGCTACACAGCCTTGTCTCACACCGTGGTTGTTTAACCTATACACATGGACAGTTGCTTGTAGGAACTGTAGGAATGCGCGTATGGATTAAAAAAGATTGAGCTTACTGTCAAATTTCTCCTATACGCTGATGATAAGGTAATACTAGCATCATTGGGGAAGGAGTTGCAGTTGGTGGGTAGTATTACTTATTAATATGAATGTGAATGTAACAAGAGGCAAGTAATGGTTTTTGAAAAAGAGAAATATATGATAAATTGCGCGATGTTTATGGAAAGAAAAGGCGTGGAAGACGTGAAAAAGTTTTTATACATGGATTCAAAACTTGTAAGAGATGGAAAGTGTGACTATGAAATTAAATGAAGATATTTGGCAGGAAATCAAGTGAATAATTCACACCTTTATGAGCTATTTACACCTTTAGGAGCAGGATAAAAGGGTCAGAGGCTGTCAAAACGTGTCTAAAAAGTGAAGTTACTTTACAAGAGGAGTGTTTGTCCATAAGCTTTTGTATTGTACTGTAAGTTGAGTGTGGCAGAAGATACATAAAAGTAAATTCAATGCGGTGAATGAGAAGCTGACGAAGTATAGCTGGAGTGATATCGATAGATACAGAAAGAAGTAGTGTAATCTGGGAACATTAACAGAAGATGTTGTGACTAAGATAGAGAAGGTGATGCTTAATTGGTTCGGACATGTGGAGAGAATGGATGGAAAATCGACAGACTGCCGAAACAGATTTATGAGGCGAGAGTGAATGGACAAACTAGTAGGGGTCGATCTCGGGGTAGTCATATTGAACAAATCGATAATATTTTGAGCAAAGGTCTGGTCAAGAGTACCTTAGGGGTACTCTTGACCGAGATCATGTATAAAGATACTTATGAAGGCAGAAGAAGCGTAAGTGGTTTCTCATGATTGCAGCGTAGATCGTAGAAAGTAAAGTGTCACAGGGTAGTCCCGTCTATCCCATCGGGGGCCACTTGTGATGTTTTGTATGTATATAATTATATTTATACGTAAGAATTAACGAATTTTTTTTATGGAGCAGCGTCTGATACCGAGGTGAGCTATTGTTGAGATACTTTTTACCGTAGTTATTTAAGTAAAGAGCTCATAACAAACAATGTCATATTTTGTTAAAGTCGTGGGTAACTAAAACGCCAAATAAACTTATTTTTATAAGAACCCAGCTACGAAAAAGTTACTGAAATAACATCGGACAAGTACGAGTCGAGGTGGACTAGCCCAAAAAGGGTTTAGGACGTACATCCGTCCGTCCGTCCGTCTATCCGTTCGCCTGTCCGTCTGAGTGTCAAGACCCTTTATCTCGTGAATGCGAAGAGGTAGATATTAACTTGAACTTAACACCATTATATACAAGTCTATGAGTTCCTTGAAGCTGTAAAAACGTCCATCTTTGAAGGTAATTCGTAAAAGTCAAGGTTGTTTATGTCGCATAGAAACGTATATTTCAACAGGATTATAAGAAGCAAAATGATTAATGTAGGTACCTACTTACCGTGGACCTAGAACTAACGAATTTTGTGACTAACGTCTTCTTATGCTTACTATATTTCGATTGCTGAACTTCTTGTGAGGCACAATTGCAAAATTCGATTTTCCTCAACTTCTTGTTGGTACAGGAATCAAGTCTAAATACACTAGCCGAGATGCCCGGTGATGAAATGTGAACACCAGGTAACTTCATTCTAGTCTAGTAATGAGGTTTAACCCCGATTTGCTGATTTTTATTATGTTTAAAATTATTTGTTTTAATTGACTTAAAAAGGGGTTAAAGGGTCATAACTGTTTTTTAATAAAGTTTTTGATGATAACCCTTTTATAATTTAGTTTCGTTGTAAGATTAGCTAAAACTTTGCTAGTCTTTAGCTGAGTTATAGGATGTTAACTGGACATAAGGCTAGCATTAATGAATAACTTTATTTTAGCCAAGAGAATTAAACATAAAATAAAAATAGGTAAAAAAACTTTTTAAGTTAAACGGTTTTATGTTAAACATACATTGCAATGTTTAAGATAAATGTACTAAAAACCAAAAAATAATAAAATAGATACAGTCGTGGGAATTATAAACATATGCATAGACTAGACTAAAATAAAAACGTGGGGCACGTCAATTGTCTACAATCGTTGATTAAAATGTTTATTTTGTAATGTTACACTATAATTAGGCAGTTGTTCAACCGATAACGATGGGCGTGTGATAAGTACGGCTAGAATGTGGAAACAAGCTAGCAAGCTCGATTATAAGCGAGTTTTCGCGGTTTCATAGTGGTGAGCGAGTAGTACTTTTATCATATGTTTTGTCGATTAAAGACAAACTACGAGCAGTGAAACGATTCCTCGCCAGCCAGCAGTGTGAATGTCCAACGATAAACTAGTTGAAACATTTCTTTTATTTACATGGAGTGTATAACTATTGGAATTTCCATGAGCAAGAAAATAGTGAGTAATTTCCTCACCGTCTGCGGGCCAACTGCCTAACGACGAATTAAACGATTCTTCTATCGCACATGAAGTCGATAATTTGTAGACAATTGACGTGCCCCACGGTTTTATTTTAGTCTAGTCTATGCATATGTTTATAATTCCCACGACTGTATCTATTTTATTATTTTTTGGTTTTTAGTACATTTATCTTAAACATTGCAATGTATGTTTAACATAAAACCGTTTAACTTAAAAAGTTTTTTTACCTATTTTTATTTTCTAGTTTTTAGTTTTTATTTCGCATTCTGTTTAATTCATTTAGTGCTAGGTTTATTTAATTTAATTAATTAATTTAATTTTTATTTAATTTATTATCTATTTTATTAACTTGGGTGGTGTACCGCTAACGACGTATCATTTTTAGCCACCCTAACGAAACACAGTCCTCAACACGATACAAAATCTTGACTTGGGTGGTGGATTCAGGCTGGATTAATCAGATACTTAAATTACAGATTCAATTTCTAAATTTAAATCTTATTATTATATGCCATTTAGTGGCTGCGCCCATCTTAAATATTGAGGTTGTATGGTGCATTTTATTCTTCTTGTCAAGCCCTTTTATTTGATACCCATATTGGTGGGATTGTTAAAAAAATGTTATCAGCCATTTGGTAGCGGCAGCCATCTTAGATTTCAATTTTGCTTAGTAAATTGTATTCTACTTGTTGAGACCTTTCATTTGATACCCATGTTGATGGGATTGATAAAACCTAAGTTATCCGCCATTTTTTAGAGGCCGCCATCTTGGATTTCAATTTTTTATAGTATATTGTATTCTGCTTGTTGAGACCTTTCATTTGATACCCATCTTGATAAAACCTACGTTAGCCGCCATTTTGTAGCGGCCGCCATCTTGGATTTAATTTTTTTATAGTATATTGTATTCTGCTTGTTGAGCCCTTTCATTTGATACCCATATTGATGTGATTAATAATAAAAAAAATATCCACCATTTTGTAGCGGCGGCCATCTTGAATTTATAAAGATAATGAATAAACATAATTGTATTGTCATCAAAATCCAAAGTGTATACAAAATTTCAGATTAATCGGTTGACAGGAAGAGGGTGAAATTTGAATTACTAAATTTGACCCAAGAATAATAAATAAAACAAACGGGGTGAGCTAAATAAAACCGTTTAATATTTAGATTTCGTGAAGTTATGATACTTTACCCCTGTTGTAATCTAGTCTTGTGGGTTAGCTAATTTTTAACTAAGCAAACTATAAAAAATGTGTCACTTAACGGTAAGCTGACATGCTGTATCTCCGTAATAAATAATGATACAGGTATGGTTCTTAGAGAGAAATGTAGAGAATTTTGCACTGTGTCACTTTGTATTATTAACTCAAAAATGACAAAATGTGGGTTAACCCTTTTTTAGCTTAAGTAGGGCAGAATAGGTAATTGAGTCACGCGGAACTTTTATTAGCACTTATCTATAAGTGCTAGAAAATTTTCCGTGTGACTCAATTACCTATTAATGATTGACCGAAACCTAAAAATATAGTAGTTTATGATACTGTTGCATAATAAGGGTTCTTATAACATGAGTGTTTTTATAGTATCACACGAGTGTTATTAGACAAAGTTATGTACAGTGTCATACACTACTTTATCTACTCTCATACTATAATACCTGATTTCATTTTCTGATATATAGTTGCTCTTAGATTTCGCCGGTAACAGTTTCATGTTCATATATTCAGGTCATGTTTGACGCAGCTTCCAGAATGTCTGGTGGTGTACGATTACCACTATCTCCGCTTTTAGACATGTTTTTACACAAAAACTAATTTATTTTACAAAAAAACCAAACTTTGTTTAATTTGAATGTAAAATGTTGGCGCCAACAAGGCGGAGGCGCAAACATCGATTGCGCATGCGTGTTTCTTTTTTTTTTCAGGCTGCGGAAGCACTACCTTTTTTAAAGTAGGGGTTCAACCTGCTTGGGCTAGCTGGAGGCTGTATAGGTGTATCGTTATGATTAAAAAGTTATTTAATGATATAGGTGTCCATACAAGCCCTGTACCTATCGTAATATTTTTTTTTTTTGGTCTGTGCGTATTATTGTCATAAGAGTTTTGATTTCAATTTTATGATCTTTGTATTATAGTATCAGAGTAGATAAAGATATTTTAATGGATCATAAAACGCTGAGACCCGCTAAGCAAGAATATATCAATATTAGACCCCTGAAGGGTAATAATTTGCTACCTATTTGAGACTTAGGTAAGTACTCGTTTTTTATAATTTAGGGTTTTTTACCAAAGTGTTCAAAGAGGTATATCAAATCAAACTATACCTGTTAACGTCTTTCTATGTAAATATACAGTTTGAACTGAAACAATAGGTAAGGATAAAGAAATAATTAATAAAAACACAAGTATGTAAAATGATTCGAACTTATGAAACCATTTTTTTGGGTCTTTTTCGTTATTTTAAAGTTCGTTCGCTGAAACTGTCGATTAATGCAGTGAGCTGGAAGAAGCAGTTAATGAGCTCAGTACTATGCTTCTACAAATTACATGAGAAATATTTCGCTTTATTGGCGTTGTCCTACAGATGGTCTCAAAAGAATCAAAAAAGTAAAATTTGAGGGATAAAATTAGGAGCCGTTATTGCTCCTTAATCGCTGTAAATTTTTTTAACTGCATCCGACGCAGTGGTAATTGTATACAACGGCCGTGCTACGGTTCGATTTCCGTGTCAGAATATTATTTGTCTAATAATGTTATCTAGAAAAAGAAAACTATATTTGTAAGTTGCATAGATCCTATAGCACAGACTCTATGTAGGCAAGCATCAGAAAAATTTGGTCTATATTAAGTTGGGTGAGAATTATGCACGACTTTGGTACAACACGAGTAAAATTGCGTTCAGACAGCTAGTAACAAAAGTTATGTCAGGGGTATTTTAGGCTGACGTGTTTGCTATATCATAAAAGAGCTAAGGTTATGAATTGTAACTATTCAGTCCACGCACATGCATGTCGTGTGAATTGTTTTACTACAGACTTTATGAAAGTTTCGAATGCATTTTTGAGCCTGTGGAATAAAGACACCTCCCCCACCTAATCTCTATCTTTCTCTCTCTTATTTGACGTAAATGAAGTTTCAGGGCTCAGCTAGTTATAAAATATTTCTTAAATAACAATTCACAGTATGTCGTTCTGAGAAAAATGAGAGAGGTCTACCCAAGACCGGTAGATTAGGCTCCATACCGTAATTTATATAAATTATATACTGCATATTTTTGCAAGTACACCCAAAACTAATGAAGCTTAGACCCCGTCTAACAATGGCAGTGGGCTCTCATAATAATAAACGACGACCCGAATAATAACCACATAGGTACTATGTACATAATTTATACACTTTCATTTATATGTTGCCTACCTTCTTCGTATAACAGCATTAGCTAAATTGTTTACGTACTCCAGTTACTGAATATAAAATGACCGAATCCAAGCGAATGTATGCTTAGTATACGATTATAGCGTAACGCACTTGACACTACGGTTAACTCTGCGATGGATGACTGCTTGTGGTATTTAAAATTCATAATAGCCGTTCAGTCATTGCGGCTCTTTTATGCCATTATGGCGACAAGTAAGTATGGTCATCCATCTCAGCGCTAGCCAAACTGCAAATGTCATTTATACTCTCGATTGTCGGCATTTGATGAAACTTGTTGTAATACATTATTTAAACACATACTTGCACTTTAGTACATTCCACAGTTTAAATTGTGAAATGTAAGTGCAAGTGTGTGTTTCAATAATGTAGCAAACTGCAAATAATTATGCTGCTGAACACACTGGTGGTTTACCTTTCAGTAAGTAAGAAGGGCAGCGAAATCTCCATAAAAATGATGATCACGTATAAACTGTGTCTCATACGATAGTCTAGATCTAACCAATGGATCAACACTTGTTATAACTTTTTCTTACTCATGAGATGCGTCCTAACTTTGTTGTTGAGTACTAAGCTGGACAATTGTTGTGGGATTTTGAGGATGTTTATGAGCGAAAAGCATCTTTGGTGGGTATGTAATAAATAAATAAATAATAAATAAATATTCACGGACATCTAACACAACGCTATCTGATCCCAAAGTAAGCTAGGAATAACCTGCTTGTGTTATGGGTATCAGACCACGGATAATAATACTTATATACTTTTTAAATACATACATATTATACATAGAAACACCCAGACTCTTGAGACAAACATTTATGGTTCACACAAAAATTTGTCTCCGGTGGGAATCGAACCCACGACCTCCAGCGCCGCAGGCGGTATCACTACCGACTGCGCCACAAAGGCAGTCAAGGCAGTAATCGTGTTATTGTTTGTTTTGAATCTGTCTGAAGTTACAAATTTACTGAATTTACGATTTGGAGACAAAAAAAGGCATTGTTTGCATATTTTTAGGTTAGAATCTTAAACTTACAATCTACCTATAATGTAAGTCAGTGGTTAGAACAACATGGTTATTTTATAGTACGACCTACATTTTTGATACTCAGTTCAATCTGGTTTTCTACCAATTTTTATTTTGAATTAATTGCTTCATGTCAATAGTTTGTTTCCAATATGTTATTAATTTTCTTTTTTTACTCTTTTCAGGAAAATCAGAGAGTACAGTTAGGCGAATAGTTAACGAAGGTTTTAATAATGAAGGAAAGTTTGAAACTCCTGGTAAACACAGAAAAGGTCGGCAATTCGTCGTCGTCGATAAACGTCGAGTTAATATTTGAGCACTGCGCCAAAAAAATCCTTGTCAGATGGGGGAAAGTTACAGATAAAACATGTAATTACATGATTGTGGCAAAGCAATTGGGACTGCTAGGCACCTGCTGGTGGGTTGTAAGACGCTATTAGACCGGGGCTTCTGGATCTGGTTCAATAACTTTATTCTGGATCTGATTCAATAAAACAGAAACAAAATTCAAAATGTATAATGTGTTTTATTTATTAACTCACTAGCTGATGCCCGCAGCTTCGCCCGTGTCGAATTTGTTCTCGTTCCCGCTTCCCGTAGGAACTTATTCCCGGGATGAAAAGTAGCCTATGTGTTATTCCAGACTATAATGTATCCCTGTACCAAATTTCAGCCAGATCAGTTCAACTGTTCGAGCGTGAAAGAGTCTCACATCCACACTCATAAGCTTTCGCATTTATAATATTTGTATTGTTCCCGTTCCCGCTTCCCGTAAGAACTTATTCCCGGAATAAAAAGTAGCCATGGTTATTCCAGATTATAATGTATCCCTGTACCAAATTTCAGCCAGATCCCTTTAACCGTTCGAGCGTGTAAGAGTAATAAACATCCACACTCACAAACTGTCGCATTTATATTATTAGTAAGATTTTACTCGGAACGAACTTCTCGTATCAAAATCATTTTGGTCGTACTATATAGGGTTGCATACATGCATTCAGCAGCGCCCTCATTTAATTTCACGACTTTATAGACAAACTGTACACGCGCTTTGCAACTTAATAAAAAATTTTAGGCGGTAAACTTATACACTCTACTTCTATTATATAGTTGTAAAGTAGTCTTGTATTTCAACTCGAGAAAAAAACATGGGTTGTTTTTTCTTTTATGTCTGTTTGATAGCGATGGACGTAATTGCTATTGAACGGATTTTTATTTCATTGTTTTTGACCGTGTGGGTGGTAATCGAACCTAATACCTCGTGATACGCAGTATACGACTCGTGATACGACCTATAAACCAGCGATGCATTTAAACGTTACTCTCTGAACAATTTCAATTCAGTAGCGCAATTTACTCGGAAAATGGATCACGACGACTGTTAGTCAGTGGAAATAATTATATTAGGGACGGAATTCACCAAAACCGTTGAAACAATTGAATGATCAACCGCGCGTGATAATGTCTGTCCAGTACTGAGTTGAGAGGTGACACACGAGGCTTTGTGTCAATTTGAACTTACCTGTCTTTATAAGAGTCCTTGTAAGAGTATTGTTTTTTAACAGCCTACGCTTGGAAGCTCTGGGTAAGCCCTCGGAAGGATGCCCCAGGACTGTAAGAGTATCGTACTCAAAAGCAAAAAGCGGGACCCTATTACTTACACTACGCTGACCGTCTGTTTATCTGTTTCCTTTTCATGAACGATCATAGTGTGATAGATGAATTTTTCACAGAGTACTAGTAGACTGAGATTGATTAAACGGTATACCTAAGTGCGTGTTCCCATAAAAAGACATATCATAAAGCATTGATGGATATATAAATGTTTGCAACCCCTGAAGCGTAGCAATTTAGGTGAATATACGATGTGTAGAACAAAGCGCAGGTTGTGACAAACCACTGATGAAAAATTTTCAAGCGATCCATATGTCCTTCAACTTGTTTAAACGACTGTCACGTTACAGATAACCGGGACCTTCTGCCGATGCACGGAAACACTCGCAAATAAATGTCACAAAGGGTCACGCGGTGGTCAATCATCCAAGGACCGGTCATGGTGAATCTTGCTCACTGCAGTGATTGTTTACGTCACTCGAATTTCTAGAGTAAATTATCAGGAAAGAATTCATAAACACTGTTCTTCTCATTTAGTTGTAATTCAGCTTCAAGTTTCCAGCAGTATATCAACTTACCAAGCACAAACATATTATTATCATTTAAAACTCACTAGCAAGGAAATAATACGACGCGGCGACGCGGCGACGCCACAAGTTATCCCGAATAACATCATCTGGAAGTTCGTCCATATTCTGTTCTGTTGGTAGTTGTGCCACAATACAAATATCATGGCAGTATAAACACTCGTATAAATTCAAGTAAATTAAACTTTCATGGCAAACTGTAAAAGTTTGATGAACTCACACACTATCATTTATACTCTCGATTGTCGGCACTTGATGGAACTTGTTGTAATACATTAATGTAACTCACACACTGTTGTGTTATTGGAGGTTATACTTCTGTAGTTTATTCTAATTTTTTATACCTATTTACAAATTTGAGAAAGAACATCTATCTGTTAAAGGGGACAGTCTGATCTCATTGCCCTGATGAAATTGCCATTTACAGCCATCTGTGGTTTATATCAGGAGTATTTTGCGATCTAGTTAAGATGAAGAAAAACACAGTGGAAGCTTGTGGGTAGAGTGAAATTTAATTTGGACTGAAAATCACACAGAAAGCAGTACTCACTCGTATCACTTATAGGTACATTACTTAAGTAGAAGCAATAGTTCTATACCGAGCCTTCTTAACATAATGAGATGTTAAACGTCAACGCTCTTGTTATAATTTTGAAAGGATATTGAAATGACTTGTGTATTCATTATATTAATTTATTAAACCGCTTGCCACTGTGTCGAAACATCAGAAATTCAAAACCACATAATGGTTATAACATTGTTAAGTTTTTCACTAATGTTAGTGAACATAAAAGTAATAAAGACCTGTTAAGCTATTCAATATAAGTAATTGACATTACTTTCTGTGGTTTGCATTTACGTTAAAACATGTGGCTTAGTTTAATTTACTCGTAGTGTGATCATGTTTTTAATGTCGGGCCTGTAATTTATATGAGTTTGAATAGAGTTATTTACCTGGTTTTCTATATTTTGATGAAAATGCTGAACTCTGGATAATATTCAATTTTTTTTTATTAAAGTCAATGTTGTATACTGTTGTCTCTTAAAGCTCATCACTCAATTATAATTAAACTATATAGTGTGGATTGGATTGGACGTTCATGGCTTTTTTTAGTAGTTTAGAGTAGAATAGAGGTCTGCTAGCAGACAATAGTCTCTTTATATATCTAGTAGATGACGACATGGTCCAAATTAAGTATAATATTGCTTAATGGTAGCAGCAAGCCGCCAGGACCCCTCAAGTTTCAAGTCACCTACTTGCGGGACGGTTCTTCACGACACGGCGACGGGCGGCCCATCAGGTCGCGTGTCTTATTAAAACAATATTTACGTAAGGTGTTGTTTCACGCATTATTTCCTCGCCCCAACTATTAACTATTTTTAAATGGTTATATTTAACTTGCCCCTATTGTTCATTTGGGTCAATGTAATAATTGAAATTTAATCTCCTTTCTGTTGACAGATTAATCTTATACACACAGAGTTGTGATGACAGTACAATTTAATACGGACGGCACTGGTACAAAATGGTGGATACATTATAATTAAAGGCTACACCACTTCAACGTGAGAGTGAAAGAGAGAGAGAAATATCGGCCAAGTTCGAGTTTAATTTATGCGAGTCTCTCTCAAATATATTTTCTTCCGATTTTAGTGTTTCATGTTACAGCTGAAACAATTTCAGCTGGCTGTCTATCACGGTTCAGGAGATATAGATTGGTGACAGACAGATATCAGAGACCCAGTAATAGGGTTCCGTGCATACCCTGTGGGTACGGAACTTTTAAAAATGTTTGTCAAACAAACAAATAAACAAACAAAAAAAAAGACGAGTGGCACTCGGGGACTGCCGCGGTAAAGCTATTACATAGCATTTTTTATCAACAATGCTAGTATAATTATTTCTATATAAGAATACTAGCTGATGCCCGCAGCTTCGCCCGCGTAAAATTTGTTCCCGCGGGAAGTTATTCCCGGGATAAAAGGTAGCCTATGTGTTATTCCAGACTATAATGTATCTCCGTACCAAATTTCAGCCCGATCCGTTCAGCGGTTTGAGCGTGAAAGAGTAATAAACATCCACACTCACAAACTGTCGCATTTATAATATTAGTAAGAAGTAAGATTTTAAGGCCTATGTTCAACAAAGTAAAGTACCAAGTGCCTACTTGACTGTGGACATTTGGGCTTTTGGAATTTTGTTTTAGAACTTTTTAAGAAGAACAATTATTTTGTAATAAATTATTTTTATGTAACTTCAACCATTTACGCAGAGGCGCAACGGATACTCTTATAACGATTAAATGTTTTCCGTTTTCGAAACATTCCTCATTGCTGCACCACTCCTATTAATCTTCGCATTATGTTATGTAGCCTATAGCCACTATCAAAAAATGTACCTACTTACTATCGAACAGTTTTTGAAAGCCTACCAGTAGTTTCAGTAAGGCTTGCCTTGGTATGATGTGATTCATGGTCCCTTTGCAGCGTGTGTCCAATCCAGCGCAGCAGCTACACTTCCGACGTTTGATCTGTTGGGGTCTCACTGCAGCGTTCCAATAGTCTTACGTTCGTGATGTTCTCGGGCCCATATGTACCGAGGATCCATTGGAGGCAGCGTTTGACGAAGACTTATAGCTGGTAGCTGGTGCGAAATGTCTTTACTTTAGTGACCTTCCATGCCTCGCATCCGTATAGCAGTTAGCAGTACAGTTTTAACGTTTACTTTGTTTTGAGTTTCACTCTTCGTGTCTATTTTCGCAACTGCCTACGGGGCGCAGCTGTGTAAAGGTTATTCTGGCCTTGGCGAGACTCGAAATAATGTAGGGTACTCTTCTATTCCATCAGTTTCTGACACGACACTCCCGAGGTACGTGAATTAGTGCCTCCACCACATCTCTTGCGTCTGTCGATTTTAATTTCAGTCCAGCCATTCGCTGCCTCATCCTGCTCGTTGTCCTGCACGTTGTCCTGCAGACATGCATGACGGCGTGTGTGTGCCTCAGCAGGCACAGGACATCGGCATCATTAATATTCTCCAGGATATCAGTATAGGCCCCATTCTATGCCGCGCCGATTGTTCTTTGCGGTATTCAGCATTATACCATCTATTTTCTATGGATGGTTGTTAACTATCCTGTTATCTTCATAACGATCCTCTAAGGTAGGTACAGAATGTATTTTCAAAAGAGTTTGTGAACTCTATTTTTAATTTCTTTTTCAGAATATTGATGACATTTGATTGATGTCATTTTATACACGTTACGTCTACTACATTGATACATGTAATAAAATTCTAACACGCCGGTGTTTGTATGTAAATTGTTTATATTGAGGAAAATTCTATACTGAGGAATAGTTTTAACACCTTACGTGCCGCGTGAAAAATTGAGTCTTTCCATTTGCGCCACAGGGCCCACCGGTGAGCCTTCTCTTACTGTTACATTCACGCCGCGCGGGTCACCCGTGAGCCTAATGACTGGTTTAGCGAAAATGCTTCCTACAGGCCGAATTCTACAGATATCGAACAAAACCTTTATGGACGTGAGCCGCAAGGCCCCGTAGTTTAACCGATGTAGCGTGGTTTTCAAATCCATTAGATTTTTTTTTGTTTTATGAAGGTTATTGTAATGACACCAGTGTTGTTCTTATCGTAACAGGGAATATTTTAGTTCCACATACTACTTATATAATATTATTATAATAAAATACAACCATAATAATGAAACATTTATTTAAATTCTAGAACATTTATTTTTGCTTTGCAAATAAAAATACCACTTTAAATTATGTCACAAAGTAGGTATCTAATTACTTTTAATCACATTTGCAGCTTTTTTCAATATCACATTAATTAGTCTTCTATTCATATCATTAAAATTAAAAGGAACTTAAAAATAATACCTCTTTCTATGTATATATATATATATATATATATATATATATATATATATATATATATATATATATATATATATATATAGTTCAGTGTTATAGTTAACGTTTCAGTGGATGCTCCGTTAGGATCGTCGGACCACTGTGTATTTGGACGCATGTGCCTCTCGCAAGGCCTGAACCACTGTGTGGCACTACAAGTCAGCAGACTGGGATGGACTGCGAGAGTTCTATGCGTCGTACCCGTGGTGGCGGCTTTGTTTTGCCTCAGAGGATCTGGATTCTTGTGCTGTAGCAGTCGCTGAGGGGATCTTGGAGGGTATGGAATGCTACATTCCCAACCGATGGATCCCTGTAGGTGCAAAAAAGCGACCGTGGTTCAATCGGCTCTGCAGAGAAGCTCTAATGCAGAAAGAATCTGCCTACAGAGCTTGAACCACGGCTCGTGCAAATTCAGATCCAAACATCTCGGAGGTGAAACGCAAATTAAACGCCGCCTCGAGGTCCAGTAAAAAAGCAATTGTCAAGGCCAAGTTCGATTTCGTCGGCAGAATTGGCGAACGGCTAGCAGGCTACCCTTCAGGAAGTCGTGAATTTTGGTCGCTTGCCAAAGCTGCCGAGGGAAACTTCTGTCGGTCAGGATTACCACCCTTGCTTAAACCCGACGGTAGTTTGGCCCAGAGTGCCAAGGAGAAAGCCGACCTTTTGGGTAATCTCTTTGCCTCTAACTCGACCATGAGTGACGGGGGTGCTTTACCGCCGGGCATTCCGAGTTGTGGCACTTCCATGACGGAAGTTAAATTTACACAGCGAAATGTCCGGCGGGAGCTTCAATCCCTGGACGTCCATAGGTCGAGTGGGCCAGACGGCATTCCCGCGGTGGTACTTAAGCATTGTGGTCCAGAGTTGTGTCCGGTACTTACACGTCTTTTCACACTTTCCTATTCTATGCAACAAGTCCCGGCGTCGTGGAAGATCGCGTATGTACATCCTGTACCCAAAAAGGGTGACAGAACCGACCCGGCCAATTACAGGCCTATAGCCGTCACCTCCCTTTTATCCAAGGTGATGGAGCGTGTAATTAATACACAGCATACCTTGAGGAACACGACCTGCTCAGCGACCGGCAGTACGGTTTCCGTCACGGCCGCTCGACGGGCGATCTTCTTGTGTACCTAACACACCGATGGGCGGCGGCTAACGAGAGTAAGGGTGAGGCTCTAGCTGTGAGCCTCAACATCTCTAAAGCCTTTGACCGGGTCTGGCACCGTGGTCTTCTTACGAAACTAACCTCATATAGACTACCCGAGAGATTAGGCGGATGGGTGTCCAGCTTCTTGGCCGGTAGAAGCATCAGGGCCGTCGTTGACGGCAGCTGTTCATACTGCATGGCTATAAACGCTGGAGTACCGCAAGGCTCAGTGTTGTCCCCTACTCTGTTTCTGCAGCATATCAATGACATGTTGTCTATTGACGGCATTCATTGTTATGCGGACGACAGTACGGGGGACACTTGTTACACGGGCCGCCCCGGTATCTCTCGGGACACAGTGGAGGAAAATCGTAAACAGCTTGTGTCTGAAATCGAGGCTTTTTTTTTTTTTTTTTGTTTAACGTGAGGGAAAATCCTCATGCATGTTATGCCGGACTCCTACCGACTAAAAAACCTCACGTCACGCCCAACAGCCTGTGGTTGGGAACCCCGGGGAAGCCCTCGGAAGGATGTCCCAGAACTGAAATCGAGGCTACTCTTACTAGAGTGTCCGATTGGGGTGGACAAAATCTTGTCCTGTTCAACCCTTCCAAGACACAAGCGTGTTTTTTCACCGCTAAGCAAACCCCAATTACTGCAGCGCCGCAATTTCAGGGCACATCTCTTTCCATCTCCAAAAGTATAGGGATCCTTGGCGTTGACATCTCCAGTGACGTTCAGTTCCGTAGTCATTTGGAGGACAAGGCTAAGCTGGCGTCCAAAAAGCTAGGTGTGCTCAACAGGGCGCGGCGGTACTTCACTGCGGCGCAAACACTGCTTCTCTATAAGTCGCAAGTGCGGTCGCATATGGAGTACTGCTGTCACCTTTGGGCGGGAGCTGATAGCTCGCGATACTGACTAGAAACTACAGATGAGGCGCGCGGTGAGGCGCGCGGTAAGGTGCGCGGTGAGCCGCGTTGTGACCCCGCGGCCTCCGCCAACGGAAAATACGTTTTCGTTCGTAAGACGCCACGCGACCCACTCGTGAGCCTTTTGTTATATCTCGTAAACTAGACGGTAGAAGTCATTGATTTTTATTTTCTGTACGAATTATCACATTTTATAAACTTAGGGGTAAAAATCTTAAGTTGAAAAAAATTACGGATTTCGTGATTTGGGCTTGGCCTGAACGGAAAGATACGAAAGGCTCACCGGTGGGTCGTACGGCACGCAAGGTGTTAACCATTAAGCTCTATTTTGATATAGCATACAGGACAGATTTACACGCTACTTGATGAGTATGATTAATAAATACCTCTAATTTCATAGACCTTGTGTGACGTAAACAAAGTTGCGAGGGTCAGCTAGTTAAAAGATAAAACAATAGATTTCTTCTTTCTACTTAAAAACTATTTTTACAAATTTTATGGTAATAATAGACATTCTTTGAAATATGCATGTATGGTATTGTTGTGACTTTTATGACACGTTTAAAGTACATAGGTATGGGATAGATGGCGCTCGCGGCTACGTCAGCGTGAAATTTTCTTCCCGCTTCCCATGGGAACGTACTCCCGGGTTTGGTTATCTTTATAGCAGTATTATATATAAATTAACAAAACAAAAAATGATACTGCATTGGTGATAATAATAATAAAATGTATGTATATAGAGTACTCACTCATTTTCTTTCACTATTTTTCGTGACTTTCTACATTAATAAATGCACTTTGCTTATTTATATTTAAAACACTTTTCACACAAATTATACGAGTACAGTTCACTGTTGTACATAGATGATGAATACCTATACACCAATAGTCGAATTTTTATTTAGACGAAGTAAATTGACAGCAACTAATGTAATTGACAGCATCGAAATTGTCATTTCACATTAAGAACTCTAAATTCGACCAACACTCTTAATTCAACTTTGGTCGAGTGGTTAAGACGCGGATCGGTACGCAGAAGGCGCAAGATCGATTCTGGGTACAAGCATCAATTTTTGGATTATTTGACATAATAATAATAATATATAACGACTGCAGAGTTCATAATTGACGTAAACAAAAAAAAGACGAGTGGCACTCGGGGACTGCCGCGGTAAAGCTATTACATAGCATTTTTTATCAACCATGCTAGTATAATTATTTCTATATAAGAATACTAGCTGATGCCCGCAGCTTCGCCCGCGTAAAATTTGTTCCCGCGGGAAGTTATTCCCGGGATAAAATGTAGCCTATGTGTTATTCCAGACTATAATGTATCTCTGTACCAAATTTCAGCCCGATCCGTTCAGCGGTTTGAGCGTGAAAGAGTAACAAACATCCACACTCACAAACTTTCGCATTTATAATATTAGTACAGATAGTTCAACTCATCAGTGCGCGCGGCGCTATGTGTGCGTGCGCTAGTAATTATACAGCTTTTATTTGTGTGGCAGTGACGCGGCCGTCTTCACAGAGTAAATTTGTATATATGAGATAGAGACGTAACTCGACTTATTGACGACACCAGCGGTGCCAAGCAGTCTTTGCAGGAAACTCTCTGGGTGGCCGCGAAATAAAAATCATAATGAACAAAAAGCATACAGCGTCATCTACCACGTTTTGAAGGCAACTCTTACGTTATAATGAAACGAAATTAAATATCATGACAAGTCTCAATGTAACTGCAACGTTGACATCCTGTGGAAGTTGGTTACATTATAATTCATTACACAGTGTTCTAAGTGATAATACCATGGGTACAGTCGTTAAAGAAAATGTCTAGTTCTTCTCGGAGAAAATGTTTAAGAAGTCAGATAAATATTTTTGATGTGTCAATTCGAGGTAATTAATATTTTTTATCACTACATAAATATTATTATAAATCAAAGTCCCCGCCGCGTCTGTCTGTTCACGATAAACTTTAAAACTACTGCATTGATTTTAATGCTGAGATCACCAATGATTCTTGAGAACGGTTTGCGTATATAATTTGTTGAGTTTGTTTGACATTGACTAAAATATAACGATATTAGTTGGAGATGTAGGAAAAAAATAAGATGTCTGGGAGCTTACAACGAAAACGCTGCCTTAGCCCTTCGAGGCATAACAAAATAATGTATGGTAGAATTGTGTAACTTTTAAAGGCCTACAGAATAGTCAGAAAATGATAGAGCCCAAATTCTAATGCAAAAAAAAATAGAAATGCAGAGATGGTCGACAGAAGAAAACATTGCTTTACGGCAAATATGACAAAAATTTTACTATTTGACTTGATTTAAAAAGTAAAAAGACCATACTCTATACATCTAAAAAAAGTATGTGTGTGTAACCTTTACGCGTGATTGAAGTAAAACTTCTTTGCCATTGATGGCATCAAATTATAATTGTAATAATATCATTCATTCGAATTTTGAATAGCGGAATCTCTGTTTCCGCTATTCAAAATTCAAATGGCGTTACTTTCGTCAGAAAAAATATCTAAGTTACTCCCTAGGTCGCACCTAAAGAAGTTTTACTTCAAAAAACTGTTGAGGGTCGAGAGTCTGTCCATGGAAGATAATTTGAAAATTTTAATTGTAGGGCGTTCTCTAAGCGATACTGAAGCCGAAAATGTAATTAAAAATTTTCATATCTGTCTGTCTGTATTCTGAATAAGTATCACGCTAAAACTACTAAATTGATTTAATTGCAACTTGGTACAATCTGAGCTTATGATCCGAAGAAGGTTCTGAGATACTTTTGATCCCGATATTTTGCGCGTTTCCTTTGTCAGAGGGCAGGGCAGTTTTACAAGCGGCTTGATGAGTCTGATTAAAAAATACCTCTCCTTTCGTACACCTTATGTGACGTAAACAAAGTTGCAAGGGTCAGCTAGTTTGTTATAAGATTTATGACATACTTCAGCCATTAAAAGTTCTTCGGCTACCACCGTATCATCCTGAACTAAACCCAATCGAAAATGTAGTGGGAATTGAAAAAAAAAAATGCTTCGCATAACATCAAACAAAATGTGGTGGGAATAATGAAATTAATAAACGAACGTTTAGGTCAAATTGATGAAGAGATGCGGCGTAATACAAAGTAAGTAGAAGAATACTATGGACATTTTGATATGGAATCTGAATTTATAACTAACCAGCGAATCCTAAAATCCTAAAATTTCTAAATTTTATTCTTTTAGCAGCGATACATATTAATATGTATTTTTTTTATTTTAGTTAAACAAGTGTTTTTGTATTTTGTACTTCACTGTACCTCTTGTCGCGCACACGAAGTCACTGTGTTTGTACGAGGTTTACCCATACATAGGGCCGCGCGCACAGATGAGTTGAACTTACTATAAGATAAGTAAGATTTTAAGGCCTATGTTCAACAAAGTAAAGTACCAAGTACCTACTTGATTGTCGACATTTGGGCTTTTGGACTTTTGGACTGTTGGACTTTTGGGCTGTTCGACTGTTGGACTTTTGGACTATTGGACTTTGGACTTTTGGACTTTTGGACTTTTGGACTTTTGGACTTTTGGACTTTGGTTTTTTGGACTTTTGGACTTTGGACTTTTTACTTTGGA
Source organism: Miltochrista miniata (assembly GCA_933228765.1). Taxonomy (NCBI): domain Eukaryota; kingdom Metazoa; phylum Arthropoda; class Insecta; order Lepidoptera; family Erebidae; genus Miltochrista; species Miltochrista miniata. The sequence goes on along the minus strand of OW121754.1, from coordinate 8,148,174 downwards.
CTTTTGGCCTTTTTGGACTTGAAAGTCGTACCAAAAGTCCCAATAGTCCCAAAAGTTCCAAAAGTCCCAAAAGTCCCAAAAGTCCCAAAAGTCCCAAAAGCCCCAAAAGTCCTAAAAGTCCCAAAAGACCCAAAAGTCCCAAAAGACCCAAAAGTCCCAAAAGTCCCAAAAGACCCAAAAGACTCAAAAGTCTTTGCTTAAATTCTGCAACACTTTTCAGTACTGCGCCATCGAGACGTATCGCAGGTACACGGAGGCTTGTTTTTTTTTGAATATACCTAAAAACTTTAAAATAATTATAAAATATCCTGGTGTTATTGGCTTTCTTCAGAGGTACCCATCCTCGATTCTTCAATCCTAACGTACAACAGTTACGGATAACCAGGATAAGATTGACGAATCGAACTCCTCATCGGCGGAAATTTGGATGTAGGAGAAGAAAAATATATGTACCCTCCAGATTTTTATTTGCCTGCCTCGGTGGCATTCGGTAATATAACTGACTGTCGCGCTGGGGTCCTGGGTTCGATTCCCGGGCAGGCCAAAAAATCGTGGGATCTACCAATATTTGTTTCGAAGATTTGATGTTTTCTAAGTATAATATGTATAAATAAATAGATAAATTCTTTATTGCCATTAATTGTGTACATACATGAAATTGGAATTCCCTGATACCTGCGCTAGTACAAACTGTGTTGCAGATATCAGTCTTCTCCCCCAAAATATTGACACTTGACAATATGTTTACACAGAACTATTAAAATATTCAAATTGTTTCCTACTAACTTATAAACCTATAATAATTTTACATAGAGAAAACGATAAAATATGAAACAAAACCAATACAAAATCTTAAAGCATGCTTAGGCTTTCGTGTGTGTGCGTGCGTGTGTGTGTGTGTGTATGTGTGTCTGTGTGTGTGTGTGTGTGTGTGTGTGTGTGTGTGTGTGTGTGTGTGTGTGTGTGTGTGTGTGTGTGTCTCTGTGTGTGTGCGTGTGTGTGTGCGTGTGAGTGTGCGTGAGTGTGTGTGAGTGTGCGTGTGTGAGTGAGTGTGTGTGTTTGTGTGTGAGTGTGTGAGTGTGTGTGTGTGTGTGTGAGTGTGTGTGTGTGTGTGTGTGTGTGTGGGTGTGTGTGTGGGTGTGTGTGTGTGTGTGTGTGGGTGTGTGTGTGTGTGTGTGTGTGTGTGTGTGTGTGTGTGTGTGTGTTGCATGTATGTTTATGTGAGTTGATTTTAAAGAACTTGTAGAAGGTCTTCCACAGATTCATATTCCATTGGTTTTAATCACTCAGTTACTGCCGTTTTAAATTCTACGTATGTATGCATACTAAGAAATTATATGAGTATGTATAAAAAGTTTTAATTAGATCGCAAAGAAAATGTCCAAAAGCCAAAGTACTTAAAGCAAATTCGTTGATATACCTAATTAGAGATAATAGAAAAACCTTGCAGAACTTCAGAACAATACACACTCACACAGTACTGTTTTACGATTACCGATTATAATTATTTAAAGTTAAAGTTCATTTTTAAATAATTTATTATACCTACTATTAAACTAAGGCATGTATTTAAATCGATATCTGTTTATTCCCTTTTTTCGAACAAAATATTACAAAGTTAATCCAAAAATACTGACTAGCACACTAATTATGCACACTAAATAAACTAAATTCATTATACTGTTTAATGTTATTTGCAGAACTGTTTAACTGAACAAATAACTATTATCAGAATAGTATATCTAAAAATTCCATTGTTCAACAAAAATATTAAAACTTTTTTAAGGAAATCTACCGCCTAATTTACTTTTAGGAACATCGTTTATTCTAAGTAAAACCTCAATTTAATCAGTCACCTCTACAAAATTAAATTTTATTGATCAAAAAATTAAAAGTCTAACCTAACCTAACCTATTCCGTTATAAGATAGTACTATTTAGAGTGCATGTTAGTATTTTTGATATGCAATTCGTATTTCTGTTTCACAAATCGTATATTCGATGTACGAACCACATTTTTGGTGAGAATTCAATTAAAAAGGTCATCTCGTTCTGAGTAACATTTAAGTTTTTTATGTAGGACATGTTTAGTTAATCAATTGGTTTTTTCGAACAGCATTTAATTTTCTGGTTTGCATTCAGTAAATTAGTGGAGTTACCTAGTGTGCAGAAAAATTAAACAGAGGTGCATTTAAAAATATCCCTTAAACTAATTGTTGTCAAACTGATTATGATTAGGTAAACCTCTTTTCATAATCAATAAGCGAGTACAACAACACTATGCCAAAGACAAACAAGACTGAGAAAAAATAATTTAATGACAAGCAAGAATGACAGGTTTAAATTTTTATCATCGAAGTATTTTTCATGAAATTATTCTATATTCTAATTGTAAATTTGTGTCGAAATGGCCGCATAAATCTAACTATGGTTCCTTAAAACGAATATCCCTGCGTCTGACCGTGTCTGTTAAAACGGCAGCGCGCGGCAACCCGCATCTGTCCGCGTCTGTGTACCCCGCGTCCCGCGGCGCGAGCGGCGTCGGCTGATGTTCTTAAAATGGTGATTTCTCATAACTTTTCTATGGTAGCCATTTAAAATACTTACCTCACTGGAATCGTTATGAAACAAGCTAATGATAAAATGATAGATAAGACCAGTTCTGCCTTGTAATGTATTACTAATTTCTATTAGAAAAAAGAATTTGTAATTTTTCAACAGTTTTTGAAGGGATATGATCAGGATTGATATTTAAATGTAAGTAATTATGGAGAGTCGAGATCCAATCTGTTTGTTTACTACATTGTTTGAAAGATACACGAACGTGGCCGAAGGTGGCCGAGAGTGTGATTCGTTTTCGTGACAGAATTTCTGGATTCGGTCTCCATGCAAGGCCCGCGATAGAAGCTATGCAATAGCTTAAAAATTATGAATTGCTAGACTAGATACACGAACGTGGCCGAAGGTAGCCGAGAGTGTGACTCGTTTTCGTGACACAATTTCTGGATTCGGTCTCCACGCAAGGCCCGCGATAGAAGCTATGCAATAGCTTAATAAATTTATTTCACTTAGGCATATACAGATGTACTTGAAAAAAGTCACGAATATAAACCAAAGAATTACCACCAGTTCACAACGCGACCTACATGAGAAGAACTGGCAAAGTACATTACTATAGGTACTGACTAATCAATCAATACATATAATAAAATCGTAACAAGTCGCTGTCTGTACATGGAAGAAAAATAAGAAAAAATATTATAGGAGGGCTTTATGAACGCAATAGAACCCAAAACAATGATTTTTAGAATTTTTGTCTGTTTGTCTGTACGTTTGTGCTGCGATAATCTCAGCAACCGCTTAACCGATTGCAATGCGCCAAATGCAATTGTTTTCTTTATTGTGTTAAGGTTAGCTCCGCTTAACATTTAGTGTTTATTTCATGTCAATCGGTTTATAAATAAAAAAGTTATATCACTTTAAAGAATCATACATAGACTTATGAATCTAAAAGTGGGTAAATCTAAACTGGCGTGTTGGCTTAATCATAAAAGAGCTTAATGATTAAGGCGCCGAAGGCGTGGACTGAATTGTTATAAAATAGAGTTAATCTTTAAGCACTTTTATGATTAAGCCAACAGGGCAGTTTCACACGCTGCTTGATGAGTCTGATGAAGTAGTACCTCTCCTTTCATACATCTTATGTGACGTAAACGAAGTTGCGGGCTCAGCTAGTACTAAATATGGTGCCTGTTCCAAATAAATTTAAGCACGTAATCCGAATCTCACAAACCGAACCACCAATAGGCACTCTTCTAAACAGTATGTGTGAGCGACCACATGAGTTATAGCCAAGCCTGCATCTGCACACATCATAAATTCTCCGCAGTCGTTGCGCTACGGAACCCTGAATACCGATGAGCCCGTCTTCATGCAGATTTCGGGATTCTGTTGGATTTTATAGTATCGATAAATTGATATTGCTTAGTTCAAAGTTACTTGAATTTTTAAGTATAGTTGTATGTGATTGTTAAATGATTACGATAATCTTACATTTTACCCCTCTATCCTCCTTTTACAGTAAAATAAACATAGTTTTTAATCATAAATTTATCTATTAGGAGAAGTACTGTAATTACGATAATGCTAGCCACGACGACGATATCTTTACACGTGTTATCCAATATGCTGCTATGTATCAAACTCAGACATGAGCAAACGACTAATGGCTTAACGACTGCCATTTTACCGGCAACTGGGACCAACGGCTTAACGTGTCTTCCAAAGCACGGAAATGCTCGCAAATAAATGTCACAAAGTGGTCATGTGGTGGTTACCGATCCCCATGACCGGCATGAGTTATATTAGTGTATAATCACTAACTAATACTGCCTAATTCAAATTACATCTTACAAATACTTCAAACATATTATAAGCCCCGCAATATGAACCCTTGATCGTAGTGATCAATTTCCCTTGGAATTCTATTGGTTCAAGTACCTAGAGCGATGACTGGATCGCTAGGAATTTGACCCTTTCGCCGCGAGCGTGTACACCTCTGCGCATTCTTCAATTTGCTACGTGACGCCATGTCTAAAATACCGATGTTCTACTTGAACTTCAAGTTGCTGTTCTTCATTGTATCGTATATAAATATTACGGATACATTCATATATAGACATAGCTTTTACTCACTGGCAGGCATGTTATATGCTCACATTTCACGTTGCATTTTGTTTAAAAGGTGGTGTGCATATTGCCGTGTTGTAGGAGTACCTACCTACTTATAATTTATTCTGTGTTAAGGCAGCGACTGAATTTTTTTAAATCGCCGTTTAATTTGGACGACTAGGTACTGATGTTAGTGACAGTAAGAATCAACGGCTTAACGTGCCTTCCGAAGAAAGGAATTATTCGTGGTTATATAAACCGTCACAAATCTCGGAATCAGATCTTTTTGCTGTGTAAAATTATTACAGTGATTATTTTTTACTTACCTTTTATTGAGGTTCAAGCCAGCCATCCAACAGAAGAGGCGGCGGGCCTTCTCCCACTTGCTCCCGCTGGTCTCTTCATACGGTTACAGTAGATACCTATCTTCCTCTACACACATTAATGACGAGCTTTTACCTATTTACATTTTTATGGATAAAAATCCTCAGAATAAGGATAAAAAGCCTGACTTCTACCGACTAAATCCACGCGGAGCCCGCCCTAGGAAACATAATCCCGGGGCTACAATAAAATTGCCATAATTGTGTGATATAACTATTATCTCACAATAATAAATTAATCAGTAACAATGTAAAACAAATAAAAAATTGATACTTATCTTAAAGGTACAAACGGTGTTATCACGATCGTATTTTTATTTTATTGCATTTCGCTATTCCATCTTGATTTATGACCCTTTTTTATCTTGAAATCGAATCCTTTTGCAGATTGTGATCATTGCTTTTGAAGACCTCATTTATAGTCTTTTAAGACCAAGATGATTCGACGTATATTAGTGGGTATTCATTGTTATGTAAAACTGTTTCTTTAAAATCTAGGTAAACTTTATCGTTCTGTATCATTGACTGCCTCTGTGGCGCAGTCGGTAGCGGTACCGCCTGCGGCGCTGGAGGTCGTGGGTTCGATTCCCACCGGAGACAAATATTTGAGTGACCCATAAATGTTTGTCTCAAGAGTCTGGGTGTTTCTATGTATAATATGTATGTATTTAAAAGATATAAGTATTAATATCCGTGGTCTGATACCCATAACACAAGCAGGTTATTCCTAGCTTACTTTGGGATCAGATAGCGTTGTGTGAGATGTCCGTGAATATTTACTATTATTTATTTATTTATGTATAAAATTACAAAATATAATGTTTTGCTTCGCCACTTGATAATAAGGATTGTATTCATGTGTCTATTTTTAATAGTCCGACAAAATTAGTGGAACTATTGCTTTGCTATTATTTAATTCTTGCCCTTGAGTTCTGAGTGGCAAGTGCGAGTTTTGGCGTGCGCCTGTCGACATTCACGGTGAGGGCGTTATCACCGATTTCTATGGAATCGAGACAAGTTCCCGCGTTTACAGCTAGGTGGCGGTGTCTCAATTCCATACGAAACGGCGCACCGTGAATGTTGGCAGTCAGACGCCAAAACTCGCACTTGCCACTCTGAACTCAGAACAAGGACTATCTTAGAATATTCCTTTTCAAAAAGTAGAATATCAAGCCACATCATTCACTGATTTGGCTAACACTTTGTTGTCCCCAAACTTGTTCAGGTAGCGCAAAGGCCTGATCCCGTGCATCTGAAATTAGAGAAAAATAATTATCATGTTTAACCAATGAGAACTGATTCAATTAAGCTTTTGTTATGGGATTTAGACAACTGATTAACATACATCAGTATAAATTCAAAATAGTTACATACATGTCATAAATAGAAATCATCCCAATTTCGAAACAGATATCTGGGATCACACAAATATTATTTTTTTCTCTAAATATATCTGAACCTGTGGAATTTGAATCCGGGACATCAGCACAGCATTAATATGCCATTCAAATATAACCAGCCAAGTTCAAATTGGTCTCGCGCACAGAGGGTTTCGTACCAATAAAACGGAAAAAATCATATTTGTTTATGAGAGATCCCGTAAATATTTAGTATTTATTTTATTATATAAGAGAAAAAAGAGGCATTTTCTCTTACTTTAATATTTATTATTATAGCGGAATCAGAAATATCTACATCATCTGTGAAAATTGCAGCTCTCTATCTATTACGGTTCTTGAGATACAGTCTCGTGATGTATAGGTATACAAACGGACGGCGAAGTCGCATGAATAGGACCGCGTTTTAACTTTTGGGTTCGGATCCCTGAAAACAGAGTATTATCTCTAGTTTCAACATTGAATTGCGTATTTTTTTTTATTTATTTAAACTTTCTGCACAAATCAATTTGTACAAAGGCGGACTTAATGCCGAAGGCATTTTCTACCAGTCAACCTTTGGGTGATGCAGAGATAAGGTAAAGTAGGTGCTTAAAGTATACTGACGAAAGTTAAAGTATAAAATGGTACAAATTACAAGTTTCATAAAAAAAACCAATATTGAGAACTTACAGTTACCAAGTACTAAGGTACATATATATGTATCATATTATATTATAAAGATGAAATATATATCTACGTCATGTATAAGATAAAAAATAAAGATAAATACCCTACATGTATAAAAAAATCATTATTAAATAGATATTAATATAAATATATAGATATAAATAAATACAAACAGGATAATCCTAAACAATAATATTAATATTCTGCCTATGGGACCATATAGAGTTGACGTACTCTGTTCTTAAACGATAAGCGGTTTGTCGATGTCCTGATTTCGAGAGGAAGGGCATTCCAGAGAAGAATGGATCGCACTGGAAAAGAGGAGTGGACAAGACTTGAAGTGTGAGTTGGACAGTGCAGAAGAAGATTATTAGAAGAGCGTAGATATTTGTCATGATTAGAGCCAAGCAGATGAAGTTGAGATTTTAAGTAAGTAGGGGCATTGGGAGAATTAAGAAGTGAAAAAATGAAACATACAGCTCGCAGACTACGCCGTCGTCGAATAGTTACCCCCAGCTCCTCACGAAAAGCCGAAACATGGTCATACTTCCTAAGATTGTAGACTAATCGAATGCAGTTATTGAGAAGTCGGTCGAGTTAATTGAGCAGATCAGCATTCAGGTCGAGATAGCACACATCACCATAGTCGAAAATCGGGAAAATTAAAGTCTGCATAAGCATTGTTTTGGTTTTGGCAGGCAGAAAGTTTTTGAGACGATAAAGCGCCCGAAGTGTCTCAGTCACCCTTTGGCTGACTTTAGTGACCTGAACCCGCCAACTCAAGGTTGAATCAATATGTAAACCCAGATTCTTAACACTTACAGTAATAGGAATAACTTTTCTGTTAAGGGTTATGGACGGAAGAGTCAGTTTATTCAAACAGTTAACCATGTGATTAGTCCCGATTATTATGTAATACATTGGCATTTGTCGGGGTTGACTGCGTATTAATCAGTGTTTCTAATCACGGCAAGTCAGATTACAGATATATTACCAAATGTCTGGTGATGTAAATCATGAATCACATGAATGCAAAACGAAGGTGCATAGCAAGGAATCGAATCGACAGGTGGCTGCTACATGATTCATATTGCTACATTCGAGTTGTCTTAGATCAGTGCATATAGGATCAATGAAAAGAAAGTCAGGATAAAATACAAAAAAACGCTAATAGTCCTGTTGATTTAGTATTGCTTACTGCAGTAATCATCTTTCAATATGGATGATCCTCGAAAGGAATCACTTCAAAGTTGATAGAAGCTCTGCTAAGAAAACCAAAGCCAGTCTCACCTGCAGGTGTACATCTGGTGACTGGCGGACACGATCGTGACAATGAGACGAAAACTTTGGAATAACCTTGTGCCAATCATAATGGCTAACATGATACAGCAAGGTAAAATCTTTTCCCACAGCAACGAACATGGTGTAAGGATTACTAAACTCAGTGGTTGGTGGTTGGTAACAGTTTTATTAGAACCCCAATTAAATTGTTTGCAACTTCAATCTATCTAGTCCAATTTCCAATACCGCAAAAGGGTCGTCAAATAAAAATTCGTTGGCTGACAGTCGTAAGCCCTTGATCCACGTTATATTCGCAGTCAAACACTATTTTGACTCAGACCCACATCAATCACGACTGAAGAAAATTTTATTCTGAAGTGTAATTGAAATTTTGACTCAAGTTCCCCGCGACCTAGTACTGTAGCCCGTTCCCGTTGGGATTAAAATATTTTTCGGGATAAAAAAGTAGCCTGAGGCACTTTCCAGACCTAAAACTATTTCTGTACAAAAGTTATGCAAAACTATTGCGGTGTTAGGATGTTAAAAAAGAGGCAAACGTTTGAACTTTTTTCACGCTTATTTCATTCGTACAGTGATACTCCTACAAGTATAATTTGGTAATACAATTACAATTTATAACAGGTTTATTTTATTGATATTTTATTTTAGGCAACCAAAATTAGATATTTTACATAATACAGATTGAGACCATAATGAGATTGTAATACCATTGTTGTTGGGCGGTAGGATACCTATGCCCGGGAAAATTGGAAATACTATAATTATACATACTTAACAAGATTTTGTGCAGGAAAACGTAGATTCGTGCTCCAAGAGAATTTTTCACATTGTTAAAAATTTCAGTGAAACATTAATTATTGCATTCCTATATATTTACATTATTACTATCTAAATTAGACCTAAATAAGGCCCCGCCGTGGCATTGTACCATTTTCACCTTAATATTATATTATATCAAACCAGCCTATGGCAGTTATATACTGGACATAGTCCGGCTCAAATTCACGATTAAATTAACCAATTTTATTAGTCAAGCTATTTTATTTTATACCTATGTCCCTTAGGGTAATGAAAATAAATAACTACCATCTTACGCTTGCGGCCATAACAATCCTACATCCTACTGATATTATTAATGTGAAAGTTTTTGAAGATGTTTGTTACTTAATCACTCTGTACGGGATCAACGTATTGAACTGAAATTTGGTATAGGGATAAATTTATATCTAGTATAGACTAGATATAAATTTATCCCTATACCAAATTTCAGTTTAATTTATGAACTTTTTTTATATCAAATTTGAACAACTTGCAACTTGTGAATATAATTGGGATTGATATGTGCGAATACTGGGGATTCAAATCTTTCCTCTTTATAATATTTGTCTATACAAATACTGGGGATTCAAATCTTTCCTCTTTATAATATTTGTTCAAAATAACTTTTGTCGCAGGGCGGCTAACGCCCCATGGTACCTATGCTCGTAACGCAGATCTACATAGAGATCTTGACCTCCCTACTATGCAGGAGTACCTTAAAGCGAGTTCGACCCGCTTCTTCAGCAACGCACAACAACACTCAAACCCTCTCATTAGAGAAGCAGCGGACTACGAACCGCGTCAAATTCTCCCAACCACGCCTCATGTTACGAGGAGGCCACGTCATTCACTTTCCGATCCCCCAAATAGGCTAACCAGCGACCTGTTAAGCCTTCGTGCAGCACAGGAATCTGGTCCCCACCCAAGTTAGATAATCCGAGCCATCATTCGCTCCCTACACATCAGTCCACGACGGGGATACCTAGTGCCCCCGCCGTTAAAGTACTTCACAAGCGTATGCCCAGCGTTAGCTGAGTGACGCTGCGTCACCCTTCTTTAGAAGGGTGATCGCATCTGATGAGTCTCCAAGGCCCAAGGGCTAGAGGCTCAAGGTAGAGTTTAGTCAGTAAGAGTCTGACATAATCACACGGCCCGCCGTGTGGTATGCATGTAGCGTTCTCTGTCTCCACCCCTCGCTCCCGGGTGGTGCCTTAGGGCTCAAAAAAAAACATGTTTGTTTGTTTTTTTGTTTGCATCGAACATGCTCCGATAATACTAGACCAATTTGAAAAGTTCTCTCACTGTTGGAAAATTACACTCTTTGCGGTGAACATATGCTATATTTTATTCCTGTATTCCCACGGGAACGGGAACTACGTGGGTGAAACCGCGTGACGTCCGCTAGTCGTAACATAATAATATGCTTCTTTGGAACCGAATTACACGCCGGCCAAGCGGTGACCATGATCTGTTTCGCATTAACTAGTGAATATTATCTTTCAATTCTCAATTATTGTATTCACAATGAAAGTGATACACCTAATATCAAATCAATCTGTCAACAGAAGGAGACTTAATCCCAAATCTAATAAATCAAACTAAATAAAGCCGTTTAAATAGTAAGCACTAAATAATTTAATTGTGCGCACTATTTCTATTAGAAGCCATTAATCTTAGATCTTGACATGACAAGCGTTCGGCTACGTCTTATGTCTATCTCAGCCAATCTCAGCAGTGTGAAGAGTAGGTATAATTTATTTGTGGGTAGGACAGATCATTGAAATGTACATGTACAATCCTGTGGTATGTAACCTAGCTTGATTTAATTAATATTAAGTCGTTTTAAACTAGACACATATAATAAAGACATCTTAAGCCATAAGTAGTACATTTTATATCACAGTTGATAAAACTATAAGACTAAGCGAGGAGATGAATCGCGCTTTTTTATACCACTAAGGTGGCAGACAAGCATACGGCACACCAGACGTACTGGACGGTGATCGCCGTGTACTATGGACGTTTGAAACACCGGAGGCGCTTCACTCTCGCTGCCGAACCTGTAATAATCTTCTAAGACTCCTTCTGAAGTACCCGGGACTCCAGGGCTAGACTGTTGTAAGGCATTGTGTGGTTTTAGTCAGTAAGAGTCCGGCATAGCATCCATGATAGATCCTATTAGGTATGAAAATACGGTTTCGGACGGACGGAGTAACCATGGATCACCCAGGTGGATCAAGATTTTAAAAAAAATTGTGGAATACCTAGGTGGACCAATGTGACTCGAGTTAAGCATGGACCACTTAGGTGGACGAAATATTTTTACCGCGGATCAGTCACCGTAAAATCATGTAAGTAACGTGACCATAATAATAAAACACGAAACCTTAATTTTTCTTCAACAAACAATGATTTTGCCATGAAAATTTGCATTGTATCAAGCAATAAAAATAGGGTCTCTATTTTTATTGCTTGATACAATGCAAATTTTCTCAGCATTCCATGGATTCTCCGTGCGGGCGCCGCCGCCGGGTCCATAGCGTGGCACAGGGGAGAACACCCCGACGGCGTCTGAGACTTGCGACCCATTCGAGTAGGTTTAGGGTGGCCACCTTACTATGCGCATAAACGATCACCTTCCACCGTCAACAATGTTTCCCCCCCCCCCTGCCCAACCAGATTTGGTAAGATCCTATCAATGCCGCTTTGGATACGCGTTTTAGTAAAGAGCTTACTGAAGCTCTTGGCAATCCAAGGTCCTTAAATAAATTATACAGGGATTTAGCTGGAATTCCCCTTGATCCTACTTCTACGGCATAGAGTTTAACCACATAGCCATTTTTGGTTAACTCATTGGTCAAGTCAAAGTATTTATTTGTCTACATGGCGTGGTCCTTCGGTACGTTGGTCTCCCACGGCACCGTCAGCTCCACGAGCACCGCACGCCTGTTTATCCTCGAAAACAGGAATATGTCGGGTCTGGATGACGAGGCACATACATCCTCCGGGATTTTGTAGTGTTTTTCATACGTGTCTGAGAGTATAGTCCAATCGGCGGCAGCCATCAAAATTGAGTATGGCTTTTGAGGTACTTTCTTTGAACAGCCTTCCTTTACAAACGCAATGTCATTTCTTTTGTTTGTGGTTAATCCCTTTTTAGGGTTACGTAGCCAAATGGCAAAAACGGAACCCTTATAGATTCGTCATGTCTGTCTGTCTGTCTGTCCGTCCGTGTGTCACAGCCACTTTTCTCCAAAACTATACTGCCTATGCTATTGAAACTTGGTAACTAGATGTATTCTGTGAACCGCATTAAGATTCTTATATAACACTAGAAAAAAAGCAGTAAATTTTGGGGGTCCCCATACTCAAAACTGAAACTCAAAATTTTTTTTTTCATCAAACCCATACGTGTGGGGTATCTATAGATAGGTCTTCCAAAATGCTGTTGAGGTTTCTAACATCATTTTTTTCTTAAGTGAATAGTCTCCGCAAGAGGGACTTCCAAAGTCGAAAAATGAGTGTCCGCCCCCCCCCCCTCTAACTTCTAAACTAAGAAAGTGATAAACCTAAAAAAAATATATGATGTACATTGCCATGAAAACTACCAACGAAAATTGATTTGAACGAGATAGAGCTGGTAGTTTTTTTTTATTCGTCATAAACCGCAATTTTCGGTTAGAAAAATCACTACCACTGCGAACGTGTTAAAACATCAATCAAAGTTACAACGAACTATAAGAACTTTTATATTATGTTACTTGCTGCTACGAAACCCTTCATGGGCGAGTCCAACTCGCACTTGACCGGTTTATTCACTCTCTCTACCGCCAAACTGACAGCCTCACGTATGTTTTCCAATACCCTATCGTGTCGGCGTGAGTAATGACCCCGGTCTAGTAACGTCCTACAACCTACCAGCAGGTGCCTAGCAGTTCCAATCGCTTCTCCACATGCATTACATGTTTTATCTGTGGCTCTCCCCCACCTGACCAGATTACTTTGGTCGGGGAGGGTCAAATGAAACGCGTTCAGGTAGAACCTAAGCAAAGCCGGCGACCAGTCGTACAACAAGGTACGCCACTGCAAGGCCATGGGAATACAAAATTCGCCCAAAGTAAGCCATTCATTCATCATCTCCAGGTTCATCGCGTGCACCTTATAGGCATCGCTCTCATCCTGCTCCTGAAAAGATTTTGTAATGTCTTTATCTGTTTGTCTCCGGATACTACCCAACCCCGCTCGACCAGTCTGCGAACCCAACATAAATTTCTTGTGGAATTGGAGGCGTGACTCAAGTTCTGCTATTGTAATTTCGGTAAAGGCGTAATTTTACTACAAATAATGTGAACAACACTTGGGCCTGTTGATGATTTATTTTGGCAATGAGTGTCGTGTTAAGCTTTACTATTATTGCTCCACGCGGTGGTGAACAGAACGTCAGAGGGAGTTAAGAGGTAAACTATAAGAAGAGTGGCAAGAAAGAAAAACTAACGATGAAAAACCGGTCAAGTGCAAGTCAGACTCGCGCAGAGAGGGTTCCGTACCAAACAAGAAGTCGTGAGATCGTTCTCACCCGACTGCCGCTCTCTAACACGTTTATTGTGAAGGTTCAATCCGATTGACGTCGTCATTTTTGTTTTATTTCAAACTTTGAACAGATGATCCAAGTGACCTAGTGACGTAGTTTAATGCGACAGAGTCACATACTACAGATAAAGTCTCGACTTATGCCCTTTGCGTTCTATTTTATAGAGAGGGGCTAAATGGTTAAAAATCATGTTTCATCATTTTTGTTATAGTGGCAACTGGGACATCTTCCGAGGGCCTACCCAGGGCTCACAACCATAGGCTGTTGGGCGTTACGTGAGGTTTTTTAGTCGGTAGGAGTCCGGCATAGCATCCATGAAGGATTTTCCCTGACGTTAATAAAAAAAAGTGGCAACTGAAATACATTTATTGGTCAATATTTCAGCTTTTTAGCTACCTACCAAGGTTCCTGATATGCAGTCTCATGACAGACAGCGAAGTCTCATGAATAGGGTTCCGTTTTTACCCTTTGGGTAACGGAACCCTAAAAATAAGCCATAGATACCATAGCTGGTTATTCTTTTCAAAATTATAGGAATAAAAAAATACTTATTATATTCAAAACTAAGTTTCCTTATCGTGCCTCATCGCCGCTTACTGTTGAGGTCACTTGGACTCCGGTGATCTTGGTGGGCCTCTTACACCTAACTGCTATAATTTATCTTTCTCTTGTTTAATCTTAGTATTTTTTTTTAAATGTAAAAAAACAAGATGAAGTAAATGTTGGAAAAAGGTCATGGTAAGCATGCTATTGTATTACATGTCGAAGTTTAGCAAAATGGAACATTTTTCTGTCACGTGATGAAAAATTCGTTTTGTAAAAGAATTTAATTCCTTCAAACTTTCTTAGTTGTTTATTACAGCTGTTTACAAACACCATAGACCAAAGTAAAGTCCAGGGAAACAACGTTCACAGCGTTAGTTAAATAAGCTGTAGTGATTGACGTCTTTTTAATAAAAGTCGAATAGATTGTTGTTCCGAACTTTGTTTGTATTTTCGTCTATGCCCTACGGCAAAACCCCTTCGATGTTATTATTTATTGAATCCTAAAACCACTAACGATACTTTTTTTATTGTTTCACAATACAAAATCCTTCACCTAAATCTGCTTTAGTTGAGATAAGAAATAAGCCCTTTTTTCTTATGATTCTTTTTTAGAGGAGAGGACAGCTCGTTTTGATCAACGACGCAAAAAGACGGCCGTATTATAGAGTGGTTTGTAAGTGCATTGGGTGCGCCAAAGTTCACCTAAATTTTCAACTCCGATAATTGGAAATTCTTCCTAACATTTTTCATCCTAACAATCGTAAATCCTAACTACTCAGTCTCTAATGTTCATAATTTCGAAGCATTCAACTTCATAATGTCAGTAGCAGTAAACATTTATTATACTTCTATTAATTTTCCTATATTTTTCGACAAAACCATCTTTTACTCTATTATTCAAAGTCATATCTTTTTGTTTAGATTTCTTTTTATTCTTAATAATCAGCTTTTTGCGTAACTTTCATTAAGAGATTTTATTCGGGCTTTTACTATTAGAATTTGGTAAATGCTATGTTTCACCACTGACGGCTAGTAAAAGTTGGTTTTGGGAATAAAACAAAGATTAATAAATCTTATTCAAACAAGTAAATTATCTTCACAAACTTGCTTTGGTGACCACCCCCCGCAATCCGATTTGGATAGGTTAGGTTAGAAGGCTAAGGCGGGAGTGGAGCTCCCGCATTAGCCCTCGTGGTTATTTTTTTATGACCACCTAAACAATACCACGTCAAATACGAATTATTACACTGATCGTTCTGAATAACATAGACAAAAACATAAATCACATTAAGGTACCTGTTCAAACGTTAAACAAGCAACTGCGCCTACTTATAACATGCCTTTTTCAACATTTACCGTGACTTTAATGTAAAGTGGCTTGTAACGTAGCTTTAAAGTATATTCAAATTAAAACTATAAATATCATCTTCTACCCACATATATTTTTTATTGCACTTGGTAAATATTTCTTTCCGAGTAGGTATGAGTGACAATATTATGGTAATTAGGTTTAGGGATAAAAGTGTTATGATAAAAACAGTAGGAGTTTTAATATTATTTGCATATATTATATCGACGGTTAAAAGGCGAATTGATTCAAGCGCCACTCTGGGCGATATTGAGTTATATACATCATTGGAATCGTGGAATTTTTCCGCGTCGTTTGAGCCGGGTTTGAGGCAAATCTGAGCACTTTTTTGGCGCTTGACTCCATGACGAATTTAGGTATCTTTTCTACTTATTAGGTATCAAGTGTAGTAATTTTGGTTGTTTTTTTCAAAGCATGTATATAAACCCATTTAAAAAAATTATATTTTTTTACTATCTGTAGTTTAAACCATTAATCCCTGGATAAATTAAAATGGTTTTGACGTTTGAATTGTTTTTACTTGAACTTAAATAATTTAACTTGGATGTTAATTCATTTTGCTTCAACCAGATTTATTAATGTATGCAACTTAAATCATTTTGCCTTGAACATGTGAATATTATCTCTGTCGCTTGAATTAATCTTACCTGAATAAGTATAATGGAAATATATGACTTGTGCTGATTATCCTTGACCAGTTTTTAGTATTTATGCCATTTAGAACAATTTTCTCTGTGCATAAAATAAATATGTGCACGTTTGATTCCTTTATATTAGTTTAATAATTTAACTTATGTCATACTTAAATTAGTTTACTTCTTTCACCTCGCATTAAAAACGGCATTTATATCTCAAGTAACAGCCAATATAACCAACGCGGGTAGGTACTTGGACCCACAACACACGTGTCGCGCGTGGTTTCGAGGTCGGTTCAGTCTACTGCGCGATGCCAGATAAGTCGGATGTTTACGTAATTATTAAACGCGCGAAGATCGTTAGTACCAAAATTCCATTAATTTAGTTATTATTAATTATAAAATTGTGTTTTAGTAGTAAAGCAATCCTTATTAAACGTATAAAGAGTTTTTAATTACGAGAAATAAAGGAGGGAAAAGACAAAAGTACACACATCAACACCGTCTAGGGATATTTTTTAAAAAGTTCTGCATCTCAAGAATACTGGCCGATTTTAAAAACTTTTGGTTGAATCTTATTTTAAGTATATTTGAATGATTCCAAATTTGAAATTAAAAAAAAGAAATTAAAACAAAATGATTTGCGCGGCATTAGTATAGCGAAGTTCGAAATTTTAATTTTACCGACGACGATAGTTGATTGGTATTTGTTTTGTCCAGTTGAAGTTTTAAAGCTAGTAATTGATTAATTACGAATTTATTTCATTGTGTAAGTCATGCAGCGACGCCATTTAACTAGAGAAGAAATGCTAAGGGCAGTAGGCATGCTCCAAGCTGGGGCTACTCAGCGGAGTATTGCTGAGGAGATTGGAACCAGGCAAAACGTTATATCAAGATTGTGGTCACGTTATCGTGCAACCGGGGAAGTGGCTGAAAGACACCGTGGCGGGAGACGCATAACCACCCAACGACAAGACCGATTTTTACAAGTTGCCGCGAGAATGCAGCCAAACGTTACAGCCGTGCAGTTGGTTCAACGGCTCCAGTCAGAACACCAATTGCTTGTCAGTGACCAAACTGTGAGGAGGAGACTGCATGAAGCTAACCTTCATGCTTGCAGGCCACTTCGTACTCCAGCACTACGCAGAGGAAATCGTGGACGAAGATTAGAGTGGGCTCGTGAACATTTGCTTTGGGAAGATAACCAGTGGTCTGTAGTACCTACTGTTTACCGATGAGTCCCGATTCGGTTTTCATCACGATTCACGAAGAGTACGCGTTTGGCTAGTTCCTGGTCGTGAGAGTCGTCTGCAACACCCCCAGGTAAGTCCATCCATACAAGGGCGGGACAATTATAGCTTGGGCGGGAATTCGTTTTGGTGGAAGAACGGACCTCGTTTGGATTAGAAACACCATGACCGCTGAAAAATACCGCGACCAGGTGCTTGTACCCATTGTCTACCCTCATCGACTTCAAATGGGTCAAGAATTTACTCTCATGCATGACAACGCCCGTCCGCACACAGCGCGAGCGGTGACCAGCTGGCTGCAGGACCATGACGCGTCGGTTTTACCCTGGCCGGCGCAATCGCCTGATTTAAACCCCATCGAGCATGCGACAGCAGACATTGCGACTGAAGAGCAACTTTTTTTGCATCTTAGCAGAACTTGGGACAATATCCCGCAGCGAGACTTTGATAACTTAATTCAAAGCATGAAAAACCGTTGCAGGACCGTGGTTAACGTCATGGGTGGTTTTACTGACTACTGATTTTTCCTATCAGTGCAAAAAATTGAAAAGAAATTACTTATTTTTTTATTTATTCGTAAATGACACATTCATCTTTAGTTGCACCATTTTTTTACTTTTTGTTTTCATTTTAATAAAATTTTATATAAGTCGAAAATATATTTTTATTTTATTTTAAAATATAGTCTGAAAAATGGGCTTCCTAAGAATATAACATTGTTGCATATTATTCCTAACATATTTTCTGAAAATTGAGAAAATGTGAAAAATCCCTAGACGGTGTTGATGTGTGTATTTTAGAGAGGTGATAAGTAAAAGCTTCGAAAGTGATGTGAAGTGCAAAAAAAAGCAGGCTGTTGATAAATTGAAGAATAAACCAAGCCCCAATAAGGAAAATATATCATATTTTGTAAGTACATACATACATACATACATATGGTCACGCCTTTATCCCCGAAGGGGTAGGCAGAGGCATATTATATGCCCACATTTCACCTATTTTTTAAGTACATACATCCTAATTATACATTTATTAGTGTAGAGTACCCATAAAAAGCGATTTTTATGGACGATGGGAAATTTTAAAGTCTCATGTTCTTAAAAGTGTGCCAATTTTATCTATTTAAGTTACTTTTCTTAAAATTTATGTGACATTTCATTCGCTTTCCCTGCATCGGAAATTTTAGTTTATTACCTTTGAGCTATTTTCCTCAATTCAGATTTAAATAAATGTTGCGATTAAAACAATTTGCTATAAATAGTTAATATAACACTGTGTAATTTGAGTTATTCCTCCTCGAACATTTACAACTAGGTGAACGGTTTAACTCATTTATCCATGAACAATTTTGACAAATAGGTAAGTGATTTCAATCATTTATTCATGAACATTTGACTTATAGGTAAGTGATTTAAATCATGTATCCATGAACAGTTGACAAATGGGTAAGTGATTTAAATCATTTATCCTTGATCTGTTAAAGAAACAAGGAACACATAAACTATTTTGTTTTGAATACATAAATTGTCATTGTGTACATAACCCTTTCTGTCCTGATCAAAAAATTATGCAAAATGGCTCAAGTTACAATTTACTTGCTTTAAAAACACCTTTTATCTGTTATAATATTATCATAAATTAGCAAAAAATATACCGCTTTTTAGTTGGGGAGATTTGTACATTTTTATTATACTGGATTTCAATAGCTTTGCGCAATAATGTAAACAAACACATTTGATCCTATATATCCATAGTTACTTGCAATTGAGTATTCACCCTGATTATATTCCAGTATCAAGGAGTCATATACAGTGTTCTTACAATAATTTCGACACCAAATAACTTCTCTAAGATAATTTATTTTCATTTAAAATACCAAAATACCTACTCAGGATAGTAAAAACTTCAATGATTTGTCAAACTATATTTTTCTACTCATCTGTCTTAGACAACGATTGTCAAAACATGACATGTTTACAATATTGCCAGATCGGGCAGGATTGGACTATATATACTTTAGGAACAGTGATTTTTTTTCTTAAAAAATAAACTTTAAAATGCTCTCCTGTAAAGTTCTCAAAATGGCGCTTGAATCAAGTCGCCTTTTAACCGTCGATATAATGTTATTAATTACAATTTTTGGAAATATTCGTGTTATTAACATTGCCTGAAGCACTACTAATAGTATGGATGAAAACTTAAGGACGAAATATTTTAGGACGAGTGATCATTCGAATTAGAAATCATTAGGAAGAACAATTTACGGTAAAGAACTTTACTTGCGCAAATATGGACCCGAGTGCATTGTGTACCTATGTGTATCATTCTATCTATTCTTCAAGGACAGCAAGAAATTTCTTGATACATTTTTTATGAAACTATTCTGTTCTTCGATTAATATAAAATTATAAATTAAAAGATCGTTCCTCTGTCGAACTATAAAAACATGGAACGACCTGCTCGCACACGTCTTTCCCTCATCTTACAATCCCGGGTTCTTCAAGAGGAGCGTGAAGAGGCACATCACAGGGCCGCCAACTTGAGGACCACTGTAAGAAGTGGCCCCCAATCGCTAGATGCGCCACTGCTTTCTTACCATCAGGCTGGTGGCGACGTCAATTTGGCGAGCTGAATATAAAAAAAAAAAAAAAATATATACTAGTTATTAATGGTAATTATAATTTTAAGGAATTCACGGCGTTAGTTGTAAGTTTTTGCTTAAAATATTCAAATTCAAACTAAATTATTTTATAATCGAATGCGCTATAATGAGAAAGAACTCTCTGAGAAGATGAAATGATACCCGTGAGTCTCATCTATCCGTCTATCGTACAATATCGCAGCTTTGCTATAGAAAGTTTTACATAATTTCCACTATTATAGTCCCTGCTTTTGTAGTACACGCCCACACTTCAACTGAAACTTGTATTATCGTAGGTGGTGAGCCTTATTTCAAAGGTAATTATTTTTTACAACTGGAATTCAAAAATCTAATACAAAGTCTTGAACTAGTATAGTTCTAGATAATTTTGAAAAGCAATTTGTATGCTGACTCAATCACAAATTTAATGTGAAAAATTTTTTGTCAAATTCTTTCACCACATTACGTCTTTTTGACGGTCAGATGGACAGAATTTGACGGTCGAGAGTAGTGTCTCGGTGGTCCAACGCCTCCAACGGTTAAGGCGTTTGGTTCAGCAAACCAGAAGACGTGGGTTCGAGTCCTGCTCGAGACCAAATTTTTTTTCACTTTAAATTAGAATAGTTCTTCTTGTACCTGTATTATCCATACGCATTTTACACCCCACAGACTCCAGCAGTCCATTCGCGGCTGGATGCCCAGGCGAGCGCGTGTCGTAGCGCGCTGGGTGGGTTGGTGGGAAGGGTGCGGAAAGTGAGAGCTGCGAGGGGCGCTGTGGTACATCTATACTAATATTATAAAGAAAAAAGATTTGATTTTTTTTTTTTATGTGAGGGAAAATCCTCGTAGGATGCTATGCCGGACTCTTACCGACTAAAAAACCTCACGTAACGCCCAACAGCCTATGGTTGAGAGCCCCGGGTAAGCCCTCAGGAAGGATGTCCCGTGACTCCCAACAGTTGTTTGTCTGTTTGCATAGAATTGAATCCAAAACTACCGAACCGATTTGAAAAATTATTTCACTGTTGCAAAGCTACGTTATTCCTGGAGAAGTAAACTATATGTTATCGATTCCTACGGGAATGGAAATTTCGCGGGTGCAACCGCGTGACGCGCTCAGTTCTCAACTAAACAAAGCGTTCAACTTCCAATTAAGCCACCGGAGATTGCTGTTCTAACTAAGCAAGATGAACGATAGAGTGACAGGATAATTGGTGAAGATTATTTGAAGACTAATTGTAGGTTTCATTTGGATTTTCTAAGAAAAATTCTGTAATTTTCTATCAAAACTAGATTTGTGGTGTATTAGGTAGGTACTTGATGCATGCGGCTCCGAATATGTAGTGAAGTTCTCCGTACGTACCTACTTTTTCCAGCAGAAACTTGTGTCTGAGATAAAAGCAAAAATAGTATAAAAATAGTATTACATTCAGATAGACAACTCTCTGCCCTCCATTGAGCAAGCCCCCAGTGCAATATAATCGAAACGTGTCGTCGAAAGTTTGAAATGTATAAACAAAAAGAACCGAAACCTATGATTATGTTATATATAAAAGTTTAAAAGAAGTAAAATTTGTTGACATAGATAAAATTCGAAATACTAACATACCAGCCGTGTATTCGTAACTAATGGCCTCGACTACATTCCGTATAGTTCACAATTATAACAATCCAAACAACCCTATTATGTTAGGATAATACACTTTATACAAGGTCATTTCCTACACATAACATTTAGACGTATAATATTATAGGTATGATCATGAGAGGCGGCTGTTATTAATATAATACGAAAATATATGTACATGTTATTTTTTGATAATGGAAAAACATGTCGGTTTTAAGCAGGATTCGAACCCGCGTCTTCTCGCATACCGTGCGGACGCCTAAACCAATGCAGGTTAAGAAACAATAATGCAGATCTAAAGTAGTAGAAATGAATCGCGGTGTGCCGCAGGGGTCTATTTTAGGGCCAATATTATTTATAACAGTAACAAATGACCTAATGAACATGTTAGAAAAGGCGGAGCTAGATGTTGTACATATAATACGAAATTATATTTACATGTTATTTTTTTGATAATGGAAAAAGAATCGGTCTTCAGCAGGATTCGAACCTGCGTCTGCTCGTATACCGTGCTAAGCCTTAACCAATGCAGGTCAAGAAACAATAATGCAGATCTAAACAGTAGTCAAAATGAATCGCGGCGTGCCGCAGGGGTCTGTCATTTATTAAATTTTTAACACACGTAATTTTTAAAAAAATAATGTATTAGTTTATATTTACCTTCACTCACTAATCTCGCTTCTTGGTGGTCATCACAGTTCCCCAGTATCACATACAACTCCGCTACACTTTTAATACTGCAAGTTTGTGCTATTTTTTGTGACATAATATTTTGTGCTGATTTTTAGTAAAATTAAAATTTCTGGCTGTTTGTTTTCAATTATAGCACAGTGATGTTAGTAAACACTGAGTATCCATATAAAAATCACAATGTATAACATGAAAGAAGAACTACGCATTTACATTGAAATTATTTGTATTTATTTTTTTACTGTACACACATAAACATTATATACAGAGAAATACAAGAGAATATTAGTGCGAATTAATAAAAA
The DNA here is from genome assembly GCA_933228765.1 of Miltochrista miniata. Classification (NCBI taxonomy): domain Eukaryota; kingdom Metazoa; phylum Arthropoda; class Insecta; order Lepidoptera; family Erebidae; genus Miltochrista; species Miltochrista miniata. The sequence continues at coordinate 8,125,280 of OW121754.1, read as the reverse complement.
TTTGTGAATTCTACACAAGTTTCGGACGGAATGCTAGTCTTCATAATCATAATAAACATTAAAATAAATTGTTTAGTTCACATTAACTACCGTAGACTGAACTTGAATAATGAATTATTGCTTTCTTTTTAGTTTCATCCCAGTTTTAGTTCTAATACCATTAAGTAGAATCAGGTGGATTCCTTTTAAACCACTTGTTCAATCGTTCCATTATTGGCATCGGAAAGCTTTCAAAGAATTAGCTCGGTTTAATTGTGGAGGAGTGGATGTCCGCAGCATATCACCCCGTTCGCAAACAGAGACGCTTCTACAATTGTTTTCTAAACGGTTTTCCTCCTTCCATTTAATTCATTTCCAATATTTTTATCGCAAATTTTTCATTTGTTTGAGAAGGAAATTTTTCTATACGCTTTTAGATGTTTTATATGTTTGATTTTTACTCATCATTTTTGATTATTTATTCTGAAAGATACTCATTTTATTTCTTCTATAAGTGAAATAATGTTTTATCATGTAGTTCCTAGTGGTATGTTCACTTCTCAAACTACTTCAGAACATGCACTCATGATTTATTTCAAAATTCAATAACTTTAAATGCGACACTGACAACACGCGAGTCTGAAATTTATGCTAAAAATGTCACGAAACATAATACTCAGTGGTTGTTATATTTTCTGACGGCTTATGTCTTCCCGAAGGACTTTCATGAGATTTGGCTCCTGCAACCTTAAGTAAGGTCGTCAGTTCACTTTGCTGGAGGCTTTCCACCTTTATCCCACTATCACTTGACTCAGGCAATCCTTTCGGTTTTTCATTTTTCTTCTATGTGGATTCGATCATAGCTCTACAGCACTCATAGTATAGCCATTTTTATTGCCCACTGAGTGACAACAAGCTTTTCAGTGACGACCACCGCCAATAGCCACAAGTAAATACCATAAGGGCTCGTTTAAGGAGACGCGAGGCGTCAAGCTTCGCGTATGGCGTGGCTTGCAGCGGCGCGTCAAGCAATTTGACCGTTTATAGTGAGGCGGCGCGTAAAGAGGCCCGCGTCGCGTCACGCGCAAACTCAAACATATGGAAATGCCCGCATTCTTTAAGTATGAGTGTTAAAAGCCGCAATAGTTTGAAGCGCTCGTGGCCCCGCGGACTCAGTGTTCTGTAAACGATCACTGCAGTAAGCTACTTTCACTATGGCCAGTCCATGGATGGGTGACCATCCATGTGATCACTTTGTGACATTTATTTGAGCGTTTCCGTGCTTCGGAAGGTACGTTAAGCCGTTGGTCCCGGTTGCCAGTAAAATGGCAGTCGTTAAGCCAAGTTGAAGGCTTTATTTCAACAGCAGGCATTTACAACCTGCACCTGTCCATTTAAACACGGCAATACGGCTCACAACGTATTACGTGGGACAAATTATAAAAAGGTGAAATGTGGGCATATAATATGCCTCTGCCTACTCCTTCGGGGATAAAGGCGTGATGATGAACCTGAACCTTATAACACAATGATGTTACTCACCAACTAGTGCGAGGTAGCTATGCAGAGAACTCTTTCCCAGGGCGCCTTGTTACAGAGTTTCTAGTGGGTGCGCAAGGGAGGCCAGGGTTCTGACGAAAACAGCCAATAGGGTGTACACACATATATTTATACAGTACACAGTACACTACAGAGACAATGAGATTACATAGATACAGAAAGCACAGACATACATAAGAGTATTACAGGTTTAGGTACTAGTAGTACAGCACTACACTAATTCAGCGTGAGGAAGTAACCTAAGCGGCTAGACTACACGTATTAGTATGGGCGACAAGTACTGGCCTTCGAGTCGAGCTGACAGCGACCCCGCACGCTGTCAAGTCCAGTTGAAGTTGGCAGGCCTCTCTCGCAACAACCTCGCTCGTGTGGTCCACGTGTTTTCGGGTGTGGTTCAGAACTGTGGCTGACTAACTTTTCCCCGTACAAAAAAACCCTGTCATGAAAGAAACGACAAATTAAGATACTGACTGCGCGACAGACGACAATCGACCTGCTTTGCAAATAGTTAATTGAAACTTACCAGAATCTGGGTATTGGTTACCACAGAGTTTACTTCTTTCTGAGAAGAATAGGTGAAACGCAGGAAATTCTCCTTAACAAGTCCTCAGGTTAGAACTTATAACCTCTAAAGAAAAATTAAGGTGTGCTACTCAGAGTTATTTCAAAATTCACTAATGCTTAGAGGATGGTAAAAGAGGCTTGGAACTTCATAGCAGGGCTATTTATATCCCCTCTCACGCGGAATAGTCCAGAATTCTCTCTCAAAACCCGTTTTCCTTGAATGCAAAACGTCTCGTCACCGATACGCATGACATCCTGTCATCCTGACAGCAAATGTCACCACAGACAACCGATTAAAAAACGATAGATCGATTAGGGTGCTTTCACACGCACAATGCTGCATCTACAGAAAATAAATGCTACAACCTAGTTTAAAAATAACATTAGCAATAATTAATCGTTTAGATATTTGTATGATGTCTCAAAACCACAGCTTGACATCTATAAGGCTGATCGTCAATAAGGCTTACCAACTATATGGTTTCGTAATGAGGGCAACCAAAGACCTTAAACTTCCAGAAACTGACAGCTATCTATTTAAATCTCTAATTCGTCCATAGCTTAAATATGCAGCTTTTATTTTGGACCCATACTATAAGAAGTACAAGACAAAATAGAAAAGGAACAAAGAAAATTTCTTCGAGCATTACAATTTTTTTTTGTTTAACGTGAGGGAAGGTCCTCATGGATGTTATGCCGAACTCCAACCGACTAAAAAACCTCTCGTAATGCCCAACAGCCTATGGCTGGGAGCCCCGGGTAAACCCTCGGAAGGATGTCCCAGGACTCCCAACAGTCGCGCTTTAGAACTCATTGAAACTACTTGATATAATGGACAGTTGTTGATAAAATAAATGTAAATCAGTGCCAAGTGAACCTATAGGTTTAGTATTATTAATCTCTCATAGAAATATTGGCACCGACTTCAGTATTACATTCAATAATATCAGTCTGATAAATCTAAATATACTTACCCATTACTTTGTGCTAAGTTAATTTTATTTTTCATTTTTTAGTTTTTGTTGGAAGTCGTTTTTTTTTGTTAATTTTTTTTTCATTATTTTTAGTGACGGGTAGACTGAAAATATATTGTTCTAGGGGTATTGTTCTCCTCAATACAAATTAATCAAGCCCAAACACAAGGTAGCTGCTGTAAATCGTTAAGGAATTCCCTCGATTCGAGGGATTTCTTCGATTTCTCCAGAATCCCAACATCTGACTTCCTGTATATGGGACCACATGGGAAGCACCAGCTTTCAAAAAAAAAATTTTTATCCAAAACGGGTAACTCCTTCAAGCGATTTGCCGGTAACAAACATAAATAAAAATAAAAAAATAAAAAATACAGACGAATTGAGAACCTTCTCCTTTTTTGGAAGTCGGTTAAAAATAGTGAAATGAAATGAAATGAAAAATCTTTATTCATATAGGTCGCAATGTAACGCTTATGAACGTTCAAATGATTGCTTCTACATTTACATTTACTGCCAGATTCGCAAAGCAATAGGTAGAGCTGGAGAAAAAAGAACCTGGCAATAAAACTCCGGCAAGTATCTACTCGTAAGCGATTGTTAAATGTGGTGAACTTTATGAATGTTATTCACAACTATTAGAAGCACTCATAGCCCCGTTTACTTAGTGCCATGTATACAAATACTACGTTTAGGTATAATAATGACTGTTACCACTTTGTGACATTTTTATTTTTGAGTGATTTCGTGCTTCGGAGGGCTCGGGGCTAGACAAATTTCAACACAGGAAAGTTGCAACCTGCGACAGTCTCTCATAAAATGGTAAAACGCTCACCGCCTATTGCGTCGTACACATACATAGTGTCACTCCTTTATATCTGAAGGGGTAGGCAGTGGCATAGTGTACTCCCACGTTTCAATTTATAGCTATTTGTCCTACGCATTAGGTGGAGAGACTAATATCGTGTTGTGAGGGGCAGTCGCAGGTTGTGACGGTCTTGTAAGCCCCCTTATTGCCCCGAAATTCGTTAAAGACGTTAAATTCGTTATACGGTTGTTAATCATAATGACAATCAGATGTACCGGACACTAGGTATCCTGTGGAAGCCTTACACAGGCAAAATATTTTGAAACTATTCTATAATCCGAATCATTATTCAAACAACTAAAATAGATGTTAGAGATCGACATCCACGTTAACCCAGAGGATTATTATTTTAAATGGAAATGATGGTGTTTTTCTATAAACATAAAGAGTTATTTTGAATGTTTATGCATTCAATTCAATTTAAAGGTTATATAAAAGGTCTGATTGAAAGAGGCTCTAAAGGTACAATGCTAACAGAAGTGTAAGGCGACGTCCTACGTAAGCGAACGCAAAGCGGCGCGGCGCGGCGCGATACCAACAAACAGTTGAAACCTATTGAAGTGTCCTACGTGACCAAACGCAAGTGCGGTGCGGTGCGGGGCGGCGCGAAATGAAGCGAACGCGATCAGTTGGTTTGATATTTGCGCGCGAACTGGATGCGGTGCCGCCGTGTTTTTTATAATGTTGGAAATAGAAATTTTAATTAATGTAATTCAAGAACGTCCTATTTATGGGATAAAAGAAGTAAATTTATTATCGTCGATTATGCCTTTCTAAAGTATACAAAATTAGTCCCACTTCCTCTATATAAGAATACTAGCTGATGCCCGCAGCTTCGCCCGCGTAATATTAGTTCCCGCGAAAAGCCATTTCCGGGATAAAAGGTAGCCTATGTGTTATTCCAGACTATAATGTATCTCTGTTCCAAATTTCAGCCTTTGGACTTTTAGCCTTTTGGCCTTTTGGACTTTTGGACTTTTGGACTTTTGGACTTTTGGGACTTTTGAGACTTTTGGGACCTCCGGGACCTTTAGGACTTTGGACTTTTGTACTTTTGGGACTTTTGGGACTATTGGAACTTTTGGACTTTTGGGACTTTTGGGACTCTTGGGACTTGCCATCAAAAAGCAGGATCAAAAGTCCAAAGTCCAAAGTCCAAAGTCCAAAAGTCCAAAAGGCCAAAAGGCCAAAAGTCCATAAGTCCAAAGTAAAAAGTCCAAAGTAAAAAGTCCTAAGTCCAAAAGTCCAAAAAAAACCAAAGTCCAAAAGTCCAAAAATACAAAAGTCCAAAAGTCCTAAAGTCCAAAAGGCCAAAAGTCCCAAAGGCCAAAGTCCAAAAGGCCAAAATTCCACTCCACCTAACCTCACCCCACCCCACCTCACACCAATTCACCTCACCACACCCCACTTCACTTCACCCCACCCTACACACCTCAGCCCACCCCACTTCACCCTACTTCACTTCATATACATAGGTACACGTTATGCAAACGCTCACGTGTACACGTTGGTATATGAAGTGCAAGATACACGAACGTGGCCGAGCGTGGCCAACGGTAGCCGAGAGTGTGATTTATTTTCGTGACACAATTTCTGGATTCGGTCACCACGCAAGGCCCGCGATAGAAGCTATGCAATAGCTTAAAAAGCTGCGGTCACAGTCTACTTAACAATCATCTCTTTAATTCAGGTGTCACAGACCCTTTGCAGACGGACGAACTGCCAGTCACATTCTTATGGAATGCCCATACCTGGTAAGGATACAGGGCTAGACACTTCGGTACACCAAGGTCGCTTCAGGAAGTCTCCGGCAACGTGACGAGTCTGCTAGACTTATTGGAAGAACTGGGATGGCAATAGCCATACCAAAAACCCCCACCAAAATAAGCGCAGAAATGACGTTGATTTGCGGAAACCAGCCTCTGAAAACCTAGAACCTAGAACTCCATACATTTTTTTGATCTATGGCAGTTGCATTAGGCTGAGGCAAAGTGCCAACTGAACGGCAGCGTCGCCGGTCGGTGGCGGCTGTGCGAGACGATTCGCATGCACGTAGGACATAGCCGCCGCAACGCACCGCGTCGCGTTGAATTCGCGTGTCACCGCTTCAGAATCGCGTTCGCCTCGAACCGCCTACCTAGGACGTAGCGTTAGGCGACGTCCTACGTAAGCGAACGCAAAGCGGCGCGGCGCGGCGCGATACCAACAAACAGTTGAAACCTAATTGAAGTGTCCTACGTGACCAAACGCAAGTGCGGTGCGGTGCGGGCGGCGCGAAATGAAGCGAACGCGATAAGTTGGTTTGATATTTGCGCGCGAACTGGATGCGGTGCCGCCGTGTTTTATAAAATGTTGGAAATAGAAATTTTAATCAATGTAATTCAAGAACGTCCTAATTTATGGGATAAAAGAAGTAAATTTATTATCGTCGATTATGCCTTTCTAAGTATACAAAATTAGTCCCACTTCCTCTATATAAGAATACTAGCTGATGCCCGCAGCTTCGCCCGCGTAAAATTTGTTCCCGCGGGAAGCCATTCCCGGGATAAAAGGTAGCCTATGTGTTATTCCAGACTATAATGTATCTCTGTACCAAACAGCCTTTGGACTTTTGGCCTTTTGGACTTTTGGACTTTTGGACTTTTGGACTTTTGGACTATTGGACTTTTGAACTTTTGGACTTTTGGACTTTTGGACTTTTGAGACTTTTGAGACCTCCGGGACCTTTAGGACTTTTGGGACTTTGTACTTTTGGACTTTTGGACTTTTGGTCTTTTGGACTTTTGGGACTTTTGAGACTTTTGGGACCTCCGGGACCTTTACTCTTTTGGGACTTTGGACTTTTGGACTTTTGGACTTTTGGACTTTTGGACTTTTGTACTTTTGGACTGTTGGGACTTTTGGGACTTTTGGGACCTCCGGGACTTTTGGGACTTTTGTGACTTTTGGACTTGCCAACAAAAAGTAGGATCAAAAGTCCAAAAATCACAAGTCCAAAGTCCAAAGTCCAAAGTCCAAAGTCCAAAGTCCAAAGTCCAAAGTCCAAAGTCCAAAGTCCAAAGTCCAAAGTCCAAAGTCCAAAGTCCAAAGTCCAAAGTCCAAAGTCCAAAGTCCAAAGTCCAAAGTCCAAAGTCCAAAGTCCAAAGTCCAAAGTCCAAAGTCCAAAGTCCAAAGTCCAAAGTCCAAAGTCCAAAGTCCAAAGTCCAAAGTCCAAAGTCCAAAGTCCAAAGTCCAAAGTCCAAAGTCCAAAAGTCCAAAAGGCCAAAAGTCCAAAGTAAAAAGTCCAAAGTCCAAAAAAACCAATGTCCAAAAGTCCAAAAAACTCCAAAAGCCCAAAAGGCCAAAAGTCCAAAAGTACAAAAGTCCAAAAGTCCTAAAGTCCAAAAGGCCAAAAGTCCAAAAGTCCCAAAGGCCAAAGTCCAAAAGGACAAAATTCCACTCCACCTAACCTCACCCCACCCCACCTCACACCAATTCACCTCACCACACCCCACTTCACTTCACCCCAAAAAAACCTAAAATCTAGAACTCCATAAATTTTTTGATCTATAGCAGTTGCATTAGGCTGATGCAAAGTGCCAACTGAACGGCAGCCTCGCCAGTCGGTGGCGGCTGTGCGAGACGATTCGCGTGCATGTAGGACATAGCCGCCGCGTCGCACCGCGTCGCGTTGAATTCGCGTGTCACCGCTTCAGAATCGCGTTCGCTTCGAACCGCCTACCTAGGACGTAGCGTAAATGTTTTGTAAATAAACGAAATACGTTTTTAGGGAAGTCCTCGGCATCCCGACGAATTTACCTAAACAATTTTTTATTGAAGGATAAACTGGCAAAGAAATTTGATACATCGATTGTCCCAATTCTTTGGAAGATCATCACATCACCATCAAAATCGGATCCGCTTTCAATGCTTCTCCCTCTCTACATCAACACTATGTTCTGTAGTACCTACCTAGTGAGGGCAAGCATACGCATGGTCATCTTCCATCAGTCAAGCCACAGATTTTATCTTATTTTTCTGCCACTACAGGGGGGGGGGGCTGATATTTAAGATAAAATTCAAGGTCACTGCTGAGCTGACGCATAGTCCTATAGTAAGTATCTAGCTAAACTGACACGCGAGCATACTAGGCGTAGTAGTCGTCTCCCTAACGCAGTGGGTTACCTACATAGTTACCTATCTAGTACCTTGTTTTTTAATTATTTATGTTTTTCTAGTTTTTATTTGTAAACTAGAAAAACAAAAATAATCAAAAAAACGAGTTATTTTATGTTTCAAGACATTAATCACAACGTCATTACCTCACTATAGAGCCCTCACAACAGACTGGTGCTCCCTAAAACATTAATGGTATTGACATGACTAATTTTCAACGAATAATATCTACCAAAATTGCATTAAATGCACGTTCACGTGACTCAAAATTGCCTGAAGTACGTATATTAACATTTCAATGGTATTTGTTCAACAATAATAACATGAAATTATTATGCAATACGACTTTTAGAGTGTTATTGTAGACTACACAACAAACTGTTACTCAAGCTTATTTCGTCACTTTACTCCTAAGATAAGGCCATTCCCCGGTCATACTTTCATCAAAATTAATGTATAAAACAATTGATGAAAATAATTACATCCAGTTTTTCAAGTTATTAGTGAGCAGTACCTAGATAGACTGGTGCTTATGTAACAAAGATCCCTCAAATTAATTTCTAAGAAGATCATTGACCATATTATTGATGCTTTCGCTACGAAAATTCCCATGATGAAATAAGTAACCTTTGGTGAAATTTCCGTTTACAGGGTTACCAGTTGCAGCAAGCAAGTTGTAAGTATCATATGAATAATAATATCTGTCTTAAAACACTTTTGGCTATATAGCAAAATTGACATTGATAATAGGACCCAGATTTAAGGGCCGGATTCCACCAAATCAAAGACGAGAGAAGACGAATTGTGTTTTGATAATCAATCAGATTTCATATTTCCACATCTCAGATTCGTGACATGAGTATTATGGTATTACGAAAGCGGATTCGTTATTAAAACACATCTCGTCTCCACGTTTGGTGGAACCGGGTCTTTAGTACATTAAGCCATCAGAAAGAGAGTTCCATTTAATTAAAAATGAAATTTGGTTCACTGCTTTGGGAAGATATAATCATTCGATTGAGAATCAAATGGAAATACTTCCTTTTAACACAATGGGTGGTACAGCAATGGGTGGTAGGTCGAATAGTACTATGAAAAGGTTGATACTAGTTTTATAGTCTGAATAGTGGGAAAGTCTATATAGGAAGCTATTATTACGCGTTTAATGGTAATTGGTTTAGTTTCAAATGGAAGTGATAGGATATCAATGACGAATTTGTGCGATAGCAAAAAAGCTTTGAAAATAAATAATTACACATTATCCAGTAGAAGGACATCTAAATTGGCTCTGTACATTGAGCTATGTTTCGAAATACTATAAATAATGTTTCATTACAAAAGTTTGAAAAGTTACTATAAACTAGTATGTCAAACTAATCGGCCAAGCGCGAGTCAGACCAAAAAGCCACATTTGTGGTATGGGAGCCCCCCTTAATCCCCGATTTATTATTCTGATTTTAGTATCTGACACCTACTTGCAATTACTTCAAATTAATATTTATTTAATATTTGTGAACATTCTCACACAACACCATCTAGCCCAAATTAAGCAAATAATATAAGCTTGTGCTATGGGATGGAGACGACTGATAAATCTGTATATATAAAAATGTTGTGTGCGTTTAAGTACCTATTAAAAACTCAAAATTTACTGAATCGACTAAGCTTAAAATTGGACACGATAGTACAACAGGATTCAGAAATGGTTTAAGGCTACTTTAAAGAAAGAAAAGAAAGAAAAATAATTTATTTCTGCCAGCTGCAGTAACAGAAGCGTACAACAAATAAAGAAAAAAAAAATAATATGACTGACTGTAGCTTGTCTTGTCAGTGTCAAATCACAAATTAATTGTCAACAAAATTAATCCCTCCAAATTAGTACAAGTACATACATGTAGAGAAAAATTGTAGAGACTAGAGACTAAATAAAAGTCGCAGACTAAAGTCTTTCAATCTGAGAGTTACGTACAATCTTACAATACTAACTTAATTAAATACGATTACAAGAACAATAATAGTTGTAAATACAGTGTCATATTTTACAACAATCCAAATCGATAGCCACTGCAACTGGCGAAAGCAGGTCGTTTCTCAGCATAGTGCTGTGATGTAGAGATTTTCCACATCAAGCGCTGATTTTCGTCAACAACCTTATTTATCGTGTAAATGGCGTCATCCGTCACAAAACCCGACAGGAAAAAAAGAGAAAATAAAAAAAAAAGCTTGAAAACATGAAATGTTACAAGAGTGCCTTATTATTATACTAGAGTAACCCGTGAGAGAATACAAAAAAGGTTCAGGTTCATCATCACGCCTTTATCCCCGGAGGGGTAGGCAGAGGCATATTATATACCCACATTTCACCTTTTTATAATTTAAAGAGTACAAAAAAAAAAAAAAAAATTAAAAGAAGTGCATTACAACAGTGATCATTAGGCACCCACCTACCTTTGGACATTTTTTATTTTAAAATACATTTGTACTTACAAATAACAAGTTTATTTACTACTTATGCACAATATTTAAGTCTTTCTAAGAAAACATACCAAGACCACAGCTTCAAGTGCTTCAAGACCATATCAACAATAGTATATAGTGCATAATTCAAATAAAAAAGTGAGAGAATTCAAAAAAAAAAAAAAGAAGAAAAGTCCATTGCAACAGTGATTATTAGGTACCCACCTACTACCCTTGGACAGTTATTTTAAAAAACATAGATAGGTACCTACAAATAACAAGTTTATTCTCTACTTATGTACAATATTTAAGACTTTCAAAGAAAACATATCAAGAACACCGCTTCAACATCAACACTGGTATATAGCGCATAATTTAAATGAAGAATGTGAGAGAACACAAAAAGTGCATTGCAACAGTGATATTCAAGTACTCACCTACCCTTGGACAGTTTTTATTTCAAAAAACATAGGTACTTACAAATAACAAAATTTATTCTCTACTTATGGACAATATTTAAGTTTTCAAAGAAAACAGAAAACATACTAAGAATACAGCTTCAACACTAGATCAACAAAGGTATACACATAATTTAAAATGAAGAGTGCACAGAAACCAAACCACATAATATCAAGCCAAACATATATTATACTGTTACCCACCCAAGCTTCAATATCAAAAAACTAGAAAGAGTCATTCCCCGACACAGTTCAGCCACTGTGCTGTGTGACTGGAACATACCAACCCGCCATATGTAAGTATATAAAGTGTAATATAAATATTCTTACATACATACATATGGTCATGCCTTTATCCCCGAAGGGGTAGGCAGAGGCATATTATATGCCCACATTTCACCTTTGTATAAATTGTCCCACGTAATAGGTGGTGAGCCACATTGCCGTGTTTAAATAGACAGGCGCAGGTTGTGACTGCCTGCTGTTGAAATAAAGCCTTCAACTTAGCTTAACAACTGCCATTTTACTGGCAACCGGGACCAACGACTTAACGTGCCTTCCGAAGCACAGAAACGCTCAAATAAATGTCACAAGGTGATCACATGGATGGTCACCCATCCATGGACCGGCCATAGTGAAAGTTGCTTACTGCAGTGATCGTTTTCAGAACACTGAGTCCGCGGGACCACTAGCGCTTCTTCTAATAATATTCTTGCATTGTTTTTAAATACTATGTTAATTTTTGTTGTACCATGTAGTAATTTTTAAGTTTAAGAATAAAGTATTTTTTTGATTTCAGAGATCGAAACGGAGGCGGAATATTATTCCAACAGCGAGTGGCCGAGTAGGTGAAGCTACCTCTGAAGGCACAAGTTCTGTGCTTTGGCACAGACAGTGGAGCAGTCTTGGACCTTATATATCCTGCATAGCCCACTCTCCAATTTAGTCTTTCATACAGGTATTTAGGCTTTTGTGATTTTATTATTCCAAAAAGCAAACTTGCCAAGTGCACCTGTCTTCTAGCTGCCATTTTTAATATATTGTTCTCATTCATAAACGGAGTAACACGACTTCTTCTTGGAATACTGACACAGAATCTAGTACATGCGTTCTGTATACGCTGTATCAGCCGCACCGTTCGTGCCAGCAAGCATGGCCCATAAACAGTATCGCAGTAGTTCAATTTTGACATAATCAAACTATCCACCAGTCTTTTCCTCACATTAATGCCAAGATAATCCCTAATCTTATACAATACTTTCAGTCTATAGAAGCAGTTGCGCATTGCACTAGACACATGAGCTTCAAAACGAAGTTCCGGATCAATTGTCAGTCCCAGGTTACAGGCTATCTCCACTCTTTCAATTGTTTTCCCTTGAATCTCAATTACTGGATTTGCTGCCAATATTTTACTAATTTGATCCTTACTTCCAAGCACCATATACTCGGACTTAGCTGGGTTAAGAATCAGTGAGTTACTCTCTGACCACAGTGCCACCCTATTGAGATCAGCCTGAATCTGTTGTGTTGCTTTTAAAATGTCCTCAGGTCTAAATGATATAAATACTTGAATATCATCTGCATACATATGGAATTTGCAGTTTTGGAATGATGACACTATGTCAGCACTATATAAAATGTATAGAATAGGACCCAATATAGAGCCTTGTGGCACCCCTCTCAGGACATATCTAGGAGGAGATTTAAGAGACCTTCCATCCTCCTGCTGGATCTCAACATACTGTGATCTATTTAATAAGTAACTGTTAAACCACTGAACCGTTTCCCATGCAAATCCGTAGTATGCAAGCTTGGATAGTAAAAGTGTAGGACTTATGGCATCAAAAGCGCGGGAAAAATCCAGCAAGGCAAGCATAGAGCCCTCTCCCCTATCTCTTGCCTCTAAAATACTTCCAATCACATCCGATAGAGCCGTTGCAGTCCCACGTCCCTTCCTAAAACCCGATTGTAAGTCAGGGAGTACATTGTTAGTTTCCAGGTAATCCACCAATTGATTGCATACTACCCTCTCCAAAATTTTAGATATGGTAGGAAGTATGCTCACTGGCCTAAGATCTTTATAGGTAGTTGGATTATTGACTTTTGGAATAGGACGGACACTGGCACACTTCCACAACTCCGGGAAAGTATATGATAAAATAGACCTGTTAACTATATCTGTCACTGCCCTAAGAGTTTCTGGCATAGTTAAAGTGAGCATCTGGGCACTAACTCCATCAACTCCCTGTGCATTGGACTTAAGACTTTTTATAACGTTTAAAATTGCATCTTGATTGACTGTCTGCAGTTGAAAAGTAGATTGGGAATACCTATTGAACTCATAGAATGTTAGCTGCGAAATACTAACAATATGATTACCCGGGACATCCAAAAAGGCCAAGTTGATTCTGTCAGGATCATTAAAATGACTAGGCAAACAATCATTCTTATTAATATGTGTTACTTCTGATTTTAAACTTTTCCATAATAATTTTGGATTATCAATATTTTCATTTATATTTGCATTAAAATACACTCTTTTTTCATTTTCAAGCGCCGTTCTTGCCTGTCTCTTCAAATCTAGATAATAAGACCTACTACTATCAGTTTGAGACTTCTTATACCGTTCCCTCGCAGTATCCCTGAGTTTAAACATTAATCTAATATTACTAGTAATCCAGGGTGTAGGTGGATCTCTAAATACTCGAGTCTTTTGTGGAGCATGCAGATCAAATAAAAAATTTACATAAGATGTAAATGCACAAACCATATCATTTACACATGTCATATCAGATATTGTATTCCATGGCAACAACCCAAGGTCAACATTAAAAAAGTCTTCTAAAATATCCCCAACTGGTCTGTATGATATCACCCTTGGTTTTGGCTTTTTTTTTCTAATAACTGTGACACAGGTAATGAAAGCATGATGACCAAGGTCACTATTATGGACCACTGTTACGCTATGAAACCCAATGTCGGTACAAACTACATCAATTAGAGTAGCACTGTCGTCTTCAAAATGGGTAGGCGAAGTAATTATTTGATTCAAGTTATGATGGCCAAGAAATTCTATCAATCTTTTGGATTTAGAATCCTGTAAATCTAACATATTTATATTAAAGTCACCTAACAACACTACATTGTCATATGGTCCAAGTGCACATAAACTATCGTTTAAACTTTCCAAGAATACCAAAACATTCATCCATTGTGGTCGGTAGGCCGTTCCAATGAGAATTCTTTTTCCATTATTTACCAATGACAACCACATCTGTTCGACCTCAGGTGTGACAGGATGAGGACTCACACATGCCCTTATCCCCACCCTAATGTAAAAACCCACCCCTCCACCTCGGTCTCGATCCACTGAACTCCGAGGGATGTGCTTTAACCTGTAACCCGGGACACGTGGAGCCCGAGCCTCCTGCCCGGTTCTTAGCCATGTTTCGTTAATAGCCATAATATCTACTGTGTGTTGACTCATAGCCATTAAAAATTCATCCTGGTTAGTAGCAAGAGAGCCTGGATTAAATAAACCAAATTTCAACTGTTTATTAATAGTCATTGGAATGAGTGTTTTATGTATGAAACAAATAAGCAATGCACATAAATGTAATAATCATGTAAATAATTGTATACAGCACATACAAATTGGTTTTTTATGTAATTACTATTGTTTATTAGTATATTTATTATATCCTTGCTACTTTTGTTCGTATATAGCACTAAGAAAATATGTTGAATAGAACTTGCTTGTAACAAATATCTTGCATATAGTGAAATTATGTATTTTAGATTGATAAATTTTTTCAGTACCAAATAAGTATCCTTACTGATGTTACTTGTAAATTGGTTTTCAATGTATTTATTATTGTGCTTTAGTGAAGGCCCAACTTTGCTACTTATGCTTTTATATAACACTAAGAAAATATGTTGAGTAGAACTTTTTTGAAACATATAACTTGTATATAATGAAATTATGTGTTTTTGTGTGTGAAATTGTTTCAGTTTATAGTAACTTTCTTTACTTAGATTACTTGTAAATTGATTTTTAATGTATTTATTATTGTGAATTTGTAAAGGCCCAGCCCTGCTATTAATTTTTGTATATATTACTAAGAATATGTGATGATTATAACTTTCTTTAGACAGATAACTTGTAAACAATGAAATTATGTATTTTTTTATGAATAATTGTTTCTGCATATAATAACTATTCTTACCTAGATGATTACTTGTTTTATATGTTATTTGGTATTCCATGTCCATGTATATTGTGAATTTGTGCACTCTTCTTAGCCCACCACTTATCTTCGTTATTAACCTATTTCCAGCTTTATATATCACATCAACATTATAGATAAAAACAATCCATACAGAACAAAAACTACATTGAACACCATAACCAATTAAACCTTTATGAGGGGACCATAGCTCCCCCAACTCCTCCAAATATCCTCGACAGGTCCATCTCAGAGCGAACGCGATGGGTTTGATCACCTGGCTTACTGCAGGCAAGAATCTGTCCTCTCTTTGTCCACACAAATTTCCATCCCGTAGCTGCCGCCTTCTCCCTTGTCTTCCGAAACAACTGTCGGTTCAATTTGGTCAGACGCTCATTGATGTAAAACCGACGGGGAGTGCAGCTCATATCCAGATCCTGTGTCGTAGCTCCACGGCGCACTCGCGCTCCTCTCAGCAGCTCGTCACGTACACCACGTCTAGCCAACCGCACCACCAGCAATCTCGGACGCTGCTCGACAGCACCCTGAGAATCCGTTGCAAGCAGATGTCTTCTGCCTACTCTCTCCACGCTGACTACATCCTGCTCCTGGACATTAACACCTAGCTTAGACCCTATAGTTTTCACCATGTGCATAAGATTTTCACCATTGAGCTCCGGCATATTCGCAATCTCAATATCATTGGCAAGCAGTTCTCGGTCCCGATCGTTAAGTTCACGCCTCAGATCATTAATAACCTCCTCCACTGGCCCCACAGCATCCATACCAGGCATCTTTATACACTTTTATCATAACAGCAATAAGAATAAAACTGCTTTAAAAAGTAATTTTACCTATAGATGGCGCTGGTCGTTTTTTTTAAATTATATTCTGCCAGCTTCAAAACAAAATATTATAAACAACCTATTTAGAAGGTACCTACCAGATTGCTGTTTTTTAAAAGAAGTTTGATTGCAGCCTCCTTGCATTCAGAATAATTAAAGAGGTACATGAAACCACCTTAAAAAAGTCACAGCGAAGCGTGGCAGGGAACCACTAGTATACTTAATAAATAAATATTATAGACTAGCGGTTGTCACGCGGTTTCACCCGCGTAGCTCCCATTCCCGTGGGAATACGGGAATCATATATAGCCTATGTTCACCGGAAATAGTGTAGCTTCCCAACAGTAGAGGAATTTTTCAATTCAGTCCAGTAGTTTCGGAGTCTATTCGATGCAAACAAACATATTTGTATAGATGTTATTTTTTATATGTAATACTAGCTGATGCCCGCAGCTTCGCCTGCGTGAAATTTTGTTCCTAGACTATAACATATCTCTGTAGGCACCAAATTTCAGCCAAATCCGTTCAGCCGTTACAGCGCGAAAGAGTAACAAACATCCACACTCACAAACATTCACATTTATAATAATATCTAGTTAGATAGATAACATAATAATATGAGCTAAGTAAATTTATTTATTAAATAGGTACATTTCTTAATTCAATGGCAAAACTACTACTTGACACAACTTCTCTTCTAAGCAAATTGACGTCGTAACGAGTGTGATACGTGACTTAGAAAAGTGTAACACCGAATATCACGTCCCCGTAAGATTACGAATTCGAAACACTTAACAACGAATGCACGCTACCACGAAAAACTATACGCCGTAGTAATGCGATTTCGAATAACTAAATCTCTAATTCACTTTTTCCGAAACACATAACAACGAATGCACGCTACCTCGAAAAACTTAACGCCGTAGCCATGCGATCTCGAATAACTAAATCTCTAATTTCACCTATTCGAAACACTTCACAAAGAATGCACGCTACCACTAAAAACTGCACACCGTAGCCATGTGATCTCGAATAACTAAACCTCTAGGCTAGGTCACCGTAAAAAATCTTTATGTACATATATTAGGTATTATAACAATCAACTAAATAGAGAAAAAGAAGTCATAATGTTGTGTCAATCTGTCAATCAATAAAATACATAATTAAATTTATTCTAAGAGGGTACATGGGAAAAAATATTAGCTGTATTACCCGTTCTTACAATACTTGATATGGGAATTTGCGGTCGGTGATGATGGCGAACTTACAATTTCTATTATCTAAAAAGAATAAAAGACAATTGCTACACGAAGGCTATTTCTTTGCTGTCACGGGACATCCTTCCTGAGGGCTTACCCGGGGCTCTCAACCATAGGCTGTTAGGCGTGGCGTGAGGTTTTTTAGTCGGTAAGAGTCCGGCATAACATCCTATGAGGATTTTCCCTCACGTTAAACAAAAAAAAAAAAAAAAAAAAAGTGGGCATACTGTTGTGGATCGCGAATAATAACTCAGGTAAGAAGTATTATTCACTATTGTACATACAAGTTGCATAATTTTATTTACACTAGCTAGATGACCGCAGCTTCGCCTGCGTGAAATTCTGTTCCTAGACCATAACCTATCTCTGTAGGTACCGAATTTCAGCCAGATCCGTTTAGCCGTTACAGCGTGAAAGAGTAACAAACATCCACACTCCCAAACATTTGCATTTATAAAAGTAGTTCAATTTTAAAAAAGTTTAAAGTTTAAAAAAAGTTTAAAAGTTTTTTAAAGTTTTTTCTTGTTCGATTTGGTTGATTGTATTGTATGGACAAACGATTGATTTGGCTGATTGACAAAAAGTTATAATTTCTTTTTTTTTATTTTAAAAACTTTTTTTTCTCTATTTAGTTGATTGTTATTGTTATAATTATATGAATAAAGACTACCATGTCGACTAAGATTCGAACCTGCGTCTTTTCGCATACCGTGCGGACGCCTTAACCACTGAAGTAGGCTTAGGTGGCCGCGAGTGGTTAAGTCCACACGGTATGTGAGAAGAGGCAGGTTCGAATCCTGTTCTATTCTTTTTCCATATTTAAAAAAAATGAAGACTTTTTACGATGACTTAGAGGTTTAGTTATTCGAGATCACATGGCTACGGTGTGCAGTTTTTAGTGGTAGCGTGCATTCTTTGTGAAGTGTTTCGAATAGGTGAAATTAGAGATTTAGTTATTCGAGATCGCAAGGCTACGGCGTTAAGTTTTTCGAGGTAGCGTGCATTCGTTGTTAAGTGTTTCGGAAAAAGTGAATTAGAGATTTAGTTATTCGAAATCGCATTACTACGGCGTATAGTTTTTCGTGGTAGCGTGCATTCGTTGTTAAGTGTTTCGAATTCGTAATCTTACGGGGACGTGCTATTCGGTGTTACACTTTTCTAAGTCACGTATCACACTCCGTCGTGGAGAACTTAGTTCCTTCTTCAGGTAGTCAGAGCCTACGATGACGTTTGGACAAACCGAACTACTGTAAGCTTTGTGATCCTAATACAGATGGTCCAACTAAGACCTGGTAACGTAATAACAATGTAAATTTCATCAACTGAGCGTTCATGTTCATTGTAATGGCTCTTTTCAGCTCTGTCTAATTTAGTCTACGTAGAGGCCATTCCCGTATTTTACAAAGACTTAGTGAGTCTGTTTCCTGATAGAATGCAGTCGGCACTATGTGTAGAATAAAGTTCATGCCTTCCATGACCAGTCGCTTAGGGCTGCTGACAATCTTCGTCATAAGGATTGAGCGTAGATGGTAACATACGGTGTTATTTTATTGACCAGCGGATACTACCTGAAGCGTGGTCTTTCATTTTTTCTGGCTAGCCATCTTAGAATTTTCTTCTTTTCACAAATGTATTTTTGTCACACAAAATTTGAATAAATTAGCAATAATACTTTCATAAAGCATATTTGGTTAATATTATACCAAAATAGCCCTTTTTATTTAACGTTATGGCTATGTAGTAAAATCTCAAAATCATCTGTTTGAAGTTTGAATAAAACATAAATGAAAACGTCAATTGTATTGAACTTTCACAAATTAAGTGTCAAAATAAAAAGTAATTTAAGTATAAAATAACAGTATTTAAGGAGTATTGATATCAACTCCGGAGAAAATCAGCCCCAAAATAATTTACATTCCCTTTTTAGCTCGTTAAAGTATAAATTTCAATAAAATACGAAACACGTCTTCCATCAATTATGTTAATAATGCTATATGCCAAATTTTAAGTAGATCGGACCAAGGAATCACGTTGTCCCATACAAACTTTACCCTCCTTTCTTATACCTTTGGAGGTGGAATTTGCAAAAATGTTAAAATTACTTTTTTCAAATTGTAACAAACAACGCTCATGCTTACTTTCATCACCGTACCATTAACCGTTTAAGCAATAATTGATAATAACTTTGGGTCTAGGGATCGAACCGCAAAATTAAGTTTGGTTTGAATTCTATATACTTTTCCGGGATAAAAAGTATCCAGTATGGTGCCCAGGCTAATAAAGAATAATTATACCAAGTTTCATCGTAATCGAACTGTTAGTTTTTGCGTGATGCCTGAACAAACAGACAGACAGATAGACAAAAAATTATTTAATCACATTTTTGGGTTTGGTGTCGGTCTAGTAACACCCCCTGCTATTTATTTTTTTTAATATTTTGAATGTACAGAATTTTCACTTCTATAGATTTATTATAAGTATAGATAAATTACACCCAGAAACAGAACAAATCAATGTGCTCATCACACAAAGAGATTTGTCCAATATCCAGTGGGTGGGAATCGAACCCACGACCTCCGAATCCGTTGTCAAGCACACTAATCACTGAACCATGAAACCAGTAATTTTTTTGTTGCTCTACCACTGCCCCGTACGTACCATAGGAAGTACTAGAGTACTTCCTATGGTATGGTAGACCATAGGGTAAGCCCTCAGAGGGTAGTCCCAGGAAATCGGAAAGATGTCCCAGGAAAGTATGATGACTTATATAAGTACGAGTAAGTTCCCAGATACAAAGCTTCTCATAAAAAATTTTCGTCGTGCTTATATTCGCTGATATTTTCATGTCTCATAAATAATTATGTAGAGTGTATTTGTGTATTTTCATAGCTCCGTGGCACAGTCGCTAAAACAGTTTTTATGATAATCGATTTTGATAATAATAAAAGAAAGTGCAAACATAACGTTTTATAAGATGATATAAAACGCACTTAAGTTAATGGAACGTCAGTATTTTTCAAATGGATTCGTTCAATTTATTTCACACTCGCCATTTGTAATTTACAATTGAATAATAGTGTTATGACTATGAGGGTAAGAATTCCTTTTAAGATTTTGCATTAGCATCGTAGCTTAGTAGTTTCTTTTAACGACGTTATTTTTTTTTAATTAATCATGGTCATTTTTTTCACACAACGCTATCTGATCCCAAAGTAAGTTAGGAATAACCTGCTTATGTTATGGGTATCAGACCACGGATATTAATACTTACATATATACTTTTAAATACATACATATTATACATAGAAACACCCAGACTCCTGAGACAAGAAATTATGGGTTACACAAATATTTGTCTCCGGTGGGAATCAAACCCACGACCTCCAGCGCCGCAGGCGGTATCACTACCGACTGCGCCACAGAGGCAGTCAGAGTTTGACTTTCTAAATAATGTTAAATATGTTATTAATGTGAGTTTGTGCAGATTGTTTGGATATACCTATTATGTAACTGTTTGTTACTCTTTCACGATTATCCCAAAAAAAACGAAATTCAACAAACGGTCCGTTGTCATGTAACCTTTAAAATAAGGAAAATTGCAAAAAACCTGTCATTGAATTCATGATAATACAGAGTCACGAGTCAAACTGTTAACACATTTTCTAGCACTCGAAGTTAAAAAAGGAAAATCGAATGAAACTTTTTATGCAAACAAGTTAAAATAAACTCTATTTCCAAGAAAGTTAATGTGATCGTGGGTATTCTCAAAGTAATGTGTTGTTTTACTGTCAGCCCATTTTAAGTAGGTACTATGGAAACGAGGGTAAACTACAATTGTCTCGCGAATAGTTCCAATTGTCTCGCGAATAGTTCTATATTATCTATGGAATTCGTGTACAAAATGTTGTCGACAAGGGTTAACAATGTGATAATATGTCGGTATTTAGTACTGGTTTTACTTGACATAGCGATTATTTTTACTACCTTTGTAAAGGATAATTATCATTATAGGTCATTGTTGATTCCATAATTTATTATGGTCAACAACCAATCGTGTTCTTTTTTTATATTCACGCTTTTCACTCAAGTCTCTGACAGCTATTTGAAACGATTGACGTTAGCTTTCAGCACAGGTAGCACAGACGTTTGAACAGGGAAAATCACGATTTAACAATAAAATGACTCAGTCTCAATCAAATGAAAACTACGTGACCCAACTAAATTCATGTTTCAGTTTCATGGAATCAAGAATCCTTACTACAAAATAATGCTTTTTTTCTGTTCCTTTTCCGTAAATAACACACACACACACACACACACACACACACACACACACACACACACACACACACATACACAACAAATTTCGCATAATTTTGAGTTAACTGTTCCACGTCAGATGGATTATACAAGGTTCTATTCTAAGTTCTCTTGGTCTTTTAAATGTCCGAAGAGCTCTATTGTACCCTATTTACAGTTACTGTTACTTATTTATAACAAACTTATTTGTCCATAAAAGTATGATTAGATACTTAATTCTGTTGCAACTCCTCAGTGCCTTTCAGTTACTTTTCATAGCTGTCAAACGTTCATTCGTGGTTAATTTTCTCTATAAATAACCCTCAAATATTACCAATTTTAATGTTTATATTCGTTGAAGTATCGATCAGTTTTACAGACACTACAACCTTATGTCGCTGTCGTAGGTATTAATTATTTAATATCGCCGGTTAACTTTGGTATAGAAATTTAGACAGTTGAATGAGTCAATGTAACCAGATAGTAAGGACAATCATATTGTAATAACAGGGCTGTCATTTAATAAATTAACTGTCTGTTTTCGATTACAAGTGAAGAGCAGCGAAGTGAAGCGCTCGTGTCCCCGCGGACTCAGTGTTATGTAAACGATCACTGCTTTAAGCAACTTTCACTATCCCCGGTCCTTGGATGGGTGACCATCTATGTGACCACTTTATGACATCTATTAGAGCGTTTCCGTGCTGCGGAAGGCACGTTAAGCCGTTGGTCCCAGTTGCCAGTATAATGGCAGTCGTTATGCCAAGTTGAAAGCATATATTAAAGGCGGCTTGAAAAATTTCTACAGCAGGCAGCAGTAACCTGTGCCTGTCCATTTCAACACGGTTCACCACCTTTTACGTGGGACAAATTCTAGAAATGTGAAATATGGGCATATAATATATCTCTGCCTACTAAAGGCGTGACTATTAGGTATGTATGTATATATGAATTTCGATTAGAAGACATTTTGATGTTATGTCTTGTTATGCCTTTGGTTTGGTTTCTACAAAATATTTTAACTACGATTTCAAAACATGATCCTACAGATCCATCTTTATGAAGCTTACTTATCTGTAGGTAAGAAAAAATAGTAGGTATGTTTGTCTGCTATGAGTATTCAGTAATCTACACTCGAGAGCAATGAATCCGGGTCACTTAAAGAATGTTAAAAATCTCGGAAACTAAAAATGATAGGTTAATGCAATAAATTGTATTTAATAGACAATATAATACTCCTTAAGAGGGCTAACATATTTCGCGCCACATATTGCTCAGAAACCATACTTTTCATTGCATTTAAAGTCATTAAATATTTATCGTACAAACATGGTATTCACTAACATACTTAGTAAATTTAGCTCTCTAAACGTTTATTAAAACATATTTTACCTAACAACGGATTACATATGGTAATTATCAATGAAAGTGAAACAGGTTTTTCAAATCATACGATTTGCATAGTGTTCGATGCTTAAATTCATGTCAAATTACTGATAAATTTAATAAACAAGGGATACGAAGCAATTGCAAGGGGGGTTGGCTATCTGTTTGTAGAATAACCTGATATCAGGTAGGTTCCTTTTTTTAGAGAAAAATGACTGTAAAGTTTGCTCAAATAGTGAGAAATTTCACCAAAATAAAGTTGTCTTTTCACCAGCTTCTGTAGTTTAAATCATTATGATAATTATGTAATATTATGTCAGAACTTCTCCTTTGACAATAAAAATATTTCTTTTTATGTAACTAGATACAGATTTTTTTTTACAAAGTATTTTGTGAACCCCTATAAATGCAGATACGCGAACAAATACGATTTAGTACCGCCGAGAGGCTCTCAGAGAGTGGTCATGTCGCTCGATGTTCCATTTTTGAATACGAAAAAATGAACAAAAATAGTCTAATTCTAGCGTGACTAAACAATCTTAGTACTTTGTGACGTATAATATAATATATATAAATATTTATGGTCGATATACAATGTGAACTTTTGTATAGTGCAAAGCTCAGACACCCCGACTAGAGTTTCTCTTCGAAATACTGTATAAAAAAAAATTAATGAAACGAACGAAAACTGACCAAGTTATAAGCTTTTACAGTTGCACTATTTTCTTCACGAACAGCGTAGGTGTAGGTATTATACGCAAGGCAGGTAGTCACTATTCGTATGGTATTGATAATAACACATTAACACACCATTTTCATAAGTGGTAATTATGGAACACCTGTGAGGAACCAGTCCAGGATTGGGATGGCCGCCGAAAGCCGCTAAAGCAAAATACAAGTAGCGACTGAGATACAAAAGTACCAAGTCTTGGAGAAACCTCTGATAGAGTCAGACTAATACTAGCCAAACAAGGGACAGAACTGTCCGTATCTATAAAGAAACCTGACGGCGCGGCAGCCTGACCCACACATGAAAAGAATTATTTATACTGTTGATTGATGGCACTTGATGGAACCTTTCGGCATTTTCAAAGGCAAATTAACATTATATAATGACCACTAAATCACTTAATTACTCGAAAACAATAAATTAATAACATATAAATTACCACTAGGTACATCATTCTACTAACGTTAACTATCATGAAAAGAAGCCGAGAGTATTTTGATACAAACGCACTTCCCAGAATGCCAATTGCTGCAGACACTCATGTGGCTGGTGGAAAATGTATCCACAGAAGAAGTCCAGTGGGAGCTCGCAAGACCTGTTCTAATCTATTCTGTCAACTTACAAAAAACTGAATGGGTAATTAACAGCTTCAAGTCCTTCAAATTTCCAGGACAGGATGAAGTCTTCCCTGCAGTGATAAAATGGGGGAGGACACAAGTTGATATTGTCAGTTACATAGTATCTATACGCCAGACAATGAATGGGACTGTGACCCACCCTAAGTGATCTTTATACCAAAACCCGGTAAAGGGATTAAGTTTGTGATTCAGACCTCTGGTTATACAGACCGATAAGCCCTTCGTCTTTCCTGCTAAAAACTCTGGAAAGATTGTGTGACAGAGACAAACGAGGGACGGCCCTTCAAAATAAGCCACTGCATTCCAACCAACACGCATAATGCCCCCGGCAAGTCTACAGACTCAGCACTACATGCAGTGGTACGCAAAATAGAAGAGGTCATCCAGAATCAATCAATCAATCAATGTGCCTCGGCACTTTCATAAACATAGAGGGAGCTTTCGACAGAAGAAGCATAACCACGGCACTGGCAAAACACCGAGTATACACGGTAGTCAGTGAATGGATAGATAACATGCTAAACAAACTCATTTTAAAGCTACAGACAAGCAAAAACCAGTGCGCAGCCATGGCCAAAGGTTGTCCACAAGGGGGCGTGGTCTCACCACTGCTAAAGAACCTTGTTGTAGACGACCTAATAACCAATCAATCAATCAATTTAACCTAGAACAGTCCCTATATACATGGATGTGGAACAAGCCATAGCAGATGGTAAAATTAAATTATGGAGAAAAACGGATCTGTTTACAAAGCATGACTGGTATTTTAAAATCCAAGGCCAACTTCAAATCAAGTGAGAAGCTGCGTTTATTTTATCTTCTAGTGATCTTGTGTATATAATAAATATTTTTAATGAATTGTATTAAAATTACTTTCAGTCAAGCCAACATTTATCGATTTGCGGTGTAGACTGAACACTAATTTGCCCATAAGCACAGTAAATATTTCGCAAGACGACGAGTTCTGGACTACGAGGATGGAACCTAAATTGTTAAATTTTTACGACTAATGTCTGTTGGCCAAAATGATTGAACCCAGAAAGAGTCGATAAAATAAAATAAAATAAAATTTATTACCTTTGAAATTAAAAAAAAAATAGGTTTGTCAACATTTTTTCGGAAATGCTACAAACTGAGAAGAACACCCCAAGAAACTCAGTTCGGTCCCTCCCAAAATTCATCTTAGTAGTTATCTAATAATCGATCAATGCCGATACGGAATGGCTTTTTCTTGGCGGTGTGCATTGTTATGCACATACCTCTTAATAAATATTTGGTTGTTGTAAATGAAAAACACCTACTATCAATTAAGATTAGATTTAGATCCCATAGCTCATGCTTATAGCTTAGTTTGGGCTAGATGATGTTGTGTGAGAATATCCAACAATATTTATTGATTATTTATTAAAAATATTTTAACGTTCCTGCCAGCACTGAATCTGCAGTAGGCAGCAAAACATCGTACCTTGCCAAGCGCCTGCGCATTGCTACGTTAATATTATTGTTTTTAACCCTTCAACACACTAAAAAAATATATCGAAAATCGGTAATCGCGAGGACCTATTTCCACCACCCTAAAAATGAAAAAAGATTTCCCATTTTCCAAAAAAAGTTTTTTTTCTCACTTACCAGACCAAGTTTTACGATTCTGCAAACAGCAACCGGATTATTGATAAATTGTTTATTTTACTGTGTATAATAATAAATAAGCGCTCGTGGCCCCGCGGACTCAGTGTTCTGTAAACGATCACTGCAGTAAGCAACTTTCACTATGGCCGGTCCATGGATGGGTGACCATCCATGTGATCACTTTGTGACATTTATTTGAGCGTTTCCGTGCTTCGGAAGGCACGTTAAGCCGTTGGTCCCGGTTGCCAGTAAAATGGCAGTCGTTAAGCTAAGTTGAAGGCTTTATTTCAACAGCAGGCAGTCACAACCTGCGCCTGTCCATTTAAACACGGCAATACGGCTCACCACCTATTACGTGGGACAAATTATACAAAGGTGAAATGTGGGCATATAATATGCCTCTGCCTACCCCTTCGGGGATAAAGGCGTGACCATATGTATGTATGTATGTAATAATAAATAATAATGAAAACACATTATTTATAATAAAAAAAACAAAGCAAACACGCACACACGCACTTGGTACACACGCACTCAACACAAAAAAACCTTTATTACTCTACCACCACACCATATTTTACGATTCTGTAAACACCAACCGGCACCACACCATATTTTACGATTCTGTAAACACCAACCGGATTATTGATATACTGTTTATTTTACTGTGTATACTAATAAATAATAATGCAAACACATTATTTATAATAAAAACACGAAACACACACGCACTACACAAACGCACGCCATCCATGCGCAATCCACTCTCAACTTCAACTGTTCGATTTTTGTAAAAAATTCTGGCCCATTGACGTCATTTTATAAGATTCCAAGAAAATGTTATATACTGCCCGTTCGCTCTAACTTTGCCGCTCGGCTCTATACTAAAGTCGAATTTTTGATTAGACGAAGTAAATTGACAGCAACTAATGTCACTTCTTCTTGTAGTGTTGCGTATTTTCTATGACGAAGTGACATTAGCTACTGTCAATTTACTTCGTATAAGTAACAATTCGGGTATACGCCTCTACGCCAGCGGCAAAGTTAGAGCGAACGGGTAGTACTACACATACAATAAACTTGTTCATAGAAAAGTAGGACGTAAGAAGGCTAAATTTAAGTTTAAAGTCGTCTGGGTAGGTGCGGCGGCCGGTCGCCGCGCGGGGCTCAACGGAAAAGCTTGATTATTATGCGCGGCGACCGGTCGCCGCGAGGGGCTCTAAGCCCCTTTTCACACGTACCGGTTGCCGGGTAGCCGGTGCCGGGTACCCGGCGGCGAATGCAATCGATTGCCGGGCAGATCACGCCGGTACGTGTGAAAGCTATAGTACATGGCCATACACTTCGGCAGCCGGGTACCCGGCACCGGCTACCCGGTAACCGGTAGGTACGTGTGAAAAGGGGCTAAGGGTACTATGATTATTGTCAAATTTAAATATTTATAGTGTAAAATAGAATATTGTCCATTACTTTCTACAATTTTCGTATATTTAGATACTTTAAAAATAAACTTGTGGACCATTTTCATGTATGTGTGTATTATATACTATACTATCTTCACGCCAAATCCCTTGCGGGGTAGGCAGAAAGAACCGAGCGCCACACGGCACGCTCCATACACACCTCACTTGCTTCTTCAACTTTCATTTTTCTTTTCATGCATGCACGTCGGTTCCTTCGGTTCGGTATTTCTAATTGCAACATTGATATTAGTTAGGTAAATAAATGTCAACTTTATTAATTTTATGATGTCAGTGTCTATCACTACTTAATATCAATCAATTTGCAATAAAATAATCAATAATTATTAACTAATATTACTAACATAAAAATTAAATTAAAAGATTGAACGCTTAGACTAAGAATATGACACCGGTAATACATGAAGGAAAACAAAAGTATCAAACTTGTTAGTAGCAACAATTGGCACTATACGGCTATGTGCGCCGCGCCGGCTGATTTCTTACGATCGTAAAGAAATTTGAAAACCGAATTTACGCTCTTAAATGAAAGTAAAAAAAATATGAGTCACCATACATTTTATTAACACAAAATTACATAAAGAAAAAACTGCCGATCTCTCCTTAAAACAAAAATAGGAAACATGAAATTTTTGAACTTTATTACGATTTTCTTGAATTTTAATACTTCGTATTGCCTCCTCGTGCTTCCATTACTGCGTTTACGCGGTTTGGCATGCTGTACACCAAGTTCCTTATACGATTTTGGGGAATATTCTCCCATTCCTCTGTGAGAGCAATTTTGAGCTCACGAAGCGTGATTGGGGGAGGGTTTCGTTGTTTTACGCATCTGCCTAGCTCGTCCCAAGCATGCTCGATCGGGTTGATATCCGGGCTGCGCGCTGGCCACTCCATACGAGTAATGTTCATCTCTTGAAGGTAGTCATTCACAATCCTACCTGTATGAGGTCGGGCATTGTCATGCATAAATATAGCATCCTCACCTAAATTGACCATAAATGGACCAACGTGATCATTGAGGATTTCTTCCACATATCTTACGCTAGTTAAAGAGCCGTTTTCTATGATCACCAGCTCTGTGCGACTTTCAGAAGAAATTCCGGCCCACACAAGTACAGACCCACCACCGTAGGCTACTTTTTCTTCGATGCATGCTTGCTTGAATCTTTCCCCTGGTCTTCGATACACTCTGTGTCTTCCATCGTGCTTGTAGAGCATAAATTTTGATTCGTCGGAGAACATAACTTTTGACCAATCTTCAATACTCCAATTTACGTGGCTCTGGGCATACCTTAGTCTCGAAATACGATGCCCACGCTCCAGTTTAGGGCCGTTTGCAGGTCTAAGGGGTTTTAAGTTAGATTCAGCAAGCCGACGTCTTACTGTCCATGCACTTGGGTTACTTCCTCCGAGGCGTCGAAACTGATTGGTGAGTTCAGTTCCTGTGAGAAAGCGATTTCGAAGCATGGTGTTCACCAAGTATCGGTCTTCTCGTGCTGTGGTACACCTGGTTCTGCCCGTTCCTGGTCTGCGTAGGTTAGAACCAGTTTCTTCGTAACGTCGGAGAACTCTTTGTACTGTTGACAGCGACACACCGACAGTCCTGGCTGTATCGCGCTGACTCCGGCCGGTTTCCAGCATTGTAAGTATTCTGGTGCATTCTTCAGGCGTAAGCGACATAATTTCAGCTTGATTAATGAATATAGACCACTATCAACATGGTTTATGTACCCACATAAATGACAGATTACAAACAAAAGCAACACCAACTGCTGTAATTTCGTAGTTCCATCTTCGAAAGTGGCCCTTTTTCAAATTTGATTTTTTTATGATATAACTTTACAATAACTAAGAAGTTTTAATACCTTCATTTAAGGAGTATTACATTGTCTATTAAATACAATTTATTGCATTAACCTAGCATTTTTAGTTTCCGAGATTTTTAGGATTCTTTAAGTGACCCGGATTCATTGCTCTCGAGTGTATATAATGCCAGCCTTTGTAGCATATAACGCTGTCGGGCATGGTTTAGAAACATCTGACGCAGCTTGAGTATTGATTGGCATCGGTATAGTCGAGCCGCACGTGGGCTGAAAAGACTGGAATATTTTATACGTGGTTTTAATTATTAGGTATTTACACATGTCTGCTTTTATGTGACAGACTGACTTAATGTTGTAAGTGGACTCAATATTGTAAATGATAGCAGCATTTTAATTTTTGAGATAGTTTTAAACTATGCATAACAAACTAGCATTTGCATAGACATGACGAAATTATCACATTTCAAATTAATTTAAAACGTGATCATTTCATCATCTTTTCACACAAATTTCAAAGCAACTTTATTTCAGCAGCAATAAACAATAATAAACAAACAATTAGACAAGGAAATGATGAATTCGTTTTACGAATTCCACTGAGCAAACAACATTAATTCATTTACAAGATGATTGTAATAAACTTTTAATGGGCACTCTAAGGAATCACAAACCAATAAACCGGAAGAATTTTTCCATTGGGTACATTGCGGGTATATTCAAATTGTATGTAAATACGGCACTTTCTATGTAGAGACATCAGACGGTATTATGGAAATGTGGTGACGTCAAGGTGCGGCACAGACGACAGACAATCCGCGACGCACGGTCTGTGAAAAATCTGGCATGGCTAAAAAATAATATTCATGAACATTTTTACGCAATATATTTTTAAACAACGCTATATTATTCCAAACTAAGCTAGGATTAACATACTTGTGTTGAGAGTACCTTTCAGACCAAGGATATCAATTAATGGTGCCCAACCGCATTCCCCACGTCACCAAAAATAAAGACCACCGATATTTATACTTATATATATTCTCTTGGCCTTGCGGACACAGTGTTCTGTAAACGATCACTGCTGGTTTCACTATGGCTGGTCCTTGGGTGGGTGACCATCCAAGTGACCACTTTGTGACATTTATTTGAACATTTCCTTGCTTCGGAAGGCACGTAAAGCCGTTAGTCCCGGTTGCCAATAAAATGGCAGTCGTTAAGCTAAGTTGAAGGCCTTTATAGGTGGCTTGAAAATTTTCAACAGCAGGCAGTCACAACCTGCACCTGTCTATTTCAACGCGGCAATACGGCTCACCACCTATTACTTGGGACAAATTCTAAAAAAGGTGAAATGTGGGCACATAATATGTCTCTGCCTACCCCTTCGGGGATAAAGTCGTGACTAATGTATTTTGAAATACATACTTATGAAACATACAGACACCTAGACTCTCGAGATAAATATTTATGAATCACAAAAATTTTTGTCTCCGCGGGGAAGTCGCACACTGAGCCAGCCAATGAGCGCCAAGCGGTTTCTTTGTGCGGCGCAGACTCGATTGCACAAAAGTCTATTGTCTACGCTGCATGCAACTGCGAGTGGTTAATCAAGTCGTGGCCTGTGAGATGAGTAGTGTATAGTCTACGTCTTGCGATTGGGCACTGTCAATAGAAATGGTATTGTCCACAATTGATGATCTGTCTTTGACGAGTACGGGAGCTCAGTGAACGGATAGTGAATGGTGTAATAATAACACTAGTAGTGCCAGCAGATACAAAGTAGGTTTATATTTGTGGTATCGCAAAGTTAAACAAGATGTTAAAAAATTAAATTATTATAAACCACATACTGAAAATCAAAACTTGTACTGTTCCACAATATTTATTAATTACACCTGGGGGCCTACCATAAACTTTTCCTAAAACTGCCAAGCGCAGAGCAGCTGAACTCGACACGTAACCTGGCAGGTTTTACATTCGTACCATGACGTCTTTTCGGTTGAGCTGTAAAGTATCGAATTCTGACACGCGTAATTATACTCCAGCAGGCGAGCCGCGGCACTCGGATTATTATAAACTGTACTACCCGCGCGTGATACGTTGATTCACACTAGGTAAGAAACTCTTCCCAAGCGTGTCTCAACTTATCGCGCACGCATATTGCATGTGTTTGTTTAACTAGAAAAGTATTTACCTAATCAAGTGTTATCAACTATTCTTGAACGACATTTTGACTTATATTGACGATTGGAATGTGCGACGGAGTTCGTTTAAAACCGTGGATTATTTTTGTGAAGTTTTGGTGTACCTAGTTATTTAAATTCTCTAGCCCCTAAAGCTTTATTGTTTGTGTACAATCATCATAGTTAGTGCCGGTCGCATACGTTCGTAATTCATTGTGACATTGTGTGTACTTACATTATGGAATTAAATATTTTTCGTTTTGCACAACTCAAGTAAGTCCATAGTTTTTAGACAACTTTTGATTTATTACTCGTTCTCTTTATCGAGTTTTTAAAATCATCCTCTGAAAATCTAATAGGTATTTCATCTTCATCACACATCTAAAATAGTTAAATACAGTGAAATTTAGTGTTTAGATTAATCTTTAATGATATCAGTATAATATTGTAAACACAAATTAATCAAAACATTAGTTTTTCAAGTAAAATTAAAGAAAACAGTTCAATTAAAGTTACTTTTGTACGCCTGCTAAATACGACAGCGCGGCAGCTCAGTTGTCGGTAGTAAATTGGTCAAGAATCACTTCATGGTAACGCCAAGCCGCTGAAATGCTCAATCACGTGACGTCTCACCGGCAATCGCTAACTCGCCTGCTGTTCATCGCGTTTATGGTACGAAATAAGACGTCCGTTCAATTATCGGCTAATATTGGCCTGTTTTAAGAGCTTATGGTAGGCCACCTGACCGGTTTCGAATTACGGCATTCTCAAAGGTTTCCACCAAACGCCATCAATCTGCTGTTATAAAAATAATCTGTTATGAACCCCTTTTTACATGTTCAGGACAATCTAAACACACAAAAGGACTTATTTTTCCAATTCCTTGTAGAGTCCATTCAAGCAGCCTTTCGCAGTTTTCTGCTCTGCCGTGCCAAGAGTGCCAAGACAATAATACACTGTATCTAAAAACTGGTCAGTTTTCAGAAATCGAGATTTTCTGTTTTTTTTTGGAAAATTGGCCATAAAATCCTCAATATTTGTCGGATTCCTTTGAATTTTGGATATCTCAATCATCAGATCAGCTTCTAGTTAGCGACGTAAAAATAAATCTAGTTTTTAGGTAATTTCGTATGTTTACGCCCATAAACGTATTTTGCCAACCTTAACCCTTAACCGGATTCGCAAAACAGGGCCACCTAATTGGTGTCGGGGGTAAAATGTGACCCCATGTGAATTTACCTCTAAAATTAGGAATAAATTATTTTTTTATTTTAGTATCTACTTTTATATAGTAAAACTACTTTTAATCTGTGCAACAAAATACTTTTCTTACACTTTTAAATAAAAAAATAACTTATTTTTAAACATTTTATAAACTCTCTAATTTTTAGCAATATTTTTGAGAGTCGAGTTTAGTACTCCTAAATTCCATAAAAAAATAACAATTACGGAAAACTAACTCTATAAACTATTTTCTTATATAATCGTTAAAACAAATATAGGAATTTTGTAAGAGATCAATGAAATAATAAAAAAATGACAACTTAAACGAATTTACTATGAAGCGAGAAAATTTTACACTACGAACTAGTTCGCATTTGGTACATGTAATGGCTATTGCAGTATGTTTTTTACATATGAAAAGAGAACATTTGCTACACTATTTGGTACACTTTACGTCCTTTTTGCAATTACACCTTCCTCTTTTACGGTTGTTTATTTCAAAGTCATCAGAAGGTACATTTTGTTGCTGGTCTGCTGGTTTGCTGCTGTTGTGGTTTCACAAACAGTCTCTGCATCAGAATTATGGTCCTAGTCTTCCTATAAATGAGCAATTTGAACCTCATCTAAAAAACCGGCCATGACTATGGTTATTTACTGAAAAAAATAAAAAACATTTTAACTATAGTGTCAATGTAAATAACTATACTTGGTGTCGGGGGTGATTTTTGACCCCAGCAGTGTACGTACCTCTGTTTCCAGTAATGTTAGAGCGACCAACGTCCGTACCCCGCTGCACCCCGCGACATAATGAGATTAGCTAGATGCGCCAGAGTGTAGGTTATAAAACTGCAAAGTTTTGTTACGAAATATGTTGCACTGGGGTAAATTTTGACCCCCGATACCAGTTAAGGGTTAATAAATAAATGTACAGAGAACATTGTTATTACAGAACACTGTAATTATAATTGCAGTGTTATGTCATAACAAAATATGCTTAAACTTAGACGAATTTTTTAAATGTAACATCAACATCCATAATAATTAGCCTCATCAACACACAATTATTGTGATCGCCACTGCTTAAAGTTCTTGGGTGAGTCCTGCAAATTCCGGGACGTGCAGTATCTTCATAGCCCCGATTCGTTTGATCTTACTTGAATCCAATATGTAGCCTCCAAGTAGAAAACTATGACCACGCATCAAGGCTGGGCATTTGGTCAGGATGTGCACAGGTGTTTCATCGGCCTCCGGACATAGCCTACACTGTCGTGTGTCACTAGTCCCCAAATTGTGCATGTGTTTGTTTAACCCACAATGCCCAGTAAGTGCCCTAAGCAGGAATCGCAAGTTATTCCTGCTCAACGGCAAGCCTTCCGAGGAAGTCTTTTTGTGGTAGGCAGGAATTAGTTTCTTTGAGTGTTCCATTCCTGGGGTATTTCTCCAGAGCTCGAAAGCTGCAAAGAGACAGTAGGTATCCAGGGTGAGCTTAACATTACGACCCTTTGGTATACCGCAGATCGGTTCTGGACCAAAGCTCCTCTGCTCGGCTCTTGCTCTAGCGATCTTATTGCCCTCGTACAACGCATGACCTGGCACCCATCCAAAAATCACCCTGTTCTTATCTCCCGGGGTGTTTAGTAATTGCATGCAAATTTCGGCCAGTCTCGTGGTGAGAACATCTGAGACCGCGGCCAATAATGCTGCCTGTCTATCTGAATGTATTACACTCGAGAGCAATGAATCCGGGTCACTTAAAGAATGTTAAAAATCTCGGAAACTAAAAATGATAGGTTAATGCAATAAATTGTATTTAATAGACAATGTAATACTCCTTAAATGAAAGTAAAAAAAATATGAGTCACCATACATTTTATTAACACAAAATTACATAAAGAAAAAACTGCTGATCTCTCCTTAAAACAAAAATAGGAAACATGAAATTTTTGAACTTTATTACGATTTTCTTGAATTTTAATACTTCGTATTGCCTCCTCGTGCTTCCATTACTGCGTTTACGCGGTTTGGCATGCTGTACACCAAGTTCCATATACGATTTTGGGGAATATTCTCCCATTCCTCTGTGAGAGCAATTTTGAGCTCACGAAGCGTGATTGGGGGAGGGTTTCGTTGTTTTACGCATCTGCCTAGGTCGTCCCAAGCATGCTCGATCGGGTTGATATCCGGGCTGCGCGCTGGCCACTCCATACGAGTAATGTTCATCTCTTGAAGGTAGTCATTCACAATCCTACCTGTATGTGGTCGGGCATTGTCATGCATAAATATAGCATCCTCACCTAAATTGACCATAAATGGACCAACGTGATCATTGAGGATTTCTTCCACATATCTTACGCTAGTTAAAGAGCCGTTTTCTATGATCACCAGCTCTGTGCGACTTTCAGAAGAAATTCCGGCCCACACAAGTACAGACCCACCACCGTAGGCTACTTTTTCTTCGATGCATGCTTGCTTGAATCTTTCCCCTGGTCTTCGATACACTCTGTGTCTTCCATCGTGCTTGTAGAGCATAAATTTTGATTCGTCGGAGAACATAACTTTTGACCAATCTTCAATACTCCAATTTACGTGGCTCTGGGCATACCTTAGTCTCGAAATACGATGCCCACGCTCCAGTTTAGGGCCGTTTGCAGGTCTAAGGGGTTTTAAGTTAGATTCAGCAAGCCGACGTCTTACTGTCCATGCACTTGGGTTACTTCCTCCGCGGCGTCGAAACTGATTGGTGAGTTCAGTTCCTGTGAGAAAGCGATTTCGAAGCATGGTGTTCACCAAGTATCGGTCTTCTCGTGCTGTGGTACACCTGGTTCTGCCCGTTCCTGGTCTGCGTAGGTTAGAACCAGTTTCTTCGTAACGTCGGAGAACTCTTTGTACTGTTGACAGCGACACACCGACAGTCCTGGCTGTATCGCGCTGACTCCGGCCGGTTTCCAGCATTGTAAGTATTCTGGTGCATTCTTCAGGCGTAAGCGACATAATTTCAGCTTGATTAATGAATATAGAGCACTATCAACATAGTTTATGTACCCACATAAATGACAGATTACAAACAAAAGCAACACCAAATGCTGTAATTTCGTAGTTCCATCTTCGAAAGTGGCCCTTTTTCAAATTTGATTTTTTTATGATATAACTTTACAATAACTAAGAAGTTTTAATACCTTCATTTAAGGAGTATTACATTGTCTATTAAATACAATTTATTGCATTAACCTAGCATTTTTAGTTTCCGAGATTTTTAGGATTCTTTAAGTGACCCTGATTCATTGCTCTCGAGTGTATAGTTCTGTTAAAGCAGTTGCTTTGCTGATTCATTGCTGCACATTCAATGATGGCGTTAACCTCTGCCTGGAATATTGAAGAGTGCCTTCCAAGATTGACACTCAGTCTTCTTTTAGGTTCCTCCCCATAAACTCTGCATCCTTAGTACCGGATTTTGATCCGTCTGTTTACCATCTGAGCCTGCACTGGATTCCAGGTAATATTACCCTCGCTTCAGTCCTCTCTAGACAGAGTTTTCCCAGAATATAGTTTCTGTGTATGGATTTTTGGGTGCATTGTGTCCAATGGCATGCCCAAAACTGGGATATCATTAACAGCGTCCTGTGGTATCTCACGTTTTGTGAGAGCCATGTCACCTTCTCTGTGCATGTTGGCCTTGCCTCTCTTCAAGTAAATATGTAAAGCAGGAAGACTTAGCAGTGCTTCTAGTGCCTTGATCAGCGAGGTTGACATGGCCCCTGTTGTGAAAATACAAGCAGCCCGTTGTAGGCTGCCAAGCTCATAGAGCCAGAGGGCTATATATGAGGTTTTAGTCCTCACCTCCCTCCTGCAAGCCTGTTGCATATCAACAGGGCAGATTTTGCCTTTTGTATGGTACCATCTACATGAGTGTTCCAAGCTAGATTGTGGTCAAGCATGTGTTTACCCCCAGGTATATAACTTTACACGAGAACGGGATTATTTTTCCATTTAACGCTAAGCTTTTTAGGTTTTCCAGCCTTATCTTCCGTGTTAATGGAATTATAGTGGTTTTATCAGCATTAATGCTGAGTTCATTGTCCTTACTTCTTCTTCTTTCAGTGCCACTCCGCTACCGGAGGTTGGCTGTTAACTTTTGAAATTCTTCACGGTTTTGAGCAAAACGGAAGAGCTCCCTTGATTGTCCTTACATCACTGGTTAATTATGATAAGGGCCCTCTGCACTTGATATGACAACATATCCAGGCAGTTTCTCTGCACCGTGACCACAAAGTTTTTCAAGTATCCTTGGGCATCGATGAGTAGTTCTGCCAGTTTATACAGGAGGAGACAGAACACCTCCCTGCGGACAGCTTCTGACAGTAGCCGATTCTAGTGTGTAATTGTATACTTAGTTCAAGATGAACTATTCTCATGGAGAGCATTTCGATTACCCATCTAAGCGTTGTAGAGTCTACGTCTCTTTCGCACAGTCCTCTAATCAAAGTACCAGTGGGCGTATTATCGAACGCACCCCGTATGTCAAGAAATACTGACAGCTATTTAATTTCTTTATGATTCAGTGCCTTTTCCAGTCTATCTACTAGACTTAGCAGGGTTGTTGCCTGTTGCCATAGATCTGCCTTTGCGACAGGCATGCTGGCTATAGTGGATAGGCTTGTCCTTAAGATAGCCCTCCCTGATGTGATTATCTTATACCTTCTCCATCGATTTCCAGAGAAACGAGGAGAGGCTAATGGGTCTGTAGGATTTCACCTCAGTGTAGTCCTTCTACTAGACGGGAGATTGTTATGGCAAAACACTGTATCTATAGATAACGGGCTACTAAAGCGTAAGCTGTGTTATGACATAACACTGTACTTAGTGTTACAGTGTTTTATCAAAACTGATCTTTATTATTTTTGAGATACAGTCATTATTGCCTTTAATTTTCTCAGGATTTATAAGACTTTTAAGAAAAAAATAAAGTCATCCCTATGTAAAAGAGTGTAAATAAGCGATTTATACATGTTATTACAAAACACTGTATCTGAAGATACAGTGTATTGTCATGGCACGGCAGTGCTGTGTGTAGACCTCTGCCATTTAGTTTTGAAGGTTGGTTGATCTCACTGTCTGTAGCTAGAAATGCTGGACCGGTTGGTACAGGGTGTTGTTTTGAGTTTTCCATCTCTTTGCCATGACCTCGTCGGTTAATAAGCAGGTACAAAACTGCCATTGAACATGCATTTTATAATATAAGACTGGCTTGGAAAGGCAAATCTATATAGTCACCCATCTTCAAACCTATTTAAATTCAATGTTCAATTAATTATACCATATATTTTATTAGGTATATATTTTAAATTTGATTTGAATAAAATCCAATCAGAAGGAATATTATATAGAACAGGGTAACTTTGTTGCGTTTGATGACCGCTGCCTGAATTATAGGGTGAAAGCTTCCTTTGTACGCATTAATTTTGTAAATGTTTGGACTGGATACGAAAATTTTTGTGGTTCACTGAATTTAAACGTATTTGAAATATCTGGAGATAAAATTGAATTATACTAATCGGAAGAAATAATGGTTAAATGACAAAAATGTTTCTTTTTTATCCGTGGCTTTTGATTATCCAGGGCAGGTAACACTCTGACCAGCGCTACAGACGCACCAAAATCACAGTTACCGGGATAATTATAGCCCCATGACAGGCAAACAGACAGACGGAGAGGGAGGTCGTAATAAAGTCGACTGCCTCTGTGGCGTAGTCGGTAGTGATACCGCCTGCGGCGCTGGAGGTCGTGGGTTCGATTCCCACTGGAGATAAATATTTGTGTGACCCATAGCTGTTTGTCTCAAGAGTCTGGGTGTTTCTATGTATAATATAATATAATATATATAATATAATATATATAATATATATAATATATTATAATATAATATAATATAATATAATATAATATAATATAATAGTTGTTGTAGGAGCAACGGGAATAGTGGCCAAAAATATCTTAAAATACATAGACACACTTGACGCTAATATTGATTTGGGAATACTACAAAAGCAGGCAGCAATACACACATCAACCATACTAAGTAAAGTTTTAGGGGACTCAGTCTTTGTACATAATAGAGAAACAACTGACACACAACCATCGCTAAGCACACAACTAACATCCAACACACAAAACACGCAACATTCAACACAAGCGTCACAGTATTCTTCCAACACAGATCCATCACAATCACCACAACTACAAATTGCTTCTTCTATGCAAAACACACAACGATTATCAAGCTCTCGTGGATCGCACCGAAGGAACCGTGGTAGAAGAAGAGCAACTACTAACATAGACAATAACACACAAACTTCACAACATCCTCCTAACACTCAAGCATCACCACCACAACAATCTTCCCACACACAAAACTCACAAGAAACACTAATTTTACGAGAAACTCACCGAAAGAACCGAGGTAGGAAAAGAATAAATAATAAATAAATTTAAGTATGTATTTATATATAATTATAATATAATAAATGTTTATTTATTTATAAACCGTTCAACTAAATACCTAAATACTTTGACAAAATAATATCATTTATATATATATTTATACATAAACATACTATATAAAAAACAGGGGAAACATGGATATCTTTATTCTTGTAGGTTACAGGACGGGATATCCATTAAACCGACCTAGGTCGAGTAATTAAACCACTCAACTTATATATATATATAATATAATATAATATAATATAATATAATATAATATATATAATATAATATAATATAATATATATATTATATAATAAAATCGTAACAGGTCGCTGTCTGTACATGAAAGATAAATGAGAAAAAATATTATAGGGGGGCTTTATGAACGCAGCAGAACCCAAAACAATGATTTTTAGATTTTTTGTCTGTTTGTCTGTATGTCTGTATGTCTGTATGTCTGTTTGTCTGTACGTTTGTGCACGCTAATCTCAGCAACCGCTTAACCGATTGCAATGCGGTTTTCTTTATTGTGTGAAGGTTAGCTCCGCTTAACATTTAGTGTTTATTTCATGTCAATCGGTTTATAAATAAAAAAGTTATAACACTTTAAAGAATCATACATAGACTTATGAATCTAAAAATGAATCTTTAAGCTCTTTTATGATTAAGCCAACAGGGCAGTTTCACACGCTGCTTGATGAGTCTGATGAAGAAGTACCTCTCCTTTCATACACCTTATGAGACGTTAACGAAGTTGCGGGCTCAGCTAGTGTATAATATATGTATGTATGTATTTAAAAAGTGTTAATATCCGTGGTCTGATACCCATAACACAAGCAGGTTATTCCTAGCTTACTTTGGGATCAAATAGCGTTGTGTGAAATAAAAAAAAAAAAAAAATTGTCCTGATTTTACCATTCAGATAGGGAACCATGAAACGGGACCGTGTTACTGAGATTTTGCTCACCCGTCTGTCACCGAGTCATCTCATGAACCATGATATACAGTTACATATGAAAGACAGTTGAAATTTCACAGGTTTTTTATTTCTTTTACCGCGGTTTAATGGTTTTGGTATCTACCAAAAATATTAAAACAATTAAGGGGAACTCCCACATAGCAAGTACGTATACCACGTAATTTTAATGACCGTTTTTTGATATTCCAAAAAAGAACATCCTATTTACATAAGTGATTTTATACTGTAAATTGTTGCATTACATTACAAAATTATTTTAATGAAATTATTATCTTTTCAACTAACTGTATTGTCTATCTAAAGTGTTTATCGGTAATAACTGTATGAAAATAGACTTGCCTTTATTTTAATAGATACAGGAGCAGTATACTAATTAGCCGTAATATCAAATATGATGATGGCGTATTAGTATCAAGATGGGAGTAATAAAAGAACAGTATTAAATGAAAAGGGTCTATAATGAAATGGTAACGGTTATTGAAGTAGAAGATGTGAATATTAATATGTGAAGAAAATGCTTCTTA
Source organism: Miltochrista miniata (assembly GCA_933228765.1). Classification (NCBI taxonomy): domain Eukaryota; kingdom Metazoa; phylum Arthropoda; class Insecta; order Lepidoptera; family Erebidae; genus Miltochrista; species Miltochrista miniata. The sequence goes on along the minus strand of OW121754.1, from coordinate 8,084,565 downwards.
CATTTTACGATCATAATATTTACAGTTTATATATTTCCATAGAATTTGTGCATCTCGAAAAATCATGGCGACATTTAAAATCGTTTACAGAACATCATTTGACGAGTTAAGTTCACAATGAACAGCTACCAACTTTTTGCAACTTTTTTTTTAATACTCCTACGGTGGCAAACAAACTTATGGCTCACCTGATGTATTGGGTCACCGGAGAGTATGAACGTTTACAAAAATAGACGGCGCTACCTGCAAGATCCTTCTAAGACCCCTTTTTGAAGAACTGTAGGCGTTTGGAAAACCCGACGCATGGAGATCAGTTCACAATTGAAATGTGCTTGGAAGAAAGCTTCCTTTCTTTTAACTTTCAGTTCTTATCCAAACAGTCAGTTTGAATAATGTTTTTTGTGGTGTGAGTATTTCAAATAAGCCAGTTGTAGTGGATTTTAGGCATAAGAATTAAAACACGTAGTGCCCGCAGCGAAAGATACAGTAACAAGGTTATAGTCAGGAATCATTCGATTTATAATTTATTTTCCATCCATACGATAACATTTTGATCGTCCTTATTTACCTTGTTACATAGACTTGTATCTTGAGGGCAGAATCTTTTTTAGGGTAAAAGATATTTCTGTTGGTAAGAGCGTATTTATTTGAATGAGAAACTGATTCGTGTTTGCCGTCATAGTATCTTCTTGTATTTTTATACCGGTAAAATGAACTGAGTTTGTCTCAGGTTCACTTCTATCCAAATTTGTATTTGTGTATAAATGTCAAAGTTGTCCGAACCACTCATCCAATTCCCATGAAATTTATCACAGAGATAGATCTTAGCTTGGTGAAAGGTACTTTTTTTATCTCAGTAACAAGTTCCTTTAAGAAATGGGCACGTCGAAGTTTCTGCGAACATTAGCTAGAAATTATACAATCGACAAAAAGGTACAAGTTATCTTCGAAAATGAAACAAAATTCATGAAATAATGGTCATGTAAGGGTCCTGAAACATCCTTCCGAGGGCTTACCCGGGGCTCACAACGATAGGCTGTTGGGCGGCTCGTGAGGTTTTTTAGACGGTAGGAGTTCGGCATAACATCCATGAGGATTTTCCCTCACGCAAAACAACAAAAAAATAAAAAAAATGTCATGTAAGGACATAATATAAATACGCTAACGTTATGTGTTGATTAACAGCACAGAAATCAGAAAAATGATGAATCTTTTCTGATGTCTGTTATTAATTGACTGTCCTCTAATTTAAAATCCTTACTTTACGACTTTTCAAGTTTATAATGCCTTAATCCACAAATAATCTATTTTTTCCGAACTCTCGCACAACTAACATAAATGAGAGTTACAACTCTGGGATCAAGTCACAATTTATATTCTAAAACCTATAAAGACAGTACGTGCGAGAAAAAGTCACATATAAAAGTAGTAAAATCTCTGATTTTAATCGTTTAAAAACTATACACTTTAAGCTGAAAGCAAACGTGTAATTACCCTTCTAAAACTACGGCTATTAAAAAAGCATCATTTATCTTATTGAGATTTTAAAAACAACAGTGGTTTTTATAGATGCAATGGTACCCTACCGAAATCTTATTGCCTCAAACTAGATTTTGGATGAAACCTGTAAGTGGTGCACCTACTGACTAAAACAGACTGAAAACAGATTATATTATGTATTATCTCAAAATGTTGTCCGCAGCCCACCAGAATGGCTATTAACCCCATTAAAATCCGACACGCAAATTCTGCCAAATCAAGATAAAACCCAAACAATGACACATCTTACCTCAACTTAAAACGGCTCAAAACTTCAAGCAATCAATGTGGGTTAATATCCGGTTGTTAGAGATTGCCCGATAGAAAGTTCCTCTAATCTTCTGGGGATCAACTCAATACCACGTGAGGGGTGATTGAGCTATAGGATAGTGTTCAGCGCGATTTAGTTAATCGCTCTGCGGTAATCAAACGTGCAGGTAATATAGCTGAGTGTTTAATAGTTCGGGACTAATGGAACGAAATTTTAATTAGCAATAAATTAAAGTACAAAGTTCCTTTGACATTACCGATTATTGAAGTGAAACTTCTTTATCGGCGTTGGAAAAAAATTTGCGTCACGTCACGTCACGATTTTTGGTTACGCGCCATCTTTGTTCTGTTCCCCACCACGGTGGATTCGAATTAAGAGTACTTTATCCAGGGATAGCATGTCATTTGAGGGTTTTTGGACTTTTGGACTTTTGGGCTTTTGGACTTTTGGACTTTTGGATGGGACATTGGTACTTTGGGTCTTTGGGACTTTGGAACTTTGAGACTTTGGGACTTTTGAACTTTTGAACTTTTGAACTTTTGAACTTTTGGACTTTTGGACTTTTGGATGGGACCTTGGTACTTTGGGTCTTTGGGACTTTTGGACTTTTGGACTTTTGGACTTGGACTTTTTGGACTTTTAGACTTTTAGACTTTGGGACTTTGGGACTTTGGGACTTTGGGACTTTGGGACTGTGGGACTTTGGGACTTTGGGACTTTGGGACTTTGGGACTTTGGGACTTTGGGACTTTGGGACTTTTGGACTTTGGGACTTTTGGACTTTTGGACTTTTGGACTTTTGGACTTTTGGACTTTTGGACTTTTGGACTTTTGGACTTTTGGACTTTTGGACTTTTGGACTTTTGGACTTTTGGACTTTTGGACTTTTGGACTTTTGGACTTTTGGACTTTTGGACTTTTGGACTTTTGGACTTTTGGACTTTTGGACTTTTGGACTTTTGGACTTTTGGACTTTTGGACTTTTGGACTTTTGTACTTTTGGACTTTTGGACTTTTGGACTTTTGGACTTTTGGACTTTTGGACTTTTGGACTTTTGGACTTTTGGACTTTGGGACTTTGGGACTTTTGGACTTTTGGCCTTTGGGACTTTTGGACTTTTAGATGGGACCTTGGTACTTTGGGTCTTTGGGACTTTGGAACTTTGTGACTTTGGGACTTTGGGACTTTTGGACTTTTGGCCTTTGGGACTTTGGGACTTTGGGACTTTGGGACTTTGGGACTTTGGGACCTTGAGACCTTGGGACTTTGGGACTTTGGGACTTTTGGACTTTTGGCCTTTTGGACTTTTGGACTTTTGGACTTTTGTACTTTTGTACTTTTTGACTTAATTTAAGGTGAGGTGAAAATTAAGTTTATGAAGAAGTTTCACTTCTTACGTGTGTACACTAAGTACACGCAATTTTTTTTTTTATACTGCTAAGGTGACAGACAAGCTTATGGCCCACCTGATGGTTAGTTACAGTAACCTATTGATGTTTGCAACACCAGAGGCGCTACACGCTTGCTCTCTACCTAGGTGCAAGTTGTGACGACTGATTTGATTTTTTTCAAGCCGCCCATAAGGTCTTCGTCTTAACGTCTGTCATATTACAGACAACCGGAAACAATAGCTAAGCCTTCCGAAGCTTAAAAATGCTCGCAAATAAATATATCACGTGGTTGTCAGCCTAGGTGAGCCAACAAAGTACCGGATGCAAAAGACTTAGAAAGATGAAATTCTATAATTATTATGTAATTAACAAATATTTATTTTACGTCTGGGATTCTTAAAAACGTATAAATCTGGTAAATTTAGTAATATTTCTAGTAAATTTTATTATGATAATTTATATATGTATAATGTGTGTTACCAAAATAAAGGTATCGATTTAATACAAAACTTATTGCTAATAAAATTTCAAACAAATAAAAACGCATTATAAAATACTGGTAACTATTACAAATTATAATTTAAAGTGTTTCATAAACTATTTTCAAACGAAGTCACATTACATTAAACCAAATTTGGACTTTCAAACAAATAAATAGTAAATCTAACACAGCTTTTCTCAAGCTTCAAACATCATAACACGGTTAAAGCTAAGACACCACAATTTAATCTGTGATATTTTTATTTAGAGAAAGATTTTCGTTTCATTTCATTTCAAATACTGAACCTTTAGACACTGCGAGTTGAGAAAATAAAATAAGACTTTACCACAGATAAAAATTTTAC